>CM056376.1:17651833-18011079 GCA_029718625.1 Synaphobranchus kaupii
TTTAAAAATATTGATATCAAAATGTGGCCAAGTTACAACTAACAATATTGCCTATCGTAGCTCACACTAAATAAACTAGCTCTATTCCAAAGGCATTTTTTTCATTGAAAACGTTTTTGTTCAGATTTCACTTATTTTTGGTAGCTAACTAATGATGAATAATGCATGAAGATAATGACATCGAGAGAGACATGCATAGCTACAGAATACATGTAGACTCCTACTGAAGACATTCGCGTAACTATGGGGAGAATTATTATTTGAGGGTACGGAGTCAGGCAGATAGGCAGGAAGGCAGAAATAGGAAGGAGAAGAAGTAGAAGGAGAAGAAGAAGAAGAGGAAGGAGAAAAACCGGCAAAATAACCCAAGTTCGGGGCTTTATTGTGTGGATGTGTGAAGTTGTATCTGAATGCTGTGTGGTTACATGAGGTCAGAACATACAGAAGTTAATGTTTTTAAGGGATGAGAGTCTATGGTCATTGTGGTTACTTCTGTAGGAAACCCTAAAAAGTGCCAAACTCTCGGTGCTATATAGGTATGGGGCATGCCCCGCCAAGCCGTAACTTGGCGGATGGCATACCGGCCATCTGCCATCCCAATGCAACCAATCTTTTAAAGGTATAACCTTTACTTCATTTTTGCTATATTTTTAGTGGGTTCTTCACTCAGCCATGCATCAGCTTTTCTTTAAAGTCTGCCACTTTAGTTATAGTAGTCTGCTTGTTCAGAAGGAGCTCTGCATCTGCGTGTTTGTGTGCGGGAGACGGTGACATTTTCCAAACCTCTAACCATGTACATGTACAGTACGTCTCCTTCTGAGCCTTTTACCTGTCATGTGAATTTGGGTTGCTGTTGGACACCAGTAAACAAATATCTTACAAAAATACAAACTACCATCTGCGCATCAGCCCACAGTAGTCAGAGACTAATAGTACAATCAATAGCAAATTTGTAGCACAGAGCTAGAGTGACATGCTTTTCATGTCCCCAACAAGACCATTTGCTTGTTAACCCCTCCCCCCCCCCCCCCTCCCCCTCCCCCCTCCCCTGAAGTCATGAAGATAGAAGAGTAACCAACCCAACAATGATATATGGACAATTAAGTGTCACAGCCTGCTCGGTGCAATGGATCCAGAGCAATTTACTTTGGAAAGCTATCTATAAAAAAACTTGCTGATGCTTCAAAAGTAAACCCAGCAGTGCATATGCTCCTAAAAAACTTCTGCAGATGGCTCTTGTGACACAGTTCAAAGTTACTCCCAAGATCTGCACAGAAAAAGATTATGCTAAATTAAAGATTTGGAAATCATTCCTCCAAAACTGTAAGGGATTTGTTCTATCAAAGGGCAAAGGAAAACTGCTTTTTATATGTGCATAAATATTTTTTATTTCAACATGGTATATCAACAGAAAATAAATCGTCGATTTATGCGATTGCTATTATAGTTAAGACATTTTCTTCAAAACAGTAATAAGCATTTGAAAATTAGCAAAAAGGTATTTAGGGTCCAATGAAATATCAAATAAACATACAGATTTATATATCATAGATTTTCATAGTTGCTGTGCATCCAAACAAACAGAAATGAGAGGGAGAAAGCTCCCTTTCGCATAGAAAAATCTTATTGTTTGTAAAAACCCTGCTTGATAAGTTCATTGTATGACTTCATGAGTTTATTGTATATTGTGATATTCTGCATATTGTCTATCTCAGTAGATATTGTTTATGTAGCAGATGATCTCCTATACCATGATTATAATGAGGGCATTATTGTTACGATCCTGATACGGGACGAACCCAAGTGCAACGACCAGGAGACAGATTACAGAAAGTGGAACTTTATTAAGCGTTGGGGTGGTCCCAAAGCTGTACACGGGAGCAAAACAGGTTAGTTAGTTAACACAGGATAGCGTCCAACTGAGGACTGCTCCAAGCCGGAGCTGGACTTGAGGAAACACGGAACTGTTCCAAGCCGGAACTGGACTTGAACGGAGGTGTCTAAAACACCGGAACTGGACTGGAACTGGACTGGAACTGGACTGGAAACTGGATCGGAACTGGACTGGAAGGTCCACTCAGGAAACGGGAACGGCACGGAACTTGTTCCAAGCCGGAACTGGACTTGAACGGAGGTGTATAAAACACCGGAACTGGACTGGAACTGGACTGGGAACTGGACTGGAAACTGGACCGGGAGATCCACTCAGGAAACGGGAACGGCACGGAACTTGTTCCAAGCCGGAACTGGACTTGAACGGAGGTGTATGAAACACCGGAACTGGACTGGAACTGGACTGGAAGCTGGACCGGAAGGTCCACTCAGGAACACAGGGGACGGCACGGAACTTGTTCCAAGCCGGAACTGGACTAGAACGGAGGTGTCTAAAACACCGGAACTGGACTGGAACTGGACTGGAAACTGGACTGGAGCTGGACTGGAAACTGGATCGGAACTGGGCTGGAACAGGACTGGAAACTGGACCGGGTAGCTTGAGTAACCGGGCAGAAAGCAGAGGTTAAAGGCAGGGTGTTGTGACAGGACTGTAGCTGGTGAATGCACCGCCGAGTTGGAAGGTGCGGCGTAGCTCGGGCAATACTGGCGTAAGCCGGCTGGCATGCAGAGGTCCTGGTACTGCAACACGAGTACGGGAGGTACGTAACACGGGGAGGACAAACACAGCTGCGGGAAGACTGGAACTGCGGCGTCTGGAGGTTTTGAAGGGAAACAGGTAAATGCATGCAGCAGCGAAAGATTAGCAGAGATAGCTACCAGTCAGGAAACCAGGCGAACAGGTATGAACCAGCAGGTTCACAAACACTGGACCAGAAACGGGATACGAAACAAACACGGTAGGTTAGTCAACGAACTGGCGCTGAATAGCAGCCAGCCAGGGGTTTAAATGGTGCAGGAAGTGAAGGAGAAAACGAGAAACAGGTGTGATGTTAAATCAGGAGTGATTGCCGAAGCACAGCAGTGAGGAATGTGAGTAACGAGAGGGGCGAGTGATAGGCGGAAGCTAAAGTGGAAAATGAAACCAAAAGTACCCGAGGGAGACGCCCCGTCCACAGCCAGGAGGGAAACACGGACAAGGGATCCAACATGACACGGAAGGAAACAAGGAAAACATGGAAAACGGACAGGACGGGAACGGAACGTTACAATTATGTTGCAATTTTAAATTTTTCTCTGCATACATTCTGTATATACAGTGCCCACCACAATTATTGGCAACCCTGGAAAATATGAGCAAAAAAGGCTATCAAAATATATTTGTCATTTATCAGCATTACCTTGCACTCAAAATATGAGGAACATCTAATCTTTCATTTGGGTAAAATTATTCAAAGAAAATAAATTTGTGAGGTCCCGTGTTCCGTCCCTGGTCTTCCGTTTGTCTCACAGGCCACCCCATGTTTTCCCTCTCTCCTTCCACTTGTGTTCCTCACTCCCCGCACCTGCATTGTGTTTCCCTCTCGTGTCCTCGTTAGCCTTCCCCCACCTGTTGCTCGTTCTGTCCTCGTCAGTGTTCATATTTAGTCTGCCACGATTCTGTGTTCGCGGCCGGACCGTCTTGTGATCTCCTTGTTCTCGTTCATGTTCTCATCGCATCTTGCACTGGTCTCGTGAGCTTGTTCATTGTTCTTATCATGTTTGTTTCTTCTGTCTGCCCTAGTCTTGTCAGTCCTCTGTTCCCCGGTGGCTCTTACCCAGGCTCCCTCGTTGCTCCCAGACCCCCGCGTTTCCTCCAAGACTCCCTCCTGTACTCCCGCTCCTGTTCCTGAGCCCCCCAGGCTGAAGCGCCTGATTCCCTCCAGGCTGAAGCGCCTGATTCCCTCCAGGCTGAAGCGCCTGATTCCCTCCAGGCTGAAGCGCCTGATTCCCTCCAGGCTGAAGCGCCTGATTCCCTCCAGGCTGAAGCGCCTGATTCCCTCCAGGCTGAAGCGCCTGATACCCCCAGGCTGAAGCGCCTGATTCCCTCCAGGCTGAAGCGCCTGATACCCCCAGGCTGAAGCGCCTGATTCCCTCCAGGCTGAAGCGCCTGATTCCCTCCAGGCTGAAGCGCCTGATTCCCTCCAGGCTGAAGCGCCTGATTCCCTCCAGGCTGAAGCGCCTGATTCCCTCCAGGCTGAAGCGCCTGATTCCCTCCAGGCTGAAGCGCCTGATTCCCTCCAGGCTGAAGCGCCTGATTCCCTCCAGGCTGAAGCGCCTGATTCCCTCCAGGCTGAAGCGCCTGATTCCCTCCAGGCTGAAGCGCCTGATTCCCTCCAGGCTGAAGCGCCTGATTCCCTCCAGGCTGAAGCGCCTGATTCCCTCCAGGCTGAAGCGCCTGATTCCCTCCAGGCTGAAGCGCCTGATTCCCTCCAGGCTGAAGCGCCTGATTCCCTCCAGGCTGAAGCGCCTGATTCCCTCCAGGCTGAAGCGCCTGATTCCCTCCAGGCTGAAGCGCCTGATTCCCTCCAGGCTGAAGCGCCTGATTCCCTCCAGGCTGAAGCGCCTGATTCCCTCCAGGCTGAAGCGCCTGATTCCCTCCAGGCTGAAGCGCCTGATTCCCTCCAGGCTGAAGCGCCTGATTCCCTCCAGGCTGAAGCGTCTGACCCTGACCTCGGTCCCCGGCGTCTGTTCCCACCTGTTCCTGTCCGCGGCACCCCGCACTGTCCATGGCTCCCCTGCGGCCTCTGCACTGGCACCTGCCTGCGGGCCCCGCGCCTGTTCCCGTCCGTTCCTGACCTTGGTCGCCCGCACCTGTTCTGAGCTACGGACTGGTCTGGTTCCAGTCCAGCCTCCATCCAGGCCGTCCCTTTCCCCATCTGTCTCCGGTCAGCCTGGTTAATGCCCTGGTAGTCCCCTCCCATCTGGTTACTGACCTGTCTGGCTCCTACCCGTCCTAGTTCCTGACCCATCCTAGTTCCTGCCACGCCCTGTTTCTGTGTCTCATTAAATGTACTCTCCGGCGGAGTTTTCCCCTGAGCCGTCTGAGTCTTGCATTTGGGTCCTGTCCCCTCACGAGAACGTAACAAAATTCTTCATTAAAAAATATTTTCTCAAAAAAGCATGTGTCTGAATTATTGGCAACGCTAGAAACGGGTACAAACAAAAACCAATTTAAGTATATTCCCATTCATATTTAACTTTTTTTTTAAAGACACCTGAGTCTTTAGGAAGTATTATGTGATCATTCTCAACTTCCTGTTTCACTGGGGTATACATGTCACGTGGTTTTTTTGTTGTATTTGAAGGAAAATGTCAGTGAAGCTGTGCCTCATTTTTTTAAAACGAAGCCTCACATATTTATGCGACCAAAATGTTGTACTTCTTGAAAACTGTGCTCCCGAATGTACTCAGCGAAACCCGGGAAGCAAGTGTGTCATCCGGGTGTTTCAAGTATACTGCAATTTGAAAAATGTTCGCCTACTCAACTCAGAGTCTAGGACTCTCGTCCTATCTACTCACTAAGGCTACTCAATAGTGTGGAAGAGTGCTGATTTGGACACAGCCTTAGTCATCCATGAACATGTCGTAATAAGAGGCATAGTTATGCAGAAAAGGGCCTTATCCCCACTGTGGATGATGGTGGTGGATCTGTGATGTTGTGGGCTGTTTTTCCTGAAAAGGTCCTGGGAACGTTGTTAGGACTCCATCAGTTACCAGGAGATTTTAGACCAAAATCTGGCTGCCTCTGCCAGACACCTAAAACTTCTTCCAGCAGGACAATGATCCAAAGAATACCTCAAAATCGACACCAAAATGGTTCACTGACCATAGAATCAAGGTTTTGACCCGAACCCAATTATATATAGTGTTTCCCCGACATAGAGGCAGCAGTGGCACAACGCCACTACTGAATTTCTGGCACTGCTGCTGGAATTATTTTTTAAGCTATGCTTAGAGGCAAATGGGCACATTGGCTCAGAATAACTTTGTTGATACAAACGAATAAGTGGCTTATTATCTTGAAAAAACATTTTTCCCTCGACACTACTATCAGCTGAACATTAATCTTTTGCTATATTGTTCATATTCAGGCATTAAATTTGCCTAAATGGTTGCACTCATTTACAGTGCAGTCTGTAAGTACATAAGGACAGTGACACAATCTTTGTTGTTTTGAATCTGTACTCCAGCACATAGGATTTGAAATGGAACAGAGATTATGAGGTTAAAGGGCAGACGTTCAGCTTTAATTTGAGGGTTTTTACATCCATATCGAGTGAACCATGTAGCAATTGTAGCCATTTTTATACATAGTCCCCCCCCCCCCTCCATTTTAGCAGACCAAAAGTGGACAAATTAACATAAGCTTAAATAAAGTCATCATATTTAATAATTGGTTGCATATCCTTGATTTCAAGGAAATACATGCCATGATTTACTGATGTCTGTGACCCAAAAACATCAAAAGATTCTTGATATCTTATTTTCAGGTACTCTTACAAGGGATACTATAACCTCTCTGCATTTGAATGGATCTCTATGGGAATTAGGGGGTGGGACTAGATTAGGCTGTAAATTACATGGTTGGGTAAATGGCTCTAAGTCATCAAGGGTCTGAGGTATCAAACGAGCCTGAAATCATCACTCTGCTGCCAGATATGCAGTAGATATGGATGGATCACTTTAAGGGCTGACTTATTTTTCCATAGAGTTCAATAAGAAAATGAGTTATTACATATTCATAATTCATATTTAAAGTCATTAGTAAACTATTAATACACACCAAATTATTTGTTTTAGGCTATTGTGGCTAATGACATTTGTGCATATCTTCATTCCCATATAGTGTTTCCATCATTTGGAGAATTTGTCTAGTATAGAAGCTTCAATGTGGATTATGCTGCAGAAATACAGTATCATGTTCTGTATAGGGTCATCTGAATAACAGACATTATTTTGATTTGGCTCAACCCTGTACTGCACAGTTTCATGATGGATTGTACTTGGCAGTTTCCCACTACGGACTGCAGGAAGAATTTCCTTGTGAAGTATCCCATGACTTTTCATAATTTAAAATCAGTAAATTCTAGGCACTTCCCTGTCCTACAACCCCTTATGGCTTTAAGATTCAATTACCTACTATAACAATGCTCTAGCATCCGTTCTGGATGATATAGTTCTGCTTGTGTAGACTCCTTTGTGCATACCACTATAGCTCCAAAACTACTCTAAGGAACTATCATTGTCGCTGCAATGCAAAATCCTCATATATCCATTTTTTGGTTTCGCTATGGTATCATTTCTCATAATTCAACAACTGATACCTTTTTAAAGCCTTATTTGACTGTACAATAATTTACAAATTTACTTTTGCTGTCACACATAATTCAATTTAAAGCCTCATCATTTGGAATCACTATGGGGGTGGGATTGGTGTAACCCGTTGAGAAGTATATGAATGCGTACAAATACTTTACAGAGTAAAAGAATAGTGAGAAGAACTGTAAGGTCTGCCCACTATGCTACCATAATTTGCCATGCCGATCGAGTATTCCACAACTAATAGATTTCTGCAACCAGATGGTATCTGCTTCTATAGCTACAGAATTTAATACTAATGTCCTGCTCTTTTCTCATAAGTCAGGAAACATCACTTACGTCCTCTGTTCTCCCCCTGTCCTGAATACGTGGCCCTCTTTTGCCATTCATTACTCGGTTCTCATACTTCTCCATTTGATATTGATGTCACTCACGGTGACTGATGTCAAACCATTGCAAATTGGTTCAAGACCTACTTTGCAGCTCCCTTGCCAGTACTGTATACTTAATGACTGTCCTTTGACTGATTGCTTTTCATCACTCAAACCTCAACAACATGTTCTTTAAAAATCCATTATTACAAACCCCAACTCCAAAAAAAGTTGGGAAAGTATGTAAAATGCACATAAAAGCAGAAAGCAGTGATTTGTACATTTTATTTTACATATGTTTAATTGAATACAAAGAAAAGATATTTAATGTTTTACCTTATCAACTTTATTGATTTTTGTAAATATATGCTAATTCCAAATTTGATGCCTGCAACATGTTCCAAAAAGGTGGGACAGGGGCAGAAAAAAAGACTGGGAAGTTCAAAAAACACCTGTTTGGAACATTCCACAGGTTAACAGATGATGCTATCATGACTGGGTATAAAAGGATATCAAAAGACTCTTGATATCTTAATTTCAGGTTCTTTTACAAGCTATACTATAACCTCTCTGAATTTGAATGGATCTCTATGGGAATTGGGGGTGGGACTAGATTAAGCTGTAAATTACACAGGAATAGCATGGAACCCATGGTTGGCTAAATGGCTGTAAGTCATCAAGGGTCTGAGGTATCAAACGAGCCTCAAACATCACACTGCTGCCGGATATGCAGTAGATATGGATGGATCACTTTAAGGGTTCATTCTCCTGACTCATTTTCCTATTGAACTCTGTGGAAAAATAAGTCAGGAGAAACAACCCTTAAAGTGATCCATCCATATCTACTGCATATCTGGTTTGAGGCTCCTTGGATACCTCAGACCCTTGATGACTTACAGCCATTTATCTTTTCATTGCCTATTTTTTTCTTATTCTCCCAGTTTTGCTTGTCCAACCATGTGTAGTACAACATCATCTGTCCATTTGTGAGTACACAGATAATCCAAAGAAACAGGTCAGCACTTTTTTTCCCCTCTGCAATCCACCAGCTGGGCTGTGCACTGGGCTGTGCTTTTAACATTAGCAATCTTTTCTTTCCTAATCACATGCTGCTCAGAGTGTGGTTCTGTGTCAGCCTCCTCAATAGTTAGGTGTCACTTGATTGTATTAGCATGTTGGGTTCTAGCTAATTTTGCTATCACTTAATTTACTTACTGCTTATGTTCTATAAAAGCATGTGTGTGGCAGTGCTTAAGAGACAGTTAAATTATTTGAATAATCTTTTATTGACTTTACATCCCTTCTACACAGAGCTGGTAATATTAATAATTATTTGATAACATAAATGCCTGTGCTTCATAACCAGGTACATAACCAGGGGTAAATTTGACTTTAATTTGTCTTCAGAAATTCACATAAAATCTGTCGCCAAGATATAATTTTTACATCACTTCAGCATTAGTCGAATACATCTCCTCTTATCCCGGTCAGGTGCCAAAAACTGAATTCAATTCCATTTAAAACTGAAACCAACTTGTGATATTTTGTTGCACTAAAATAATTTCAACAAACATAACACCTCAAGAAATAATGACCCCTCTGGTATGTAAATTGTATCGACTTCCTGTGAGAATCAGTGTTCAATGTCAGCATGCCTACCCACTTTCCCCCACACCACGATTCTGCGGCTTCCTCCAGTGAACCTGTCCATCGTAGCAGGAGAAATATTCTGCTAATCAGCCCCCCCTGCCTTTGGAAAGAGGAAATTTCATAACTTTCTTATAAGTTATGAATATATCATATATACATATATATATATATATATATGATATGATGTGTATTTCTTACAATGACTCATTTTATTTTATAATTCCATTTTATTCTATGTTGCAAAACATGTAATTGAAATTCATGGTTATGAATAACATAATAATAATAATAATATATTTCTTTGATTTAGAAATGTATGGAAAGTTAATACCAAAACACAAGAAGTGCAGTGCTGTCTCCAAAACGAAAAGCGTTTATGACAGATAATGCAACAGCATTGAGATCTAGGCTTTCCTATCTTAACTAAGATAATTCAAAGGCTAGGAATTTCAGAGAGAAGATTCCCAAACAAATCTGCAGAGTTATCATTCTTGCTTTAGGATCTTATTCAGTGTCCAGAGATGACATGAAAAATATAACACTTATGATTAATGATTGAGTCATGCCAACAAGGCACGCACCCTTTCAACTCCCAAAAATGGATTTTAAATTTAGTAATTTAATACAGCACAATCATTCTCTTCAAACCCACTACCTCATCCTTCTGTGTCACAATCCAGTTTTTCATGTTTTCTAGTTACCAGGCAACAGCAGATATGCATTAAATCAATATGGTAGAGTTTTATGGAGTTTCCTGACACACCCCAGCATATAGCCAGGTTACACAATTAACACAAGATCACACGATAATTTCATTTCAGAGAAAACATCTGATAATTGTATATATACAGTCAGAAAACTGATTAAAATATATCAATTATATAATAGTCCTGATGTGTTTTCCTTTTAAGCAAGAAGTGAAGCGGTTTAAACTGCTTCATTGCCAATAACTGCCAATTAGAAAACTGATCACATTGAGGCTTCAAGGAAATCTACCAAAACATATCACCCTAGACTGCACAAAAGATACTGAGTCTCCAAGTGCACCTGCAGCGACCCCTGTTCCCGCATACACGCTTCTTGCTTAGCAACGGTAGACTCTCCAACAGTGAAGCTTCCAGTATGTTAAGAGCTGATGTGGGGCTGGAAAGGTTGTGGTCTTCCAAAGCATTTTTTTGGAGTAGGTCAGTAGGGGAATGGATAGGAAATAGAATAATACATGCTTTGTGATTATAAGTTATTGTTGAAATTATTATAAATTTTTGTGCTCATGTATTAGACAGCTTGGGCCATGGACACTTATGATATTAACTTTAAGAACACCACGTTAAATATATTTAATTAATATACTCACATTTGTGATATGGGTTAGAAAGATATTAGAATTAGATATTAGAAAGATAGAAGCAAGTAAATATAAGGAATTAGATGGTTAAACAATGGAAATAAGTCTCCGGACTTTTTTGTGTTATCCTTGATTTGTTTTTGAACTTATCGAATAAAATCAATCAATCAATCAATCAAGCTAGCACTGCCAAAGAAAGAAAAGCAATGGCTTGTATTCTTCTCATCTGTTCCTGTTGTACATAATCATTTTTCCCGTTTGTTCATAATAATTTTTTTCCCCTAAATCCCTGATGATTTATTTTGTATTTTGGTAGGGATTCATTAAGGGCAGGGACAGCTTGTACCAGGGGCCATAGGAATTTTAGGGTGCAGAGAGGGGAGGTGGCTTGCAGGTGGACAGGGGTGTGCATGTTCTCTGGAGAGGATATAAATCCCTGGAGAGAGAACAAGAGTTAAAAAGAGAGAGAGGGAGAGAAACAGAGAAAGAGACAGAGACAGAGACATAGGGAGACCCACCTTGAGTTTCTGCTTGGTCTCCTCAGATATGCTGCCCTTGGGAGAGAGAAGGGTGGGAGTCGGCGGGGGTGACGGTGATTTCCGGGGGGAACTGTGGGACGGTCGAGGGGATCAGGAGCTTTGGCATGTTGGGAGGGATGCGGGAGCGGATCCGGCTGGCGTCTAGCTGCTTGGACTGGTCCCCGTCCGGGTACTGCTGGTCTGGAGAGGAGCTCAGAGACGAGACTAGAGAGGCCAGAGAGACAGGGAGGGGACAGGACCACGTAATGACACATGAGAGAGAGTGGGTATTTCTGTGTGTGTCTGTTTGTGTGTCCATTAGTGGTGGAACTAATAAGGAGACCATCTCCCATGTGGACGGGAGAGCACCCATTCCCCTGAAAGCACAGAGAAGAGAGCGGCAATGTACCATCAGAGCAGGGAGGGTTAATGCAGTAATCAGACTGTCCCCACCCGCCTGGAACTCGGCTCAGAGATCAAAGGATGACTCGACCATCATGCACCGCATGAGGCAAAATCAAATAGCAAACCTATTTAAACTGCTTGTTTGAAATGATTTCAAGATTTCAGTGAAAGTTTACACCCTTCTCTGCTAAAAAACCACAGAACACAGGAGTTTCAAGGTAGCGAGATTTTGTTTATGAATAATTTCCACTGGCATGAAAGGAAGATATCACACTGTTCACATTGTTGAAGTGTATCTTGTTCCCTAATGGGAAAACAAGCTGGGCACATACAGCAATTGAAAAAGTTGATTCATATTTCTTCTTTTTTCCTCTCTTTCTTATGTTTACCAATTGATTATGAAGCTATAGGTGTTGAGTTCCCAATTTAAGGCCTCTTCCCACACAGTAAATGACTCAATGATTCAAGGTTTCGTCCTGTACAGGTTACCATATTTTACTACTGCATATGTTTTGTCATATATGTAGTTATCCTGCGGAATTTGGGAGTCGATACGCAAGAGTTCGGTCAGGCTGCAAAATTTGTTGTGGGAGACAGAGGTGTCAACACAATGCAACGCAAGATTGTGTCGGTCCTTCCATCTATGTTTTGTCTTTCGTCTCCTTCCACACCTGCTTTTTTTCCAACATAATTGTGGTATAATGCTGTTCATGAATAACAGGACAGAGATTTCTCCCATAGGTTCTAATTTCACTCTCACAAACATGGCAGTTGTGCAGATGCAGAAGTGGTGTGATGCTCCAGATAGGCACATGCACATGGGACCATCAAATCCTTCCTTGTTGGCTGCACACTCTGGACACTTGAGGAGATGCAACTGGTGGCACGTTTCACCAGCTTGGCTATTTATTCACGAGACCGCCAGTATGTATTTTATAACAGTAGTCTTACTGTGTTCTTAACTATATAAGAGGATTCTCTGTCATACAATGTGAGCTTGCTAAAGCGCAAAAATATTAAACCACACTCCCTCAGATCAATATATGTAACAAGTCATTTTTAAGAGACCATTAACCAAGAAAGGGAAAGTAAAAATATCTGACACATGAAATGTTATATTAAATTAACTCCCTTAGGGCTTCATATTGATTTCCATATTATTGGTATCACTGTAAGTTATGCTGAAAATTTGACACAGCTTCCATAACTACATAATACGCTCCTGGTAGTGAATATGGTGACCATAAACATCATCTCCCTCATTCCATGCAGAGAAGTAAATGGCCACACTTTTATGAGCTTTTTCAAAATACACACATCCTGATATTTATTGCTGGCCAGTACATAATTTCTAAATTAATTATTTACTGCACAACAATAAATAATAATAATAATAATAATAATAATAATAATAACAGGATCAGTCTGGCTGGGGCATGTGACAGCCCCAGATCTGCACTGGATAATAGGGGGTCTCTGCTACTCTTCAATCCGAAACAAAACATACGATTTGTATTCCAAAGTCTGTATGATTATTATGGTTAATTAACCATTAAATAATGTGTATATTCTATAATAATTAACAAGAGCCTCATGTTATTGCTATGACCAGGGATGATCCCTGGAAGTTACCCTCGGGGTCAAATCAGCTAGGTTGAAACTTCAGTAGATAGGTTGATAGTTAAAACAAGCAAAACAAATCCTAATTCATAGGGAATTTAAGGTTTATCCTAAAAATGTAAATGACTTTGTTCTAGCATAATATCATAAGGGAGCCTTGAGCAATTTGCTAGTGGGCCCGCATATTAATACTGACAGATAGAAACAGCAAAATTACCTTTCACGCTTTTTTTCTTCAATCAAGAAACAGTGTAGTTAAAGCTCTACATACAGAGCAGAGAAACACACAGAGCCATCGAGCAGCAGGCGAAGCCTCATGAATGGATAAACGCCTATTGTACTGGAGCCAGTACTGGAGGAGAGGGAAACCGCGTGAAAAGAGAAATGCTTTCAGTAAACGATTTTGGCTAGAGAAACTGAACAAACCCAAAGACATGACATGCTGGCGCCGATCTCATACAGGCTACAGGGGACAACAGTGAGGCGTGACTGCTGCATTCAAAATACGCTTTTAATTCAAAAGACCCCTATAAAACATGCGGCGTTGCCAAGTCCGACAGACGTGTAGTACACCAGTCAAAATGAAAATCCATGCCCAATGCTTGACAAATAAGGCCAAACAGGTTATGCCACATAGTACACAAGTTGTGTGTACATAAAAATGGCAATATATGGCTGTACAAACAAAGTGTATGGCTGACATGTTGATATTTATTCTACTATACTTAAATACCATTAGAACAGATCAATATCATAGTGTCATTTAACTGTAGTATTATGAGCATCAGGCGTGCAGTTTGGAAGTGACATCATGATCAGGGGCCACGTATAAACAGTGCTGAGCGGAAAAATGCCCTCAGAAAGCAGCGTAAGCGAGTTTCCACGCAGAAATTCAGATGTATAATATAACACGTGCTGTGAGAGTCTGCATACCTCTGCACACGATGGACACATACGTACGCAATGTTTGGAGTCTGTGTGATATGGCAACATTGTGACAGAAAGGCAAAGTTGAAAATGCAAAACTTTTTTCAAGCAGATTTCTGACTTTCACCCTGAGCATTCTTTTACACATTCTTTTACTCAGGGTTTTATACATGTGGCCCCAGGTGTGCGGTGGCACGCTTACCTGAAACTTTTTTTTTGAAAGTTTTAGAATGCTGTGGCGATGGTACGTGTTATTGGTTGGTGTATGGCAGATTTCATATGCTCCACCCTTTCATGTAAATAGAATAAATCTTGCTTGCAGAAACTAGTGCTGCTGAGAGGATGTAGAGATGCTTGTCTGTGTTTCGTTTGGTATAATAAGTTTATTTAACCTGGGTGAATGAGTCTTACGGCCAATTAAATGCAGGTATTTTGCTAATTGGGTTTGTGTGGAAACTGTTGCCTTTAGAACAGCCTTGTTCATGTATGTTGAAGGGACTAAACATGAAGTTAAAAAATAATTGAGATAACATTTTTTGTTGGGGGGGGGGGGGCTGGTGTGCTAGGCAGACATGCTAAGATGTTTACTGAACAACCAGTGGTATGTAGTGAGTCAAAACCCACAGGTCCAAAAAACACCCCTGTAAATTAGGAGGTGCTGAATGTAAGTCTGATATGAGCTGTTGCAGTTCAGTGTTGGGATGAAAACGTATTTCAGCCAGCCCTCTGCTGTTTGCACAAACACACATAATTGGGGTACCAGGGCACCAGCTGGCACTAGATACAGGTTGTTATTTTTGTTGTTCTTACAGCTTGTTTTTAGATTTCACTTTTTTCATTTTTCATCTTGTGAAATCTCAAGTTTGCCTAAGTAAGGCAAAATAACAATGCAGGCTAAAACAATGATGATGATTCTTGAATATTCCACCAAATAACATAATACCACTGAACATTCAAATGTGGTGAGAGAACTGATAATAAAATTAGACAACAATATAATAAACTATTTTCTGACACAACAGAAAATGTGAAATCAAATAAATGTTAATTCTCAAGTATAGCTGTTTCTCTGGCTGTAGTCTATGAGGCATGTTGAATAAAATCCGGCCGAGCATGTCAATGTTTGTGGCAGTTCCAGGATTATGACTCCTATTTCCCTTTGGCACGATATTTCCTTACATGAGGTGCCCAAGTACCCGGCTGCCATCCTGTGCTCAGACAACCAGCTCTTGCTCTGTGTTTGATATTAATTAAGCTGCAGCCAGGACTAGAATGGGGAGGTGGGGAGAAACAGTGACATTAGGCATTCAGCCTATATGCAGACACAGCCAAGCGAGACAGTCGACAGAGATGTAGTGAACACTGTAGGCTCAGGCTAGTCAGTGTTATCCTGGAATCTCATGCTACGTGGTGGTGTATTTGGGAATCGGCTTGGATTAGGGTGAAGGAGAGAGGAAGGGAACCTTAAAAGCCCTCACACATTAAGGGCTCTATTTTCAAACCAGCGCAAGGGGACGGTATAGTCAAACGCAAGCTTGTTGACAGCATCAACGTCTTAAAACTGGCGCTATGGCGTTTCTCAGCAATACCGCTAGGATCAACAAATTCTCAACATAACATCCTTTCGCTTGCGCTGCAGTGGGATGGGTGGCGCTGTCTGGGGCGTGTTCTAAAATACTTTCGGCTCAGTGACAATTTGAACCTACGAAAACCCATTGCGTTATGATCAGCTGGAACCACCTCTTAGCGGAAACGCAATAGACTCTGGCAATTTGGTAACTTATTAGTCATGTAGTTCTATGTAGTGTCTATAGGTGATGCCAACATTACACTTCCATTTAATGAACAAATAGCCTATAATTATTATTAATTAATTTTAATTTAAACTACTAGAATAAAACAGGACAGCTTACAAGAAACTTGCGATCATGTAGGCCAATAGCCTATAATATATAAATTACACATTGACACAGTTGAATCATAAGCCTACCATTTGAATCATAATTATGCCTACATCACCTCATGTAGGCTAATTAATGCATTCGCCACCTCCTCCCGTGCCTTCCGAACTTCTGGGAGACGAGGTGGTGTGGATTGTGATCCATAAATTACTAGTCCTAGCCTGTACTTCTGTTGCAAGTATGTCTGATTCCAGTGCGGAAAATCGCTCTTGTCGTTGACGGTCCAGTGCGTTTGGGTTGCTCATTATGAAATTGCATGGAGCGATTGCGTTCCAACTGGCTTTTTTTTAAAGCATGAGAACAACTATTTGATTGGCTACCATAGAGACACACCTTAAACATTTAAACCCAGCCTTTTAGCAATACCGCCATCAGATGCGCCAAGATTGCCGTCATGAAATTACCAAATTTCTCGCCGACACGCCCTCAGAGCGATACCGCCAAGCGATTACTCTTGCGTTCACCATTGCGTTTGGTTTATTAAAATAGAGCCCAAAGTCTTATATTGTCGGTTTTGGCATGATCATGGATATAGAATCTCCGTCTAGTGTAAATTTTAATATCCTTTTGTCAAATTAATTGTATTTAAATGTTCATTAAGCTGCTTAAGTTCACTCTCCTTTTCCTACAGCATTTATCATGAAACTTTTGTGAATAGCGAGGTTTGTTCAGTCTAGTGCTGGTTGGGGTGAGCTGGCTCTCTGGTGTAGACATGCACATACTAACAAAGTCAGCCATTTCTTCACTGTAACTCTGGCAACCGTCTGCGCATTTTATTGGTGAGAAAAAAATGTGTTACTGGCTCAGGAACGTTGTCAAAGGCAGTAACCCTAGTATCTGTCACAGGCAGATATAAACAAAACACACACACTTTACGGACCGTAAAATATATTTGAAATGAGAAATTCATAGTCAATATATTTTTTTTATATTCTTTTGAGGAAAAACTACTTTTACTCAGCATAATACTTTGACTCACTGTGGTCATTAAAGATCCCATGACACTTATCGCAAAGAGTAGGGGTTTCCCCGGTGTCCTGGCTAAACTCACCTCTCCCTCTCCATCTCAGCTGATGTGTGGTGAGCATTCTGGTGCAAAATGGCTGCCGTTGCATCACCCAGGTGGGTGCTACACATTGGTGGTGGTTGAGGCGAGTTTCCCCCTCATCATTGTAAAGTGCTTTGAGTATCGAGAAAGGCGCTATATAAATGCCAGGCATTATTATTATTATTATTATCATTAGCATCTTTCTGCCAGCTTATCTGGATGTCTTATTTTTATAATTATTTGTCTGCATTAAAGGGTCGATTTACTAAGATCCCAAATAAGGGGTGTTATTTTGCAGGTGCCGCCAAAGTACTTGTACGCATTATCATTTCATGCTTTGCGGGTGATCAACTTAGAGTCATTATGCAAATTACTCCAGCTGCAAACAACCAAATTTAATGAGAGATTTTGTCACGTCCCGTGCCTTTGTCTTGATTTCCTGGTTTTCCGTTCCGTGTTTTCCCGTTTCCCGTTTCCATTTTGTGTCTCCACTTTCCCGCACCTGAATTGTGTTTCCTCATGTGTCCTCGTCTCACCTGTTCCTCATTGTCTCGTTAGTAATCTGGCATATAGTCTCCCGTTTCTTTGTTCTGTGCCAGAAAGTCTTGTGCCCTGCCTTGTGCTTGTCATATTGCCTTCCAGCGGTTTTGTTTCCTGCCTGTTCCCGACCTGCTCCTCGACCCTGTGTTCAGTCCTGTGTGCCCATCCAGTACGTCTTCTGCCTGTTCCCGTCCAGCCCAGCTCCTGTTTTCCTGCCTGCCTTGCCCATTCTCGTCCAGCCCTGCTCCTGTTCAGCCCTCCTCTAGCCCTGTGTTATCTTGCCCAACCCTGCTCCAGCCTGCCCAGTCCTGACCTCCTGCCTGCTACCCTGTGTGGGCATACTTGTAAATAAAGTCTCCTGCATGGAGTTCAACCAGCCGAGTCCTGCGTTTGGGTCCTATCCTGTATATCACTAACAGATTTTGCATGTTTGGAATGTTACACTGTAAGAAAACTGTGAAAAGACTGGCAGCAATGTTGCTTTTTTTTTTTTTTTTTAAAGTGTAGGACTGGCTGGCGGTTTACGACAAACTGTTTCACTGGATGTCTCTTAGTTTCTGCCGGGAGTGACAGATTTGTCAGGACTGAAATGATCTTAATTATGCTTACTAGCACAAAGCCTATTCGTGCCGTTACTGTCACATAAAATCACATTTCCATGTAATCATGGGTTTTATTTGGATAAAGTTTTATTTGCTTTGTTCTTCACTGTTTGTTGTCATTTACATTGTATTGTTTGTTTGATTCAAATACTAGTTACTCTTGTATTATGAAACATGATTTGCTTCATGATTACAAAATGTATTCTTACTTTTTGTGATGTATGTATCCACAAATTCTCTTGTGTATTTTGAGCGTTAGCTAGAATGGCCCAGTTAATTAGCCCCCATCGTTCACTTCTGGATATTCCAAACACACCCGTATGTGTTTTGCTACAGTGACAGCCGTCATCTTATTGTGTCTTTTAATACCTGCTTTCCGTTTGTACTAAAATGCACCTGCAAATACCGTTCCCAAACTTCCTTTCGGGTTTAGTAAATCAATTTACATGTGCTAACGTAATCTATTTGCTTGATCTCCTCCCACTATTTCGCAAAATAACATAGGGATGCCCAATTTTGCATATTAATTCAGGCTATCCCGCAAAATTGAGAAATCAACATAACTTTTCATTTTAGCACACGCAATCCTGGTTAGTTGATCACCTCAGATTATATTTTGCTGGTGGTAACAGTTTTACATGTGCTTTTGTACATGCAAACCTTTAGTAAATCGACCCCTAAATAGTTACATGTACATATAACACGAATAGTAGCTTGAGGGATTCATGTTTAATTTACTTAGAATGTATTTATGGACGTCCATGTTATATTTTTCACAGGCCATTGAATGCATATTTCTCTGTCTCAAAAATTCATAGCAACTTTGAATTGAACAAAAAGCTTTGCCCCATTACCTGACCTAACTTGAACTGAATGAAATGGTTGTGATGTTATTGACCTTTTCAGCATCAGATACCCTGGGGACACATCTGCAGATTGTTATAATACAGGGTTCGCACTACGAGTATAATTAAACCATCACCTATCCCTGCTCAACTGAGCTCAGTTCAGGATTACATTTACAAAGCCTATGGTGAAACAAAGGACCAATGAAACTCAATTTCACCCTGATTTATTCCTGAATATATATATATATATATATATATATATATATATATATATATATAAAATACTAAAAATGTATTTATGATGACTGTAACCCCTATAACCACTGTAAATCTAATATACATTAAGTAGCCTACATTTTCAGTGGCAATGTTTTACATTCATTGTCCATTTGTACATTTAGAGGATTTGTAATAATTACATTGCCACTAGTGCTTTATGTTGTCCATATGTTGTTCAGCATTGTAAGCCTCACAATTTCTTAATAAATCCAGTTCAACAGCAATACATATTTCTGTGGGTCCATGATGCAGAGCCTGGAGCCAAACTGTCATCAGCGAGAGGTGAAATGATGAACCTGAGACAGGAGCAGAGTCCCAGAACGTGTACTGCCGATTCCTGGACACATGGATGACCGAGCTGAATTTTGCAAGCGTGGAAAACAGCCTGGCCCTCTTGCTGACGTCGGCTTCGCTGCAGAATGCGCCACAACCCATTACGCCTCCACCCAGGGGGCGCCTGCAGCTGAGGCCCAACTGCAGAGCACTAATCTAACCAGAAAACACGCTACACTTTCCTAATGCCTCTGCCACACAGACACTTTACAATATGGTACCATGCCACTACTCTGGTTTTAGTTTCCCGTGGTGCCGACAATTAGAGCTGCAGTTTGGTCAAAAATGAAACGTAGGGCTTTCCGCTTTCCTCTTTCCCGAGCTCAGCAGAGAATCGGGGGTACCACGGGAAGCACTCGGGGCGTACTTTAGTTGTGCGTGAGTTGCACTGGAGGGCCAGTGGTCTGGAGGTGATCATCCATGCTATGAACGCCATGTCCACACGTCTGACTGGGAGCAATAATGCAGGCACTCAAGGCTGCCCTCAGCTGCCTTTTAAATGGTACACTAAGCCCATTACAGTATCTGACCAGGGCTATTTGTGCCTTTGAGAAAAATTATGTTTGCGTCTCCCAGTCCCTTTAAATGGAACCAATGGCGGAGGGTAATTGTGTGGGAAGGTGATGTTCCTTAGCTTATATACAGTCTATGACTATGAGAGACGTTGGTCAGTGGGGGGGGGAGGAATCTATATTATCTAATGGGACCAGACAACTGAGCAATGTGAATGTCTATTTGCTTATAATGCACTACTAACATAATGAGTCAAAACGTCCTTGAAAGTCAGCTAACATGCCCTGATATATTTCCTCATGGTGGCAAGCGCCTTGCCACACACACAGGGCTAAATTTTGCTTTTAATTTTGAATATCAGATGAATTATGATAAAACACGTATGATCTACCGTGAAAAGCGCGATCTGTCTGAGTTACCCTTTTAAAGCAGAATCAAGTGGGCTGACCCAGTAACTGTTGGCCTGTTTTCTTCCATCGGGAGGCTTATCATGCTGACACCGATGCTACTCGTGACAGTGCTATGCTATGGAGAATGCCACTGGCAGGCTGAGTTTCACAGCCTGGCCTCAGAGAGTACCTCCTAATGAATTTAAAGGTATCTTGGGCAGTTGCTCCGCCATGCCTGGAGTTTAATTGCTGGATTCTGTGGTGGCCAGGAAACCACTATTCTACGATAGCCCAGTGCAGCGAGACATGTCAACAAAACTTTAAGGCATGCAAACATTACAAATGCTTGGGCTTTGCTTGTCAACCCAGTTTTAGCCAGTTTTCGCGCATTTGGATTGACATAGGTGTTATCAGCAAAGTTTTTAATGGATACCCATTGTCCCGTAAAAGAAGATTGTCCCCCCAGAAGATTAGGCTACAGGAACTATTGGAAAATATAGTTTGATCCAGGATAATTGTGAATAGTCTATACATGTAACCTTACACGTACCATCGCACATCGCGTGGATGTTGATGGAGTGGGCTGAAAGCAATTTAGTGCAGCACTCCCCTTCGCTGTGGGACAGGTATGTGGTCTTTGACCTATGGACCCTTTTATTATTATGTATTTTTTGATATAGCCTACACAATAATAATATTTCACATTGTAATCTTGATATTTTAGTCATGCTTGTGTGTGCCCCTGTGTGTAACAGACAGGAGGGTACGCGTGTTGTGCACACGCCTATGTAGACGCACTTATATGCGCCATTGAAATAGCATGTAAACAACTGCGACATGACTTTAGACCAGGTTTGTGGTGGTTTAAGCACAAGCGCTTTCTGCTGGCTCAAGATAGCAATACGCCAAAAATTATCCTGGCCACTCCTCATCTTAAGACCAACACGCCCAGTTCACTTGCAATGGGTGCAAGAATACATGGTATTTAAACGACATGAGCGCTAGGCATTATAATGAACCCTTCGCCGGGTGTAAGATAGCAAAGACACTTGCTTTTGGGTTAGCGCCGCTTAGCGCCGGGTGTAAGATAGGTCCCAGGATCTACCAATGTACGTAAGTTGACTTTTATTGATACTTGATTTTTTAAAAACATATGTCTCATTAATCATGTGGCAGCTTCCTTGTGATAAGGGTTGTTTTTATTTTGGTTTTGATGTAGGGATGTTTGATTTAGGGACAGAAGATCAAGTCCTGACACTGTCTGCAGAAAAGTCTGCAGCATTCAGTGAAATCAAAAACCAGTCATTTGGATTAGGTAAGTGCTTATCAAGAATATATATTTTTTCAATCCTGAATATTTAACAATGTAGCATGCAAGTTATTTTTACAGGACTTGGTCCCCAGTAGCTCCCAGCAGTGAGGGCCAATTCAGCTGGTGGTGCTACTGGACATTAGTGAAAGCTATAAAAAACCTGTACTAATGATTATGTAAATATTACCATTGTGAAACTTGCAAATGATATCAAATGTACCTGTAACTGCATAGAAATCTTCATTAATAGTGTTCACCCTTGTATGGCCAGAACACACTGGTATGCCTTTTGAATGCAAGGTACACTTTTCTGATTGCTAAGCATACTGTGGCTTTGTTGATATTATTGTTTATGTGATTTTGATGATTTCTCATTTTCTTTCTTCTTAATATTTCTTTTGTCTTTGCCCTGTTTTTTAATTTCCTCATGTTTTTACTACTGCATTAATTATGTAATGTTATATCATGTTTAGTTTTCTTTTATTTTGATTGTTTTTATTCTTGTCTTCTAATGCAAAGAACTTTGCGTTGTATTTTACAAATAAAGTTTAGAATTATTGTATTTTCATCATCGCCAGCAGCATACGGAAATTTGCGAGGAAGCAGAGCCCAATACACAGTGTCTGTGTAACTGGGCTCTGCTTCCGTCTCCATTAAAAATAAAAATCATGTTTACTCTGATTGAGAATATCATTATCAATAAAGGTTTTACAAGCAGGTGATCTGATGTTCTGAAACAGATTATAACATTGGAATCAGGGGCTATTGGAGAATACCGGTTGGATAATGCAAGAATTGGAAGCCTAGTTTGTGTGTCTAGTTTGTCACCTTGCTCACCCTCTCACTGTAAAAAAATTTAAGTTGTGGTGTGCGGTATTGGGCGGGTTCTCAACAACTCATGTTGTCGCTGTTGTTGTACTCACAAAATTACAATTGCTTAAGATTTGTTTATAAATTTGTGCTTCCATTCTAACAAGGGCATCATGTATGCACTTAATTCGTACACACAAGCATATAAAGATGTTTTGTGGGCTTTTTCTGCACAGGATGCCTGGTAAAACCATGACTAATTCTGCACAGGAAGTAAGAAAAGCTAAATTCTGTTATAATTCAGATAGAACGTGCAAAAATTGTACCTGAAGGGGTACAATAGCTTGTGACTCCAGCAGTACCCCCAATGGTACGCCCATTGTACCTTGTACCCTTTGAGAGTAGTATTCTAAAAGGGTAAAACATTAACAGGAATTGTACCTTAGAGAACAAAACCGGACCCCTACCATACCACTTTTTCTAACAATGTATTATAAAATTGTATTATAAAATAAGATTCTATCAAACCTTGTCTTCTCAGTTCAGGGACGTTTCTCTCTTTTTTGCCAGAAAGACCTTGTTTTTTTCAGAGAAGAGGACATCTCCCTTTCTTTCACTCTGACTGTGCTCTAAGAGTGAATGTGTTTGCTGTGAAAGTGGAGAAGAGACAGGTGGCAGTTATGAACATACTCCACTACTGTCAAACCCCTCCAGGAATGCATTTAAAACTGGGCTTTCACTCACAGGACATTATTGTGCAGGTGCAAGGATTCGCCATAATTTGTCAGCATTTGGGGATGCTCCACTATCTTCACCTCAGTAAACAAAATGCGAAACATGTTACTGCCCCCGGTTTTAATTTGTACACAAGTAGTCTCAGATATTGCAAAATCTTATCTTTTTGTAGTGGAAAAAATAGCCACACATTTTTTTTGTTTCGCTCTGTTAAGATGAAAAATTAAACTGAACAGGAGAAAAGGGGTGTTACTTTACTGCCCATGCAATGGAGTCTGCAGATCATCCCCAGAGGTGGGGAGTGGACATGTAGTCCACCATTTGGCTATAATGTGTTACTTTCCCTTCTGTCGGTGTGCTGTCTCTTTAGGATTCAATTATGTTCAACATAATGGCTGTGCCTTCATTAGCCTGCTGTAGCCAATGAGTCTTTGGAGGTTACTGTAGGTTGGATGTGAACTGTTGAAGTGCATTAGAACATAAGAGAAATCAGAAGAACAGGCCCTTCAGCTCATCTAGGCTTGACATTTTGCCTATTATCTGGAGCTGTGGTTCCCAACCTCGGTCCTGGGGGTCCCCTGTGGTTTTCGTTCCAACCGCAGTTGCAATCCCAGAATTGTAATGTGCTGGCCTATTCATTTTTCTTAAATTACGTGCTTTTCATGTTTAGGATTATTTACCCTCCTAAACCACTTTATGTCTCAAAAGCATGCCATGAAGAATAAAAATCCCATGTTCACATGCTTATTGTGCTATAAATAGGTCATTTTTAAACTGATCAAATTAAAGACAGGTGAATTGATAGGCTCCTAATTAGGTTATTCAAGTAGATGTCTTTAAGTAAATTTGTATTTAAGTAAATTTCCTTAAACTTAACACAGCGCAGTTTTGGCTTCTTATCATTTGCTTTATCTTTGAATTCTAAATCTCAGACGTTAATTTGATCAGTTAAATTCTATTATTACCTCTTTTTATGAAATAGTTTACAATATGGCACAATAAACACAATGGGACCATGGGACTTTTAGTCTTCGTGGCATGCATAGCTATTGCTGACATAAAGTGGCTTAAGAGGGTAAATAATCCCTCTAAACTCTTTCCCTAACTATTTTCTCTTTCTCTTTTATTCTACATTCTGCCGGCGGGGCTTATGCCCCGCATCTCGAGAGTTGAGCCCTAGACCCTGAGCCGACCAGAGGAGGATGGGTTCCCCCCTTGAGTCTGGTTCCTCCCAAGGTTTCTTCCTAGTTACACCAGGGAGTTTTCCCTTGCCACTGTTGCCATTGGCTTGCTCTTGTGGGGGTTCAGGCTGGGTTTTTCTGTGAAGCGCATTGTGACAACTAGTTGTGAAATGTGCTATATAAATAAATACTGATTTGATTTGATTTGATGTAAACATGAAAAGCACCTAATTAAGAATAATGAACAGCTTGTTTAAATTCTGGGATGGCAACTGTGGTTGGAACGAAAGCCAGCACGAGGTTCCTCAGGAGTGAGGGTGGGAAACCCTGATCTAGAGCGTACGCAGCGCTGTGTAAAAGCTAGTCTTGAACTGTCTGTTTGTACTATGGGCCCTGGCAAGCCACTGAACCCAAGTGATGTCTTGATCAACAAAGGCTGCAGCGCTGTAGACTTCCTCAGACCCGTGACATGAAGTCCACCGCAGCATTTTCTCTTCTGTATGTTTCATCTATTGCTTGAGTGGTCTACCTTCTGCTGGCTGTCCAAAGAACAGGGAACCAAATCTTTGTTTGTGCCATCTAAGCAACTCCCCACATCTTCCCCATTCACATGAAACCAAGGGAAAAATAATCATTTTCTGGGGAGAGAAGCAGGTGGTTGCTAGGAAACCAGAATAATTTTTTTTTTTCCGATAACCCTCTTGCAGCGTCTTCTCAGTTCTCAGGTAAATTGCGCTCTACTTGTTTTTCAGGGGCTCCCTGTGCTCTCCCGTTCGTACTCACACATGTCAGTTCGGCCCCTCTTTACACGTTGCTGTAAGAGCATGTTCAGAAACCAGGACTGCACATTGTGCCGTCGCACTGCATATTATGGTTTGGCAGATGTGTGTATCCAGAGAGCTGTAGAGATTAGAGGTGTAGAATTCAAATTTATGACAGGCCAGGTTTAAAAAAGGTGAATCTCTGATTGGCGTGTGGGAGAGTGGCGGGTTTTTAAGTGATTCAGGGCCCAGACAGTAGTGAGCAGAGGGTGGAAAGGATAGGAAGAGATGGGGATGGCAGGATTCAGTTATTTCCCTGGCCATTTAGTTTCATAATTCTGTTTCAATGTGTCCACTAGCTTACATGCCCAAGGGCTAAAGCATAACCTTGTGGTCAAGTCTGTATTAGATATGAATTTAATAAACCATTATTTATACATTAACAGGATATGTTCCTCCATAAAACATTGACTTTCCCATGAAAAATAAGATTAAATTCTACGTAAATTAACAAGTCATTTAATAATTAAATGAATCATTTTATTCCAAACTTAATCCCTGTTAATCATAAGATTTTAGTTGCGTGGAGGGATCGTGCTCTAGAAACACATAGGACCGGATTCAGAGATGGCCAACTTAAGTCATTCGCTTAAGTGCCTCTCCTGCGCTGATTTAACGCGAGCTGACTTACGCCGTATTCTAAGTTGTGTTGCGCAGGTGCTTATCTGAAAATGTGGGTGGTACAGGGCATGATATTCTAATTACCTGTTTCTTGTACCTGCCCCCCCGGGTTGCCAGGTATCTACTAAAAAAATGTTTATGGGGTTATGCGTTTTCAACGTGCCAGTGACAGTGCCTTTAATAACCGCACTTGCATTTTGGACAATCCTGCCTTTGCGCATCATAGTTGCTCTTGCGTGAAGGGGTATAGGCAAACAGAGAACGCATTAATACATCGCATTGATAAAATGATCATAGCTTCTATTGATGACTGGGATATACCCATCACACAATCAAAAAAAGAATCACTGGACAGTGGTTGCACGCAATATTACTAAGTAAACAAATAAATCATTGGATTTACTTACAAAAAAAAGATTTATAAATATATTTTTTATAATTTAGCCTAGCTAACAAAGTAATGTACGGTAACATAATAGCCTAGATGTGACGTCTTACACTTAATGTGTTGAAGTCACATTATACTTAATAACAGCCCATTACTTGCAACCACTGTCCAAAGATTTATTTTTTGAGTGCATCTGTCACATGCTGGAAGGATTTTGGAGCAGCTGTGCTCACACAAGTAGGCTACAAAATTGTTTCTCTGTCAAAGCGATTATGATCCAAACACTGTCTATCAATCAATCCATCTAATATTGTTCTGTATTATATACCAATCATAGCCTACTTTTACATATTTTTCTTTTTATGACAGCTCTTTTATAATTGTAAGTAGGCTAGGCAAAGGAAAATAAAACCAATATTTTTTTCTAAGAACATGCACTCATTCTAATATCCATTTTAATAATCTATTGGCGGCGCTGAACATAAACTACCTCATAATATTGAAGTTCCCTAATGGGAAAATAAAAGTCATTCTATTCTATTCTATTCTATTCTAATAAGGTAGAAGAAGCGCAACACTCGCTTAGCGAAAGTATATACTGTTTATTCTTTAAAATACTTTAAATCAAAAAGAGGCAAAAACAAAAAACACTGAACTCAAAATTAACAGTTTTTATCTGTAGGTTTTTTGTATAGATCGGTGGAGAGAAAGTTACCAACTTTGGTGACTTGTACATCCAGGAATTCCAGGGTGGCATTGCTGCTGTTCATAGTGAATTGCAGGTGTCCTATAATGGAATTGAGGAAGTGATGGAAAACGGTTAAATGTAGGAGGTATGAATCCTGGGGAATTCCACGTACAGGAACTCCTTGGTGTAAAACTGTTAAACTGACCATTTGTGTGCCTTCATAGGGAAAACAGAAATGGTGGATAATGTTGGAGGAAACCTAATGTGTTGTTTGGAATGAGAAAAAGACTAAGCAATGAATTTAATGTAGCCTACATGTGTCTTAAATTGCGTGTTCAATATAGTGGTATGCTTGGGTATTTTTAAACCCCATTTGGAACTATGGATAATCCGAGTGAAAAGTGGTTGTTATCAGGTAGAGTAGCCATGGACAATATTACAACCCAAAACATCCACACGCCCAGCCCCGGATCAAGTCCCACCTAAGCCTATGCTTTCATACTATTGTTAAAATACTTCCTACATTGCAATGTACATGGGCATATTAACTTACTATGAATGAGAGTAAAAAGAGAAGTACATACTCTTGAGAAGAGTGGATGGCCATCAAGTGCTCAGGCAACAGCCCAGATTTTTTAAGCTTCTACAGTGCATAAATAGCATACTATTTTTTATGTACCAGAAATGATAAAACATTTTTTCCCAACAAACAAGACAGAAAGCACGATTACAAACACAGCATGCTCTAATTGTTTGTGATACAGAAATTTGCTACAGTTAGTAAATTCAAGTTCTTGTAAAAATTAAAAAGCTACAAATCACTGTCCTGTTAATGAGTGTAATGGAAAGTAAGTCAATAACATTATTTCAGGATTGCTTGTCCCAATCTTAGAAATCCTTTGCTCTCCCCATGGCAGGCGTATTTATCAGGCATCATTGCACATTTTCAAGTCTGACCACAGATCATTACAATTAGTGACATCACTTCATGAGAAATTCCGTTTTAAGTGTGCCATTAGTGATTATGAAAATTGACACGTACAAGGTGATTTTCTAAATTGAATATCTGTTATATCACGGCGGCACCGTTTTCCCAAACCCCAGCTGATCAGGAAAGAGTCCAAGTACAAATTCCAACCACATAAAATAAGGAATAAATTTTTATTCATGAAAATAGTTATGACTTTTTGTATTAACAAACAAATACTTTTTCAATATATAAATGAACAGATGCCTCTTCAATCTGTGTTAAGCCTTAAGTGACCAACTGGGGTCAGATCTGACCCCAGGCTTTCATTTTGTTCTTACCTTAGGTTATTTTTTTTATCATTCTGAAATTTCTTGGCTGTCAATGAAGTTGTCATTAATAAATGTATATCATTGTTTTTTGTGTGCCTGCCATACTTTGGACTTTTGGTGATGACATATCCCTTGGGGTTATATTTGACGCCAGTAAAAATGGAATAATAATAATTCTGCTTATGTGACTTGATAAAAGGAATCTATTAGAATTCATGTTTGTGTGGGGACCAGATATCAAGTCATACATACCAAAAGATGATGGAAGGGAACCTTATCTTGCAGATTTTGAGCAGGCTGACAATTGGGCAAAGACCACTCCAAAGTCCCTGTTGATTTCCTCTGAAAATTCTTCTTTGCCAGGCAAAACCAAGGTCAAAACCATGGCCGTAACTACATATGAGGACAGTGAGGTCTGGACCTCACTGTTTTGTTTTAGTTGTACGTTTTTAAAAAGTAATACTATTGTTCTATACTGTTTCTAAAGCATGTGCTGCATGCATGAAAGGATTTCTTGTGCTGAACACACCCCAAGTCCAGCCTACAGCCGATACAGCCAATGGGAAGGCGCGTGGTACTGCAGGGTCCCCCGACCCAGTTGCGTTAGTCAAAGATCCTTGTCAAACGACGTTCATCGCGATACACTACAGGTATCAAGCTAGCTGCTATGAGATTGTACTGTAATTTGTCATTTTGCTTGCTGGCTTGCTAATGTCTGGTAGTTTTATTTATTCAGGCTAGTTCCGTGGGATTAGTAGGCTATTAGTGTGAGGGGGAACCACAAGATGAAAGGGGAGAAGATAGAGCTCCGCGAACGGAGCAGAGAGATAAACAAACGGGGAAAAAACTCCCTGCGTAAAGCCAAAGAATGGCGACCCAGAAAAGTGGGAGAAAAGCTTGCAGACTCAAGCAGTAAATGGAGATAAAGAAAAGGAATTGCCTCTAGCTCAATAACTACCAAAGAGCTAAAATAAAAGGCAAACGGAAACGAGGCAAAACCGAGGTTACTATCTCAAACAGAGACAGGATAAAGAAAACCAAGGAAAGAACTAAGTGAGAAAGGAAAATGAAACTTCTTAAATGAAAGAAAACTTCTAAGCCCACTAAGGCAAGCCTCACGTGTACTTTTAGCAATTAGCTAAAGAACAAGTAGTCGCCTGAATCCTATACCGTCGTTACCTGGCTTAGCGTGGCAAGAATGACACAAAAGCACTGGGCCACAAGGGAACGGAGCTTATGTAGTGCGGAGCGCACCTGTAGGTAATAATAAATCAGACCCGGAGAACGAGAAATAATGACAGGAGCGCCCTCTCGCAGCCCCGAAAGGCAACGCCCGAAAAAATGACCAAGCAGGCAGAAAACCATGACAATTAGAACAAACAAGGATTTGCATATTGCTGCTAACTATAACATTAGCTAGTTAGGAAAATGTTAAATTGCATAATTCCCCTAGAAATTTCCTTTTCGGAGTTAGATTTGTATTTATCTAATGTTACCCTGTCATGTGAGCTCAGGACTGGACTTGAGGGAAATAATTAGATTTTGCGAGGAGCTTGTATAGTAGCCTAACTTAGTTATCCTTCAGTTGCCATCAGAAATATATGTGTGTGTTAAAACGGTCTCTGGTGATAGATATGATCATCTACAGACAGAGAGACCATGCACTTGACAGAGAGACCACAGGCTGTTTTGGGCTGTATTTTTTGATGGAAGTTAATGGAGAAGAACAAGCTCCTGTTTTGTGGACACTGTTCGTAACATAATACATTGACTTTCTTGTTGCTCATCTTCAACATGTTTGTCATCACATATTCATTTTGGAGCGAGCTATGTTGTGTCTACTATGGAAAAAATACAGTTTTTTGAGATGAGAGACAGTAGGCAATGTTGCAGCAGTTAGAATTAATTTACGACACTACAGGTCCAGCGTCTCGGAGCAAGCAGCCAAACTGTGGGTTAAGTATCTGAAATCGATTGCTCCATGCCTGTATACCATTGTTTAATAATAAAACATAAATCGGTGTTATGTTGTGTGTCTGTTTGTTAGCGAGTCCGTTTTTGAAAGGATGTTTAACGTAACTGATACTATAGCTAGCTAGCTAATTGGTTACATAGCTAGACATCCAAATTTGTGCTCTTTTTTCCACTCTTGGAATTGTATTCCACAAACATTCTATGAAAACATCAGCAAGCAGTTAAGTTCGTTCAATATGATAGAGTTCAGTGCTTTACACACTTTTTTGGGTGTCTATCTCTGAGTGCCATTCTAGTTTTGATTTGTAAATGATCTTCTTTTAACAGTAGGGTTGTGGGGGATATGGCAGGACATGGAGGCGGCGAAAATGGGTTTTTGGGATTTTGGGGTATCAGAGGAAACTCAGACTGGTGAAGACTGCTCCCATTCATCAGAAGACACATTCGCCGGGGAACCACAATAATAGCGATCAGTGGTGAGGCTACATGGGTGCTGTTGCCACTGCTGGATACACCCATTTCACTGTTAACCACAGCAGGAGCTTTATTGATCCTAACAGTGGGGGACATACACAAAATATAGAGAGGGCTAAGGGGATTTATAAAAATCAGATATGGCTACTGAGAGGAAATGGGAGCAAGGTCCTTTTGTATATCTTGATAAATTGTGTTCCGCATGTATAATGAATAAAACATTGATTGGACGACTTTTGACTGGTTTATTTTAATATTAGGTTTTCAAGGGTGCAGAGATCATTGAGCTATTTATTAAGTAATAGTGATGTGATGATGGGGTAGTCATTACTACATGAAGAATCTTGTGTGACTTTACTTGAAGGGTCACAATTCATTGAACTCTTAATTAAGTAATGATGAACTCATGATGAACAACTCATGATTGCCTGCTATAGTAATCATTCCTAAATTTGTATCAGACTTTACTTAGAGGGACACAAGTCAACCAAGTACTTAGGAAATAATGGTGATCGCATGTGTGAAATAATGATGAAATAATGATAAATGGCGAACACCTATGGGGCTAATTTACACTCAGTATCCACTTTATTAGGAACACCTACCTAATATTATCTAATGTTCTGTTGCTGTAGCCCATCTCTTTCAAGGTTCAACACGTGCGGTCAGTGATGCCCCTCTGCTCACCACTGTTCTTAGGAGTTGTTTTTTGTTTTCTTTTAGTATTTTTTGGCCTTTCTGTTAGCTTTGACCTCTCTCATTAACAAGGTTGTTTCTGCAATTTTTCCAACAAGCATTCATGATGACTTTGTGTTGTCATGTCTCTTTTATGCATTTGGGTTTCAGCAGCTTGTAAATGTATGAATGCATATAAAGCCCAAATGCAGAGAGTTTGGCTCATGCAGCATGTTTAGCTGATGGGAGCAGACAACCCAAATGCACTGGTCTGCACAGGCAGACTTTGCTACCACCCTGCTGGCTACAAGCAGTAGTGTATATATTAACCTTGAGTATCGGTAACTACAGTATATCTTTGAAACACAAGTACAAATTACTCTAAAACAGGGGTTCACCCAAAAGCATATTAGTCTGAATGACTGAATATTGGCAAATATAGGCTATCATTGAAAATAACTACAAATTAGGCATTCTCTAAGGTAAATTAAAATAACATAAAACATTTGATATTTCTGTCTCCCCTTGCACAAGCGAATGGGGGGGGGGGGTCTTTTGTCTACCTAACAGGTTTGCAGCTACTTTGATGACATGTTACTTAATGTTTGACTTAACTGCGAGTTATTGTTCATTAATTGATGATACATTAAGTGTATAGTAATCACATGAACTAATAATGCCTTGATCATTTATGAATATTGAGCCACACAGAGTTCATGATACATCATGCATTACTTCATGCATTAGTTAAGGCGTGAGTTGTGTTCCCTTATTGTAAAGTGTTACCCAAATAAATGTTTATTTTCTATAAAATATAATACTTGTGACTTGACATGGCGTTTGCTAGTGATCAGCACATGGCCCACTAGACTGGTAAAAAAAAAGTTTTTTTTGGCATCCATTTTAAAAATACAAAAAATGCATTTTAAAATAGACATTAAAAAAAAACTGTCCTTATAATGAGATCCAATTAAATAGGTTATGTTTTTACAAGTTTCAAGGATCAGATCTGATGCTAGTCATGTTCAGAATGTGTTCTCACATAGAGGTTAATTACTAGTGGTTTAAAACAAAACAAAAAACGGAATTGTTCCAATAACTACCCATAGCTTGTGACCATATGTGAGAGTAGGACCTGACTGGTAAATCAAGAGCTTTGCCTTTTGCCTCAGTTCCTTCTTCACCACCACGTCTTATACAACGCCCGCATTACTGCGGCCGCTGCACCTAAATGCACCTCAATCTCACGATCCCAATCGCCCTCACTCATGAAAAACCTTTGATCCCAATCGCCCTCACTCCTGAAAAACCTTTGTCTCAGCAACATGTCTCCATGGAGGGACATGAAAAGGTACATGCTCGAGCCAAAGAAAATGGAATGCTATTCATGCTGTAGTTCCAATCAGAAAAACTAAGCTAAAGGATTGGCCAATGTGTTTGGGTGCTGTTCTTCCTTCAAAGGGATGGGAGATCACAACAATCTCCCAGCACCGATAAGCCAATAAGGCTTATAGTCAGGGCTCTTTATTTTTTGCCTTTACCTGAAATTAACTATTCTTAGCTAATTGGTGCTACAAAGGATGGGTTTTTACAAACCACAGTTAAGTTAAATACTTTGATGATGACAGATGGCCGTCCCTCGTCTCGCTGTTTTTTCTTTTCATTCTTAAAGCACAACTGAACTTTGGGTTGTGTTGTTACCTGGCCATGATATGCATCCAAATGGTGGCAAAATATGTTTATATGTTTGTTAGTTGCTCTGTGCTCCCCTGTGGTGATAATCCAGAATAGGGTATTTGTCTCTCTCCATTCACTTCTATAGAGCAGCTAAAACAGTCTCAGAATAACACTTCTAGCGGGTAAACAAACTAGAACTAAGCGGATTCTGTCAATACAAACAATAACCAGTCCTCAAATGTTTTTTTTTGTGTAATTAAAAATGTCAGCAGGTTGGTTTGTTTATCCTAGATATATACTACCAGGAACGCTTGCTTCCATGGAAATTTGGACCAATGAGTGGTTTCTGATGCAAGAATTACCTACCGGATCTATGTTCCAAATAGAATACGAAAAAGCCAGGAAAGGGCCATTTATTGACAGAATCTTCTTTGTTTGTGTTCATATACGTGCTGCTAGTATCATTTTGAGAATGCATTATATTTACCCACTAGTGTGTCATTACAACAGAAATTAAAACACAATATTTTTGAACTGATTCAATCGCCTGTAACCTCAAAGATCGTCTTTCACATAACACTTAAATTTTTTTTGAGTGCTCTCCATCTCTTGCATCTGGTTGGTTGTCCTCTCCAGTTGGTTTTCAAGGGATTTTATCTAATTTCGATGGACTGCTCCTGCTCCACGCTCTTCTGCAACCCATAAAGCTCCTCAGCCAAATTTGCGCTTCTCATTGTCAAAGCCTTCAAAGATTCCTTTTTGAAATGGGAAATTGTGTGAAGAGAAAGTGCTGCATAGCAAATACTTTGTAGCCATGAATCACATGCAAACTTCATAATTCTCAGTGTACTGTATTTATGACAGAGGTGAAAAGTTCAGGTTCAGAAAGTAGAGTTCCACCCCAGTATTTTGTTCCAATCACCTAGATTTGTTAATTAGCACAATTCTTCAGCCAGGAGGTAGAGCTAATTAATGAAATCAGCTGTGTGAGTTCATGGGTGGAAGAAAAACATGGCAGGACTTATACCTTCTGACCCCTGGACTTTCCACCTCTGATTTCTGACTATCATGCTGCTTACGTAATATTACAATTGACAATGACAGTTTATTGACAATGTTGGCACATGCATTTCAGCACCTCACCTTCAGCATCTCATTTTCAAATTGGGAAGAGCTCAGCGAAATTCCCATTTCTGCAGAACATTCTCCGAGTTCCTTTATCTAAACTGGATGAGGAAAGCGAACATGGTAGTTGTTCCCAAAACAATATGGTGGAAAAATCCATGACTGGAGAAAAATTATTTTGGTAAAGGGAGACGTACTACAGCTATATCTGCTGCCAAGCTGGACTTGCTCACCTTGGGCCTTGTACGACTCCTTGTTTTTATGAAATCCCATGGTCATGTCCATAATGTTCATGTCAAAGGCTTTTTTGTGTTGGCGCTTGTTTTGCAATGACGCTGTTCTTCCTGAGCCAGTTCCCTGAGAAACAAAGAGCCCAAGGGCTTCAGCCTTCCACCCAAACAATTAATTAATATTCAGTTCATAGAATTAGTTCATATTCAGCTTCAACTGTTATGGCCTTCACAAGATAAATCTAAACCAACTAGGACTGGAAAGACAGGACAAGGTTATTAACAATTCAAAGTCACCCCTTTGAGCATGTCCAAGTGAAGTGGCGAGGTGGGTCATGCCATCCAGAGACGGCCTAGATCAGACTGTCACTCAAAACTGAGTAGCTGGGTAAGGATTTGTATTTGCATTGTATTTACCCACTAGTGTGTCATTACAACAGAAGTGAACACAAAAAGTTTTGAACTGATTCAAATGCTTATAACCTCCAAGGTCATCTTTCACATGTCTGTTACTTGATACTTTACTTTTTTAGAGTGCTCTCCATCTTTTGAATTTCGTTGATTGTCCTCTCCAGTTGGCTTTCAAGGGATTTTATCTCATCCTGATGGATTTAGTTCTCCTGCTCCATGCTTTTCCGCAGCTCGTAAAGCTCCTCAGCCGAATTTGCGCTTGTTGTTGTCAAAGCCTTCAAAGATTCCTTTTTAAAATATGAAATTATGTAAGGAGAAAATACTGCAAACCCTTGAGATTCTTTAGCATGAATCACATGCAAACTTTACAATTTTGTATTGTGTATTTCTGACTATCATGTTGCTATATTACAATGTTACTAAGGCTTTATTGACAACGTTGGCACATGCATTTCAGCAGCTCACCTTCAGCATCTCATTTTCAAATTGGGAAGAGCTGAGGGACGTTTCCATTTCCACAAAACATCTTGTGAGTTCTTTTATCTAAAATGGATGAGGAAAGGGAACATGGGTCTCGTACGAATCATCAGAATTACCTACCAGATCTACTTTCCAAATAAAATACGAAAAAGCCAGGAAAGAGCCATTAAATTATTTATTTTTTTAAATCCGTACGAGGACTGGTTATTGTTTGTATTGACAGAATCCGCTTCGTTCGCATACATGCTAGCTGCCCCTATAGAAGTGAATAGAGAACGACAAATACCCTATTCTGGATTATCACCCCAGGGGAGCACAAAGCAACTAACAAACATATTTCTCCACCATTTGGACTCACATAATGGCCAGGTGACTACACAACCTAAAGTTATACCAAAGTTCAGTTGTGCTTTAAGCTCTTTTTTAAGGTCGTTAATCTAAAATAATAAGAGCAAAGCACATGTAAGTCACATGTAGGTCAAAGGTGTTCTCCAGCACCCACATGTACAGTACAGGGGCTTCTGAAACTTACAATTTTACTCCCAAAATAAAAACAAACCTTATCACAAGGAAGCTGCCACGGGATTAATGAGACATACTGTATGTTAAAAATAAATCAAGTATCAATAAAAGTCCGTTTACATTGGTAGACCCTGTGTTTAACCTGGAGAAGAGACAGGAGGGGGTTGGAGAGAAAAACAAATATACACGTATTGACCACAACCTAAGTGCATTACTAAGAACAGCTGAACTAACTGAAGAGCAGAGGGAAGGCCGACAGTATTTACAGACAGTAAAAATGGTGAAAGAAAAGATTACACTGAACACTGATGATAATGAGGCAAGCTGTATTCAGAAGAAGTATAGACCTCTCTTCTATGTGTGGACCTGGTCTCCATTCCCAGGGCAAATGGTCGATGAGCTGAACAAGATTCAACCAAAACAAATCCGGGTCAATGCACTGGCCGGGGTTCTATTGAGTCAATCTGACCACAATTGTATCAAGCCAATATTACATATGTGAGATCTATTCATATAATTTATACAATAGGGTACAAAATATTCCCAGTTAACTAAAAAACACACTCTTAAGGTTTCTCAGGGTAGAAGCCCCCCTTATTTTATAAAGATCTGAAAACAGCAATCACTGGATTTATTTATAATATCAATGTCAGCATGGTGCAATGCATTCAAGAAAAAAGTACCATATCAGAAAGCCGAAGAAAGTCTTCTCTGGAAAAACATGGAATTTCCAGGGAATTCAAAGCTGTGTAAAAAGACAGAATCATATTTATTACAGAAAGAATTCCCAAGCGAGACCTGCACCACTTTAAAAACATTACTCGGTAAATCGACATACCTGGATACCTCATCCTTGTAGACATAAGAATGGTAGCGTTTACACTGTAATAATTTTAATGCTAATTTTACCAATGAGGGTGAATGTACCTATATGGCTGAAAGATAAAGGAAAGGTTCCTTCAATGCTTATGCAGCTGAAACCGGGTTAACAAGCAAAGAAGTAGGGTTTTGTGTTTGCTGGTTTAAGACTGGATTGTTGTCCACATAGCTAGTTTAATATCATGTTTTTATTAGCAAGCAAGCTATTTAGCTACCGTCTATATATGTCTTACATATGTCTTATACATGTACTGTGGTGTTAAAAAGGAAAGTGTTGTGTCGAAATACCATATCTGTACTCTCCCGGCAAAATATATTCCTATATGTGGCATATGAAATTTCAATTGAGATAGGTATAAAAACATAAAGGTATAAAGATGAGTAATAATTGAGCTAAGTTCATTGTGCTGATTGTCATTTCCATTCACACATACATACAGACACACACACACAAACACACATGAAATGAACTGAAATGCTGGTATTGAATTTATAAACAGCCCAATAGTTGGAGAACAGTGAAAGTAGTTGCTCATAACTTATTGCTCAATTTTTTACCATACATTATTACATTAACATTGAGTTTTGTTTTTAAAACATTCAGTAGCATTGAAGCATGTCCTCTTAAGTTTCTTTCAAATAATTTCTGGGTTCCAAAACCAAGAGCTTCTCCAACGTCAGAATGAAGTGTTTTTATTTTACCAGCATCCTGCGGTTTAATACTAATCTTTTTTACATGTACAATATCTGCAAATCAATACTGATGCCATTCTTCTACTACTTTAGGGTTAAAAAAAGTAACTGTTAATCAGGATCAACATTACAAAAACTCCAAAGGACACATTGCATTGCCTAAGCATGTATGTCACTCAATCAGAGTAATCTGAACAAATTGCTCATGTGATAATGGTTCCTAAAAGCTCAACTAAAAAAGCAATTACAGTATGTACAGGGACTCTACGCCACACTGTTGCACTGCCTTGCAGTGAACAGTATACATATTGCCTTACACTCCAAGTCTCTCAGAGACTCCAGCACCTCTTTCGTATTATTTAAATCTGGCACAGCAGTGCTGGGTGGAACGTATGGAGTGTGGAGAGATGGGTAAGATTGATGAGAAGCACACACAGGGAACAGGGAGAGGCAATTTCTGTCCCATCTGCTACAGCACTTAATGAGACATGCCACTCTGCCAACCTCCTGCATGGACTCCCTCAATCAGTGGAGTCTGGAGCAAAATAAATGAGGATAATGTTCAGAAAGGGGGATGATAACAATGATAACGACTTGCATTTATATAACACCTGTCATCCAAGGTTGTCTGAGTGCTTTACAGTGAGGATAATATTCACAAAAGGGGACGATAAGCGCAAAGCCATACCATATGCCCCTCTGAGGAGACTATGCTTCATGGAATGAAACATGACGGCCTCGAGGCTAATTCCGCACTAAATGACAATAGGGAGGAAAGCAGGACCCGCGAAACCTTATGTGTTGCGTTTGTGGTTGGCGGCGGCATTCTTGAAACGGTTCAAAGCATGAACGGTGACAGATGGTCCTGCAAAGGTGCGTGGGGACAGGTGCGCCGCCGTACTTTTACAGATGCTAAGTAAAACTAATGAGGAGGACCTGAGCCCATGTAGATGAGACGATGTCATGATGTCATCGCTCGGGTAAGCCCCCACATAAAAGTATAATTACTCACAATCATGTATTGTAATGAGGCTAGCAGTTAATGTAACTGGGATAGCTGCTACGTTATGGGAAGGATGTGCTTTGTCCTATCTGTTCTGTAGTTACTTCGATGACGTTTCTGTGTGCACTTATTGTATGTCGCTTTGGATAAAAGTGTCTGCTAAATGACTGTAATATAATGTAATGTAATCGCAGTGCATGTGACAAAGGAAGAATGAATACCAATGGCAAGATAGTATTTTCATATTTATTGTGGCAATACATATACATATCTACATTATGACTCGTGTTAACAGATTTTATCACTGTCATATTGTATAGAAATATGGATTCATGCACAAACAAAATACAGTACGTATACTATAATACATCAGTGAACTATTCCACATATAAATTGAACAAATATGTTGGAATAAAAACAATAATACCATGAAATAATAACAGAAAGTCACCTTTTGTCGTTTAGTTACAAAGCAGTTTGGTTTGGTACTCATGAAGCCACACTATCCTGTCATGGTTTTAACCCTTTTTGCCTATGCGGTCGTTCTCCTTGGTGGCCACGTGAGGGCGCTGCTCTTTAGGTGGATGCTTGCTCCGCCCAGCTTAGATTACGGGGCTGCTGTTAGCGCCCACACCTGTGCTTGTCACCTGGAGAGAGGTATATAAGCCTACCGTTTTCTTCGTTCGGGGCTTCGACATTGATTGTTTATTGTTTTGTATTGTTGGCTGTGAGTGCTCGTACCATTTTGGCTACTCGCCCATTTTAGCGTCTCTTCGTAGGGGCAGGGCTTATTTCTAGCTGGTTTAGGTGGTTGATTATCTCGTAGGAGTTTGGGACCGTAAATCTCTGCTCTATTTCGCGTTGTTGTGCTTAATCTCCGTGTATGGAGATTTGTGCGATTCTGTTGGGAACTTTAGTTCTATTCGCCCTTCGGCACGTCTTCCCATAGGGGATTCGATAGAGTAGCAGTTTCTCTGGTCCATTTGTTTCGCCTTTAGATTGGTTTTCTTATTGAGATACCTGGCGTTTTAGCTCCTCATTTCCGGGTTACGGTAAGGCAGTTAGTAGCTTGGTACGTTTATTCCCTGTTGTCTCCTTCTCGTGGAATACGTTCCCCTTTGTTGTGAGTCAGGGTTTTTGTTTGTATTGAGAGGCTGTCGTGCTATTATGTTGGCGTAGGTCTTTTGTTGCAGCTCTCCTGTTCGCCCTTTTTGCCTGTGAGACGATTTTGTTGTGAACTGTTGTTCTGTTTCGTTCTCCGGGTGTGTTGTCTCCTTATGTGGAGCTTGGGCGATGTTGTGGACGTGTTGTTTTTTGACTGCGTGTTTCTGATAATAGCCTCGGAACATTAGCTCTCTGTTCCATTTCGCCTCGTTACGTTCATTCCTCCCGTTTGAGAGATTAGGGCGTGGCTCTATTGTTAGCTTGTCATTTTGCTGGTAAAGCATTGGGACTGCGGTGTTCCGTCGGCTCACCTGTAAAATGTTTCTCTCTCCTGGGAGATCGGGTGTTTACCCAGGTCTGTTTGCTGCATTTGACTGCTAGCTAATGAAAGTAGCCTCGGAACGTTATCTCTGTTCCGTCGCCCCCTATCTCATCAAGTATGTATTCTGTGTGTTATTTGTTGTGTGTGTTTGTGCCATTGTGCTAGTCGCCTGTTCGTATGCGTCTCGTTATCGAGACAGGACGTTATATTCCTGGCTCTGGTGTATCAGTGAGCCGGTCTGTAGCTATGGTGTGTGTGTTCCTTGTCTTGTCTCCTTCCCTTTTCTGCGGGGTATCCCGCCTTAGTGGCCTAAGGGCTTAATGATTCCCCTTGCTGCGTTTGGCTCCTCCCACCTCACACGTCACGCCCCATTACACTATCCATTGGTTAATGTAATGATTTAATTTAATGGATGGCAATGTGTAGATTTTAAACAGGACCTGATACAGGTTTTGTATTCTAATGCCACTCCTACATTGTTGAAGTAAATTGTGTTGAAAATGCCAGCTGAGCCACAACAAATGTTACAGATGTGAAGCATTAAAATGCAAAGGGATTTCCTTTTAGGTTTTAAATTATTTATCGACAATTACTGTTTAAAGAACAATGTCACTCAAGTAATTAATGTATGGAAGCACGTATACAGCAATTCCCAAATTACAGAATAAAGTACTGATTGAACTTAGTATCCAGTATATGTGAAATGTATGCCATTTTATGTGAGTTTCTTGGAAAATAATTAGTTTGCCGAGGCGGAACTTAAGGTCACAGGGATTTTACGTACAGTAAGAGGAAAGAGCAAAAAGATAAACCTTCAGTGCAGGCCCCAGTAAATCAGGAACAATAACCATATTTCTAAAGCAAAAAGGTTGCACAGACAACAGAAGACAAAGGCACAATAGTGCCCCACAGAGAATAATACCATGAGATATCACAACACAAAAATAATAGACTAACAATTTGAGTATTTTCTCAACTTTTTGCCAGTGAATGTTAGAAAGCATGTTAGTATGCATTTATGCAAAGTCAAAGGAGTATTGCAGAGATAGGAATATGACAGTTTATCTCACAAATTCTTTCTTTTTTCATCCCTATCATGAAAACCACATGAATGGTAAATTGACAATACCAAGTTACATCACAATGTTGTCTGAATCATGAGACCACCTCAGAACATTTTTATGAAACCCAATTAATAAACACATTTTTCAGGTGGACTGATATAATTATTATATTATGTGCAAAGTTCTTTCAATAAATCTATTGGTTTTCATTCTTCTGCTTTTGTCATTTAATTGTGTAGAATGTAGATTTACTTCTAAAGGTGAGATTTCATATTACTGAATTTTCTAATCATTTATAAATACTCTAGTCCTCATATAATACGTTTAATTTGATCGTTGGGGATCTGACCTTCTGGTTATGGCTGTAATAAATGAATATAAATATGGGAGAGGAATAAAATGGTGTTGGAGAGCATATTAATGCAGGCACATTGGCCCAATTTGAATGAATGCCCAGCAGTGAATTTAAGGATGCAGCAAACCTAATATGCATTTATGTGAACAGCAATTAAAGCAGATTGATTCAACCAAACAATAACGGTACATTAAAAAGTCAGTAAGATGTGCCTGCATGAATTTGAATGCCTGACAAATGGCCAGGAGTTGTCGGGGGCATCCGTGTTGAGCCACTGATGATTAATTAAATGGTTGTTATACATGATTATAAATGGCTTGTGCATACTGTATTAACCATTTCAAATGTTTAGAAATAATCATGTGATATCATGTCATCAGTATTTTTGTAGATTTAATAATGTGTATAAGTGTATGATTAGTTAACATTGTGTGATTAGTCATCAGAATTCGTAAAATAAATTGTTCCAGGATCAGAACAATTCAAGGTGTGAAATAATGGCTATCATAAACGATATCCTATTAACAAGATACTTTGTATGTATATCCATAATTTCCAGTATAAAGCATAGACACTTTAAATAAAGACGTTTCATCACTGGGTCTGTTAAGCTACAGAGTGATACATTCAAGAAAGTCATGAAGCTTACTGGCTTTTCTCAAGGGGATTTTACGGTCATGCCATCATGAATCCTGTAAATATTACTATTCATGTCACGTAGTTTTCGCTTGGTCCCGTTACAGTTGCATGTCAAAACTAGTTTTGCGCCATCTAAAATGAGATAGAGTGTGAACAAACAATAATTAAATCTGAAACAGTGCATGAATGATGGCTTCAAAATAAAGTACGGTGTGTGTCTCATGTCCGTGGTACATTCTTAGACCGGGAAACAGGAACCAAAGAATTACAAAGTTACACTCCATGGACATGCTTGTTGGAGTCTGTCTGTGTCAAGGAAGCTCTCGGTAATGTTAAGCTTTTGTGTCACTGCTTTTCCATCACAAACGTATGCGTGTATGTGGTATGAGTATTCCCTGCTCACCTCCCAGAACATGGTGGAGATCTGTAAAGGCAGTTGACGTGTGTGTGATTTTAGCAAGGCTGCCCTGCAGCTTAATGCAGAAAGGCGCCGGGGCCAGCTACGTTGTCCCTACGCCTGCAGCAGCCATGATAATGAAGCACTGAGGACAGTGAACTCTTTTTCCCTCACAACAAGACCCGTCAGCGTTACCCGACTCTGCCTCGTGTCAGGGTTTTGTGTTTCTAAGACGAGTTCTCCAGAGTTAGCGCTAAGGCTGTTGAATGTCTGTTGAAAGCACAAAAGAAACGCCTTCTGTTGTCAATGTGCAGTGGTACTGGGTTGCGTTTACACCGGCAGTATACAGTACATCTGGATGGATGCAAAAAAAAAAAAAACACTAATAAGAGATGTCAGGAAGGGCTTCAGTCAATTACAAAGTGCCCTCCTGGATGATGGCACTATTTTTGTTTTTGTTTAGTTTTTTTGGTTGTTTTTTTTTTCTTGTAATTTCTTTCATTTTTCTGTTGGTTTTTTTTCATCATAATTAGGGAACACCCTCCCCCCCCAGCACACACACCTCACAAATGGCTTCAACTCACTCATCATCTGAGAGAGAATGACTAGTATTGATCTGAGTGGAGTGTAGCCAGATGCAGCGGCGTGAGAGCACTGTTCTCAGTGGTGAGTCATGTATATCTGTTCAGCCTTCCCCTGACTGCATGTGTGTATCACTCAATAAAAGGGGCAAACAGACAGTTTGTGTTTCTGTAAACAGAAGCGGTGGAGGATGGCGGACATCCAGGTTCTTTCCCAGAAATGTCTCTGGCAGCCCCAACGACAAGCTAGTCACTGCTTGTGCGGGTAGGCAGTAAAACTCCCCAAAAATAAATGGCTTTCTGTGGAGTGATTGAATTGATATTCACTCAATTTAATCTAGCAAGAAAAATAGCCTCTCTCCTTCATATTTAATAAAGGATTGTGTTTGTTGCATTGTGTGATGTCTAAGAAACTTGTTTAAGTGTCATAGTTAGCTTGCTAGCAAAAATAAAAACATCACTAAATGATCAACATTCTTAGCTGCTTCCCTTAGTTTGCTGCTGGAGGTCAAATGGTGCCATGAATTCACAGTATTGATAGCTCCAAGCACTCCTAATTTCCACTGTCTGCTAGCTGGAGGGATAAAGCTTTTAGGATAACCAACTTCAGCGATCTAAATTTGTTCACACATTTCCAGTGTAGTTAAAAATACACATTTCGGAAGCCTCGTAAAGATCAGTGGTCTTTTCCTGATTATTTTAGGAAAGTATTTGTCTCTTGAATTAGAAAACAGACCCAGGCAATGTTTATACTACACACCAAGGCCGTGTAGTTCATTACTTCAATTCTGGAAGCACCACATATTGGTGTTTGAATTGTATAATCCCCTGATATTGAGTAAATCTTCATTGAATTGGAATGATCCTGATCTATACTATGTATGCGTGTGTGTGCGCGTGCCTGTGTTTATGTGTGTGCGTGGTTTTGGTTTTTGGCAAACACGGCATAGCATCATGGTGAAAGAACTCCACTTTGGTCTCATCTTCCCAGAGGACAGTGTAGATTCCTTGTGCTTCATTCACGTTAAATTTTACAAACCAAAGCCATGCTGCAATGTTCATTTTGGAGAGAAGGGGTTTTCTCCTGGGCACCCTTCCAGGAAAGCCATACTTATTCAGACTTTTCCTAATGGCGGAGTCATGAACAGTAACATTTACTGTGTTGACAAATGTCTGTCGATCCCTGGATGTAGCTTTAGGGCAATTTCTCAGAGCGTTATATAGTCTGATCATGGGGGAATTTGCTGGAGGCCTAGATAGATTGGCACCTGTCTTCAATGTTCCCCATTTGTAAATGATCTTTCTCACTGTGAAATGGTAGACTTCATATTGTTTGGAAATGGTTTTATAACCATTCCCAGACTAATGAGCAGCAACAATTGCCTCTCATCACAGGTATCTTTTGTCCTTGGCATGCTGTATTAACACATCCCTGAATGCTCCAGATGAACTCTGTTAAAGATTCTGCCTCCTGATCATCGACTAATTGTGTGCCCTTGATTAGCAACACCTGGTTCTAATTACTTTCTTAATTGATATGGAAGCAGTAAGGGTGCACTTACTTTCCACACATGGCTTCTGCGTTTTGGCTTATTTTTGGTTGAGTAAATAATGACAAAGTAAAGTTTTTGTATATTATGAATCACATTGGGTTAGATTTATCTACTTAAGATTACATGAGGGTTAGTTATATCTTAATATGTAAAACAATAGAATTGAAAGAGGGTGTACTTTCTTTTTCACATTACTGTATAATATATATACAGTATATATACACACACACACACACACACACACACTCACTTAGTGGAATTATTTATTAGGTACACCTACTCATTCACACAAATAGCATTCTCCTCCAAACAGCGAATCATGTAGCTGCAACACAATATATAAAGCACGCAGACATGGTAAAGAGGTTTTGTTTTTATTCGACTAAACATTACAAATGGGCAAGAAGCATTATATAAGCAACTGTGACTGTGGCATGATTTCTGGAGCCAGACGTGGTGGATCCAGCATCTCACAAACAACTGGCCTCCTGGGATTTTCACGCACTACAGTCTCTAGAGCAGGGCTGCCCAACCCTCTTCCTGGAGATCTACCTTCCTGTAGGTTTTCACTCCAGCCCTAACAAAGCGCACCTCATTCAACAGCTAAAGATCTCATTGAGCTGCTATTTAGTAGGTGTGCCAAATTAGGGTTGAAATGAAATCCTACAGGATGGTAGATCTCCAGGAACAGGGTTGGGCGGCTCTGCTCTAGAGTTTACACAGAAAAAAAACATCCAGGGAGTGGCAGTTCTGTGGGCTAAAACACCTTGTTGATGAGAGAGGTCAGAGGAGAATGGGCAGGCTCATTCAAGCTAACTGGAAGGCCACAAATCCTCAAAAAACAGCCGTTTACAACAGTGGTGTGCCGATTGGCATCTCTGAATGCACAATGCCGCAAACCTTGCAGATAGGCTACAGCTGTAGAAGAACACGCCAGGTTCCTAAGAACAGGAAGACAGCGCTACAGTGGACATGTGATCATCAAAACTTGATGATTGAAGATTGGAAAAACTTTGCCTGACGAATCTTGATTTCTGCTGTGACGTGTCACAAAGCACACACCATCTGAAACTGGTTCCATGAACATTGACTTCAGTTTACTCCAACGTCCTGCACAGTCCCCAGATCTCAATCCAATAGAGCACCTTTGGGATGAGGTGGAACAGGAGGTTCACAGTGCGAAAGCCTGTCCAAAAATCCCTAAGGACTGTTTCCAGCACCTTGTTGAATACATGCTGCCAAGAATTTAGGCTGTTCTGTAGCAGAAAGGGGGTCTTACCTGGTAGTGTGCCCAATAAAGTGTGTATACATATCACAATATGCACAAAATGCCTTCAAACAAAAAAACTATTTTGAGAAATCAGAAAACAGTACTATATCTGATATTATTGGTGTAAAAGCCTCTAAATGGGATTGGTTTTCCCTCTATAGTGACATTCCTTGCTCATGAGCTCCCTGATTGATATTGTCCCAGGTTATTCACTGTGTAAATAGAGGGATAAAGAAGTATGGTAAAAAAAATTGAGAGGAAGAGGCAGAAAAATCTGAGGAATAAAAAAGATTAAAACACAGGATAAGGGCAATGCTGACAGTACTTCTCCCTGGCGTTGTTTCTCAGGAGATACGTATGTTTGGTGCACAGAGATCATTTTCTTTTTGTTTCAGTTTTTTCAAGCATTGTGAGGCAGAGCCAGAGGGACTTAAGCCATCACCACCGACTACTCGAGCTACAACCAGGGAATCGAGGGAAAAATAAGTAATATTTGATCAGCTTTGTTCATCTCACTGCTTGACAGAGCATAATTGCTATTGTAAATGCAGCCCATTGACTACTCTCTACCCCTGCAATAATGTATTTCTGATATCAAAGGAAAGATTACCAAGCTCATTTGTATCTAAAATGGCCTATAACTCATCCTTCTAAAAACAAATGCCAAATAAGCCATTTTTACAACTGGTGTAAATAGTATTTTGCAAAAGTTTTTGATCTTTTATCAAAATTAAGAAATTATTTTCCTCCAGCTGTGCAGCAGAAAACAATGAACTCTTCCAGGGATTTCCAAGATAAATATGATGAAATTGAGGGCTTAACACTTCAATATCTGCGTGTCAATTATTATGTTGTAATAATATAACTACAAGTACTAGTAGAATTTAGAAGTAAAAATATAAGATTATAACACATATAACATTTCTTAGACTTATTCTAAGAAATATTTCATTACTAACTGGCCCCTAAACATATGGCATAAATTAATGTGTTTGCTGAAACTTCAATACGCCAGTGTCATTTTAAAGCATTAAAATTGTCATAAAAAAAGTTTTTGCAAGATTAATGAATGACAAGACAGGTCTGGTCAGGTCTTTCCAAATGTTTCAGTGATCAATTCTGTGTCTGTTTAATCTGAAAGGCCCAACTAATCAAGGATTAATCAAATCATAAAAGTTCATGGAACTGCTCAAATGTGATCATATTCTTACCAACATGATCTGATTTTGATCTGAGATTAATTATGCTTTCAAACCTCAGAACATTCTCCTGGCCTAATTCAGTCTGTTAACAGTCATCCAGTCATCTTTCATTGTTGCCACATGTCCTGTGTTACTCCTCAAAGTTTTGGTGAAAGAAATTAGGCCCTCTTCTGAAGTTTGCTGATCTATTGCAAAATTGCAGGTAATTATGGTAGCAATAAAAAGAACACAAGGGGATTTCTTCTTGAACATAAAACTTTGATGCGTCTTGTGTTCTGCACAAACGAAATGCTGCAGACAGGCAGCTGAGCTGAACACCGCTCACCAAAAACAGTCGCTTTAAATTCAAACCATGTTCGGCTGCCAACCTCAGTCACTCTCACCTCTTTGACAAGCCATAAACTGGACCATATTGCTCAACATCTCACAGTAATGGGAGGGAGTCTTAAGTAATTAAAGAGAAGCAGAGATTTATATAGTGGTGGTTCAAATTCAACCCAGGAAATTGCTTGCAAAATACTTAGATGTTTAATCTCCACTCAGCCACACACAATTAAATGCCCCGTAAAGTATGGTAAGAATCCTCAACATCAAGAACGCAATGCCGGCTTACACTCAACAAGATCTGGCTAACACTCTTTATGATATTTCCGCATACTGTTTGTAATGTTTTTCATTTTTGAGAATGCAAGATCTTGACAGGTAGAATTTTTTTTAGAACAGTTAACTGAAGGCAAGTTATTATTTGCTGTATCCCAATGCTTTCTTTGTCTGCTGCGTTTTCACAGACAAAGAAAAATTAATATTGCAGCTTGTCTGATTATGTATTATTAGCTTATAAAAAGTATGTATAGTTACAAATGAAGAGCCTGATAGAAAATAAGGTTAGAGTTGTAAAATTAACCATTCTAATAAATGATTAAAATTAAAATGGGCGAGTTTTAACTTCACTTTCTCAAACAGTCCCACCCCCATTTCCAAACAGTTCATATCTCTGAGGTTCTAATGTCATTCACATTCAGGATGATGGTATGAATTGTGCATCATAAAAGATGATAAAACAGTTGGATTATTACATTTGAAAAGTTGTTGGAGCTTAAGAAATGAAATATAATGGAATCTAGAATGAAAACATGTCTTAAATCTTAAAAAGCTGTAAAATATCCTACAGTTTGAATGAAGCATGAAATTAAATGTAAATACATTTAATGGAGAAGGGCCTATGGGCCTATGTTAGGGCCTAAAATTGCATTTTTGTTTGTAATTGTTAGCCTATAATGGCACTGGTGTTGAACAAAGTACAAGCATCGGTTGCAACTTTGCTTGATGGATTGCTAATGTAGCATGACCTTTCTCTGTCTGGATAGTGCTCTCTCTGTCCCATTGGAGCACAATTAATCTGTGACACTTCTGTAACAGCATTGCTGTAATATTAGGATGACCTTTTTTCTTCTGTTAATATTTATGATTTTCTTAAAGGTCATGTTGACCAATACAGCTCTGTAGACATGTGTAACCCATCTGGTTTTAACTAAGAAGTATGGAGAAGTTGCCTACAACTCTAGAATGGATGAGACAAATGCCAAGTAACGGTGTTATTCTCCAGAATATGAGATACAGTAAGTGAGTTCTCTGATTTGTTAATTTATTTTTCTAGAACAAGACATAATATGATCAATTTTGAACTGGTGTTTATGGTCACATATACAATACCAGTCAAAAGTTTGGACACACCTACTCATAGAATGTTTTTTTCTGTTATTTTTACTGTTTTCCACATTTTGGAATAGTAAAGACATCAAACTATGAGATAACACAAATGAAATTATGCAAAGACCAAAAAATCGTATCTTTTAGATTCTTCAAAGTAGCCACCCTTTGCCTTGATAATGGCTTTACACATTCTTGCCATTCTCTCAGACAACTTCTGTGGTAAACACAGAAAACAGGTAAACAGGTGATGCCATCATGACTCTGTATGAAAGGATATCAAAAGACTCCTGATATCTTATTTTCTTGTACTCCTACAAGCAATACTATAACCTCTGCATTTGAATGGATCTCTATGGGAATTGGGGAGTGGGACTAGATTTAGCTTTAAATTACACTGGAACCGTGTGGAACACATGGTAGGCTAAAAGTCATCAAGGGTCTGATGTATCAAGCAAGCCTTAAACCATCACTCTGCTGCCGGAAATACAGTAGATATCAATGGTTAACTTAAAGGGTTTCTTCTCCTGACTTATTTTTCCATAGAGTTCAATAGGAAAATTTGTCAGTAGAAACAACCCTTAAAGTGATCCATCCATATCTACTGCATATCTGGCAGCAGAGTGATGGTTTAAGGCTTGTTTGATACCTCAGACCCTTGATGACTAACAGCCATTTAGCCAACCATGGGTTCCATGCTATTCCTGTGTAATTTACAGCTTTTTTAATTTTTATTTCTGTTCACAATAAAATGTCAGAAAGCAGCTCTATGTATTTGTCTGAGTAACACAAAATCTGAGTTGTACTGTATTTGGCCATGAATTCAGACGGAGGGTTGGAATGCAACCATTGACAGTACCATTTGACTAAAGTTTATTTAAGAAATTGCAGTTCTGGCTTTGGCTTTTCTGTACAAAAGCAGTTTAAATTTGTTTTGAAACATTATTACTGGAAAATATTGGATGCTTTTATCAATAAAAGTATAGAGAGCCTTAGTTATTAAATGGAATGCTTGCCACTCATAAAACGCTCCAAATCTAGGTTTACTGTATTTTTTTGTACTTGTGTGGAGAGACTTACTATTGAAGCAGACAGTAATATAAGCTGAATATACAAATAGTACTAAAATGTTGTATTTCACTGTGCTCAGTGGTCACTGGCCAGGTGGTGATTGAATAAGAACACATAACCAGACATACTCTCAGCCAATTTCATCTGTGTTAGTCTCAGAAATGTCAGTGTGATTTAAAATAAATGAGTGCAAAGGTAAAGGAACAAACCAACAATTAGTATTGTAAACAAAAATAAAGTAACAATAAACAGCTGACCAGCTATCTTTGCTATCTTTAAAATGATCCCAAAAACAAAAAAAGAAAGAAAGAGAATAGCTGGAGGGTCAGGGGAGCCATGGGGCAGTCTGAAGAGTTGTCGGTTTTAGTTTGCGTCTGCAGATGGGTTGGGTTTCTGGCGTCCTGACGACACCAGGAAGCTCATTCCACCACCGTGGGGCCTGTACAGATAGGAGAGGGGAGGGGCCGGGCACCCAGGGTTAGCAGAATGGAGAGGTCTATGGGGCCTGATGATCTTTTGAGAATAATGGAGGTAGTTGGCCACTAAGCTAGTACCAAGGTTCTGAATTCTATGCAAGCTGATGTAGGTAGTCCTGGAAGGAGGGGAAAAGGGCAGTGACATCCCTTATGGAAATGTAATATACTGCAGTATATTTTAAATATATTGTGAAGATAATTTTGATATATTTACAATATACTGCAGCATATTCTTTTTCCATAAGGGATGGCTGAGCCTGGGGAGGCTGTATACAACCAAAGAGATGAATCATCCAACAGTGTTTATGTACTGTAGATTGATTATGGTGAAAGTAGGTGGTTGGAATCAATAGGCTTTTCTCTTTCACAGTGCTGATACCATGCCAATTTTAACCCTAGTTAACTCTCTATTCGCCAAAACTAGAAAGAAATCATTTAATTTCTCTCTGCAATGGAACAAGGTTCATTACTTGGCATACGTGAGTGCAAGATTAGATCCATAAATAACCGTATGGTTTCCAGTGAGAACGGTCTTCTGTCGGATTACAATCAATTTAAGAGGCAATACATAGAACGGCAGCTTAGCAAGATTACATGGTTCATCTCCCACCATCTCTTCAAGAGATGGAACAAGTTTATTTGATTGATGTTTTGCTTTAACTCCAAGCGAGAAAAAAAGGTATTAAAACGTATACATTCTAAATTAATTTGAAAAATGAAGTATCCCAATACACTGTGGAATTGATGGATGTCTGTTTGACTGCTGTGTGGTAATGGTAGCTCTAATTTTAGGTGACACTGCCTTCATAATTGCAATCATGCAGGGAATCAATTTAGGAACTACTCTGCTCTCTGTTTAATTTTTCATAAGTGAATCGCCAGCAGCTGATGCCCAGATCTTCCTTATAGGAGACCATCTTGATAAGCAGGTGCCTTTGAAAGTCGCTCCATAAATCAGGCTGACCTCTGAACAGTGGCTTTCCCTTCAACTTCAATAAAAAATACATCCCTCTGATTTGCCTGCAGTACATGCACTAGGTATTGCATTTTATAATCCAATTATGATAAAATGTCTTAAAGTTTATTAAAAAGATAATGGCACTATGTGGCATTGGCTGAACCCATGATGGATTGGTTGTCACAGAGATTGCCAACTATAAGCATGTGAGTCACATGGATGAGATGGGTGTAAATCTTAACTGCTGGGAAAAATGTATGTGTAGCAAGGTCGTAGGTCAAGTTAGTCATGACCACGTGGAATAAATGTGCCAGTCTGAAATTAATCCAATCCCATGTCTAGCCATGGTGGCTGTTAGGACACACATATAATTTGTCATATCTGAAAACCCAATTTAAATGTATCCAGCTGTTTACTCAGTTTTACATTAAATACTTATGACATTCAGCACAGATTTGAGAGTCCTATTCAAATGTTTTTTTTTTCTCAAATGTTTGAGTACAACTGGATAGAGGTCAAGGTCTATATTATTGAGAGGTATTAAACTACTTTCATATCTAAACCGTGTCATTGGGAATAAATAACTGGGAACTAAGAGTGACAGAGAAAGACTAGTTTGGTATAGCAGCTTGCCAAAAATGTTGCACTTCATTATGCAAAGTGTATTTTTAAGCTATTTTTGTACCTTTTTTATTAATAATCTCGACACCCGATACTCCCAGCTGTGACTGTACCAGGCTGCTACGTAATGTTTCCTACTGTAAAAATACATTTGCATCTCCTTTATTCTATATATAATATTAGAAGCGAGATGTTTTAATTATTCAGACTCAAACTTGCACTTCCTCAGGCAGCAGACACAGCATGATTTTCCTCAATGATTGACAGCTAATTGTAATGAATAAGCAAGGGGTAGGGATTCCATTAGATATTCTATAGCTTCCATTTCTGTGATAAGTCATTGGAAAATCAAATATCTTATCTGACTGATTCAACTATAAAAGATGAAATATTCAGAAATGCACTCCCAATGACCCTCACATATTAGACCAAGGACCACCTACGCTGGACTTTCTTGGCCTGGATTTGTGGAAAAATAGCAATGCCATAGAATATTTATTTGCCCTTGTGCAAATAAATGTGACTTCATTCCATCAGTTGTATAGTAGGGCATTGCCTTTGAGTTCAGCCTCTCATTAGAGACTGAGTCACGATAGGGTGTGCTGTTATAATGACATAAAACCTTACCGTACATCATTATTTTATCTGGATTAAAACATGCAAACTTTAACTGCCATCCTTGGGTATGTAAGAAAAATTCCATCTCCTGCTTTCCCACAGAAATTATGTTAGTTTCCTTTAATAATGGAAATCACAGAGTAGCATGACCAGAAAAGATTGAAATTCATCATTCATTCATTTTATTTATGTGGACCTTCTGAACCAGGGCAATAACCATGGTCCTCAGGCACTCTCCAGATTTATTTAACTGGTTTTAAAAGCATTTCAATGAAAAATAACTATTATTGTATATTTTGGCCACTGCATTATTAATGCACAGGATGTATAGAAAGTTACAATCATGAGAGAGAGAGAGACAGAGAGAGAGAGAGAGAGAGAGAGAGACCTACACTACAGAATATTTGAGAAAGAATATATTTCAGATGCTAGAACCCCCCTCCCCCCCCCCCCCCCCCCCCCCCAGTGCTGTGTTTAAAGCCAAGATATTCATCAGCAAGACAAGTCTTACAGAAATTATATCTATCTCAGCAAAACAATCAAGCGAGATGACGCAAGAGGAATCAGACATGTGTGGAAACACCTTGAGAAATAACAACTCTGTTCATTAGATTTCGGTGCAGTTCCCTCTCATACGTCCTCTGCTGATGTGTTTTTATCTATTTACAGCTCTCTCCACAGATTACAAATGATAAATTAGAAAAAGAACTATTTCAGCATTATGGTTAGGTTATACAGTATGCCTATGTTCCTCCAGCACTGAAATTATTCTTAGAAATTTGAATAAAAACCATTACAATTATAAAGATGAGAAAGGCCATTCAGCCCATATTAGCATGAACTCATGCCAGTGTATAGGAACACATTTTACCACAAAATTACAAGGAGATACCCAGTGTTTGTTGTAGTGGCATAAGCTACTTCATCATTGTGTCACTTATAATTTGAATAACCAGAAATAAAATCCTGTGCTCTGGTAGTTTTCCTGGCAAAATGTGTTGCAGATGAAATTGTTACCCATTTTTAATATTCAATGACAGATTCTTGCTGACATACAGTATTTCCAAATGTATATACATTCACTAACTAATAATGGTGATACTTTTATTTATTTATTTTTAATTTAGTTTTGCGCAAAACCAAAAATCATAGCTCATTTTGGCTTCTTTACCCCAGATTAAAGGGGGAGATTTTCCAACAATCGGTGAATCACAAGGTGAAACCGGTCTTCCCGAGAGAGCTATGGTATAAACCTGACCACACAGCCCTGCAGATTGCTTCACAGCCAAACTCCACTGATTTTCTGATTAAATTAATCTCTGGCAGTATTTCAACTGACAATGTTGGCGTCCCTGGCTATTACACAGCTGGTTGTGAAATTAAGGAAACGCTAAACCTTTGCCTGGTCTGATTCAGAGTTCTTTGTACAAACACCAAGACAGAAAAACATTTTCAGAAACCCCAGGGAATTTTAACAGTGTTTTTTCTTTCGTTGATGAATTTGTACATACAAACGCAAGCACATACGCACATCTCCCTCTCTCACACTCTCTCTTTGTGTATCGCTTTTCTCGTTCTCTCTCTCCACTTCGAAGCACTCTCCTGGTTGAAAATGAAAGCCCCCCCACCCCCAATCTTTTCTGCATTTGAAATCTTGGTGCATCTGTTGCGCCATGTTCAGTTTGTTTACTGCGCTTGTCCTCCTTCAATATATGATGAGCTTCTGTAATGAAGGAGGCTTCACTCTCTCCATGGACTGTAGCTCTCTCCAAATCCTCTGATCCCTATCCATTTTCAGAGTAGCAAAATTGGGTCCTGGATTCTGTATATTATAAATTCTGTATATTCCCTCTACACCAGAGCCTTGGTTTCATCAAGATAAGATGCCGGGGTCATGACAGGCAGATGCATAGAATTTGGCAGGAAGGCCTTCGCTACTAGAATACCCATGTGAAAATTTCAAGTGGCTGCTAGCCTGGGAGCGTCAAGAAGAAGCAGAGAGGGTACTGTCACTAAACCTGTCCTGCAACAGGATTAATTGCACACTGTAGTGTCAAACCATGCAGACCGAGGTTCACATATTGTTATTTTTAACATTGTAAATGCTACATATTAAAACCATGCAGAATCCATCCGCCACTTCTCTGTGGTTCTGGTAAGAGTATCTCCCCTGACCCTACACTTTTGGGTTGGTTTAATCCTCTGACTCTCTCTTCATTTAAAAGATTCAAGCGATACCTGTGTACCTATAGTGGTACACGTGATGGGTTGTGGGCGAGCACCTCGCCATACATTGTTGTCCTGTTTGCTTGTGGATCTCAGCTGCCTCATGCACCACATAAATTAGGTAAAACTTGGACCCCATTGGACCCCAAGCTCCACTTACTGTATCTTCAATGCATTCAATGAAATCAATGAAATGAAATCAAACCAATTTCAAATTAAAGTATGTTTCTTTTCTTTGTCATACTAAATCAGACATTTCATTCCTACACTTCCATGATGCCAGTGACAGAATAATGTTTTTAGACAGTATATACAAATTCCTTTTATCACTGGTGATAAAAACGTAATGCTAGCAGCCCTCTGGGGTTTGAGGATAAGAGCCAAATATTAAGAAATTCCTGAGTGGGCCTATGCAAATAATATGTGTTTTTCCAACTAAATAGCTTCAAGAGGAAACCCCCTCCCAAATGTTCTCTGAGTAGTCAGATTATTTGAATGATCAATCCTATCTCTAAGATACAGGAAGGAGAACACTATTCCTTGCTTATCTATGAAGAGCCAAGACACAGAAGCACAATAGTGTCAGTATTAATATTAAAGCCGATCATGGGAAAAAAATCAATGCCAAGAAAATATATCTTTAAGGATTAAGCACACAAAATATGACATTTGAGAAAATGTATAGTGAAATCCATCTTAAATACATTTTGGAGATCCCCCAACAGCCTACAGTATGCTGAATGATGAAAGAAGCCACAATGAAGGAACAAATAGACTTGGAAATCACGCCCACGTTAACATGCACAACGGACACCATGCCCCAAATCATGTTTTCTCATCTGTCAATGTACGCTACACCCAAATTCAGCCTGAAAACTCTCTCAGCAATAAGCAAGGATAAAAAGGCAACCGAAATTGTCGCGACATTTGAAAAAAGACAAGGTTGAATTAATAGCCTTTCTGGTTAAGGACCCTGGGTGATGGAGAGAAGGGAATGAGCAACAGATCTTGAAAAAAACCACGGTTCAGTTCTGAAAGCTTACAGGAAGGACAAATGTTTTTTTTAATTTTAATGAGACGCCTGTGAAAATTGCCCTGCCAGATATAATTTCACTTTAATAAGCAGGACGTGAGGCCATTGCCCCTGTGTTGTCAGCTCGATAGAGCTCTCTAGTTTCAGACACGATTTCAAATGAGTGGCATAGCAAAGAGCAGCACTTTGATCCATGCCATGTGAATTTATTCTCCTCGTAATAAGGGTTATTTCTTGCGCATTCAGGGAGCATTGCAAAAAAAATAAAAATAGCACACTGAAATCCACCTGTTGACTCCTGCACGGGCATTTCAACAAACCTAAATCAGCCTCATTTAATTTAAACATTTTTAAATGTACAGTATACACAGAAAGTATCATGCCAAAAGATAAGAAATGTGTCTAAAGAAGAAAGCAAAACACCAGAGTGCTAAGCTGCAGTTGGTGCTAAATGTGGTGTGGCTTTTTCTTCCTGTGTCTATTTTCTGTGTCTTTTGGGACACATTACCTTAGTTTTTATTATTCTGTATTATTCCGTATGGTATTATTTATCCCATTTATATTTATTTTGTTTGTACCTGTTCTTCGTGAGGTTTTTGTCATTTATTGTTTTGAATTATTTATCCTATTCATTTTTTTTTTTTACATCATTTTCATATTTTCTTGGTTGTCAACCTTATTGTTCCTTTCTGCTGGAACAGTATCATTCTTTCATCTCCTTTCAACCAGATACCAATTATCGTGCAGCAATAATTTGTTTCAGATGCACTTAGCTGCCTGAAATTTATTCTGCTCTTTGAACACTGCTACAGTTCCATGTACAAAACACAATACAATTGACTGAATATACTCTAACAATGTCAATCAAGCAGGAGATTCAATGAAGCAGCTCCTTTTAAACTGATTGGCTTCTGTATGATCAAGCAAAGAGGTATAGTGTTTTGGCTACAGTCATAGCCCTGGATTCTATCCAAATCTCTCTTTTCAACTTACAAATGAAAGCAAGTGTTACTATTTTTCTTGACAAATACATGTTGGAGAGTTAATTTCGGTGATTGACGAACGCATCTTTAGTCCTATTTGTAAACCAAAGTTAAGGACACATGTTGACTGAATCTAGGCCATAGTCAGTAGTTAATATGGTTCAAAAGAAGAACTTTTTTACTACACATTACCCTGTGCATATCATCTCTTATCGTGTGCTCCGAGGATGTCAGTACTGAACAGTGATTTAAACAAAGACCAAATAGTTAAATATACACAATTCAGAGGATTAGAGGTTGTGCTCACCACAGCGAATGTACATCTTCTCAACTATCAGTTTACCAGCACAAGGCGGCACTTTAACACTCTCAGTTGCGTTTTCCACTTTTTTTCTATCTATTCTAGTGGCTTTGAAGTTATACCTTTCTGTTGCATAAAGCACATCAGTCCAAGGAACATTACAGAAAAAAAGATTGTCATCTGACATGGTTAATTGCACAAAAATATTTCATTTTCATCTTCAGGAAAAGTAGGGCATTCAATAAAAAAGTGCAGAGGGCATTCCAGTCAATCCAGGACCAACTATTCAAAGGCCTTGCAAAGGAAAGTTGTTTTGATTAACTATATCCAAAGTCATTTTCAAGATGCACTTACATTACCTGATTTACTGCTTTTGTTATCAGAATTCTTCATAATAGTAGTCCTGAACACTGCACTAAAGAGTAATTGAGATTCATGGCTCACATAAGACCCTTACACTGAAACAATAATATGACAGGCTTGGTGGGGAGCTGACAGGTGCATAGACTGCAATTATGTTCAACAAAAAGACAACGTAAAAGAACCATGGGATTTATTACCCATGAAAAGACAGCTATGGTTGCAGTCTACAGGGTAGAATGGTTGCAATGTTGAAGCACAACTGGACTTTGGTAGAACTTTGTGTAGTAGGGTTGTGTAGTTACCTGGCCATGATATGAGTCCAAATTGTGGCGAAATATGTTCGTTAGTTGCTCTGTGCTCCCCTGGGGTGATAATTAAGAATATGGTTTTTGTCGCTCTCCATTCACTTCTATGGGGAACCTAAGACGGTCTCAAAATTATACTTCTAGCACATATACGATTGTGAACTAAGCGGATTCTGTCAATGCAAGCAATAACCATTTCTCGTACGTATTTTGAATTTTGAATTAAATTGTCCTTTCCTGGCTTTTTCATATTTTATTTGGAACGTAGATTCGGTAGGTATGCTATGTTATTGTGCCAGAAACAGCGTTAATGTGCCGATGCGTCAGAAACTGTGGTCAGAAACCACTCATTGGTCCAAATTTCCACAGAAGCAAGCGTTCCTAGTACTAGTATATATCTATGGTCTGACCTGCTGACATTTTGGTAGTCTTTTCTGGTAGCTTGCTAACAACATTAACAAAATAGTAGGCTACTTTATAAATAATTTTTATTACACAAAAAAAAATACGTACGAGGACTGGTTATTTTTTGTATTGACAGAATCCGCTTAGTTTGCGATCGCAAATGTGCTAGAAGTGTCCTTTTGAGACCGTTTTAGCTTCCCCATAGAAGTGAATGGAGAGCGACAAAAACCCTATTCTTAATTATGACCCCAGGGGAGCACAGAGCAACAAACTAACATATTTCGCCACCATTTGGACTCATATCATGGCCAGGTAATGACACAACCTAAAGTTCTACCAAAGTCCAGTTGTGCTTTAACAACAGGAAGAGATATCTAGTTTGAGTGCTTGGATGCATGCATATTTGTACATCTTGTATGAGTGGTGTCATACAGGTATGCATTAATTTACCAAGGACTCCATAACAGCAAGAGAGCTGGCAGCCATACCACTATGCAATCTGCGCCTGCTGAATGGCTGAAGCTAAGCAGGTTGTGGGCTTGGTTAGTACTTGGATGGGAGACCTCTGGGGAAAACTAAGTTGCTGCTGGAAGTGGTGTTGGTGGGCCAGTAGGGGGCAGTCTTCCCTCTGGTCAAATAAACCCCAATGCCCCAGTGCAGTGATGGGGACACTGTGCTGTAGGAGATGCCGTCTTTCGGATGAGACGTTAAACCGAGGTCCTGACTCACTGTGGTCATTAAAGATCCCATGACACTTATCGTAAAGAGTAGGGGTTTCCCCGGTGTCCTGGCTAAACTCCCAACCCAGGCTCATTCAATCTGCCACCTAATCATCCCCCAGTTTAATTGGCTAAAAAAATTATTCTCTCCCTCTCCACCTCAGCTGATGTGTGGTGAGCATACTGGCGCAAAATGGCTGCCGTTGCATCACCCAGGTGGGTGCTACACATTGGTGGTGGTAGAGGCGAGTTTCCCCCTCATCATTGTAAAGCGCTTTGAGTATCTAGAAAGGCGCTATATAAATGCCATGCATTATTAAGAGAGATACATGTTGGTTTGTTAGTAGGATAGAGATAGAGATAGAGATAAAGAGACATATAGAGAGAGAGGCAAAGTGTGAGGGGGAGAGTAGGGTTCGGTGGACCAGGCGCGACTGAAGGAATCTGAAAGTCTCCCAGAGAGAGACCAATAGAACGGAAGACACTTCCGTGAAAAGGAGGGGAAATAAACAAGCTCCCGCTCTCAAATATCGGAGAGCAAATCGGGGAGAGATAAGAAATGCGGAGAAAATAAAGCGACCCGCAAATAACCGGGCGAAACTCGAAGACGCGAGTAAACAGAGAGTAAAGGAAAAAACCTCTCGGTCTCTGGAGAGAGAGCGGTAAGACAGGAGAAAACGGAAAAGTAGCAAGACATACATCTTAGCAAAACTGGTAAAGACCCAAAATGAAGGAAAGAAAATGCAATAGAGAAAGAAACCTAAGTAAACTCAAAAGCACTTTCTGAAGTTCCCTTGTTACACAAAAGCAGGCCGACGGTGTAAAAAGGTCTGCTAAGTACCAGAAACTAAACCGTACCTGCTTCGTACACGCTGAGATAATACAGAAGCGCCGAGAAACGGAAATACGGGGCTTAAATAGCCGGCAGGTAATAAGAACAGGTGCAAGCACTGAGTGCCGGGAGAAAACGAAACACCGGCACGGAAGATCCGATAGAGTGCCCTCGCACCACTTACGAGAACGAACGACCGCAGAAATAAAAGGAGGCTGCCAAGACCATGACACAAAGAGAGAGACAGAGAGAGAGAAAGAGAGAGAGAGAGAGAGAGAGAGAGACCTACACAAAACAGAACAGATTGATATAACAATCTGTAAACCATAGAATACCTCACCTAAAGCACAGTTTGTTGGAAACAATTTTGTTCAGAGTGCATTTTGAATATAGTTGCTTTGTTTCTGGATTTTTCCGAATTGCTGTATAACCATTGAAATGTATCTTTTCTTTACTTCCTTAGAGTATAAAGCAATTTGGCTCCAGAAGTGCCCCAAGCAGCAAAGCCCAGGCAACATCAATGGAAAGGGATTGCTCTCATTATTCACCCTTAAAGCCTTCCACTTATCTTCATCTATTGCAGTGCTTTGTCCTCTTGCAATTCAAGCTAAAGGACTCAGCAGAGCTCTATCTCTGGGCAAAAGCAACAGGTTTGGAAAAATATTATAAACTTAATTCCCATGATAAACATGCATGAATAATGATTCCATTGTCTCTGCAAAGATATATAAATAAATAAATTATATAATATATAAACAAATTGTCCCATTTTCTCAAAATTGTCTCATTTTCATTACTCAGTCAATAGATTACATTTTTATTAGTACTTAATTATAATTGAGTATATTAATTTTTAGTGAAAAATACCTTCAGAAAAAACCTTAAGAGTTGTGGACTGACAGACTTTGGCACTGGAATAAGGGGGCACAGGATTGTCATCCATAGAACTATCTTTAGTTGTTTTCTCAGTTTGATGATAATTTTTGCAAATCATTTTTTGAATTTTTCCATTTTAATTGAAGGTTTTTTCCACCCTCAATTTTAGGTCTACTGAAATCATTGCACCTTTATCACCCAACGAGAATGAGGGGATTTTGAGTGCATTAATCAGTGCTAGTGATGCCACTCTGCAGCATAAAGAATAAATCATTCGCATATCTGTGTTTTGATGTCACTTTCAATGTCACAAATATTTCAGAGTTCCAAATGACCTACATTACCTATGCATTAGTATCTCTGAGGTTCCACTGAGATATGAATTAATCATCAAAGCTTGAAGTAGACTAAATTTTTACCCAGCTGCTGATTTTTGAACCAAAGTTTTTGCCGCACTCCCACACTTCCCTTATTTTCACCAAATATGACATGCTTAATGCTTAAGCTATTATTGAGCATCATACTCAAATGATAATAATCCACACAGCCTGACAAATTCTGGTGATGACTTATATAATATATAATATACTGAATATAATCAGTTTTTTTTTTAAGGGGGGCAGGGGGGGGCGGATGGCCAATTTTACCTTTTTCATAAAATGTTTTAATTTGATAACTGAAATGTCATCTCATTAAGAGATTGGATTGAGTGGTTAAGAGAGGAACTTAGGGCGCTGCGGTGGTACAACGGTAAGAGCGCCGACTTTCAGACGGTGCAGTTGTGCTCCGAGGATCGGGGTTCGCGCCCCGGTCCTGCCAGATCCGAGCATGGCCGGCGCCCTGTGGGAGCAGCAATTGGCGGCTGCTTCCAGGTGTGGGGAAGGGCCCGGAGAGAATCACTGCGTGCATAGCGGCCCTGGGCGAGCTGGAATCACGGTCAGGAGCTAGGAGGAGTTGTGCCCTGAAGAGGACGTGGCGCCCTCCCGTCCTACCGCCGGCTGACGAGGTTGTGTAGCGGTGATTCTCTAGCGGTTGCTACACGGGGGGAATTGAATTAGAATAGGGGTTCAATTGGCTACTAAATTGGGAGAAAATGGGGAAAGAAACAAAATAACAAAAAAGAGAGGAACTGAGCTACGGACACTGGTGGAGGATATTTGTCCATTTGCAAAGTGTTACTTGTTAACTCCAGGAACTACCCACTCAGCATTTACTCTGTGTCCCTACTTTTCATCAATCAGCATTTTTAAAACTTTTCCACCCCACTTTCATGTAATCTCTCTTAGCTTTGACAAACCTGGAAATAACAAAAATGACTGAGTAATATGTAACTGGATAGGAGCACTTTCTCAGCTTCCATAGTGAATTTTTGACTCCTCGTGTTCAGCAGTTTTTTTTCTCCTTTTCAATGAACTATAAGAATAGCCATTAAGACCTGCCATTGTTAGAGAATCACCTTTGTATCAGAAAAAAACCAAGAGGAAAAACAGTGTAGGCAATGTGACTTCAGAGGATAAACAAGCCAGAATCTATTGATGGTGCAGTTATAACTCATTGCACACTTGTAATGTGACACATTAAATTGTTGATGGTCATGATAGTATGGAACGTCTGAAAAATTGCCTTTCAGGCCTGGCTTGCAAGGGCCACGTTCTTTCAAAACTATTATTGGAGGCAAGGCCTGGTCCTTGAAAATGAATGGATCAGTCAGTTAACTCTATTCTGTATCCAATTTGAAAGTGAGGCCTATTTCATAGAATTTACCCATTGAAACCAGCCTGGGCTTTTCATGTGTTCAGCTGTGTCACCAGCTGCATCTATGAACTTAAAGACACATTAGACAGTTTTTGTGTGCACATGAGAGTTGAGCATTGCGAGGAGATGTAGCTGCCGATAGAAAAACACCATTGGTGTGCTCACAGTTGTTTCCTGAGGTTCTGGTATTGTTGAAAATAAATTATAAAAAGGACCATTCAATGATGCAAAGAGAGTTTGTTTGCACTTTTCAAAATCAGTTTTTTGTTTTCTCTTCCCTATTTCAGCTAGCTAACTAAATTAATTCCTTTCATGAGGAATCATGCATGTCACACAACCACAAGAGGGAAACACTAGCTAGCTTCACTGTGAGGGTAGGACATGTAGCTCACTCTGCTGGTATGCAATCTTATGAAATGTCTAAACAATAGAATTATCAAAGTAACAATACTTTGATAATTGTGTGACAAACAATTGTGTGATAGACACGAGGACCCTAATTTCCATTTCAACTAGTGCGAGGTGTCAATGCAGCCATGGCACCAGAGTAATTACCATGACTCTTTTGGCATCAGAGCATAAAACATAAACAGATCATTGATTTTTGTTGATTATGATCGCAGAGTTTTGCCTCAGACATACAGACACTAAAGGACTGCCTGCATGTTACATTATTGTTTTTCTACTTTTTTGTAGAAAATGTTTATGAAAAATGTAGTATTTAGTGAAGCTCACATTTCCAACATCTGTCATGCATATTCCTAACTATGGGATAAATCAAGCATCTACATTGGGAGCACAACAATACCTCGATTAGGACAAATTGTTTTCTCTGAAGATAACCGAACCATTTAAAGGGAGTAATTTCTAAAGGAAAAATACAGGTTTGTGCAAGAGTCTTAGGCCATCCGAAAATCTTATGTTCAAAACTATTTATCGGGGCAGTAGAAGTGTTTAATTGCTGGTAAAAACACTATATAACATTAGAATAAATACAAACACACATTCAAATAAAAAGTTTAGAATTTATTTTTCCAAAAAGTTAATGATATCTTGTGAGACAGCTAGAAGAACACAGGTTTGGTTCCCAAACCACTTCTCAAGGGACCCCAGCCATTCTATGTATTTGTTAAATACCATGACCACACCTGATTCAACTTAATGAGGTATTGATTAACTGAGCCAGGTGTGCTGGTGGTGGAATTTAACAAATACATGGAATAGCTGGGGTGCCTCAAGGAGAGATTTGGAAATGGCTAAGCAAACCCAGTTTGGCAGACATACAATCATAGTTTTTCATCAAGGCAATTCCCAGCAGGAAACAGCTAAATGGATTTTCAAGGTGTGGTATTCAAGCTGTCATTAAAAAAAATTAAGAAACTGGGTAAGTTGAAGACAGAAAATGCAGTGGAAGAGCTGAAAAGCTGTCTGCATCTGATGAACAGTATTTTCAGGTCATTTTCTTGAGGGACAGAAGAAAATCCAGTGAAGTGCTTGCTCAGCAACTGGCAGAGTCATCTGGCAAGAAATGGCCATGTTACAGTTAATAAATCATTATTCTAGAAAGGCAGGCAGAAGAGATTGCAATATGGGAAAAATCATAATGCATAGGGCAACAACCAGTGGGAGAAAGTCTTATGGAGCCCAAATTTGACATTTTTTTAACACCTCCAAACATTATCAAACAAATGACCATTTTATTTCAGGGGTCAAAATTCACCATCAAAAAACCTCTTTGAAAGCACTACCTCCAGACACCATCACTTCGTCAGCATAGTATATCAAAATGTTCGGTGTAAATAAACAATGAGCTCTGGGTATTACACTCTAGTACACTCATGAGACATTATTTTTAACTGTAAGAGGTTTTTTGTTGTTCTTTTTTCGTGGGTTTTATTTCAGATTTTTTTGCAAGCATGTTTTATTGACTCAAGGGGACTCCCATAGTAAAATAAAGGATACATAAATAAAATAAATGTTATATGAAAAATAAACTAACTCGCAATAAATCACAGGACCCCTAGAGCGGAGAAAGTGCTGAAATGTCGGTTGCCACTGTCAAAAAAACTTATAATGTACTTTGTTTACTGCCAACAATGCATACTGTCATTCTGGGTTGTTTGGTTACAATAGTTCCATGTTCTACCCTCCAGTTGCTGTCAATAATTTTTTCATCAGCAAATTTTCCAAGGACTCCACTCTAAGGGAAGCTGAATATGGCTGTGCAAAACCATGTCATGTAAAAAAACCATGTAAAAATGTTTCATAGTACATTATTGAATGGAAATCCCTCATATTTAACAATATGAGCACTTATATATTGCAGCATTCTTTCTTACCAGACATTCCAGTATTACTGAGATTCATTGGCCAAAGAGTCCAACCAGTTACAAGAAGGATTATGGTCTCTCTGAAATCCAGCTGCACTGGTTGTCCACAGCAGAATGTGTGGCTGACTTGGCAAGGGCAATCACTGCTACTGCAGGAACAAGGGTGAGTTTAACCCTTGTGTGGTGTTCGGGCCTGTGGGACCCGTATTCAATGTTTACAAAAAAAAAAGAAGATACAATTCATAATTTTTTCAACCTGAGACTCATTGGCCTTGGCTCATTTTCTGTGATAAACATGTAAAAGAACACAAAAATCACATTTTATCACAAAAAACAAATATCACTTTTTTTGATAAATGTGATCTAGCAGAGGTAAATTGTCAATATTAACCATATATGCTGTCTATATTGCTTGTAAATGAGATAAAGTCAATATCTGTGAAGTATTTTTACATAAATTGTTATGGCTTTATTGTTTTAAAAACCAAATAATGTTGTGGGTCCACCAGACCCGCGAACACTGGGTGAGTAACAAAAACACGAACACCACACAAGGGTTAAGTTGGTAGCCAGGGTTTGGTTACCATTGCATTAGTTAATACTAATGGGCTGGCCACAGATTACAAGTTTCCATCAGTGAGAAACTCTTATCCCCTTTATCTCTGGTAGCGGTACTGCAGTACTGACTGGCGCTCAGGGTGGAAATAGTGATCGTCACACAGGCAAATGCATCAGGAAGTGCACGCGCTTCAGCTGTAGTGTCGCGTGTGTTAGTGTGAGTGGAAAAGCGACGACTTCAGTTACAATTGTCAGTTGCTCATTAATTCAAAAAGGGGGTTAAAGTCTGCTGAACAAGAGGTTGAGTATTCTGCTGAGTAAACTCTTACCAGTTGAAAGGAAAATCTGCCTCAGGAGCTTGAATTGAGAGAGTCGTGAACCCAGTCGGACACGTGCTTTAATCAGTAATCTGCAGTTTATTGTAGTATCTGCATGGAGAAGAGCAGAAATAACACTCGCTCTCTCTCTCTGCACATGCAAACTACAAGTCTGAATTGCAGGCTTATACCATGTGTGTGTGTGCGTGCGTGTATGTATTAGTATCAGTATTTCTATTGTTGTCCTCCATCACACCATTCAATAGCTTTTAATTAATTGTGGTTCAACATAGTTCAAGTCTATATCATTTACATAAATCTCCAAGCTAATTTTCTGAATCGTTGGTCGTGACTAACCTCTAAGTCCCTGTTTCTTTATAACTTCATAATATTTTGCATTAACTGTAATGATAATTGTGACAGCTCATCAGTTATTTTATCTGTTCATGATGTTATTCTTTACTAACTCAAGTTAATTAAATTTATAGAATCCATTATAATTGTCTTATCATATAATTATACAATTGTGGCTCATTCTTAATTAGATATAAATCCATCCTGATTTTCCTGTTTAAATCTATCAAATGTCACTAGTACATACTTTATTTATTCATTTTGTACCGCTATTACATAAGCCTTAAGTTCAGGAGCATGATAAGGAACAATAAAATAACTGCAATATAATACAATTCATGAAGAGCAAGTTGTATTTTTTAATGTACTCCCTAGGCATGCTGTCACACAGTAATCTTTAGCAAGGCTGTGCCTGAGTATCAGGCAATGCCTCACTCACTTAACATCGTGGTAAAGGGGCTTTAAGTAATATGCATGTACCCGTCACTGTGCTTCTGACTGTAAGTATATACAAGTATAATTCAAAAGTATGACAAAATATAAATAAAATGTTTAAAAACATTTTTTATTTAAACACCACTGCTGTAGAATTTTTAAGCTTAAGACTTGCCTAAGACTTTTGCACAGTGCTGTATGTCACACTGGCCCTATTTACCCCTGATTGTTTCATGTGACTTGTACACTGCCTGGCCAAAAAAAAAGTCGCAGTTGCACCAGTCATGCATACATGCCCACTGTACAAGCCTCTGGAGGCAGTGTTATGATCTGGGGTTGCTTCAATTGGTCTGGTCTAGGCTCAGCAACGTTATGCAGCAATAAAATGAAGTCAGCTGAGTACCTGAATGTACTGAATGACCAGGTTATCCCATCAATGGGCATATTCCAGGACGACAATGCCAAGATTCATCGGGCTCAAATTGTGAAAGAGTGGTTCAGGGAGCATGAGGAATCATTTTCACACATGAATTGGCCTGAACTTAACCCCATTGAAAGTCTTTGGGATGTGCTGGAGAAGACTTCACGGAGTGGTTCGACTCTCCCGTCGTCAATACAAGATCTCGGCCAAAAATGAATGCAAGTCTGGACGGAAATAAATGTTGTGACGTTGCATAAGGTTGTCGAAACAATGCCACGACGAATGCGCGCCATAATCAAAGTTAAAGGCGGTCCAACAAAATATTACAGTGTGCGACTTTTTTTTGGCCGGGCAGTGTATCTAGATTGTATCCGTGTAAGATTTAACCACATTGCATTTGCACTTGGTAGTAAGATGCGGTTAGCTGAACTGAAATCCGTTTGCTATTTTGTGCGTAAAATGCAAAACGTTGCGTAATGTTATTTCGGTCAGGACAACTCACGTATTGAAATACCATGTTTAATTAATGAATGTGCTGCAATAATATTTCGGTTTGGTGCTGAATGGACCTGCTTTAGTACTACTCTGGAGCACAGGCACCCCCCGCTAAACAGGAGGTGACCATAAACCCCCCGTACCAAAGCAGATCCAAACAACAGGTGGAAGCAGGGGTGGTGGCGGGTGACAGCAAATTTCTTTTAACACAAGCCATAAGCAAACAAAGAGCAGTTCATCAGCGTTCAAGCAGCAGAGAGAACTGATTCTTGGTTTAAAATGGGCGCTCCATTAGAGGTGTGCGCATGTGATTGGTTGAGTATGAGACGCGCGGTTGCTAGCCGACCATGGTCGGCTATGATAAGAGTTTCCTGACATAACTTGCTATGCACACGTAAAAAAACGTTGTTTTGGCTGTCGTATGCGTCTTGGAGAGAGATGCATTTACACTTGTATAACATCTGTCTCGAATGCGTCTCAGACCACCTACTGAAGTGGTGTAGGCCACTGGTTCCCAAACCCGGTCCTGGGGGACCCCTCGGTATGCTGGTTTTCGTTCCAACCACAATTGCAATTCCAGAATTTTAACAAGCTGTTCATTTTTCTTAAGCCTCATATTATGTTCATATTTTGTTCTGGGTCAACAGAAGGTGATGCAGAAAGTGTAAAAAAAAATTCTATTACCATAGTTTTGTGTCAGTTTAAACTTTTGGGTCAATTTGACCCCAATCATAATAGGCAACATAAAATGTGAACATAATATGAGGGTTAATTGGATGCTTTTCATGTTTAGAGGGATGATTTACCCTCTAAAGCCACATAATTAAAGTAATTTCCGATGAACGTCCCATGTTCACATTGTGCTTATTGTGCTATATTGAAAAGAATTATGGGATATAAAAAGAGGTAACAAATTAAAGACTGAGATGAATCGGTATAAGCAGCTGCTTGTGGTGCACACCCATTTTCTCAGATAAAATGTGGAAAAGGCAGGCATTTAGAGCCCGTGATCAGGTTGACAATCTTCACAGCCCCATTGAGAATACCATGGAGGTCATTTTGCATCCTCTTGGAAGCCAGGGCTTGACTGTGTGCTATACAGTGGGTACAACCAGCTGCTGGAGCCGTCTCTTACAACCTGGTAACGAGACCACTTTGGCGACCTGTCATCAATTATGCACCATCACTGCATATGCCACAGCATCGTGCGCAGTCAATGTTATCCTCTCTCATGAAGTCGTTAAACATATTAAAAATATCCTCACTTGCTATGTGGGCAAGGAGCAAGGAGGGGACGACAAAATAAAAATTCCTCATGAATGTCCATGTCTCTGATGTAGCGCACATTCTAAACTAAATATGCACGTGTCCTGGCTTTGAAAACATAACTTCTCAGGTAACATAAATTATAAATTTTTTACTCCCCCAACCTTTAGATCTTTCTGACTATAGTCTAAAAGGGACAGAAAGTTCAAAACTAAGAGCCAGTCAAAACAAATTGAGTGATTTTATTTTATTTTTCACAGTATTATGTTGGTTTATTTCTACCATGTTTTAGCGCCTTTTCTGAATTGCTTGCTCATTTGTTCGTTCATTCTGTCGTGAGTGTCTTTTTCACCCTCACTCAGCGTCTCTGTACCTCCGCTGCAACTCTCTGGCGCCCCCCTGCAGAGGCACGCCTCACACCTTGACAAGCTCTAGCCTAGATTAAAAAGGCAGTAATACGTGAATTTTAATTTCTTGCAGGTGGAAAAAATGTTGCGGGGGAACTGTATTAATAGATGGACAAACATTGCAAAAAATTGCCCAGAATGTAACATTTCTCCATAAAATGCAACACATGTGGAATGCCCCATTAATAATAATTTATAAAAATATAGGAGTTTTTCCATAAATTATTTATCAACATTGTGCATTGTCCAGGTTTTTAAACTTTTTAAACATAAGTTGCCGGGAACAAAATGTAATGCTGTCATACTTCTGGAAAAGCTGTTATTATAATTATCGACATTGCTCAGCTGCAAAGCTACTGTCTTATGACGCATGTTCATTTGGTAATGTGTCCTCTTTAATCCTGTTGGAAAAGCAGCCGACGTACAAGTGGGAATAAAATCAATTTGCATCTGCCAGCTACACATTATATATGACGGAGCAGATTTTGATCCTCTTCTTTGGCTGGCTTTATGAAAACAATAAATCACAGGAGCATGACTCATCCGTTTGCATCTTTTCTGCGTGTGGAAGCAGGGAATGGGCAATGTGAATTCATCTCAGAAACACAATAATATTGAAGGTATGTGAGACAGATGTATTGCCACTGCTTTCTCTGACACCAAAGGAATGAAACCTGAAAGGTCAGTCAGCCGATATTGCCAATCCCATAGAAGCATCTTTAGACGTTCCCCCCATGTTCTTTTAAAACCCTGGACATTCTTGAGTTGGCAGTTTCATTAATTCTGGAAAACACAAAAAGGCCTTGTGTGTTTTACCCTTCCTCCTGGACAGTTTATAAAGAGAATGTGTGTTAGTGGGACTTTACCTTTTCCTTAGACATGGAAATAAAGGGAATACAATGTGAAATGTATTGTCGCTAGTGAAAACAATAAAGCACGTTTAAGAGTACAGTCGACAACCTACACACATTGACTATAGAGCCACAGTAACAGAGGCAAAAGAAAAAACTCAGAATGACTCACTTTGAAAAATCTCCCTGTGCAGCTGGAGGTTCAATTTCTTGTCCCGGCATTTTCTGTATTGTGATTCTATTTCTATATCTAGCCCTCTCATTTCCCCCGCTGGCTAAATAAAAGAGTGAGAATATGCATACGGGGGGCACTCTGTCCGCTCTTCATTTTTTAAAATTAAGTCATAAAGCTTTTCTTAGAGTATCTTTCTGTCATCTGCGTGAGTCCCACAGGTTGAATAGTCAGTCTCCCGTCAGAGTCTGAGCTACTGTTTGTCATAAGCTTATTGTGCAAGGGAGTTCACATCAACGGGAGACAACTGGCTTCCTCGTGAAGGAGAACAGTGGGCTTAATTTAGTCAATATTCCACCTCACCAGATGCCTCGATGTTGCCAGTTGTCAACAGTGAGAATCGTTCTCTTGTAATATGCCGTGAAGCCTGCGGTGTAGATACTAGCCACTTGCTGGCTGATGAGCGTAGAAGAGCAATGCCCACCTTCAGTTGTAGTCCTTCCTCTGTGGCCACAGATGACCTTATAGCGGCGCAAGATCATAGAACAATCGTTGATTCCAAAATGGAAGAGAAAGGGGAACAAATCCATGGAAGAAAGGGGAATAAAGATCGTAGAACAATCGATGATTCCACAATGGAAGAGAAAGGGGAACAAATCCAAATAAGTAATAATCCAGTTTCCTGAGGTTTGTGGATTTAAATGGTTAATGTGGTGCATTATTGAAACTGATCAGACACTATCCATCACTACAGATGTATAAATTAGATTGCCCTTAACAAAATCTATTTCACTTGACCAAATCGATTCCCCTTCAAATATATTTTGATCATTCACCTGCAGAACCAAATCATGTAGGAACAATATTCACATTAACATTGGAGTAGTTTCATGGATTGCTTCCAGACTTTTTTTGTGAGACTGTTGGCAGCTTTCAGGTTATCAAAATGATAATGTATTTTCTTTTTATTGCTTATTTATTGTGTTCCCTTAGTTCAACACATATTCATTCACAATTTGTTTAACTTTGATTCACCGTTAAATGCAAGCAACTAATAAAAGTGCACACTCTAAAGTTAGGCAAAGAGACTGTACCAAATTATGAGTGACACAGCTGATACAAGTAGTATTCAGTACATGAAAAATATAACATTAATTGGTATAGTAGATGCCAAATGGAGATTGAGGCTATAATGCAGTATATAAGTAGCAAATGGATTTGAAGATATGGAGATAAAAATTTAATAATTTGATTTATTGAACCCATTTTAGGCAGTTTCCAGGCTCATTCCACAAGGCTCCCACCAAAGAAGAGAAGTGGTGAGACTGAGAAGAGAACCTCTTTCAGGAAGGGATGGTTAGGTGAGGTTAGGAAGCACAGCTGTCTGGCTGGAGTATAAGATTTGATCAATGTAGGTAAGAGCGTTCAGTTAGTTTTGCTGGTCCATAGGCCAGGACCAGGTATGTGTATTTAAATGTATGCTACAATTGGTAACCAGTCAGGGATGTGGATACCATTGTATTATCAATGATAGTGGAGAGGTCAGGATGACTGCCTGAACGAGTAATTCAGTTTTGGGTTTGAAATGCTGATTGGTCCGGTTTGAAATGATAAATATGTAATTGATACCTTATTAATATATTTTTTGAAAAGTTTCAGTGAAGAAAATTAAAGTGTCTATGAAGAAAAAATCTTGGCATTTTCTTGTAAAAAGTTAAGAAGAGATGTTAATTGATTCCACACCTTGATCTGTAAGACACACACTGGAAGAGCAGCAGCCGGATGTGACAGCACGAGTCTGCAGCTCAGTGGTGTAGCAGCTTCAGGGGTTAAAACTGCCTGTGTTGGCGGAGTGGTGGTAGCCCTAATCGCTAGTTTACCAAATAGAAAGTCCATATTTTACTGCAAAAGATAAAAGTTAAATCTATGTGTCCTTTCCAGTGTAGTTTTCTTTGGCTTTGTCAATGTTCCCTCAGACCTGTTTTTCGATGTGTCTGATGTTTTATCTGTCACAATGTTTTATCCCATTTTCCTAATACCATAAAATAATATGTTTTATCCCATTTTCCTCATCCCATAAAATAATATTTATTAGGTTCCTGTCGCCACTCATTGCTTCCTTTCTTTTCCACCAGCAAAATCAGTAAAGATAAAACACAGTGTTGGCGATGGAGTTTCTAGGCTATTTTCAGATCACGGTCACTCGATTGTTTAGAAAAATATGGTATGAAATAAACAGGGCGTAATTAAGCCTAATCATAGGGTTGTTTCTTTCTTATTTTTGAAGATGAGCCTCAGTACACAGTGTGTTGTTTGTCTTCCTTACTGACATAAGCTTTAACTCGCCACAATGTCACAAAAATGTCAGCAAGTAACCAAAATAGTGCAGCACCCTTTCTCTATTCTTTGTTCAAATTTCAACTTTTTTCGTGACTGTTTTTGTCCAAGTGTATTTGTAGGCCCATGATTTCTGCAGTGTCCCCTGTAAATTCAGGAGAGTGCATCCTGCCAGGCCTGCCTTCTTAACACTCTGGCCCTCTTTCAGTTCACCAGCTCAGTCACACAGTCACTGGTAGGAGGAGTACTCGTCATTTACAGCTGGCACAAGCAGACTGCAGGCTCCCAGAGGATACACTTTTATGCAATGAGGCAAGGACAAAACCCTCCCTGAACGCCATGGCCCGGATTTCATGCTGACCCAGAGAGATTTGTGCTATTACTCTCCATTAAATAAATCCTGCCACACGGTATTGCATTTGGTAGAGAAAGTAGACATGAGATATGGAGATATGAAAGAAAAGACGTTATGAAGGAATAGTAGTACATCTCTTGCAACAAACAAAAGACTGTTCTAAACAGGGAGTTGTGTTTAGTATCGTATAACATTTGTATATATTACATTGCATCATAGCGTCTATAAAATCATACCTACTCAACCTACTCAATCAGTAAATAAACAGGCTTACAGCTAAATCTGGTCAACAAACATAAAGGCCTTACAGTTAAATTACTGGCATAAGAGGAGCTTGATAGGTATTGTGTATTTATTTGATTATGTAAATAATTATAAGGAGAGGTATCTTTTGAGAAGCATGGCTATTGAAAACCTGTAAGATCATTAAGTGAGTATTTATGTTCTATAGTTATATAGAATTAAATGCTTAAATGCCTCTGCTGTGCAGATTTAATGCGGACTGAGATGCGCCGTATTCTAACCTACGTTAGGCCGGTGCGTTTCTCAAAATGTGGGTGGCACAGAGCATGATATTCTAATTACCTGTTTCTTGTACCTGCCCCCTGGGTTACCAGCTTTCTACTAAAAAATAATGTTTGTGGGGATATACATTTTCAACGTGTCAGTGACAGTGCCTTTAATAACTGCATTTGCTTTTGTAAAATCTTGCCTTTGTGCATCCTAGTTGCTCTTGCGTGAAGGCAGTGAACGTATTAATACGTTGCATTGATAAAATGATCATAGCTCCTTTTGACGATTGGGATATATACCCATCACACAATCAAAAAAATAATCACTGGACAGTGGTTGCACACAATAGGCCTATTATTAAGTAAAGAAATAAATCAGTGATTTAAAGATTTTAAAGTTTTTTTTAATTTTTTTTTTTTTACTATTTACCTAATAAAATCATGTACGGTGGTTGAACATAATAGCCTATATGCGACGTCTTCAACTTAACCAGTTGAAGTCGCATATACTTAATAATAGCCCATTATGTGCAACTACTGTCCAAAGATTTATTTTTTGAGTGCATCTGTCACACTCTGGAAGGATGTGGCCAGGAAGGAGAGAGAGATTTTAACCTGGAGCACTGGTAGATCTACACTGTGGGGAGTTACTCTGCGCCTCTCTGCATTTGAATGGATCTCTATGGGAATTGGGGGGTGGGACTAGATTTAAGTTATCAAGGGTCTGACGTATCAAACAAGCCTTAAACCATCACCCAGATATGCAGTAGATATGGATGGATAACTTGAAGGGTTTCTTCTCCTGACTTATTTTTCCATAGAGTTCAATAGGAGAATTTGTCAGGAGAAACAACCCTTATAGTGATCCATCCATATCTACTGCATATCTGGCAGCAGAGTGATGGTTTGAGGCTCCTTTGATACCTCAGACCCCTGATGACTTACAGCCATTTCGCAAACCATGTATTCCATATTGTTCCAGCATAATTTACAGCTAAATCTAGTCCCACCCCCCAATTTCCATAGATATCCATTCAAATGCAGAGAAGTTATAGTATCGCTTGTAAAAGTACCAGAAAATAAGATATCAAGAGTCTTTTGATATTGTTGGATCACAGACATCAGGAAGTCATAGCATGCAAAGAATATGCAACCAAATATTAAAAATGATTACTTTATTGTACATTATGTTACAGAACCAGAATAACAAAAAATGTGTCACTGTCCAATGAATTATGGTGCTCACTGTAAATTCCTGTTGCATTCCTTTCCATATCTTTGTATTTAAACAAATATAGATATACAGTCAAGCCGGAAAGTCTCCCCACCCCTTTCACCTTCTCCACGTTTTATTACGTTACAGACTTATACTATAATAGATTAAATTAATTTTTTCCCTCAAAATTCTACACACAACACCCCATAATGACAATGTGAAAAAAGTTTTTTTGAGATTTTTGCAAATTTATTAAAAATAAAAAACTTAAGTTTCTCATTTACATAAGTATTCATACCCTTTGCTTTAACGTATTTTTAAAGTATCATATTTCATATTTGGTCGCATATCCTTTACATGCTGTTACTTCCTGAAGTCTGTGACCATCAACATCAAAAAACTGTCGATATCTTATTTTCAGGTGCTGTTACAAGCGATACTATAACCTCTCTGCATTTGAATGGATCTCTATGGAAATTGGGGGGTGAGACTAGATTCAGCTGTAAATTACACTGGTACAGTATGGAACACATGGCTGGCTAAATGGCTGTAAGTTATCAAGGGTCTGAGCTATCAAACGAGCCCCAAACCATCACTCTGTTGCCAGATATGGAGTAGATGTGGATGGATCACTTTAAGGGTTGTTTCTCCTGACTTTTTTCCCCATAGAGTTCTATAGGAAAATGAGTCCGGAGAAATAACCCTTGCAGTGATCCATCCACATCTACTCCATATCTGGCAACAGAGTGATGGTTTGGGGCTCGTTTGATAGCTCAGACCCTTGATAACTTACAGCCATTTAGCCAGCCATGTGTTCCATACTGTACCAGTGTAATTTACAGCTGAATCTAGTCTCACCCCCCAATTTCCATAGAGATCCATTCAAATGCAGAGAGGTTATAGTATCGCTTGTAACAGTACCTGAAAATAAGATATCGACAGTTTTTTGATGTTGATGGTCACAGACTTCAGGAAGTAACAGCATGTAAAGGATATGCGACCAAATATGAAATATGATACTTTAAAAATACGTCAAAGCAAAGGGAATGAATACTTATGTAAATGAGAAATTTTATTTTTTTATTTTTAATAAATTTGCTAAAATCTCAAAAAAACTTTTTTCACATTGTCATTATGGGGTGTTGTGTGTAGATGTTTGAGGCAAAAAATGAACTCAATCTATTGTAGTATAAGTCTGTAACGTAATAAAACGTGGAGAAGGTGAAAGGGTGGGGAGACTTTCCGGCTTGACTGTATATATATAATAAAAGGAAAAACGGTGTCATGATTGGAATATACATGGAGGATATAATAAGCAGATCTGGCATATGAACAGAGAGTAGTTATAATGTACTGTATATTGAGTTCATAATTGTCTCACTGCATCACTACAAAGCTCTTGAGCTGAATAAGCCTGTATTATATAAATTTTTAATTGGGCTTCATACAGCAGAACAGATTTAATTATCCAAAGCGCACCCCACTTGATGAAACAGAGCCTTCACATTCTAGAGAAGGGGGCTTCTCAGTTAAAGGTTGAGTACAGAGGAATAAATGTAGGAAATGAATGAAAATATAATCTCAGAATTAGTAATAATATGCAGTTCTACTCGATTCTGACTTAGTCCAAGAAATTACAGGTCATTTGAGGATCAAAAACTGTTACTAATAAAGGTCCCAGTTAATCTTATTCTCATAAGGGGAACAATATTTGAAATGTATTTAAGTGAATGAAACAGGCAAACTTCTGCCAATAAAATGAATGACATGTTAAAGGTAACATTTTATTAACATGATAAAATAATTTCTGGAATAATTTTCTCCTCCTCTTGAGATTTTCTAGAAAAATGTATTGTAAGTGATCTCAAAATAAAGTGTGAACAACATAGTACAACTGTGAGGAAGCCACACATTAGTGGCCTTGTGAAACACAGTCATCTCCAATTTATTCAAAGTGTTGCTGTGTTGCTGGCTTCAAGCCACCACTGAAGCTGGGGACCAGAGACAGTGGACCTGTTTAGTCATTCCAAATCCTATTCAGGAGCATTTTCTTTAGGCCCAATACAGTGTCCGTACTCTGGGCAGCAGTGTGGCTGCCTGGATGTTTCCTTTTTCTTTTTTCTTTCATTTTTCTGCATTCCTTCACTCGCAAATGGCGAATATGCACATTTTCAGTTGGTCTGCAAATCCATATAGTGCAGTCAACCATTTTCTCACCACAGTCAAGTGTTTCCACTTGCCTGCACAGAGGGTGGCAAAGTAATGGTCAGAACCAAACAAAATCATGCAGGTAACAAGCAGAACTGTGGTTGAATAAGCTGAATTACCTCAACTGAATGACCCTGTACAACTGAACAGGTCTGCTGAAAATTGTCTAAGCTCTGTTGGAAGGATTCATACCCATTGCTCATTCTGAACCATGACTTTGCCATCTGTTTTCGCGAGATAGCTTATGCAGTGAATAAGAAATTCCTCCAGACAACCATTCAACTGTGCGTCAATAACTTTCCATATTGTGTCTACTTATCTAAAAAATGGTATGCACTGGTTCTTCAATTCTTCATCAATTGTCTTCCTTTGTTGTATTGTTTAGTATAATAAACACAAACGTACACCATTATCGTGAAAAAGCACAATTGAGATGGCGGCTGGTTTGTGTCAAAATATGGAATAAATGTGAAAATGAAAAAATAGCAAAAGGGCAGTACTTTGCAATGCATTTGTTTGTATTTGTATGTGGCTGTGCAATGAGATATGCAAAAATAAGAAAACTGATATTTCAAATTGCAAATAGACATTGCTTTATTCCTTCAGATTGATAATAATTGTCATGGTTTGTATAGTGCTTGATCCTGTTTTATTTGAATTGCATTTGTTCCTCAGGATATCTGCCAGGTACACCTCGGGGACAGGTCCAGGGCTGCAACCCGCTCCCAGAGAGCAGGATCATATGGCTCAGTGGTGTGTAAGTAGTTAATCCCTCTCAGAGAGAGTGAATTATTCATGAATCACACAGATCCTACCAAATATGGGTCCCTTGTGCAGACATTTGTATGGAAACCTGATGTTACAGCAAGCAGTTGCTGTTACAATCAGTGAAGGTTTTATGGAAGAGAGTGGTTGTCAAAGCCTTTTACTGATGAAGAGATCTTGCATTGGTGCAGCATCTGCTCTGGAGGATATTCGCCGATAAATTCTCCCCTATACTGCTATAACGACAGAAGAAGCCGAGGTTCAGGCTGTTGGGACCACTTGGACTGGATGCAATGTGCTCGGAAAGTGTGCTCTTACTCTAAAACACAGAATGATGAAGGATTGTCTCCAGTGCTTTTCTACAAAATAGCTAACACTAGAATAGCCATGGTTTTATGCTACTTGGCCAAGTGATGCCTTTGACTGTTCGCATGTAACAACAGTGTAATTACTCTATGTAACACATACCATTGCAAAGAATAATTATCATTTGTTTTGCTTAGACAAATATTTTTTTTATTAAAATTATAGTATGTTCATATGTATAATTGTTCCAATTAATAACAATAAGAAACACTTGTGCATTCATGCTGAGAACAGCACAATTAAAGTGTTATGCATGACAAAAAGAACATGGCATTCACTAGAAGAAAAAAAGTGTTGCTATATGATTCAGTTTCATCCAAATGTTGTGCATTGCATTAGCTTCCGTGCTATGGTAAATGGGCAAATACATTAAAAAACTCTCAAAACGTGTACAGTGCATTACACAATTTATTAAGCCAAGTTTGTATTAAGTGTAGAAGGTCTCGACAAAATGTACTTTTCCTCACAGTCGCCTCCTTTTTATGAAAGTTTACTGAATGGGCAAATGTGTCATTTTAATGATGGCAGTTATTCAATATTTCATCATACCCCAAACACTAAGATGTCCTGTAGGCATTCTGGTGTTGACATGAATCTGCGCAGTGAGTGTATTGCTTTCCAGTATCTTGTACCACATAATTGAGCAGGAATTCTAAGCCATGGCAAAATGTTTTATTACATAACAAACAAGGAATTTAATACTGTACGGCATTGTGCTAGACTGGACCGTCTCATCGACAACTGCCAGTATGTAGGTGCTTGTGTCCCTTTTTTGAAGCCTTACGTGGGTGGAAACTACTTGTGTCTTGCAGATATAGTGTAGTTAGCTAATGGCATAACCCACACTCAAACAAAATCATGTTGAGGCTTTACGGTTCAGCATGTACAATGGTTGACAACCTTGCCAATAGCTTTTTATCAAGCCAGCAACGTAAACTGCAAGCAATGCAGCCAGCATCAGCTCAGTTTATATTTGATACCCCAAACAAACATATTTTATATTACTGTTGCTTTCTATAGAGGGTAACAAACATCAGTAGCAGGCTACCCATCAAAGACAGTGCGTTATTATTTATGCAGTTATAATTGATGACTACTAACCACTTTTTATAAAGTTGCTTTTGTTCATACATTCTGTTGAAGAGCAGTGACAGTCTTCTTGGGCTTGGGACCAAATTCTGCAAGAGGAATAACCCCTCCAAGGAGAGAGTATATAATCTCAATGTCTGCCCCAGAGTAATAGCTGGCAGATATAGCAATATTTAAAGTCTATTTTTATTTACATTGCTTTGATTTACCATCTTGACTTTCTTGGGTAAGCCTAAATCACGGTGTTACCATCTTTATGCTGTTTGAAATATAAAACCTAATAAAACACAACTTTTTAAATCAGTTCTCTGGCTGACCGCCTAAACAAAAAGGATAGTCTCCTTTTGGCGATCACTGCCACCCGCTGGCAAAGTCAAAACATTTTTGATCACTTTACGACATTTAGAAAATAAAAGTATTTTGTGTGCTCAATTCATATTTTAACAAACTGCTGCCTCAGAGGAAAGCCTAATGAAAAGCAAACTTGGTTGTAAATTTGTTCAGAAAAAAACGTGTGCTTTCTCATATTTCATCCTCATTTATATTCGTATGAGACACGAATCAAAGGAATACCAATGAATACAAATGCACAAAACAATCTTCAAAAGATAAGTAATAAGGCTCTCAATTTAAAATGAAATAAACAAGAATGCAAGAGTGGACAACACTGAGGTGAGAGTAAACATGGAGAGCCAGATCCAAATAAGCACATCCCTCCTCATCGCAATTCATTTGCTGCCTGTTACTACTTTTATTAAAAGAGGAACACACTTTTGAGAGATGTATTTCATAATAACTAACTAATAATAACTTCACGCACGCTGAGGAAGGCTTTAATCGCCGAAACGCGTCCGTGTGTATAGGCCAATAAAATAATCCGGCTAAGAGTGCTGTCCTCTTTCTTAATAACTACTAAGGTTGGTTCTTGTTTTGTGTTTCTATTGGTTGTTCATCATCTCTATTTTCTTTATATCTTTTTGCCTATATGGTTTCTTTGAATATAATAAGATATGATAAATAATTGAGTCATTGTCAGTTCCAAACAATAAATATCAATAATCACTCATTGTTAAATGTGTTTTAGTACGGTTAAATGGCAACCATTAGATTGTTTGGAATTGAGATAAAGATAATAATACATATTGAATATTTTTGCATAAATTTTTTTTCTGTTTTGCAGTACAATTCCAGTAATGTCCTGGGTATATTTGGCCCAGGCTAACAGTTTGACAAGTGCTCATAAGTTAACAGAGCAAAGTGTTAAAACCTTGGTACCAGCCTACAGAAGTTACAGAAGTTAATGGAACTGCGCTACCATACCTCCAATCAATCTTCAAACTCTCTGGCCAGATCTCTCCATTTCACAACCTCAGGGCGATTGACTATCCCCTCCCAATGTCTGTACTGCTGTACTGTACTGCTGCCCAATGGCATAACAAACTACAACATACCCACAACAGTCAGTACAGCAGAATCATTTATCTTCATAAACAGCCTGAAGACCCATTTCATCAGACTGCATCATGGTTATCTACCCATCCCCATCCCCACCCCCTAATACTCCTATCTTTGTACTAGTTAAAGCACAACTGAACTTTGGTAGAACTTTGGGTTGTGTATAGTTACCTGGCGATGATATGAGTCCAAATGGTGGTGAAATATGTTTGTTATATAGTTATAGTTGCTCTGTGCTCCTGGGGTGATAATCCAGAATAGGTTATTTGTCGCTCTCCATTCACTTCTACAGGGCAGCTAAAACGGTCTCAAAATGACACTTCTAGCACGTATACGAACGCGAACCAAACAGATTCTGTCAATACAAACAATAACCAGTCCTCATACATATTTTTTTTTGTGTAATTAAAATTACTTAGTACCATTTTCTTCAATGTTGTTAGCAAGCTACCAGAAAAGACTAGCAAAATGTTGGCAGGTCAGTTTGTTTACCATAGATATACAGTATACTACTTGCTTCCGTGGAAATTTGGAGCAATGAGTGGTTTCTGACGCATCGGCGCATTAATGCTGTTTCTGGTGCAAGAATTACCTACCGGATCTACGTTCCAAATATAATACAAAAAAGCCAGCAAAGGGCCACTTAATTAAAAACTACGTATGAGGACTGGTAATTGTTTGTATTGACGGAATCCGCTTCTTTCACGTTCATATAGGTGCTAGAAGTGTTATTTTGAGAACTTTTAGCTGCCCCATAGAAGTGAATGGAGAGCGACAAATGCCCTATTCTGGATTATCACCCCAGGGGAGCGCAGAGCAACTAACAAACATATTTCGCCACCATGTGGACTCATATAATGGCCAGGTAACTACAACCAACGTTCAGTTGTGTTTTAAGGTTATCATATTTTAAGGTTCTGGATTTTTATTTTTAACTCTTGTTGTGACTGTAATCTGCACGCATTTAGGATTTGTATTTTGGTTCTTGCTTAGTTGAATGCACGCATGTTCTCCTGCATTGCAAGTTCCTCTGGATGAGTGTTAAATGAATGTAATGCAATGTCAATGTAATATGGTTTAAACGTGAAAAAGGGACACTAAAATGGTAAAGGAGAGACTTTGTTGGAAAATAAGAAACTTTTGAGAAAAAGGAATTGAAGCTGTGAAACACATGAGACTGTATGTGGAAATAAATTGGGATTCTAAAAAAAATAAATAAATAAAAAATAAAAAATAAAAAATCACCAGCCAGGCCTCTAAGTAACTGAGAAAAGGACTATGTAGCTACACATATACACCCAAACACACCATAGATTACAGTACATACCGTAAAAGGCGCCTGGCTGCAGTCCACACGAGCTAACACATTTATTTGGGTTAACCTTTCAGCGATATGAAAGTATGCAATGAAATACTATAGCCTATGACCACCCCTTTATATGGATGTTAAAAAAAAGCAGAATACACACTGGACGAAAATGGTTAGCTTCCAGTAAAATTTATAGGCGACTTAATAGGTTAGTATATAACTAATTCAGATATATCCAAAAAGATTATGGGAAACAAGAAAAAAAACGCCTAGTCAGAAAAATGCTATGCAGTAATATATTCCCCTTTTGAGAGATCTTTATTCAACAAATAGCAATGCAGGAAATAAAGGCGATACTGAACACAGTACCTTAAAAACGGACTCAAGAAGGCTTGATGGCGTACAGGATGTAGAAACCCTTTTCTGATTTTCTGAATTTAAATCGTACACATATACTTCATACAGTGAATCATATTGTGGGAAACAGAGTGATGGTACAGTGTCAAAACAATTACATCTCTACATATAAGATGACAATTCTCACAGTGAAGTTTCCTTATAAAAGATAACGTGTTGGACCTAAATGAAAGTCCCAATCTGACATTGGTTAGAGAATATAAATAAGAAACTAATTATAATAAAGGCACAGTTAACATAAATAAAACATTCACAGAACTGTGTCTGACTGACATAGTTTTTTTAATTTTTTTTTAAGTATTGACCAAAGAAGATTTACTGCAATTATGTGAGGTACAGGAGACAATACCTTCATCAAAGAGATATTCACTTTGCAAGTGAACTATGGCTTTTACATAAGTCCTTATGGCTGAGAGTAAGCCATCCTCACAGAGAAAGCTAAAAACAGAACAAATAACACAACATACGTACATCCCAGACTTATTACAGTTTGCAATAGATTGAATGCATGGCATATTCTGTGCAGTAGCTCTTTTGAGCTTTGCCGTTTTACTCTTGTTTTTTAGTTGAGCAAATAAGCAATTATTTATATAAAATATTGGGCAATAAGTCATTAATACTTAATATATGGAACCATATCAAAATGAAATAGGCATTACACTCACAAGTGAAAACTATGTTCCCCAGTGAAAAAACGCATACTGTAGCATTCCTTCTGGACGAGGAATCACAGGACACCTAGGCTACTACAGGTTTAGAAACCTGTGGCTTGTAGTACAGTCATCCCGAAATTAAAGCACATGTAGAATCAGACTTAATTAATACACCATTTATACTGAAATAGATACACTACGTGGTCACAAGTATATGGACACCTGCTCATCCAACATCTCATCCCAAAATCATGGGCATTAATATGGAGTTGGTCCACCCTTTGCTGCTATTACAGCTTCCAGGCTTTCCACTAGATGTTGGAACATTGCTGCGTAGTTTTGCTTCAATTCAGCCAGAAGAGCATTAGTGTGGTCAGGCACTGATGTTGGGCGATTAGGCCTGACTCGCAGTCGGCTTTCCAATTGATCCCAAAGTTGTTCAATTGAGGTGAGGGCTCTGTGCAGGCCAGGCCAGTCAAGTTCTTCCACACCGATAATGACAAACCAATTCTGTATGGACCTTGTTTTATGCATCGGGGCATTGTCATGCTGAAACAGAAAAGGGCCTTCCCAAACTGTTGGCACAAAGTTGGAACCACAGAATTGTCTACAATGTCATTGTGTGCTGTAGCATTAGGATTTGCCTTCACTGAAACTAACGGGCCTAGCTGGAAGCATGAAAACAGCCCCAGACCAACAGATGTCTGGATACGTTTGGCCATGTAGTATATGAATAGCTTAAATTAGTGTTATCACTTAATTTCACAAAGATAAAATACGCCCAATGCTGTCATTTGCAAAGGGGCGTACTGCTTAATTACAGCTTAACAATACATATAAAGTATATGCAAAGAATTGCTTTGTTTTATACTAAATTCTACATGAGCAAAATGAATCTTTGGACTGGCAAATGGCGTCAATGGCATGTCTCCATATCTATGCTGATATTGTCCATCTCACAATAAACCCATAATTCAGCACTATGAACAGATATTTATTTTGTACTAACTATAGGAATAAAAAGGTGGATGCCTAATTTTACTTGTGATAACAAGCTCTTTTTGCACTACTTAAGTGCGGCATCAGCAGATAAGCATGACTGCCTTGTAATTAAGACAAAGGATTTAAAAAGTAGAAATATTTTCAAGAACAAATAATGCCAAACAGCCCCATATTTTGACTGAGATTTTCAATATATTTCCTCTGTGGCTTTTGGGTATACACAGCCATACATTTAAGATAGTCAGATGGAGTAGTGCCAATGGTGAAGAAATACCTGTATGTACTCTTGCATATTTTTCCTTCGTAGAGACAAACAACCACATATGTATATGGAATTTCACGGTGTCTACACGTGACCTGGATCAGTAATCAACAACCATCTCCCATCTGCATGCACGTTTAGACAGAGCAAGCATCCTGTAGACAGAAGTTGTACATGCAGTGTGCAGCGAGTTACTGCGGAGAGAAAGAGAGCACCCCCCCATCCCCACTTTCTAAGAATCTGACAAAAAGAAAACTGGGGGGGAAAAAGAGTGGGTGGCAATTTGGTTTCACAAAGACACAACAGCAACCACATACATCTTTCAACAGGTATCCAAAGGCACAGTCCTTGATTCATCAGTTTTGCACAAAGGAGGGGCGCACCTTCAAGGCACGGCTTTCATCTGGCGATAGCTCTACACCGAATGATCAGGCAGCAAGGGCCCAAGGAGAGACAGAGGTTACGGTCTGAGGGGGGAGTTGTTTAATGGCCTGTGAGATGGAGTGAGTTCAACGGGCAGCTTTGTCACGCGAAAGCAAGTCTCAATGTTCCTCCCACAAGCAACAGATTTTGATTCAAAATGACGGCTTTTTCCGGATTGTTTGGCTGCCCTTTTATCGTTTCTGCGTCTCACGTGTATCCCCGGTTGTTTCTTGATGTCCGCACACCTGTTAGGTGTTCCGTTTCACCTGCCTGCTTGTCTCTTCCCTTAACTGCTCTGACAAAGAGTTAGGTGCGTCGGCATTTCTTGATTCAATAAATGCTTCAATCCAAAAGAGTCACAGTCCAAAATGTTTTTTATATTTTATAAGGTTTGTATATTCCATGAAATTAGCAACAATCTTTGCAAAGGTAATATGATTCTTCACTCTTGAAGTGTAGATGGTTCTGTACCAATCCGTTTTCTTTCACTATGTCCACGAGACCTGTAGTCTTACATTTGGCGTATGAGGGGATGTGTGATGGCGTCAGACTTGGTCAAACCTTCTGGTCACACTGGGATCATCACATAAATTGTCGCTTACCCGAAGTAGCCAGTGTTAGCTATTTTATTTACACAAATGGATTTTAGCGTCTGTCCTCCATCTTCCAGTGGAAACTGGTGGGCGTGGTCTGAGGGGGGGTGGGGTGCTACACTGCTGACAGGTCAATGCGATTGGCTGAGTTTGTGCTTTTGTCCCATGTGTGCATCTTGGTTGGAGTCATGCATGCCCTGTTTCCATTCATCTGTGTGGGAAGAAGGGGAGAAAAAAATTCAGCACATTAAATCAGAGCCATTTAAATACAGTCTAAACGGGAGAAGGGTTCCAAACTGATGACTTCTGCACTTCAACTGTAACATGAAAATGTGCTGAGTTCAAATAAAAAGAAAATTAACTCGCTGTAAATATAATGCGTTTTGTTTTTTATTAATTAATCTCAAGGGGACAGGCCTTGGAGAGCCCCAGTAATCTTTGTGCAAATCATTTAAAAGAACGAAGTGTGCAGGAATGAAATGCGTGGAAATAACAGGGGTATTGTGATTGAGGAAGGAGACCATATTCACAATCACAGAAAATGGTCCCTTACTTCACTTAAATGTAGAGATGTGGCAAAATTCAAGAAACAGATTACCTTTTTCATGTACTATTCTACGGCAGCATATTGCTGCCACAGTGAAAAAAAGAAACTTCTCATTATAACAAGAAACCTTTTCTCACTAAAACAAGATAATTTTCTCATTATAATGACATACTGTATCAACGTATCTCGTTATAACGAGAAAGGATCCTGTTATAACGAGAACCTTTCATACGTCATTATGAGAAAATATACTTTCATATCTCGGTATAACAAGAACCTTTATCTTGTTGGAACAAGAAAACATAGCACCCCCCCCCCCCCCCCCCCCCTAACACCCACCACCATCGAAAATGATAGTTCAGAGAAGGCCAATAACTCAAAGAATGGCTTGTGTGAATGACTTAATCAAGTTTGATTTACAGGTTTTCTGCTATCCTTCAGCACATTAGATGGCATTGTGATAAGTATTCATACACTAAGAAGAATTCTGAAATGTATGGGGCTGTACAGAAGAAAGAAATAACGTAACTTCAAGAGGGTCAGACCGATTCTAATCAGTCACCTTGAAGGGCAAGGAAGGCTGCATTGTTGTGACTGCGATCATGGAGCATTTGTGGAATTTCCAGCTCTTCTTGTTATATTGAGATGTTTTCTCGTGATAAGAAGATATTCAAGTCTCTCGTTATAACCAAGGGGCCAAGACGAGGCTTTGTTTTTGAAGCTCACTTCCTGGTCTTTTTGAGAAACGTCACTCTCTAGCACCAGTGCAGATGGCTCCAGTATAGGTCTTTCAGCCACCCGTTTCAGTGCAAGTCAATGGTACCAATGTGGTCAAAATAAGTCAATCATTTTTCCCATAAGAACATGTAGCCACAACCGCAATACATGTTTTTTCTTCATCTAATGTTACCCATGTGCTGATTTGTTAAGTTATTTTGTCAGTTGGCCAATATTTTAATAATTTGTCAACCAATCAGGGACACTGCCTAGTGACTGCACATCACTCCGCTGGGGCGGTATCTCACGCGCTTAGTGGACAACCCGGCCTGGACCTCATGGCCATATTTATTTATTTATTTACAGTCTATGGTTATAACAACAAACAATTTTTTCTCGTTCTAACGAGATATTCAACAAAAAGTACTATACTTCAAAAACTCATTGTCAGAGAAAAGAAATGATACTGGTCTAAAAATATGTAATAATATGTACTTCTGGAAGATAACAGAATAGTTAACTTCAACACAGATGCAGACACAATGACCACCATGAAAGACGGCCTCAGTTGTTTTTATGGAAGTAAGCACTGTGGCATTTTCAAAAGACTAAAGACACTGACACACACACACACACACTGACACACAAACATGCACGTACAACTTAGACTTTTGATCTTTTGATGGATGCTTTACCACCAAAAAAAGCTATTTTGTAAAATGCATTTCACATTGTAAGCAAACACCACTAGAGATAAGCAAAGTTACAATCATATAAGTGCCATTTTGCCTCCTGAATCTGATTGGGGAAGGACGTTCCACCATTGGGGGATCACAGCAGAGAAGAGGGTCTGGGGCTGTGCGGAGCGGGTGCTCAAAGAGGACTGTACTGGCGAGAGGGTGTTGAATGCAAAGGTCTGGTCGGAGCGCCTGGGGTAGTCATCGTCTGACGATAGGAAGGGGCAGTTCCATTCATAGCTTAGTATGCCATTGTAAGTGATTTGAATTGAAAGGAGGTAGCCACCAGAAGGTAGTAAAGGATGTTCAAACGTGGTGGCATTTGCAAATATAGGTGTTTTAAGACCAGGCAGGCAACAGCATTTTTCTGCAGTGGCCTGAAGGCGCATGCCGGCAATCGGCCTGCAAGGTTTTACAATAGTCCAGACGAGAAATTACGAGGGCTTGTACACACTCTCTCATTCCAGTGCTGATTTTAAGTCAAGTATTGTGTTTCTATCACAGAATCCATGCCCTCCATCGGTTCTGGCACCCATTGTCATTCTGGGAAATGAGGCTGGCATGGGTGTTAGTAGATGGTGCTTGCTCCTACCCTAACTGTTACCCTCAAAACTAAAACAACCTAAATATAAGCCAGGTGGTCCAAGCACCACTCGCTGTAGTGCTAGGAATTACACAGCAACACTGCAGGCTTCTTTGAGTCGGGTTCAGACAAACACACAGAAATTTCTAACTGTTTAAGAAATTACAAAAGGCAGGTCTTCTTACACAACAGCATGCGAAGGCCCTGGAGATCCACTTGAATACTCACAATATCTGAGTTGAAAGGCTTCACATTGATGTTGCGGATAGAGCTGCTGGTTAGAGACCACACCTTGGTCTTGTGCTTGAAGGCAGCTCGAACCTGAAATAATTACATTGCATGTATATCCAGCTCAATAACACCAAATCAAAATCAAACAAATTTGTTTTTTAATCCCAGCACTTCATCTCACAGATAAGATATTAGTCAAGATGAGACATTCTTAATTATGGGTATCCAAGTGGAAAAGGCAGTCAGAAAGTGAGATATAATCTCCATGTTTACACAGCCGGGCCTTCATTTGTTAAGCTGTGTAATTTAATTATTGAATAATTATGAAGGTATTAAAAATGTGGATTTGGATATTTAGACTAATTTATTTCTTTGAACAAGCCACTTCGATGTGGCAGATAATTCATCCAAATCAGATTTCACAAAATAATTAATGACCTTTTATATTCTATTTATATTAGATTACAGTTTTAACTTATTAACTCTGCACTGTTGTACAGCCAATTACTGTGCATTAGGCAATGTTTTTAGATTCCACGCAGAATTAACATAAATGCTACATGAAATATATAGAAAATGGCAGGTAACTGCATTACCTCTGAGTTCAGAAGACAGTGGAATAGAAAGATGAAGAATCCCTTTAAAACAAAACAAATTAAAAGTTATCACCACTGAAAATGGTATTCAGAATACATTGTGTTCCAAACATGTTTTCTCATCCTAAAATATAATTTCAGTTTTTAATATTTCTCACGTTCTCAATATTCATGCCTCATACTTTTCGTATTAAACTGGGAAGTAAAACGTTAGGAAGAAACTACAAAATATACAGCAGCTGCATTTTTTTTTTTTTTTTCCAAAGCAATTATCCTTGAACACTTTCTTCTTGCCATGTTTATGTTACACTCTTTTTCTCATAGTGCCAACACTACAGTCCACAGACAGTTCCAATCTCCAAATCAATGAATACAGCCCTTTTGCTTAAAGCAAAAGATTTTTTAAATAAATACATGGATTCTTTAACCCCGCCCTTAAATAATCTCACCCACCTGTAAGGAATTGAACACAGCAAACATGTACTGGAAAAGCAGGGAGTGGCCGTTGATGGCCAGGACACCAAAAACCCAGGAGATGCCCAGAATTGGGAGGAGAACAGCCACAGCCTTGGCGGTCAGTCTGTGGGGGGAGGGGGGGACAGGGGTACAGGGGGACAGGGAGAGGATTACATAATCTCACTGTACATTACTCTGCAAATAGAGAGATGCGATCAAAGCCTGTCGCATCCCTGCAGCTGAAGACGCCTACCCTGCTGCTCAGTGCTGGCAAAGACAGTCTTACTATACAAGTGAACATCTGCCACTTGGCAGACCATCTGCATCTGCTGCTCCATAAGGTGTGTGTGTATGTTTGTGTGTGAAGAAGTACAAAGGCGTGTGTTTGTGTGCCAATGCTTGGTTGTGTGTGTGAATGGGTGCAGGTATATACTGCATCTGTGTGCGTATGTGCTTGTAATTTTGCGCATATGTGTGTGTATATCAATCTGCCCTTCCTCACAAGCCACTCATGAACCTGCTGTCTGGCACCCTTCCTCACAAGCCCACTATGGTCACTAGGAACCCACACCGTAAGCTGGATCAGGATTCGATCCCCCTGTTGAGTCTACTTCCACCCAAGTTTTCTTCCTACATGTCATCTAGGGAGTTTCCATGGCACTGTGACCTTTGACCTGCTTTTGTTGGCGTTTCTTCGTAAAATGTACTATATAAATAAAATTATGATTTGATTTGCATACATAGCCATTGTCATTATTGTCATAGTCACCATTTTTGTGTGCTAATTGATTAAAGTGGACTAATGAATATTGTGTAAAGATAAAACCTTGTTAATGCAATACTTGCTGAATCATTGCGTTTCAGATGGACAGGTAATGCAAAATACATCTGTATTACACAGCGACAGCCGTCGGACCCGGTCTGTCAAAGGGAAGGGCTTGTGGCTTTCTGACAACACCAAGAATAACAGTCTCATGCCACAGTTGGCAAGCTTATCTCAGCCTCTCCACACTTTTATCTTTCTACCTTCTACACTAGAGCTTTATAAACACTGCATTGTGAACCTGGTCTGTCAAGAGTATATTTACCCTCTCAGCCTTAGTATCCCTTTACATTCAAAAAGGCAAAATCCATTGATACACAGATAAACTACTGAAAGTGAGAAAGGGAAAGATTTGGGGCTTAAAGATGACTGGTTTATGTCCAAATTGCTTTTGACAGTCTTCCAAAATATAAGCTGTTAGTGCTGGAAAAACTCCTTTGGATTTGTGATTCTGAGGCATGACACACTGTAGGCATTGCAGACACTCATTTGAAACAGTTGTGTGCTTGTGGGGGGGGACTAAATCATTATTTTTGTTAGTTAAACAAACTCAGAAATCAAAAATGCTACATGTCAAGCATGCTAGATTAGAGTATCCCAATTACCATAAATAGATGCACAGCAAAACATCTCATCCTTCAATCCAAACATACCGGTCCAGGACTTTATTAGAGCACACTTATTTTTTTATCAATTTCATGGTGAATTTGACAAAAAAAAAAAGTAAGATGCACGAACTGGATCTGCGTCTTTGACGGAATGCTTTCAAAGTAAATTGAAGAAAGCATTGATTTTATGATTGAGTGTACTATTCAATATGATTACAGTAATAGCGGCGTGTTTCGTTCAAAAAGGAAAAATGATTACAGCAAAAAAGGTTGCTCGTGCCTGTGAGTTATGCTGCAAGGCTCTAATTTTGAAAGATTGCTTAGATTTTTCACCTGCCCTGTCATAAGCCTTTAGCACTCTTCTGATATTTCTGTTCATTACACACGCAGCCAAAGGGGTCCCCAATTCAACGAGAATGCATTTTCCGCCCTGTCGGCAGGGCGAGGAGATCAGAGAGCCCTTCATGCCCTGGTACCGATAGGGGCCAGCCAGGACAGGGCTCCTGACGGCTCGCTCACCAGCCGGGCCTTCACTGCACTTCTGCTGACGCAAACCAAAGTTCTCATCATATAGAAATCGATAGCTGGCAGTCAGCACATGCCTCTGGCTGTCAGCCTATTCCTCAATAATGTGACAGCGTATTGCATAAAGGCCTCTCAGGCAAACCATATCCTTACCCCTTACATAAAGTAAATCAGTGTTTCCAGTATGACGTTTTTATAAGGGCATCCATAATAACATTTTTGTGTGGTACCAGAACAACAGAACCAATGGTCCTCTATTATAGAAATACATCGCTAGGGGCCAGTGTAATTCTCTGGCAGATCTGGCTGATTGCTCTGCATAGATGTAAATGCCCTGATGCCGTCACCTAATCATAGTTAAAGCCGCAGTCGTTTTATTGCGTGTTCTTGCTGTCTGTTGAGCCGTTGCCGATTTGCTTTTTTTGGACACACGTTCGTTAACGCCAAAAGGTCACAGCCCTAGCCGGGAGACATGGGTTTTCCATTAGGACAGAACGAATGAACAGAATGCATTCGATGCTTGAGGTTGCTTTTACACGGTGGGTAAGACGAGAAAGAAACCCTTGATTGCTGGGAATGCAGAGGGAACAAATATTCCTAGTATCTTATGTGATTCGGATCACAATGTAAGAGAAAGCCAACACTACAGAGCATATTTCCTGCAAATTAATGTTTTGGGGTTTCAGGTAAAATAAATGAACAATTCAATTAAAGTCAAAATTTACCTATAAATCTGGTTATGATGCATGAAGCTTGCTTCAGAGACTAAACATATTTATCAAAGTCTTTCTAACCTGTCATTAAAGAGTAAGTACACCCACTGTCTCAGCCTGTCTCTGCCTACTACACAATTTTCAAAAATACTTTGAGGGGGGAGCGAGGGAGAGGGGTGGGGGCGGAGGAGCTGTGTCCATCGTCATTTGCATACAGCTCAAACATTTTAAGAAACATATTTTAGTGGATATTTAGGTGGAATAACAGAGTTTATGAACAGGACGCCACGTTGTTCCGGTTTAAAAACGAAAACGAAAAGTAATGTAGTGTGTCTAACCAATCAGGTGCCGGCTGTTTCCGTTGTGGGCGACAACAATTATCCATATGACGTAGAGGTACCTCCAAAGAGGTACCCTGACATCACGATTGGGGCGGGGGCAGTGTGGGGAGCAGAAAGGAAATTTCAACCGTTAGGGGCAGCACAAAGACGCTTTTCTACCAGTTTCTTATGATATACAATATTATTTCAAAATTGTTGAAATAACGGAATGCATGAATAAGTTTCATTATAAGGTAGGCATACAAACATATTTACAGTGGAAAAAAAAGTGATCTAGGGTGTACATACCCTTTAAAATAAGCCAGAAAGCTTGCATTTCCTCATCGGTTTCACACGCTATTCTTACTTTATAGTAACTCCTTGCTCATCCCTTGCCACAAAATAGATAAGTAAACAGTCACTTCGAATCAAACGAAACAGGGAACAGATAAAAGCTGTTGATTGCGTTTTACAGAGATACAGGGAAAATAATGTGAATTGAGTCTGTGTCGTATACTAGAGGGACTTTAAAATCAGATCTCATGTTCTCTTCCCCTTCCCCCTTTGTTTTCGGAAGAGACAGCAGTGCAGCCAGATAATCCTTTTTTTGTACCACACACTGGATACAGATAAGAGGTTAAATGCATTCTCATCCAAAGCTCTGTTTTCATGGCCGTTTGACAGCAGTTCTTTCGCTCTGAAAACATTCCATTGGCGATGCTGCCATCACTAATTTCACAAAAGGAAGCCAGCTCGAGGAAAAAAAAGAAGAAGAGTTAGCCGTTACTACACCGAGGCAAATTGCTGAAGTAAATATCCATTAGATGAAAGGAAGTTGTAATAAATATACATAATCCTCCTGACCATGAACTCCAATGGGAAAGGCCTGTCTCTAATGCTAAGTAGATATGGCCAATTATTCTTCAATCAGCTATCACAGACGACAGCTAATGATGTTCCTGTACATTTTCTCCGCCAAACAATGACAAAGCGGGGCAGACAGTGAAAGGTCCATCTTGTCTAAATGAATTTGTGTGCTGTGTGCATATATAATGAAGTGGCTCTAGGGCTGTGAGTCTAGCCGAAGTGCTGATGAACCTCACGGCCCAGAATCTCATCTCAGGCTAATTCTGCCAGTGATGATTGTGGTCAGGAGCAATCAGAATTAAACGGAGGGGGTTAGAATGAGGTTGTCCTCATGGCTGACGCCCCGGGCTGTTCCACTGAGAAAACCTTCGGTATGATCTGCTGGCCTCCAACACTCTGACACAGGCAAAAATACGGGTCCCCACTAACACAGGGAAACATACACAGGTCCCCACTAACACAGGAAAACATGAACTCCCCTTATCTCTGCCTAGGGCTCTGAGCTCCAACTTGGCGCATATTTCCGATAGCATCTTGATAGGTGCTTAAATCAAACCCATGTCTATAATGACATTTATTTTCCCTTAAAGTCATAAGTGAAACTCGCAGACGCAGGCACAGCGGTAGCATTAGGTTAGGATTGAGGACTCACTTGACCGAATTAGCATCCCCGTGCACCTTGTAGTTCTCTGCACTGATCCTGGAGATAATCCTGGTCACAGCGATTAGAATCCCGATGTTCACCTGATTCAGACAGATGAGAGCGCACATCAATTTCAAACCACGCCACACAGATACCGCATTCATAACATGAGCACCCTACTTAGACAGATTACCATCAGCAGACCGGAGCTGAAATTTCAAGAGCACATTAACGGGAGACCTCAAAAGAAAAATACGAATTTTGGCTTTCCACTGGAAGGGGGCGCCGGCGGAACAGCAGGGGGAGCTGTTCCGCCATTGCAGCGACAGGGCTGCTGTGCTATAAGATGCAATACCTTTAAGGGGGATTGTAAATGTAGAGGCTAACTTCCATTTTTCGTTAATAACCTCTTGGAAACCCCAATCTCAGGGTAACCTCAACAGCTTCAGGACATATCGAGCTGGAAAAATGCTAAAATTTGTCAAACCCGTATGCTATAAGCATAGCCCTAGATTAGATAAGTGCAAATGCAAAGAAAAAAAGAATAATATTAAAATGCTGTGATCTGTGCACTCAAAGCATCAGTTACTGATATGGAAATGCAGGAGGGGGGACAGGCATCCAAGTACAGGCAAACGCAATTCATGTTGCCTGCCAGCAGGACTATCTGCTCGCAAAAGCAAAAATAGATTTCAATACCAATTTTTATGGTAATGAAAGCAGCCACCTTATGCAGTACCTTTTCCCTAAGCGGAGATATTTGTGTCACTCAAAACACAAAGGTTGCGCGCACCAGGAGCGTGAATACCATGGACGTACTTGTTCTATCATCACTTTTCAAAAGAGAAAAATAGAAAAAAGTTTCTTTGTCTGAGGACAAAGCTGCAAACTGAGGGATTTTTCAAATCTTCATTTTGTGAATGCGAGCTCAGGAACGGCGCACTAAATCACTGTGTATGATTACGAGCGCTTCTACTTGGACTCAGCTGTAGATATGTACGTGACTGCAGGGGGTGAACGTCATGTGAAGCGAGACAGCGTAGCTGCAAAGAGGTTAACGCATGTTCTATGACATTTACTGCCTCCTGCAGAGCTTTAAGAATGACCCTGGCTGACTGGCCCTGCAGGGGAGAGCACAGGGAAATGCACCCGGACTGAAGAAGAAATGGAAGAGACCGCAAACAACTTAGGCAAACCGGACGACAAGAAGGAAAAAGGGATTTAAAGATGGAACAAAGCGACGGAGGAGAAAATTACTGAAAGAGAACAAAAGGACGGTGAAAAGAGATATGGAAAAGAAAGACAGAAGGAGCAAATTATCCAAATTTGTAAAGAGAAAAAGAGCACCTTCCAACCTTCCGGAAGGATCTGGACGAGGAACAGAAGAAATAAGACGGCGAAAGATGGTTCTCTTACCACGATGACAAACAGCGCAGGCGCCACAAAGGCCCAGATGGCTCCGTTCTCCAGAGACAACCAGCAGCTGGAGAGGAAGAACAGCAAAGTCACACACAAACAGTTGTGACACACACAAAAAACCCTCTACATATTTATACATTACTCCATGCACTTCATTTACCATCGAACAGGCTTCCAGAACCAAAAACAACTAAAAAATTATATTTTACCTAGAATTTAGATTTTCCAACTTATATTTAAAATGTTAATCGTACATTAAACCTATTGTGTCATTAAATGTCATTAAAGTTGATAAAAGAGGCCATTCGGGGGTGATTCGGGAGTTTGTGTAACTTTCCGTATAGGAAAGGCCGTGCACTTATAGGTAATGCACCTTACTTTAATATACAGTATGATCATTACTTTGCTCTTTTAAAGACAGCTCCACCATGTTTCGTTCCTGTAGTGAATACGTCAGTGTTCAGCATCCCAATATTTCCAGCTACCGTTCTGCTTCAATGACTCTCGTTACGTCCAAACTTGCCAAACTTGACGGAATTGCAATTAGTGCTCAAGGTGTGTGGCAGTGAATGTTTTTATTGAGGAGAGGGGCTGGCTCCATTGAGGAGAGGGATTATCAAATGCACAATTGTAGACTGTTCCCCACAGTTCTGCTCCATCTCATTGGATATGCCGTATTTCTATGACAGTATTAACTATCATATTTATTTATTTATGTCATATTTAAAGAATTTTTTTAATTTTTTTAAAGTTCTTCCAAGATAAGCCCGAATATAAGCCTTAAGTAGACCACAGCTCATGTTTCGCTCAATATTACAAAACTACTTCTCTCTACTTAGATTAATGAGCCCCTTCAAATGGCTGTGGGAAGCCCTTGGGGTTGCCTTACCAAAGGACACAGTTTTAAACTTTAATGAAGGAGTTTGGATAAAATAAATCCCTGTTCCAACATTTGCTACTCTGCAGTTACCAGATTGCTGCTCTCCCCTTGGAGATATTCCTTAAGCATTGTCATTTGTAGTCTGATACCCTGAAAAAATATAATTTCTTTTGAAGCTGTCAAAAAAAAAAAAAGCATTGCTGTTTTCATTGAGCATAGAGCAGATGTGGCCATTATTTTCTTTATATAAACAGGTACAGCTGGATGTTTAAAAAGCTATAACCAAGTTCCAAAAAGGCCCCCTTCCCCAACAGCCCAAAAAGTCATTTGATTTGTGGGGCATTGGTGGTCATCAGTAGAACAGTCGTACCCCAATTAGTTGGATGTTTGTGACCAGATCTAACCCAGGACCCTAGAGCTGAGAGGGAGTGATTAGTGCTCAGTGCGGGCACGTCTCAGTCCCCGATACTTACTTGCCCACCTCACCGTAGCTGTCTAAGGCCGAGGTAACTGACACCACGCAGATCACCAGCGGAGATCCTAGGGAGGGAGCAGGCACAGTTTCGAGAGGGTGATAATCGAGAACCCGTGGGAGGGCTTCACTCCCCTCAGTCTGCCCGTCACAGCGAACGTGACGGATGCCCCGTGGCCGAAACGCGTCTCAAACGCGCAGTCTTTCCCAACATCGCAAGGTTTCGCAACAATAAGGGAAAAAGCAGGAGAACATTCGCTCGTCATAAATACGCACTTCAAAGGGCGAAACCATTACGAAAAACCACCAAGAGCCACTAACACTGATGGTCCCGCTAGCTAACCGTTAATAAGTGCGTCTGACCGAAAAGCCTGCTTGGTTCGTTGGCCATAAATATTCAACATCTGTTTGCCAAAAAACATAGAGCACTGGAAGAGGGGAAAAAAAGGAAAAGTGATCTCCCCTGCCAATAACAGGGGGAACATGTGGAGGAGGTACCGCGTTCCCAGACCCATTGCCAAGCTGTGTACATTCCTGTGCGTGCCCAAGCCCCTGGGCCCAGAGAGACCCTGCTAAAGCCCCACCATTCAACACATTCCCCGACCGTTTCGCAGTCATCCGAGCCCACCGCAGCAGGGGGCTCATCTGCACCATCACGCCGTAGTCAGGTCAGGAACGTCGCATACGCCTCTCTTTAGGCTGAGGTGCAGGCGAACAGCCCTCCCTAGATTATGCAGCCATTTGTAATCGGTACAACGTACACGTTAGATTGGAAGATAGAAGAGTGGATGACACACGCAACCGATGATATACGTATTCTATATGTACGTATGTATTATAACTATAAATATGTACGAGCTATTTGGCAAAGCATAATGAGTTCCAGTGGATATATTTTTAAACCTTGCTATATCTCACTTTTCTTGTGTATCATTATACAAATTATACTTTATAATGATGTGAAGGACAACCACTTTTCAGTGATATGTGCTTTGCATGACAGATTGATTTGAACCTATTTTTTTGCTTTCTGTAATTTCATTGGTTTATTTAAGTTAAATAATACACAGCACATTGCAGATAAAGTCAATTGTTTTGTTAATGTGACGTTAATTTAGGGCCACATGTTTTCTGTGACGCAGGGCTCAGTTACTGCCAGTAACATAAATCTGGGGGATAGCTTAGAATTAAATAAATATGGTAAATAAATATATAAAGACCTTACTGACAAAGGGCATATTTCACCAAGGAGAAATGACATGAGACAAAATCGCTGCTTGATCCAAATGCATACCAAATGCAGAACATTATTGCACATGTAAGGATGACTCAATTAATAAAGCTTTCATTCAAAACAGAAGTAATGAGAAAGCCACACTCAAAAAACCCCAGTGATCTACTGCAGTGAGGATAAATCTCCATGACGACTTCCCTCCGCAGGAATATAGAAAGGAGACAAGAATGAGGCCATTCCACGCCTGGTCCAATATGGATCTGTTGCATTAGAAATCTACTTCTTCTTTAATTGAACATTGAACGTTTGAACACGTTTTAAATTGAACATGCTTTCTCTGATCCTGAGGAGGAAGACGAACCTGCCTAGAGGCAAGTAATAAAGACTGTGTGCGCCGTGTTTACCACATACACACTAAAGTCCACATCCCACCAAGTAATTAACACAGTGAGCTATATCACTTGCAGCCAGATTCGCTCTAAGTTTCTTCCTGTTGCAAACATCAACAGCTGCAATCTATCTGCAGCAGACTGGCAACACTTCACACTGTACCTGGACATATCAATTGTGTTCCAAGAATCAATTTTGTGCACTGTCCAATCAGAGAGCACTTATGTGTCATGTGATTCTCTTCTGTATGAATGATACTGAGCCACCTCCTCACTAATTCCTTTCACCATTTGTGTCTAGGCCTAATGTCCAAAACCAACATAGAGAACTATGTGTGACTAGCTTTTTTATTTTCACTTAAACCAGTTATGTGGTTATATGTTATTTAGAATGCAGTGGCACGGTTTCTCATATCTGAATAGATATTGTTTCTTGTTTTGTGAGTAAAATCACCTTGAATTGCCTTTGGTAAAACAGTGAATAAAGCATTATAATAATGATAATATCACATGCAATCTGTTTGCATTTCTTATGGCATATAGGGACTACCGTGTATTAACATAATTGACCAAGTCCCATGCAGGTCTCTGTTTTTAAAAACTTTTTGGTTTTTATATACTAATCTTTCTTTTATATACTAATTACTAATTAAAAAAACTGAAAACCGTGTTTTATTTAGTAAAGGTTTCGGAGCAGTCGCACAGGCGGCTTCCACCACCAGCGGGCGTACGAGGGGCGGGACTTACCCCAACCAATCCCGTAGTAGTAGAAGTGCTTGCTGCCCTCGGATCCAAACACCTTGATGACCATGCTATAGAGGTGTAGCCCCTCCACCAGCATCCAGGCGAAGGCACTCAGGAAGAAGAAGTGCAACAAGACGGCCATAACTTTACAGGGGAGCTGTGGGACAAGAGAGATGACTCATCCGTTAGCCAACAATAAAGATGCGCCACCCGCTTGGCATTAATCAGAAATGTACAAACAACGAAGTCACAATTAGCAACCTATTCAATCTGCTGCGTTGTTTCCTGGTTGATGCACGCCCCAGACCAAGGCATGAGGGTGTGAGAGAATTTATTCAGCTTGGCAGGAGATTCTGAAAGAAGCCTCTCTTAATGAGTCCGGGGTTCAGCGAGAAGACTCGGCACTCACGCCTATAAAAACGGCACCCTCGCCATATGCTGATAGATCTTATTATCTCATCAAGGTCTGGTTGATTTGATCAGCACTTCTTCGCCACCTGCGTAATTGCTGGGTCGGTCTGAATCATCATCACCGCCTATTGTTTAGGCCTTCGCGGGGTCTCGTCTGACTGGAGAAACAGGAACAAGAGCTCCAACTTCCAAGCATGCGTGCAAACAATAGACTTTACAGGAAGGATAACAGACGTGAAAAAAATTACATAACATCGAGATTAATGTCGGTATTCTGTTTGCAGCAAAGGTGGACGACGTTTCCACGGCTACAGAAAATCACCCTAACAACAGCAACACATCAGCCCCCCCTCCCCCAGCCTTCACACCTTCCCACGCAATGCTGCCAGTTCGCAGTGCTGGTCGGGGAACTAATCGCATATATAACCAGGAGGTTGCAAACTCAAGTCCCTCGCCGAGCACTGCTGTATTCCCGACCAGTGTATACCCAGCTAATAAAGAGTTTCACACTCGAGCTACAGCATGTAAATCATTGTGGATTTCCTTATTTGCGCTGGAAGGCTTACCGTGCCCGGCTCAAAGCGGAAGCTGATGAGAAGCAGGATCTGGGCCACCAGGATGGAGAAGGACAGGTTGGCGTGGATGTGGTAGCGCTGGTTCCGGATGGTGCTCACGGATCTGTGGAGTGGCAAGGGGACAAGGACAGATCCCGTCAGCCAAGTCAGATTAAACGCTGAATACTTCATGAGCCATCGCATTAATATTCTCAAAGTCACGATGCCACACTTCTAAACAGGGGTGAAGTGTAACACTGCTCTATTGCTAAGGGCATAATTACATGGCACGAGCTTATAAACTGAAATCTCAGGATGGACCTGCAGCGCAGCACAGCTTTATAACTGGTGTGAACATTGTCTACAGTGTCATGTTTGTTATTGTATTATCATGAGTACACAGGGTGTTTATAGAGAGTATGGGGCAGCTGTAGCCTGCAAGTGGGCAAAATGCAAATATGCAATCAAGTGGTAGGTAAACAATGCTGTAAATTATTTTTAGAATTTTTAGCGGACATTTTGCAAGACACAAAAACACAATTTGTCCCTTTCTTTGCTCCAGTTTCCGCAAATCCCTGCAAAAGGGGGGTGGTTGAGCATATGCATATACCATTGCACACTTTAATGAAGCCAGGGCTGCATTCAAATCCAATTTAACACGCTCCCTTCCCTTGCTCACTTCCCTCGAGGGAGCTATCTTGTGACGCAATTTGCTATGTGCAGCAAGCTAACTTAAAAGGTGCTCTGCAAGGGAAGATTGACAAGAAACAAACAAAAACGTAACCGAACCGCCCTCGCAACATTTCGGAAGTGCAACACCATAGAGTTGAAACGTGACCGCCACATAGTTCTGTGGTGACCGCCAACTTTTTCCATGTGGAGCATTGCATTGTGGGATTCCCTTCTTGCTGGAAGCTTGCATTTTATACCCTTGGCGGAAGGGAGGATAAACAAGGGAGCGAGGGAATATAATTACTCCCTCCCCCTTTCTTAAATTGGATCCGAATCACACTTGGTGTGGCTGCCATATTTCATCCTGACATTTTGTGGATTCCCCCCTTGAAGCAAGGGAAGGGAACGACAGGAAGTAAGGACAAATTTCGGATCCGGGAGTACAAAAAGACACTCACGAAAGGATGGCAAAGGTCACCAGGGTGATAGCCAGGCAGAAGATGGAGATGGAGCAGCCGATGTAGCTGATGGTGGACAGCGCCACCTGGTGGGCCCGGGTGAGCTGTGTATGGAAATGAAGCAGAAGATATCTAATGAGATCAACTCAAAAAGCAGTGAAATCAAAGGCTTTTTTTTAAAGGTATTTTTCTCTTCTCTTCTTTAACAAGAGCACCTTGGACTGCTGAGAAGTAAGCTCTACCATTCATATTTTCCAAAATATTTTCACAATTCTCATCAGTGTACTCTGTATTCCCTCCCAATTGTGCTTATTTTCCCCTCCAGTTGAAAGAGCACCTTGCTACTCTCCTTTTTCATTTGTTTGATCCACTGAGCACCCAGTATTCATTCATCACAATAGTGAAAACTTGTCCCTTGACAAACAAAAAGCTTTTTTTTAATCCAGCCGAAATGATTCATTCTGAGCCCGTTTTAGCAAACCTTTCAACGTGTCCATGGAGGAATTTTGTATTTCACATATTGTACCTCGGAAGATGTGAAATCCAGTTTTCTCATGCCACTCTACAAAATTAAATACCCAGACTGACACCCAAAATATAAAATCAGCCAAACAACAGTTTTGTTTCCATAACACAATGAAATGGAATTCACAGCCTAAACCACCAATCAGCTCCATATTCCTTCAAATAAATGTGCCACTGTTAGCTGGTAAGTAATCAATATATTTCAACCATATTATGTCTTTACACATTGAGCCTTTCTGCTGCAATGATTTCCATATCTTCCATTCACTTGTTTAGGGTGTAATCGCAATACAGCGATTTGTAAATTCTCTTTTACATATATTTAATTGAAAACAGTACAAAGAAAAGATATTTAATGTTCTACCTTAAATACCTTTTACCTTGTTTTACTTTATTGATTTTTGTAAATATACGCTAATTCCGAATTTGATGCCTGCAACACGCTCCAAAAAAGTTGGGACAGGGGCAAAAAAAAAAGACTGGGAAGTTCAAAAAAACATTCCACAGGCAAACAGGGGATGCTATCATGACTGGGTATGAAAGGATATCAAAAGATTCTTGATATCTTATTTTCAGGTAGCTACTCTTACAAGCGATACTATAAACTCTCTGCATTTGAATGGATCTCTATGGGAATTGGGGGGTGGGACTAGATTAAGCTGTAAATTACACGGGAATAGTATGGAACCCACGGTCGGCTAAATGGCTGAGTCATCGAGGGTATCAAACGAGCCTCAAACCATCACTCTGCTGCCAGTAAATAGCGTATATTTACAAAAATCATGAAGTTGATAAGGTAAAACATTAAATATCTTTTCTTTGTACTGTTTTCAATTAAATACATGTAAAAAATAATTTACAAGTCACTGCTTTCTGCTTTTATGTGCATTTTACATACTGTCCCAACTTCTTTGGAATTGGGGTTTGTACGTAAGATCATTCCAGGGGATTGACAACAGCTCTCCACAAGACTGTAAAAGATATGTGAATGTTTCTGCTATGTAGAAAAAAAGCATTTGGACAAACACACACACGGGACTATGAGAGAGAACATGAATTATCCTAGTAGCCAGGTGATGCCTGTTGAAGTAGTCTACTGTCCTTTCTGAAGAATAATATAGTGTAGGACCATCCAATCATACGGCACCACATTACCCTCCGGATGAAAAAGTGTTTATGTCCAGCTAATGTGATTATTGTCCATTTCTCTGCCAGTTTAATATTGGCTTTCCTGTGCTCTTTGGGATAGCTTAAGTATTACGGTAATAATTAATCATCCTCCTTGCTTTTTTTTTTTTTCCTTACATTGCTGTACTATTGCCTTGACTGTCTTACTTCTAATCCATTTCACTTAATTTGATAGATTACAGTTATTTGCTTGTGCTCGAGCCATAACAGATACACATAATTATCTAAATTAATTACAATTATGCGACGTAGGAGCCCTTTTGTAATGCCATATTAACAAGACTGTAAATCGACTCCACCGGAGGCTTGTTGTGCCGATTGACAACCGCACCAACAACAACAAGTGCAGCCTACATATCCAGCGTTGAGTCTGCAGGGTGTGTGGATGTAGTGGTGGGGGTTTTCACTTGTGCATTCACCCAGCATTTCAGGAGCGGTTCTGGGACTTTGGCCGTTATGTTCTGGTCGCATCTATCCAACTACGGGTATCGTCTTACTTGTTCGCTGGGTCGTGTCAAAGGCCTGCATGGAAGTGGGTGTGATATCCCTTCTGAGAAAGGGAACAGTAATGGCCCCAGCCCATTTTAGGAACAATCACAGTCCCCCACAATTTTTGGGAACAGTCACAGTCCACACCCTTTCTGGAACGGTCACAGTCACCGGCCCACTTGATGCACTGTGCCATGCTATGTCCTCAAAGCACCCTTGTTTAAATTGAGATAACATCACCAGGAGGCATCCGGAATTATGAAATACCATGCCTTCAGCAATGCCTCTCTACGAAATTAAATGGAACCGTTCGCCAAGGTAACTCTAATGCTCTGAGCGAGAGAGATTGTCAGAACATCTCAAAACTCTGAAGGAAGGGTTCATTTTTAATATGAGAGATCGCTGCACTCGATCGCCCTTTAAATATCATTTGACAAAGCAAATAATTCTCTCATCCCATTTATCAGTGCAATCAAATACATTTCCTGTGCTATGAAAAAACCATCCCACTGGCAATACCTTCAATCCAAAGAGCTGAAGTCACTTTGCAAACCACTTCCCTGACGGAATAAATAGCATATTACAGCAACATTCAAGCTTAAGTAACTTGTTTAAAATTAAATGGCGTTATGGACACATCGTTTCATGGTATTTGTAAAATAACCCTGTTTTACATGCATCTGTGTATACCAACATGAGGGCCATTTATTCATGTAAAAAAAATTTTTTTTAAAGCTTGTTTCAACATATCTCTTAGAAAAAGGGATTTTAATGTATCCCTTCCAATGCTGACCGTGGACCTTTTTTCTCTTGGGTCATCTTGGGATGACTCTGAATGGTGCACACCATTTTGCCCAAACATATTTACGACAATAAAAGTTCAAATCTAAGTACACTTCTATTAACTGAAATAAGCAGCGGATTCTCTTCTTAAAAACACTTGGCATGATGGGTAGGCTGCCGTGGGTTCAATGAAGAAAGACTAAATTGAGCAACAGTATTGCTCATAGTCCTGTATCCCTGTATGTAGTTACTGTCATCTTAGGGGCCATGCAGATTCAATTGTTTTGCATTCCCTTGGCGGTCAATGATAGGAAAGGCTAAAACAATGCTCTTCTTAATGGTTATCCTTTACTATTAATGAGTGGAATGGTGGTTCAAATACACATTTACACAGCATCTGCACATTTGAACTTAAAAGTTAACAAAATGTTATACCAAGCAGTTCTATGAATAGCTCATTAGTAATATGCAAGAGACTGCATTGAGAACAATTAGTCTAAGGTAAGCTAAGGTGAGCAACATAAATCTCATTGAATTTCCCAACAGAATTACCCTTTTACTCACATGAATCAGCATATTAATATTGATAGCTTAATACCATATATTGCTCAAAACTAAATAAAATGACAAGTGAGTTTCAACAGAATTGCTCTACTGGAAGTAAAATAAATGTTTTTTGGCCTGGGAACAAAATATTTCTGAAATATTTCTATATATGAGATCTCAGGCGAACTTAAAAATAATGTATGCTTGTTCCAAAACCTTTCCACATAATTCTGCTTGTGGGGTGGCACGTGATGTAGTCAGCGATGTAAAGAAACGGTCTTGCACGAGTAAAATCTTACCTCGTCCTACCTCACCTGAGCTAACAGTGCACTATGGGTAGAGAGAGCTTTAAATCATGGGCACACAGCACCACCTGCAGGACTTGAAGGGTATTTCAGAAACTTGCGACATCTTGACTGAACACCCTATCGGAAATCACATTGTGAACACTGCAATCACAATGTCAGTTGCAGAAAAACGTCTCTGCTCGTCATCATCTGTGCAGCCTTGTCCAATTCAGGTTTCTCCTGCCTTTTCAGTCTTGACTACAATCATCAAGAGTGCGGAGAATATTTAACAATAGTGAGGGAAATGACCAATAGTGGAATGAGCATGTCCTTGACGCAACAATTGAGGGAAGAACTGCTTCGTACCACTGCTACTGAATATAAAATGTACTGACAAGTGCACTTTACTGGTGACATGATATCAGTGTCTGATTGTTACACTTCTGTTAGCCATCAATTCAAAATAATGATATTTGATATTTGCTATTCCAGTGCCACTGAGCACAGAGACGGAACATAACACAAACACACACACACACTCTCTCTCTCTCTCTCACACACACACACACACACGCAGACACTCTCTCATACACACACACACACACACACACACGCAGACACTCTCTCACACACACACACACACACACACACACACACACACACACACACACACACACACACACACACACACACACACACACACACACACACACACACACACACACACACACAGAATCTGCACTCGGTTAACCATCGTTCGATCATCCGCCTCCCAGTTTAACTGACCCATCTCATCGCTTGCCTCGAAATATGGTTTGAAGGTAGCTGTGAAAGGCTTGTGAAGAAACATAGACAAAATTAAGAAATTTGGATTAAAACTTGAAGTTGGGCCAAAATCAGTTAAAAGTTAAAGGATGGTGGTGATTTATGGTGCAGAAAATTACATGCGAGTCAAAATAATTTAGACCCTGATGAAGCCTCTCTATTATCAGCCCTCCGTGCTTAACTAACGACCGCCTCGGTTAACGACCGGTTAAGTGAGGCCTCACTGTGTGTGAATATATATATACACGTTTTATACCCGCATCAATCTGGTTTCAGACCGGGCCATAGTACCATCTCAGCAGCCACCCTAGTCATAAATGACATTGCAAGTGCCATAGATAATAAGCAAAAGTGCGCAGCCTTATTCATAAGTCTATCTAAAGCATTTGATACGGTTGACCATTCAATTCTCTTAAGTAGGCTGTCATCCATTGGCCTTGATGAAAATGCTATTAATTGGTTTCAGAGTTACTTGACGGACAGGACTCAGGCTATAGTTGCAGATGAGGGGAAGCTCCGTCCGAGGTCCGTTATTATTTACCATTTACATAAGTGATATTGCTACAAAGTTGAAAAATTGCAATGTTCATTTTTATGTCGACGATACAGTACTTTATTGTTCGACAGCCCCTATTGAGCAAGCACTCTCTTATCTTCAAGCTGCTTTTAACGAAACACAGCACACTCTCACCAGTCTGAAATTACTTTTAAAGACTCAATAAAGCTTACCTCCTTAGTGTCTATCGAACATTTTAAAGATCTAGTTATGGAAGTATTGAAGTTGGTGAATACATGCTGAACTTAATCTACATTGGTACCCTGGTTTCAAATCGTGGATTTTAATCAATATAATTATGTCTCTTTTGATTTAAAAGTTTTTTTGTGTTATTTTACCATTATTTTTGTTTTTCTCAATGTTAAACATGTTTGTTGTCATTATTCTTTGTTGCACTGTAGCCATGTATTTATACATATATTGCTTCTTTATGTTTTATTGTAAGCACAGGGCACCCCCTGGAAAAGAGACTTTGGTCTCAGTGGGTTTCCCCTGTTTAAATAAAGGATAAATAAAATGTGTGTACACACACATATACAAATATACGTGTGTGTGTGTGTGTGTGTGTGTGTGTGTGTGTGTGTGTGTGTGTGTGTGTGTGTGTGTGTGTGTGTGTGTGTGTGTGTGCGCATGTGTGTGTCTGTGCATGTGTCTGTGTGCATGTGCGTGTGCACTTTGGCAATGCTACCTTGGTTGTCCTGCCAATAAAGCAGCATTGAACTGAACTGAACTGAGAGAGAGAGGTAGAGAGAGAGACTGATTATTGAGAAAGAACAGTGAGAGCACTGAAAAAAAGATTGTGTGTGTGTGTGTGTGTGTGTGTGTGTGTGTGTGTGTGTGTGTGTGTGTGTGTGTGTGTGTGTGTGTGTGTGTGTGTGTGTGTGTGTGTGTGTGTGTGTGTGTGTGTGTGTGTGTGTGTGTGTGTGTGTGTGTGTGTGTGTGTGTGTGTGTGTGTGTGTGTGTGTGTGTGTGTGTGTGTGTGTGTGTGTGTGTGTGTGTGTGTGTGTGTGTGTGTGTGTGTGTGTGTGTGTGTGTGTGTGTGTGTGTGTGTGTGTGTGTGTGTGTGTGTGTGTGTGTGTGTGTGTGTGTGTGTGTGTGTGTGTGTGTGAGAGAGAGTGAGCCCTGGGTGTGTAAGATTCTGTACAGAAGGTAATAATACTGTCGGCCCTGTCTATGTCTATTTCTTCACTTTTATAGTAGCTCTCAAGGGAGCGTACTCTGGTAGCCCTGCTGTAGCTCTGCAGGGAAGATGCCCAGCATGGCTCTGCCACAGGGGCCCGGGCCCAGTGGTGCTTTTCTATGAGCCCTGGCCTTATGAGGGTCAGTTAGGATCTGTCACATCTATTTAGGCTCCTGTCTAAACTCTGGGAATGGACAGACCGTAATATCCCTGATTCTCACTGAATACCTGCTGAGCCAAGCAGTGCTGGACACTAGTTTGGAAAACGTGTGCATGTTGTATGTTTACGAGCTTTTTATACTCTCAAGATTCACAACCTTTTGTTTCTCCAATGAACACCTTAACTAAAACGCTACTACACTTAAACCACAAACAGCTTTTTTTGGGCTTGTATCGCGACAGTAGATAACACTGCCAGCAATGAGCACGTTTGGTTGTGCACATTTTGTTTCCTGGCCGTAAGTTATTTTGAGTCTTTGGTTTGGATGTATACATTTAGATATTGCATTTAGGGTGCCTTGTAATTAAGTTGACCTAGAAACCGAGACTTTCCTAAAATGGCAAGCCGGGGGTGTTCACTCGCATGGGAAGGATGGAGATGGCCACTAATTAAAGCCTGAGTTTAGAGGGTCAGAGCATCAAAGCTGAGGGAAGTGATCACACTGCTGAGATACAACCCTGCTGAGGGTGTCCCTGTCTGTGAGAGAGGCAGTGAAACAGCACTGGAGATCTCCAAGCGGGAGAACCCGCCGCGCAAATAGATTAGTTGTCTTGCTGAAACCCATTGTTTCCACCACAGAAACACGCACATTAGACGTGAAGCTTGCCTGCACGCAGGAAAGCTAAGTGGTTGCAGGGTTTGCTACCAATTTGCTACTGATGAAAACTGATACATCCTCAAAGCATCTTCAGACATTAAGTAAGCTCTGTTTCCATGACAATTATCCTACAAATCAACACAGGGGCAGAGGAAAGGGGACTACAATAAACAGATTACGAAATGAGGATGTAAACAGGAACATGAAATTTAAACAAGCAGATTGCTCAAGAATGGAATTGATAAATATGATAGGGTTTACTTGTTTTTATTGGACCACATCTAAAATGTACAAAACCTTTCAAGCTTCAACAGCCAAATAAAACAAATTCGTTAAGAAATTACTGAACAGCCATGACTAAAGTAAACTGTGAATACAAAATGAAAACAAGATACGTAGCTTATAGTCCCTCAGATTACTACTGTTCAGTGCATTTTTTTATTTTTATAATGGCTTTTAGAAAACAAAAATTACTCCATGCTCATTCCCACAATCTGACTCACTTGAGAGTAGGAACATGCACTGCCCCTATTTATGACAGGCACTGACTTTAACACTCCCTTGGGAATTAAATTATTTTTCCTGGATTGAATCAACATTGGTTCTTAATTTTTACTCAAGCAAACGCAAACGTTAGCGACTTGCACTACCCCCCTCCATGTTAACGGCTCCCGCTCGTCCCGACTGCGGAGCTTTTCCACCCTAGCTCCCCAGTGGTGGAACGAACTCCCTACTCTGCTCCGCTCAGCTGAAACACTGTCTGTTTTTCGTCGTGGTCTGAAAACGCACTTTTTCAGACTCCACCTCAACTAAACTACCTATAGGGCCATTCTATAGTACTCGCTTCCTGTTTTTTTTTTTGCTTGTTTTCTATTTAACTTGTGTTTTTGGTTATTTTATAGTTCAGAATGTATAGCTGACTGTGTGTACTACTCATGTTTATTATTAGGGATAGCTCTTACGCTGTGAGAAAGTTGTGCTTTGTCGTTTGCTTTGTAGTCGCGTCAATGACCTTCAATATGCACTTATTGTACGTCGCTTTGGATAAAAGCGTCTGCCAAATGATTGTAATGTAAAATGTAATGTTAGTTTATTAATTCAACTTCGAGAGTTCAACAATCATTCTTCCCGAGTTTAAAAAATAAAAGTTGAGGACAAATGTCAACTGAATTCAGGCCTAAGAGGGGAGAGCACCTGTGCTGACAGGTGCAGTGTTGGGGTCCTCTGGAGAAAGGGGCCCAGCGCTAACTGCGCCATCAGAGGCTAGGGAGAGGCCGAGCAGGAAGTGAAACCCCGGGATGGGCACAAACAGCTGGTCTCTCAACAGCAGGATTGCCAGAGTTACAGATCTTCCCATCAGATTATGAGGGTAGCCAGCTGCCAGCTGACATCTCGCACTGCATATGCAGGCACGCTTCTCAATCCGTTTTCATATGCACGCAAGTAACGCCCAATTATCCATCGTCTGTTACATATACACACAGCATTTGAATTTTTTCATTAGATTTTGGACAGAATTATAGAAATGTGTAGAATTTAGGCTTTATTAAGGTTGGCTGTAAGTGTACCACATACTCATAATGACAGTGTCAAAATCCCCTGACTTTGACAATACCAAGCTTCCCGCTTAAAAGGTCAAGTCCAGGACAATGTTTTCCTGGTGTAGGGTCATTAAGCTTTCTTACACGATTAATGTCAGCAAGCTCGAAGGCTAGCGACTGTATGCTTTTTGCAAAGGTTGCCCTTCGCTTAGCTCCTTGTGTCTACAATGACAATTACTGTTCTGCATTACTGTTCTGCATCTCCCTCCAAAATATGCCCTGCCCCATAAAAAAATAAATACATAATTACACTTGCATACAAAGAGATGATGAAATTATTTTAAGCTGAAACCTGTCTACTACAGTCATCAATCCATTCCTCTGCATTGACCCACGTGGTTAAACATGACTTTGAGCGCAACCATCAGGCACCGGATCGGTCGGCCGCACCCACCTCTCACCTCATGTGTTTTTCTATCCCGTCTCTAGTCTGAAATGAAATCCACTTGTAAAAACCCACACAGATTTTACTCTATATATAGTGCCTGGCACACGGCAAAGGGATTTGTAACAAGACACAGCTTTCCCTTCACCTAAGCTTATTCACCTGTGAAAATGTATATTCACACCACTTTTTCACACCTTTTAGTCATGAAGCAATGAGTTTACACAATGTCTGTACAGTGTTCTCAAACTCTGAGTCACGGTAGTGCTCTGTGGACACTACATTCATTTACAGAAATGAGGAGAGGAGAGAAAAATAGCATCTGGACTACACCAGGGCCCCTCACACTTCATCTTGGTAGACCACAGCGATTTTAATAATAAACCGCCACTAAAGCGGAGGCTTTTACTAGATGGTCACAAGTGACCCAAGGGACCTGGTGCTAAAACGCTCTGGGGAATGAGCTATTCCCAGGCAACAGTGCCATCTAACTTCCTCCTTGTTCATCTACACGGCAATGCAATGGGACTCAACTGAGAAAAGGATTCACACCTTAAAATCACCTTAAAATCACCAGCCTGCGACTGGGGACACCCTCTTCAATAAAATGGATAACCTTTGACACTGTTATCCAACACCCACTACAGACTAGAATGAAGTAGATATCCTGCCCTATTTGTTTTCTGTACTGTCCTACTGTGTTGTCTTACTGTGTCTTACTGTATTATCTTATTGTAGTGTCTATCACCTTACTGTATTGTCATACTGTTCTGTCTTATTGTCCTACTGTGCCAATGTGCATTTTTACCATGATTTGTAGACCTTGTACAGCACTTTGGTCAGCTCCTGGAGTTTTTAAATGTGCTTTATAAATAAAATGACTTGACTTGACTAGATATTTATCCCACAAACATGCGAAAGTATGGCAAAGTCAATGCTATACAATATATTAATATATTATACTGATAACATGGAAATACAAGCAAAATAATCTTAAACGGGTAAAATATACGTTCTCCATTTTGCTGAGGATCACTGGAACTCCTTCAGGGTCCACATGGTTCCCCTCACCACAGTTTAGGAAAGCAGCTGCATCAGCGAAGCATATTGCTTAACCATATTTCTGGGAAGGATATCAAGTGAGAGAGGCTCTTACCTCCACTGGCACCACCTGCATGAGAATGGCAAAGTTGGTGAGGTGGTTACACAGGCAGACGGAGTAAGACAGGTTGCCGCCAGACCGGACACAGCCCTCGTTGGACCACACGCCTTCCTTGTTACTGATGGAAAAACAGACACCTGGCTGAGTTCACTCATCACCCACCACTCACCACTCAAGATTCGGGCCCCAAATATACAGAGTTGCTCCTCCAAGACCAGCTAATAAGTGTCAGAATTCCCCCCCATAATATTTGAGAACAGTCTCACAAGGAGAGCGCTCATCCATAACAAGCGTGTCATATTTTTGGAATTGTTTTCACGGCCCACAGGGAGAGAGGCACGGAATGCCATGGCCCTCGAGCCAAAATACACACTGCAACATTTGGTGAATAAAAAAAATAATTAAATTAAATAAAAAAACTATGAGAAGAGTTATTGCTTCTCCAAGCACAAGTCACAACTTACTAAGCTGGGATAAAGATGTGCAGGAGCTTACCTGAATCACGCGACTAACAGACAGCCGTGTGCAAAACAGAGACAAAGAGCATATTTATATTGGGATTATTGTACACTTCCTTTAGATCCAGACTGTCCCATTACATGCAGTCGTTTAGTGAGAATATTTAACTTATATGCAGGATGGAACATCCAGTCACTTTACCGCAGAGGAGTCCAATCTTATCCGAAAAGGGCCGGTATGGGTGCAGGTTTTTATTTTAGCCCTGCACTAAGATACTGCACTGGCCCTATTTCAGAGCTTCGAAAACTCCCCCGAGTGGGTTTACCAGCTTAAATCTGTACGTGATAATATTTCTATACACCAATATTTGAATCATTAGCATGTGGGAATCAAGCTCCATTGTTAAGAACTCACCTGTAGTCTAGGAAGGCACAGTAGAGGAAGACCTTGTTGCTCTGGTTTGAGGCAAGACTGTACTGTTCTTTATTCTGGAAATAGGAAAATATCTGTCATTATTGTGCCGTTTCTACAGTGTGTGAAAAATTAATGGAACCTCACAGTTGTCTCTTTTGTATCTTCAGTATAATATATGTTTACAAAAGCACTTTGATCAATAAAACATAATAAACAAACTGTCAAAAAATGTTTTAAAGCAACTTTCAACAGAGAAAAATGTTTCCCCATTGCACTGTATGCATGGTGTACGAAGGCATTACCCATAGTGCTAAGGGTTTTCTCATTTAAAGGTTTCCCTGTAAACACCATGACAACCCAGAGTCTGTATAGCAGAGTGGGGATGACTTTGACACCAGCAATTGCTGAACTCCAATTGTGTCTCTGCTAACCAATGCCATAGCCCAGCGGGTCTTTCCCTCTCGTATTATACAAGGGCAACATAATTCACCCTCAAAACCGTTCCGCTTTGATGGAGTCGCGCGAGTAATTAGCTCAGTTTGAGTAATTCAGAAATGGCTCGGAACAAACACAAGATGCCCCTGAAGCCCCTGTAGTTGACTTAATTGAACCGGCGGTCAGCTACACGGATCGATGGGTGAAACCGCGTTCCAGGAGAGCGGAAGTAAGATTAATTACGGGATCTGCGGCCTCCGTGACTCTCCTAAGATTGGCCCTCAGGGTCTGGCGATGGCCCTCCACAAGTCTGATGTGCACAGAGGGGCGTGTTCACCGTGCAGAGGCGCAGAGGGAGGGGGGAAAGGACAGGGGCCCCACAAAGAGTGAGCTTCAGTAATTCCCCACAAATCAAAGCGAAAGACTCTTGGCAACCCACTGAGTTCAGTTCAGTGAGTCCCCTCTACCTCCCCTGTGCTAACAAGACAGTTTGGACCAGCAATAAGCCCCACTCAAGTCGCAAGCCCTTTTTTAGCTTTGGACGAATAAAACAATGTATTGCTTTACATTTTGAAATTAAATTAGCCGGTATTACTCAAAGGCTGCTGCGAGACCAATAAACATCTAAAATGGCCACCGGCTAACTAGGCCATAACAGAATCACATATCCAGAGCTTTGCGAAGGTGATTATTGCATTGTAGTGAGGCTCCCTACTGTCTTAATGTGTTTTTTTTTTTTACAATAACTCACTTTTTCCATGTAATTCCTTGAATCTGATTTTGACTCCCCCGTGACAGTGAGCTAATGGTTTAAAGAATGCAAACGTGGTAATTGGGGCTTGGCCTGTGTTTTGGATTAAATCGTTTGGCTCCACGGTACAATTTCTGAACAAAAACTGAATTTTCAAAAGGCTGGTGTATGAAGCCATCCCGGTTTTTTCCCCTCTTTATATTCCTCAAGTCTTGATTGAGAAATTGGATCACGTGTTTGTGAGACGGTCTCCATTTGAGTCTTGCACTGGAAAAATTGAGTACGCGCAGCGAGCCAGAAGCAGTGGCGGGATGCCTCACGGCGGGATGCCCCACCTTCGTTAGGCGCCCCTCCTCGCGAAACGGGCCCGTCCGAGCTCCGTGAACTTAACGCTTTTTGCACTGTGAGGCCCTCTGAAGCCGCCGCTCGCCAGTGAGGTGTGTGAGCGTGAGGAGCCGAGGCTGGGCGGCGTGCTGCACACATGCAGGCCATCGGCCCGGCGTTCTGCTTCCTTTAAAGAGGTGTGAGAAACTCTGGCCAGGTTCCAGGGGCCCCTGCGGGACTTAATAACCAAGGTTTCTTAACATTAAAACAAATTAAAACAGACGGGCGAAGCAACTCAGAGCGTTTCACAAAGGAGGAGGGGGAAGGAAAAAGCACTGTGATCAACTCGCTAACACCTTTGTTTTTCCACCGTTTCCTCAAGTCCTCAAGGTGCGTAATCAGGGAAAGACCGATTTTCCGCATGGAGACCTGGTTACAGAACAAAAATAAAGAAGTAACAAACGTGATACAGGCCGGCTGCGTCAGGCTGCTTGTCGACACCATTCAAAGCCGCAAAGGCGTGGCACAACGGCTACGTCATTGAGGTACCTCAGTATTATTGACAATGATGCATGTTGGGAAGCACATACTGTATTGAAGAGTTTTTTTTTTTCCTTCTTCGAATTGAAACTGATTGAGGTCTGTGCATTAGTCTTCGCTTGTGCCCTTTTTTTCTTGCCAGAGAATCCATGACCGCGCCAGCAGTTTATTAACAACAGAGGTCCTAACGGAAAGACTTGGAAATGACCTCAAGCCTCCATTATAGACAACGAGAGGGTGATCAACTCCTCAATTACAGCCCAGGAGGGGGAGCGGAGCCACGCCCTCTCATTTTCCTTGTGCCCCTCCTCCTTCCACATCACAGACAATCTCAGACATGTTGCTCTTGCTGCGTTCAATTAAGCGTACAATCAAACTATAAAGGCAGAAATCCTGTCTGTGTGTCTGCTGTGTGTCTGTATTTCGATTTGCTCGACAACCGGGCACTGTATGAAGTTGAAATTCGCTAGCTGTATTGCTCAGGACCCAAGAAAGTGCAGTGTCGAGTGTGGAGTTGAGCGGTTCTCGAGAAAGCTGCAAGCAGCAATACCGGGGGCCAAGAAATCGGGCACGTTTTGAACGGGCACCGCACTAGTTAGGTTAATCAAGCAGTGGTGTAACAGAATCCCTTTGACCCAACAGCCCACCAGGACTAGGGCCGAACAAAGCACCATTAGGCAGAATGAGCGCACGACCAGCATGAACCAAAACAAGAGGTTCCCCAGCTGCTTTCCCCGGGCCGCTACGAGGGTTAACGATGATGTCATCCGTTTCGGCGGGGGCATGTGGCGACTGTCAGCTGCAATGACTTCATATCTCCTTCGCCATCATGCTGCCGCCTGTTGCCTAACGTCACGGCGGAGAGACGCGGGGCCGTGTGTGGCAGGGAATGCGTGGCACGCACTGGTAATTAGCCGCAGAGCCGTCTCTCTCCATCTCTCGTCAGTGTGCAGGAATGGCGCTCGGCCGAATGTGCTGCCAGCTGCAAAGGGCTGGCCGGCTCCAGCACTGATACTGCACGTCCGCTCCTATAATCTCTAGCAAAGTTGCGCTTTACCAGTTCTCCACGCGAAAGAAACGGTAAGTATGAAACGGCACATTGTGGCGTAATGTCCTGGGGCACCATGTCACCCTACCACCCACACTCACACACGTACTATCGTACTATACGTACATTAATTCAACAATTTGTTGCCTTTTAGCACAGTCAATGCCACTTTCACATCTACCGCGGATTCAGTTTAGTCCCAAACTCCCAGCATGCCTTTTCTGTGGCCAGGGCATTTGATTTTGCAGCCCATTGATTGCAGGGAGAGAACCTATGCACTCAAATTCTGCAAGTCGGCACATTTCAGCACAATCATGCATGCCATTTCCTGAGCGTGGCCAAGCAGAGAAAGGAATATCTGTCTATTACTGTCTGGGGAGGGAAGATTTGAGTTGGCAGGGTATTCCGCGTTTCATCATTCCGTGGGCTCGACTGGGCTCGACTGGGATGCCTAAGGCCCGCCAGCGATCTGCACTGCGCAGTACCCCAGAACAGAACTGCGCAGAACCGCAGGTGGACTGCGGAGTAAAGGAAGCGGTGGCTTCCTTTAAAATAAGGTATTTTATTGTATAAATCTCTCAAGAGTCCTAACCAAGTGGGAATCGCTAATCGCAAAGTATCCCCCCTTAGTTTAACTGCCCAAGTAACTAAGTTTAACTGCCCAAGTAAGTTTTCTTTTGGCTTAAAATTTATTTTGGCTTGAAATGATTCACCACCCACCCCCTCTTTCTGATTTTCTTGGGGGGGGGGGGGGGGGGGGGGGGTATCTGGGATATCAGAAAGAACAGAAAGCCGGAAGAGATAGGGAGAGGTGACGGAGGAAATCTTGCTCCCTTAAGACATCCAATTTGGGAGTCCTTCCCTAACACACCCCCTTGGGCTGAACAGGCCGCAGCAGCGCTGCGGTCACCTTGAAGCACAGCGGGCGACCACACTGAGGTCAAATATATTTTCAGAGCCCCAACGTCTAAATAAAGCGTGCAGCTGGTCTAAATTTGAATCGCCTTTGGATCCGTCTCCCAAATATGATGAAACAGAGATAAATGTAAAAATAAACAAGCAGCCAATCGGCTTCCTTTAGTCGCCTATGCATGCTACATGCTACATGCTACGTCCTCTAATTATAAAGAGGCCAAATGACAGGGTGTAATTTCGAGAGAGTTCATTTTTCTCCCGGATGATTGTGGGAGAAAGATGCTGCCCTCCCTTCAGTGAAACCTCGCTCCAGTCATCGCGTTTCCAGCACAATACATGGTGAGCGAGCACGGTAGCTCGAGAAACCTGTAATTAAAGCAATTTTCCGCTCTGAATATTGACAGATATATTGTGGCAGAGCACACACATACAGTAAAGTAAACAAAACAAAGTTTCATCTAGTCAATGAAGCTGTCATTCTACGTAAGAAAACTTGGGCCAAACAAGCGGAATTGCGTATGGCTACTTGATACAATGCTGGCAAAGTGAGAACACACGCGTGTCCCCAAAGAGACATTTTGCGCAGTTAAAACAAGCTATAAAAGGAAATGTTTTATCGCTCTGTGCCTGGGACATAAACGCACGGGCGTATCGTAATACGAACCGGTGCGGCAAGCTCAGACCAAAAGACACAAGTCAGGTTATCATCACTGGCGAGGCTTTCCGACACTTCACCCTCACCCCCCGCGCTCGTTAACGGCTCACGCTGGCCCCCCGTGCTCGTTAACGGCTCACACTGGCCCCCCAGGGAGAGGTTAGGAGCGGCTGCACCGGAACGCGGCGCGACTCGCAGGAACAGCAGGACAGCTCAATCCGCGCCGAGGCGCACTGGGCCGATTTGGACAGATCTCGCCGGCCCGGGGTGAGGTCATGGCGTCCAGGGAAAAGTATAAGCCTCACAGCTGCGGCTCGAGCGGTGCCTAGCAGGCAAGCTGAGGAAACATTCGTCTTGTGCCGAGAGACATGTGGAAGGCGTGAAGGAAAATTATACAAATTCATACGCCTCGAGTTTTAGGTCTATAATTTCTCCAGGGAGAAATCTATATAATAGAGATGTTGTAATAAGGCTGCTATCCAAACAGGAAATTATCTTTCATTGTGAACAAAACTAGCATGATTTACTTTTCTATTGCACTATTTTACTCATAATAAAATACACAATACCGAGGGACAGGAAATTGCATTTTTGCGAGTTTCAGGAAATATTGAAATTTCTATTAGGCACTGTGCAAAATGTTACTGGCCACATCTGCATCTCCACGGCTGAACTGGGGATCGAGTTCCCGGTCATGAGCTAGGGCACATTAATACACAAGCATATGGCGAATGGAATTCTTGTACTAAGGAAATTATTACCACATTTTTGTATTGCTCTTCCGTTGGTTTTGTTTAAGGTCATAAAAGAAACCTCAGCATATTCCATGCTATTTTTAAGAAGTGGGTTAAGCTCCCAAGAATAACAAGGGAGCTGCAATTGTAGTCTGTGAAAATGTCACACTTTACCTTTTTGTGGAAGGCACGGGTTTAATACAGTGATGACAAATCAGGTAAAAGGAACGCAACCGCAGGTGAGCGAGGAGGAAGAGATTCTGCAAGCAAAAGAAAGAGCGAGAGGGAAAAGTGGGCGGCAGTGTAGTATAATGGTTAAGGAACTGGACTTGTAAATGAAAGGTTGCAGGTTCGATTCCCAGGTAGGACACTGCCGTTGTACCCTTGAGCAAGGTCCTTAACCTGAATTGCTTCAGTATATATCCAGCTGTATGCATGGATAAATGTAGTAAGATGTAATAAGAAGTTGTGTAAGTCGCTCTGGATAAGAGCGTCTGCTAAATGCCTGTAATGTAATGTAATGTAAAAAGAGACAAGAGAGAAAAAAGGAAGGTGAGAGTGAGTGAGTGAGAGATAAACTGAGTGAGAGTGATAAACCAAACAAGACAGAGAGAGATTGACCAAGCAAGAGAGAAAGAGATTGACAGAGAGAGAGAGGGTGGGAGGGTGGGGGGGTGGGGGGGGGGGTCTCAGTGAGAGTTCCTGGAACGCTGTGCGCAAGGAAAGCCAGGCCTCCATCTGTAATTGATCAGCTCACTCGCCACAGTGAGAGAGCCTTACCCACAAGATTTGGGTGTGTTCTGGGAGTTATAAAAAGCCCCTGGCAATAAAGGCCAGTTATTATTGTGGTAAAAAAAAAAGAAGTGTGATACTAACTTCGGCTTGCTTGTTAAAGTAAAAAAGAGGGAGTTCACAATTCTTACCTTAACCATTAATATGAAATAAAAATGTAATACCTGCGCAAACCTATTTTTGGCTTTTGATTAAATCTTTAAGGAATAGTCCATAAGCACACTTCTCTGTGTTACTGTTCCTAATGTGTTGAAGATTTGAAGAGATAAGACAGAAGACAGTCAAGACCTATGCATGAACCCAACAGCCCCGGACAAGCCAGAACTAGCAATTCTTGGGGACGAAATATCATATTGGACAAGTGGTCCACTGAATTTGTTCTGAGTCTAAAAATTGCATCTTGTTTCCAAGAAAATCTAGTTTACCCAGAGGGCGAAATTGTCCTCATGATGCACCTGCCAGCATTCTGTTTGGAAGACAGAGAAGTTATACCCACAAAATGGCGGCGAAGGTAGAAAGAATATTAAAAGAGCTGTTGCCAACTTGTTACCATATTTGTCAATTTTTTTTAGGATATCAGAAAAGGAAAACTCCAGAAACTTTTCAAGATCAGTTCTGGGCCTTCAAAAAAAGTAGCTAAAACATCATGGAAGTTTCTCCTCTAAATCCGTGCCATTCACTTTCTTTCCATAGGGCACAGTCTGTGCTGTTTGCGTACTGACTGCAATACACCAATGAGAGCACTACAATACCATCCCCGCCCCGATCGCAGCTCTAATTTCCCATTGCTGGGGTAGCAAGATAAGACACTGACATGCAGACAAATGAGGTCAGCTTACTGTGTTTAACGGTGTCATGATATAAACCCAGTGACCTTTAGTTACAAATGGAGAGTTTTCTTACAAAAAAGTCATCCATCACAAAGGGAGGAGGATACAGTATGGTGCTCTTTTCATTTATTTCTGAATGAGTACAAACACATCTTAGGACTGAGTGGCGAAAGTTTAACTTTCACACTGGAAGGATGTAAGGTGTTGCTAAGTGGAGTAAGTAAAACATTTATTTTTATTTTTTTTTTATTAAGGAAAGCAATGAAATGTCTTGTCACAATATTTTTCAAAGTTTTTGACACGAGGTAAAAACTAGCACAGGATTCTTGAAGCGGTTTTGGTTTATAAGAAAGCGTTTATTTTTTTTGTCTCTGGTTTTGAAATTGTGACTACCTCCTATACGAGGGAGGGGGGCTTGGGTGTGAATGATTACTTTTCCAGTTTCCCTGAAGAAAACGCGTACTGTATCTCTGGCACTTTTCTTTTATGGGGGGCTTAAACCCGAAAAAACCCCCTCTGTTCTAGACTGAAGAATCCAACAGAAGACAAAGCATCACCAAGACCATCTCCGCGTCTCCAAGAGACAGTTCATCGGTGTCCCTACATGCACTCCAGTCGCCGCTTTATAAGGCTATAAAGTCAGTCCCTTCCTGTCAAAATGTTTTTTTTATAATCTGTTAGTTTATTACAATAAGTAACACCGACATTCCTTGTGAAATCATTCTTTCCATTTCTTCACCTAATGCCTCCTTTATAAGGCATCAATACATTGCTGTTTAACTGCAGACCATATCTACCGCCCATCCACCTTAATCACCACACACACACATACACACACACGCACGCGCACACACACACACACACACACACACACACACACACGTTCATCATCACAGAGTAATAAATCACAATTGGAGCCAAGGCCAAATCAACACCACAGGAGAATGCCGTGGGAACGCTCCCAGGACTCTAATGACCTGATAACACCTCCCTTGGGATTGGGGCTGGGATTACTCCCGATTGATAACGCACCCCAAAATTGCCCGCATGTTGGATCAACATTTGCACAAGATCTAGTGCCCGCGGTGTCACAGAAACTCTGATGCCCCAAGCTCGCTCTGATAAGAGATGTGACAGCTGGCTGAATCCATAAGTCAGCTAAAGCCCTGTCTAGCCATACCTGGGGCTGCAGAATTAAACCGTGCACAGTGGTAAATGGATGTGAAGCTAATGACTAAGAACCGGGTGGCCAGGTCAGAAACTTGGAACACTGCCCAACTGAATTACAGATAGAGCTAAGAAATTTATAAACAAGCAAAAGCACAAATGCTGTTGCAGAACTTAAAAACTCATTCTTCGACTGGTATCAACTTGAAGCTGTCGATTTGCTTAGCTGAGATAAGATGGTTGCCGATCACAAGTACCCCCGTGTGGAGATTTGAGACTGTAAAGGGGACTGTGCAAGATTGACGGCGCGTTGTCCTTCTGCGTTATTAATTGTGAGAGGCTCCGGTAACCATGGCGAGGTGAAAAAGGTTGAGAAGCATGGGATGGCTACCCGAGGTGTGTCGGCAATACAATAACCCTCCTCAGCTTTAATGAAGTGCTGGGATTTGTCCTTTCAAGCTCACAGCCACTGGGACCGCCGCGGAAAGGGTCGAAATGAATCACTTTCCCCACAGCAGAAGGCCGGGGTGCGGGACTAGACGTCCGTTATTTGGACAGACGGTATGGAGCGGAGCACACAATGACTAGAAAGGTCTACCCCTCACTGGGACAGCAGCGTTCCCCTTCTCAGCGTTCGGAGGGCGGTATGTACCCCGAGAACTGGGAATTCTCAAAATAGCCACACTTGGCTAATCTTACACTGCCTTAAAGCTCACTGACAACATATCTTTCACATATCTTGCCCTCCCCCTTTCAGTAACAAAAAAATGTATGCATGCTCACAAGCAGGTCTTCAGCAAGTCTCACGTGACATCTTTAATATTTATTTTAATAAATAAATAAAACTCTAGAGCCGTCGCCAGAACATTTCATCCCCCTCACATAAAATATTCAGATCAGTGAGGTTTCAAGCCAATTGCAAATCAATTCGTTTCATGAGCATAACATACTCTGAAGCACTATGTGTGGCCTGCTAAAAAAAAAAAAAAAAAAAAAAAAAAAGAAAGAAAGAAAAAAACAAAGTTACATCATCGGATTTTTTAGCAGTGACAGACACCGGACAATCACTGTTGAGGTTTCTTCTTGCTCCTTTCTGAATACGATGGCTTTCATCATCGCTGGGTTTGCTCGTAGTGACCCGATCCTATTAACCCCACGGCCCCAGAGCTGGAACTCTTCCCCAACCCTCCTAATTAGGGCGATACACACTGGCGCTCCCTCAAAGAGAGGCAAGGGGTGTCTGGTAAAACAAACACAGCAATCATATAACAGGAATCAGGCCAGATAATTGCAAAGTAAACATTTCTCTTTAAGGGGGGGGGGGGGGGAAGGGGAAAACAAAGGCTATTGCCATGGTTTCAGGCAGCCGGCATGGTTTTCATTTAAACAGCGAGGAACGTCTTTACTGGTGAAGAAAATAAGTTTGATGGTCACTCATTTCAATGGTGAGTTAATATCTTCTGTCTGGAAGCTCTCATGTGAGGAGAAGCACATTTTCAGAGAAAAATGGAAAGGATCTGCCATCAATTATTAGTGGTCCATGCAAAAAAAGATGACTCTTCTTGTAGAAATGTAGCCGTGTGTCTGTTTAGATTATCCTTGTTATTTACAGATTACAGATTGCCTGACATTAATTATTAATACAAATGCGGATTGAATATTTTTTTAAACCGGACAAGAATTTACATAAGTCTCCCCCAATTGGTGCTCGGTGCATAGTGTGTAGGGACTCCTTTGGGTAAGGAGGTTAACCATGCAGTTCACATACTATTGACTTATTTGCATTAATGCTTTCGATTCAGAGTTTCACATGCAATTACCATGGAAAACTGGCAACTACGTGTATCCTTTGCTTAATCCTTGCCATACGGACAATCTACCAAAACAAAACCGCACTAAAATACACTCAAAAAAAAAAAAAAAAAGCCTTGAGTTCAAGGGGGATAGTTATTCTTTTTTCAGCTGAAAGCAAGAAAAAAAAACTGTTGAAACTAAAAAACGAGTTAAAAATACTGAAGGTTTCCATCCCATCTCATGGAGAGTGCCAACGGAAATGGACACAAGGCTTTTGTCCATGAAAAATGTTATCCTTTTGACACTGACAGAGGAAAAAAGCAAACGGAAAAAAGGGAGAAGTTTTAAGAAAAGCTGACCGCAAACACACAGCCAACACAGCCACTCGGGTGGAATCCACATCTCCACACTCAGAAGGCTACCGCGGCCAGCGCCACGTTCCCCCCGACAGGCACGGCTTACCAGCAGGTGCGTGAGGACAATTTTGATCAGAGGGGCTCCCGACAGGTTGACGGACAGCGCGGGGGACGGCTCCACCTTCAGGGAGATGAGGAAACTGGCGACCTGGATGTTGTGATCTTTAAAATCGGCCGCCTCGTTGATCCTGCGGGGGACAGGGAGGGGGCGGAGCGTCAGCCGGAAGCCCGCGGCGGAGCGCGCGGTTACGCATTCCTGCGTTCCGTGCTGTTACAATCTGTGCCGTAGCAGGAGAGTGGTACTTTGATACCTCAGTCAATTCATTCATCATTTTGACCGTAAAGAATGCATCTCTAGCTTTATTCTAGGTCAGCGGGTAAATGGCAGAAGGCTGTTAAACCTGCACCCTAACATCAGAGCACAGGGTGGCTGTTTTCACCCCCGGTGCAGCTCCCGCTGTTATTGGGAGACATCCTTCAGCAAATACTTTCATACTGTCAAAATGCAATGTGTGACTTGTCCAGTAGTCATTCCCCAGTAGTCATGTCAAAAGTCAACACAAATGCGCCCAATGATATGTGTAAGCCAGCAAGAATTTGCTTAACCAGATTTACAAGCTCACATCTTGAAACAGCAAAGACAGCAAAGAGCAGAAAGCCTCTTCAAAGCAAGCATACTGTATGGGCATTACAGGCTGCAGATGTTACCCAATAAAAATAGACAACCACATATCTATAGTATATAGGCTACACATGTATATTATAGACATCATGAAGGGTTTTATTTACAGGGAATAATTAAAAACATGGATATACTGCAATAAGTAATATCATAATTTATATATTCTTAAACTCATTGTTATTCCCGTCACATTTTGTAAGGTGATCAAAGTGAAAACAGACTGTTTTAAAACACATGGGAGACCCTAGATGGGTTTCATATGGAGGGATGACATTCTAATGGGCACAAGACAAAAATAGATACAAGACGATCACTATCATCAGTATAACTAGCCGCTAACCAACACAAAATTGATTGATTAAATAAGCGTCTTCATTCATTTCAGACGCACAATCTTATGGGCTTACAAGACAATTCCATATCAAGTAAACTTTCACAGTATGACAATACTGCATGCATTAGCAGTACCTACATACACACATGGCTGTAATACAGAAAAATATGAATAGAAATAGAAAAAGAAACCAAATCTCATACTTCAAACAAAAACATATCAGGCCTGATTTACAAAGACCTAGTGGGTGCAAAATTTTTTAGCACACGCTAAACTAATAAGACAACCATTGATTGGTGCAAAACAAATACCATAACCAATCATTTGTCTTGTTATTGGCTTTGCGTGTGCCAAAAGGTTCTGTACACACTAAAGGTCTTAGTAAATCAGGCCCATAATGTATTTTGCATTTACTCCAGAACATGGAAATAGAATGTTCTCTTCTTAAACCATTTCTTTCTAAACAATCGAGCTTCACTTCATCCCCTGACTAAAATGCCTTGGGTTTCTTTAAAATCTTAAAACATCACAATGTGTACAATAATACACAGTTATTGGCAGCCAGCTTACATGTCTGTCATCACTGCTGTGATATAGTGTTGAGGGAAAGGTGTGACAGTTAGCTGACTTACAGTATATGTGTTTTTAAAGAAATCTGAAAAGATGACCAAAAACATTCTATAGCAAAGCTCTGGTTTGTTTCCACTGAGACCACCATAAATAACGGTTTCTGAGGTACACTGTAGGGAAGGTGTTCATTCACACTGTTCCTAACAGCGCCTCTCGGAATGTACAAGACTTGGCAGCTATAAAGGAAATGTAATGGCTCACATAGCGTCTTTGACCCGAGGGGCTTCAAAACACTTTACGTATGGCTGGGGAAGGGGAGAGTACTCAATTCAACCGCCACCAGCCCCACGGTAATGGGAACAATTTAAGCGATGGTTGCCAGATACGGAAATTATCCAGTCCATCTAACACAGAGGGAGCGAGATAATAGGGCGGCTCAGACTCAGAGAGCAGGGTGAGCGGAGAGATGACAGGGAGCGAGAGGCCGATAAAAACACCAGCCCCCGGGGCACACTCTGTACCAGAGGAAGCAGGGGGGCGCCGGTGGACCCGGTGACTGTGATTCCGGCACACAGGAAGTCATTCCAGCGGGAACTGCCTGCAGACAGCCCCAAGGAAACTTAAGAGGAGGCCAGACCTGGGACGGCGCTAATGTTTAAGCAACCATTTATTGTCAGGGCCGAATTTTTATTTCTTGAAACGCCCTTTAAGGCCAAAATGCACACAGCTGAGGAACGCGAGAGAGAGAATGTCCCAGTTTTGGTGCCACCTAGGGAACCATAGATGACAAGTAAATCAACCCAACTCTTGATTATTTGTTATGTTCAGTGGATTAAACACTTTTTTTAAATCTTTAGTAACCTGACAGGGCGAGATATGACTGAGCATAGCTGCAGGTGTGACGACACTTACTTGGTTTTCAGAGGGCTGATCTCTTTGTAGTAGTTATGCATGGTGTGGTAGAACAGGCCAACAATGGTAGTTTGAGCTATGGATGAGGGAAGGAGAGACAGAGAGAGGAAGAAAAAAGGAAAGATATGAATCATAATGGGATGGGTTGACGAACACAGGTCTGTGACTAACTTTTTTTTTTTGGCGTGCTGATAAAACACTCACGAGGACAGGAAATTCATTAGCGGTCCTACGCTGCTTAGCATTGGCACTGAGAGACTAATGGGAGCGCTGTTTGCTCGCGCCCAGGTGCGAGGGAGGGGTTGTGCGAGGGCCACGTTTGTCATGGGAGATTATGCAAGTCACACAGCCTCAACAGTCCAGGTCAAACAGCCAAACTCAGCTCAGCACAGTGTGGTCACTTCAAGACAGCACTTGTCAGAATTTGCTACGCACAGGGCACAATGGTAATACTCTCATAAAAGTGACATTATTAATAATGATGACAATAATGGAAAATCGTAATTGACTATGAATTTATTACTATTATTATTATTATTATTAAGGTTATTATAACATTACAATTCAATTTACAGCATAAATGAACAAACCAGTGTTTTTTTTTTTAATAAACCAGATACTCTTAATTAAATAATAGTAAGGAATTGGTTAGAAATTAAAATGCTCCCAGCCGTCTACAGCATTGGAACTAAGTGTAAAAAGTATATTATGGACATCTCCGCCAATACATCCCTCTTGAGATCAGCTTGCATTCATTCTCACCTCCTACCTTTCAGCATCTTTTAAAAGCTTGGAATCATCTTGACCCAAGAAAAACAATAACCTTCCAGCTTTTTGCGTGCTTAATTGTATTATAAAACCTCCGCTGGGTGCTTTTAATAAAGCATGCCATGTGTTCAGGCTTGGACCCATTTCACCAGCAGCAATGTTTATATTCCATTTCTGATAATTGTGTTTTAATGGATCATTAAAATTGTTCATTTCAAATGTTAGAGTAACAAGGAGCACTTCGGTAGCCAGGTGGAGCCAAGGGAATCCAACTTCAGCATAAAGTCAAACAAACAGGTTTAGTGTGTGTAATTACTGACCCTCCACATTAAAACAAACTTCAACAAGTAGGGACTCTCAACAAGTAAGTGAATAAACGAGCCCATCTTATGAAAAGAACATTCCCGTCTGATGGGACTGTTAAGTACCTGAAAGTAGCGGTAATTTTTTTCTTTCTCTCCATCTCCGTTTTCTCCTTGCTCTCTCCCTCTCTCTTTTCTGCTCTCTCTCTTCTTCCCCCCCCCCTTTCACTCTTCAAAGTTGGATTTTTTTTTTATGAAAGGGCTCCACTTCCCTAAAGCCATTTCCATTTGCCCATATTGAACAGAGGGGTGTGGTCTTTACTATGACCAATGCTAAATGGAAGCAATGGTGCCATACACCACAGAGAAAAAGCAAAAAATGCCATTTCGGAAAGCAAGGCACAAAGCAAGGTGACTACGTTAACAAAAGAAGTACATTTTAAGTTTTCGTTTTATAAAATAGCACATAACATGGAGACATTCAAAAGGAAATGGACTATAGATGGTGTTATTTGTCATATTGATGAGGAAATGAGTTAGAATTGATGCAGCTGAGGTGACGGCTTTCACTTTCGTATCTGTGGTTGTCATTTTGTTTTTTTGTCCTTTTTGTTTTACTTGGTGATTGGTATACCTCGGTCGGTTAAAAAAAATTCAGATTTTAAATTACATTGTTCTTTAGACTATTCCAGGAGGTAAATGAGCCGCAGAACGACTCTGAAGCATGATGGGGGATTGTGTGGTGCCATGCGCTGTTATTGGCTGAGGTAATAATGAACGGGACCTCTCCAGCAGTCATGAAGCCGAGGTGCCAGAGCACACACATTCCAGGGCCTGTCTCCATGTTAGACGGTGCTTATTTTTACATTAACAACTAAAACCTGCCCGAGTACAATTACACTTTCAGAAAAGGTAACCAGAAGGGCCTTTATCCTTAAAAATGTTAGATTATCTTTATGTTGCCGTTTCCACATTATTTAGTTATTGACCGCCAAATCTCTGTAGCTTGACTAGCGGCCTGAGTTTGGCAATACCCAGACAACTGTGTAAAGCCAACATGCATTCCTGATTTATACTGAGGTGACTGTTTGATGAAGAAAGCGCCACAGGAAAGTGGATACAGCCAACAGTGTACTGGCCGAATCATGTTCTACATAGGGACTTCCTCCTGTCATGCGGTCTACGAAAATTCTGCACCTCTGTGTTGAGGAACCATTAAAAAGTGGGCTGCCCTTTGATACAGTATGTATTTCTGCACTATAGCCCCAGTCCTGGGGCAGCTGTTTCAATTCTACCACACAGGAGGCGAATGAATCAACTCGGATTTAGAGTAGTGGGTGGGGAAAAAGGGTTTTCAGACTGGAGAAACAGGAAGTTATCACTCACACTGCTGGGTGAAGGCCTCCCCAGGGACAGAGATGTAGTTCTTGCCTTGCGTGGGGAAGCGGTAGACTGATAGATTGTAGTTCTGTGGGATCTTCATCAGCGAGTAATCTGTGCAAGAAAATTGAGGGGGCGGGGGTAGTAGAGTACATTTTAAGTGTTACTGAGATAGACCTTCACTGTTGGGAGGGGTGGGGAGGTGGCAGCGAAATCACATACAGAGGAGAATGATATGTGCCATCTAGGGGGGAAAGATCGGTTATCTGTGATAAATGGGTAGATCAAAGTGGGGACAGTTCCTGTGAGGGGAAATAATGGTTGTTTACAAATAAGCAAACTTGGGAAAAACTAACCCCCCCCCCCCCTCATACCCATGGGCATGTTCCCGTAAATGTTCTTAATCATTTATCTTTCCGCTGAACAGGGAAAACTGATTTAAACTTGGTTTTCCAGTCAAATTCAGATAGTCAAACTTGTTTTGTCACGTGCTACATGTGCTCTGAGCCTTAAAGAAGTTTGTAAAGTTCGAAACGCGTGCAAAACATGAAAAAAGCATGCATTGTGTGAAACGTTTGCTGACCCGCCACAGAAGACTTCCCGCCGATAGAAATAACTGACTGGGAAGTGGGCTCCAGGTTGGACACCATGTTGATCATGACTTTGTCCACAGTCTCGATCAAGCCACTGACCATGGGGGTGGACTGCTGCAGAAACACAAAGCCTCAGCGCAGAAGGCGAACCTGAAACCTGCTTAGCAAGGCCCTGAAAGCTACAGGCATATCGGAATATTCATAAGCCGCACAGAAAATATAACTACTGGAGATTGTTGCACTTGGAGGCATCCATCTCGTGAAATTCCGCTAGAGATTTTCCTGTGTTGTTTGGCTGGAATGTACTCAAGGGCTCCAACATCTGGTTCAGAGTTTGCTCATGTAAAAACAACTGAGCTTGTTCATTGTGTTAATCACACTGAAACCACAACCTCTTTTCAAATGTTCCTCTCTCGGCAGGCATTCCTGTGTTCGTAAATCTGTTTGCGTTAAGCCATCATGTGAGGCCGCTCGCATGCCAAGCGGAGTTCACGTCTCACTCAGCGAGTCTTTCGGCCTTACCTCCTCCTCTTCAGGCCATCCCGGGGAGGAGAGGACCTCTTCCACACTCTTCAAAAAGGCCTGCAACCAAAACAGTGAAAGATGCCATGGAACTCTGTAGCCAGCCAGAGAGCATGTAGTATGTGTCTTTGTGTGTGTGTGTGTGTGTGCGTGTGTGCGTGTGCGTGTGTGTCTGTGTGTGGCCGTGTTTGTGAAAAACTGCATATGTGTCAGAGAGAACATTACTGTATAGATGGCTGTACAGTGTATAGATATAGCCTGTATGACCTTTCCTCATCATTGACAAGAGCGTTTTTATGTTTGCGTATCTCATTTGTGTGTGTGTGTGTGTGTGTGTGTGTGTGTCTGTGTGAGGCCGTGTTTGTGTGCGTGTGTGTGTGAAAGACTGCATATGTACGTCTCAGAGAGAACATTACTGTATAGATGGCTGTACAGTGTATAGATATAGCCTGTATGACCTTTCCTCATCATTGACAAGAGCATTTTTATGTTTGCGTATCTCATTTGTGTGTGTGTGTGTGTGTGTGTCTGTGTGAGGCCGTGTTTGTGTGCGTGTGTGTGAAAGACTGCATATGTACGTCTCAGAGAGAACATTACTGTATAGATGGCTGTACAGTGTATAGATATAGCCTGTATGACCTTTCCTCATCATTGACAAGAGCGTTTTTATGTTTGTGTATCTCATTTGTGTGTGTGTGTGTGTGTGTGTGTGTGTGTGTGTTAAGAGGTTTGTGAGTGTGAAAAACAGTGTGTGTTCATGTGTATGCGCATAGTACCAGGGTGAGGTTGTTGGCACTGTCCTGGCCAATGTTCTTTTTAGGTAGGCTGATGGACACAGACTCTAGGACGCCCGGCACGGGTACGGGGTACTCGTAACTCTGGATCTCCTCCGGCAGGTCGGTGACCACAGGGAGAGAAGCTTCAGTAGATGGCACCTTCAGGAGTGACACAACACGCTGCATCACGCCAGGTTCGAACCTACCTCACTTATCTATCTGCACAGTAGAGCATGCTTACACCGCACCAAGTTTGAAGTCTTTGCTTGATTTAAAAAGACACTATTATGCCTCCTCCTTTTAAGGTATCAATTCAAACAACGCACGTTAGAATCGCTTTCATAAAGCTATTGGAATATTATTCGCAGACAATTTCAAAGAGCTTTCAGACTATAATTCAAATAATAGGGGATTTCTATTGAGGTGGGACAGTAAACAGGAGCAAGGAGTTGCGAGGAGAATTGTAACCATAACCTAAAAGAGGCATTCCGTGATGCTAAGCAGTGGGCTCTTTTCTTTTTCAAAGTCAGATCCATAGCAGCTGTTTAATAAACAACGCAGGGGCCCCCACGGAGCAGTGAATACGCCCATTTTTTTCCATTTCCTCAGAGAGCACTTCCTAGGAAAACAAATGTTACATAAAAACAAATGTTTGTATTTACAGCGATTTAACCGGAGGCTGAAGGCCCCCGTCCTGACTGACTGCTGCCCTTGGCTTGCTTAATCAGCCCGTGATTCTGCATTTTATCATTTGAGCAGGTGACCTCACTTCAAGCCAGTATTTTATTTTGAGGGGCCTGCATGGTTACTGCATGAGATGTGATATTTTCCTTACAAGCCTAATTAATGCGCCGTAGTGTGCGTTCAGGGGAACATGCACATGACGGGTTAAATCCTCCAGTTTGTTTTCTTATCTTTTTTATATGTGCTTTGGTGACCGTTTCAGCTAGGTTGAAAATTATCTATTTTTACAATGTTTTCGCTGCATGAAATCCCTTAAAAACACTTTGGTGTATCACAACACGTCATAAATAACTGTGCCCTCTGCAATTCAACAGACAAAGTCAGATTTCCATTAGGGGAAGATATGGCACATGCACATCTACAGTATTCAACATCAGTCATGTAACCATTTGGATTATTACTTACAGGAGTATTCACTGAAGAAGTGGTGGAGGTAGGAAGGGATGCCGTCGTCGGAGCAAACCAAGATTCACCTTGAGGGGAAGGACACATTTGAAACATTAAATACGAAGAAAATAATGTCCAGATTCAACATAATTGAAATCCATTGAGTGCCACTAATTCTGAGTGAGGAAACATGCTGCAGCATTTAATTTGTACACATTTTTTTCAGTGGCCACCGAACTGAAAGCATTGAAGAGGACAACAAGAAAGAATTGACCTTGGCCAAAGGGACACATAGTGCATTCCAAATCCATAAAGTGTCATTGGGTAAAAGAGGTGGATGACGCAAGAACGATATGTGGATGAAAGTATTTGTAATTGTATTCAGCCATTCCCTTCTTTCATATCCTGTAATATATGAAACATAGAATTTACATCTGCAATTGACCGTTTGCCCTGGCATTGTATTCACTGGTGGGGATAGTAAGCTGTATTACGTGTTGTAATTTGTAAGTGGAAAAACTCTCTAGGAGTCTTATTCTTACACAAGAGATTTTGTTGTTACTGTCTGGCAAGATGCTGACCATGCCGACAGGACCAAGCCAAGTCAGAGCACACAAACATGCTCAGAAAGCAAAAAAAGACCCTGAAGAACAACCCCATCCCAATCCTACAATAAAAGGTTTAATATAGCACTCACACGGGATTTGAAAGAAAAAAGATTCCCCAATGAAATTGAATTCGGAATCCTGTCCTTACAAAGTCCTGTTTCCCAAAAGCGCAAATATCCACATGACCTTATTAGACCAAGAAAAAAAAACTGTCCTGTCCTATATTTAGATCATTTATTAACCTGTCGTCCAGCTTCAATGGTGTTACTCTAATGACGCAGACGCGTATCTGCTCTAACATTATACAAACCCTGAGCAGGCCAGCTTTAAATAGCAAGAGATCATTTCCAAAGGCTTACATTTGTTGACAAAAAATCTCCCCACAGATCACACTTTTTGTATCTAACATCCTCCTCCAGTCCCCTACAAAACGTCTCCATAGTGCACCACGAAAACCTCTATCAAATTGTATTTAAAATGTATTTCTCTACTTACCACAAGAGAAATATCCTTATTTTTTGGCCCACCTCTGTGAGATCATTTAACTGACATGGGTTAAGTGTTATGGCGGGCCCCTCAGTCTTGCTCGACCTGCATACCTCCGTCGATAGATTCAACAGACTGGGGCCCGGCGGTAGGCTGCCGTGTTTTGGAGTGTTTGTTTCCCCAGTGCCAGGAGACAGGGTCCACCGGCCATCATGCAACCTCTCAACGCAAACTCATTAATGCCATAAACCGTTAGACACAGAATATTTAAAAATCCCCAGTAATCTCTAGCAAAGAGAGATATGGAACAACTGGATTACGTTATCTGCCGCGCACCTACATGTAATTCACATGGAAACATGGAAAGGAGACTGATTTAACACAGCAGTTTTGAAAACGACCAGTCAGATATGATGGATGTATTGTTCCCGAGGTTCCAGAGGCCCCCCCCCCCCCTCTTTTTCATTCCAATTTGGAATGCCCCATCACTCGCACACACTGCAATGCTTATCGCAACCTCTGCCGTTGATTTGGGAGGCCGGGTGAAAAGTATGTCCTCTCCACTGAAGCACGTGACGCTGTCGCTTCTTTTCACAGCTGTCAGCGAGTTGGCTTTGCACAAACACGAGTCGGAGGAAGAAACTTCATATACAGCTCAATAGGTGAACTGTGAGCATCCGATCGACCAGCAGGGTGTGCGTCCTGTCCGTCTGAAACACTCATCACCGGACAACTCAAGAGCCGATCGTCAGTTGTCCTGTAGGGCTGCTGGTCACAGTCTGCGCTGGACACATCTCAAGACTAAAAATGTCATGAGCTTCAAGCTGTAATATATCCGTTTTTGCAAAGTGGAATAACAACGATAATGGCAGGAGATAAGCCATTATGGTGTCGAACATTGCTCGGCATGCTAAATACAAATACAAGCTTAAGTGACATTTGGAAGTCGGGTCATGAATGCACTTCTTCCAAGTATATGTAAAACATGTCACAAGGTGTCCCGCTACACAGATTTACCATTGATTGTATTTAAACAAGGAAACACTATAGTTTCAAAGGTTTTCTCGGAGGAGATAACCCTTCCCCCCCAACCCCACATGACATGTCCTTTGTCGCTGGATAACACACAAACTATTCGAATAATGCAGCGCAGTTTCCTGAAAATCTTCCCGTCAGCAGAAACGGTCCCTGACAGGAACGTGGAAAACACATGTCCTTTATTTATTCCGAAGCATCTTTCTGTGTGCATCTCAACGTTCCTCATTAATGAACAGAAAGCAACAGAAAAGTACAATCCTTTATATGAAGTAATAATACGAGAAGACGACTAGCTATGAAGAACTGCAGAATTCGTATAATCAAATTGCCCTTAGGATCTACACCTGTCCAGCTGATCCTCTTCAATGGTTACACGCCTGCATGAAAACATTTTAAAATGTCGTGCAAATGTTTGCCCGGTTTACTGTACTTTGTTTTCAGTGATGCGCACGCATGGAATGCGGCTGAGCTCCAAGAGGAAATGACAAAATAACCGTCTTCTCAGACGCATCCATATGACGCACGCACAACTCCTAAGGAAATCATCAGCGACCCAAAAATGTTGCAAAAAAAAGAAGAAAAAAGACAACAGAAACAAAGCTTTTTCCAAAGCCTTCAAAACGGCAAACGCCGAACACTCCTGATTTTCCCTGCCGTGCTCATACAGTTCCCCGCCTACCTGTCGTAGCTTTGTAGTACAGCCAGATTTCGTCCGGAGAGAGGGCACGCTCCCAGATGACAAACTCGTCAAAGGCTCCGGTCACATAGTGCTTGTAGGACTCCTTGTTGTCGCTTCCGATGACCAGGTTTTGATGATGGTCTCCGTAGTTTTTGGACACGTTTCCCTCTGCGTCGCGGACGCTGGAGGTCCCGTTGATGTAGACATTCAGGCCATCCTTCCGGGTCCAGGTGAATAGGACATGCGTCCAGTAAGGGCCTATGACACACGGCACAGCTCAAATGAGTATGTTTGTCTCATATTTGACATTATTAAATACATTTGCAGGTCGGGTGGTGATTTGTTTCACTGAACTGCATGCAGAGTGGGCTCATCGTGAGTGAAACTGAGTTTTGAACACAGCTGCTCAGTATTAAAAGAGCTTGAGCACTGGGAAAAACTGAGAGAGAAAATTCAAGTTGGAGGGAGTCGTCTGTTGTCCTGGGTTTTTTTCTTTTCCCCTGTGAACACAACTTTTTTTTTTTTTTAATAGCCTTGGGATGCTCTTGAAAACAGGTGGATCTTTCCTTTAACTTTCTCTATATTTCCCAATTTCCGTACTTCAATTTAGCCCATTCTCCTTATCCACCTATCCTGGCTCTCTCCACCTTACAACAGGGGACTAAGGCATGTCCCTGGTTTTTTTTTCAGGTCTGTGAAAGACTCCCAGGTTGCATCCACTGTCTGGGCACTTACATCAGCAGGGGCCCAATCTTTCCTGCGGCTACTTCCTGCCCCAGCCTGTTCTGTTCCTCCATCTTCCCCCTCCTGGAGCTCAAAGCGCAGTCACACACCAGCCGTCTGGGCCAACCCCGCCCAAATACAAACCATATGTCCCACCACCACCCTGACTGCAACTGATGTAAACATATATATATATATGTTAAACATGTATATATGTGTGTGTGTGTGTGTGTGTGTGTGCGTGCAGCCTGCTTGTAGGTTACGTAAGGCCAGACGGTTCAAAACAGCTGAAAAGTAATGTCTCATGCTATTTTGACTAGAGTTTAGTGAGGAACGGGCAAATGAAACATGTCATTCTGTTTTGATACTCTCTGATGGTTTTAATTAGTCTACACAATCAAAATCAGGTCAAATACCAGAACACAACAGCCTTGAGGTTCGTCTGTTATTAACAGTTTATAAATCAAAGTCAATATAAATATTGATTTATGAGTTACGGCTTCCAGCACAGCCTTTGAAGTTGGGGATGGCGGGTGTAGAGGAAATTGCAGTATTGTATGTGAACCGTTTACTTTACATACAGTCACATTTGAACACACTTGCTCACATGAAAGCTTGTGTTCGAAATTCATTTTGCTTCCCTGCGCAGCCTTTTTATGACAAGAATTACGACGAATAAGAACAAGAAGAACAACATCGAAAATATTGGGTCAATTGCAGTTGCTCTAGTCTAGATCACAGAACTGCATTAAAACTGGATCGGCTAATACTCATTTCACAGATTTTCACAGCTGCTCCAGTTGCACTGCAATTCTGTCGTCAAGGTGTTTAAACATGAGGTTTAAACTCCAGCTAAGCGTGCTGCAATTGACCCGATATGTTTATAAAGCAATTTCATACACCGAAAGACACAGAACAATCGCTAATCAGAAAACACACAGCGCGCAACTAGACAATATAAAACGGTGGATAATGGAGGAATCACTGAAGAAGGCAGTTGGGATGGGAGGCAAAGCAGGATAACCAAACAGTGACATTAAAATCAGGCAATCCATAAATTGTACATAGACAACAAAATGGCAGTGCAATAAACGTCTACCTCAGTGCCCTTTACATAAGATATGCAATAAAGTCTATGTTTATGACATATTCATGTGCCTTAGTGGTTTTAGCTATAGAAATATGGTCTTGTTATGAGGGATCCGACACAGACATCAAGCTCTTTGCATTCTCTTACTCCAAGGTCTAGTTTTCTTGATTGTCACCAGGCACATAAGAACACGTTTAACATATCTTCAATATTTTTAGTGAAGCTCTATGGTTACTTATAACGTTACTTGTTTGTACAGGTATTTATATTTCTTCTGGCATATTATATTTATATTTGAAAATACATAAAGAACTCCATGTTTCCATGTTGCACATCCGTGTGTATGAAATGTGAGGACACTCAGTGAGTCCAACTTAACTCAAATACACAGCTGACAATGCATACTGTTCAGAAAATTATTCAAACCCACGCGCCAAGAGACCAGAGCTGATGCAAAGCACATTTTAGATTTGGCAAAAAGACGATTTATTTTAAAGCCCAAAAAAGGGTACCTGGAATCTTGATTTTTGCCCTCCATCGCTTAGAGTCTCCCCGTGTGTAGAACTCCACATATCCCCCATGCGCATTTGTGTAGACAGAGAACCCATTGGAGATGACTTTCCCTCCTGAAGAAACTGCAAAGCGTGACTCCAGCTCCTGGTTCTTCCAAAAAAAGGAAAACGTGATTCCTGCATTGGAGCAAGAGAAGAGATTTACACACACACACACACACAAATATAAGCATACAAACATACACTACATGGCCAAAAGTATATGAACACCTGCTCATCCAACATCTCATTCCAAAATCACGGGCATTAATATGGAGTTGGTCCCCATGTGCTGCTATAACAGCCTCCACTCTCATGGAAAAGCTTTCCACTAGATGTTGGAACATTGCTGTGTGGATTTGTTTCCATTCAGTCAGAAGAGCATTGGTGAGGTCGGGCACTGATGTGGGGCTATTAGGCCTGGTTCGCAGTCGGCTTTCCACTTGATCCCAATGGTGTTTGGTGGGGTTGAGGTCTGGGCTCTGTGCAGGCCAGTCAAGTTCTTCGATCCCAATCTCCACAAACCATTTCTGTATGGACCTCTATTTGTGCATGGGGAGCCTAGCCTGAACCATGAAAAACAGCCCCAGACCAAGGGGTGTCCACATACCTTTGGCCATATAGTGTATATAAACTCATATTATGTACAGTCTGTATCAAGACATCTTGTACAGATCAGGTTTTATCACAATTAATCAACCACAATAAATTACTTTTTTTTTTTAAATAAATAATGTGAACAGCGTATACTACTACACATATAAACAAAAACAGCCTACAAAGAAAACACTTCCTCCATGATAAGAGATGCATGAAGCCCAATTCAGTTACACATTTATATACGTTTCCTCATTACCCCAAGACATTCCTGGGAGAGAAGGTGCAGACAGGACTCACCTTCAGGGCCACACAGGGACGGGTCACTGATGCATGAATTCTTGTAGTTCCCAAAGTGCAAAAAGGTGGCCCCATCATCTCCATTCAGATATATCCCCTTATTAACCATTCCTTCTACGATGTCTAAAGGTGGGGATAAAATACATTATTATGTCTGAATATTTGAACTTAGTTTCTTAAGTTATTTTACCAATGATACTAAGGTAACCACATCCATGTTCCAATAAAAAATAATGGTTCAATATAAAAAGAAATAGAAAACAAAATAAACTAAAACCACAAATGACACTAGTTTTGCATGACTGCCTACCTATTCACACTATAAGGTAATGTGCGGAAAAGAAAGTTAGCCTTCAGGGCACATGTTCAGCTGCACATTTGATTGGTGTTTTCTGAACTCTCAATGAGTCAACTGTCCACACAGCACATTTGAGAAGACACATAATGCTCACATGTACATGTAACTTCACCTGAATTTTTTTGAGTTATTAAACTGGATCTCAAATGACCAACTTGGAACAATTATTAGCCCCTTCAACAAGGAGCAACCAACAGCTTTGTCCATACAGAACTATGATGGTACAACACCCTGAAATGATTCCTTTAGAATATCAGTTGCAAGCATATAGGTTTCAGAGGGGATTGAGCTACTTTATCTAGGCGGACTGTGGGTTTTTCACAAAAGCAACACTTTTTTAAGGTTAAGCTCAGTAGCTACCCTATCTTTTCCTCCTCCACTCATGTCTACAGATCTTGACACAATAGAATTTCTTCTGGTATTAAGAGTGTAATTATACTGAACTCCGGGCGTATTTTCAAACCTCAGTGTTGGCCACTGCATCATTAGAGTTGCGGTCTTGGTTAGTTCCCTGGCATGGAACGCGACTGGATGGAACTCCACACTTAAAAAGGGGCAGAATAACTCAGGGGGGGAGAAATTCAACGTCTTTGGGTGGCAGCACATAGTTGCGGTGACACATTAGTGTTGACGGGCTAGGCCGGGACGGCAGGGAAAACAATCCGGGCTGCCGAGCAGGGAACGACAAGGGTTTGAAAATACACCACGGAACACAGACATATATGTACCGACACAAGCTGGGACAGAATGAGGTCGCTTTCGGATGTGTACCGCAATTTCAAGGAACAGGGATGATCCTCACCTACAGTTGCAGAAATGTTAGTGTAGGCGGAATCATTGGTATACACAGAAGAAGTGTTATGGGAGGAAGGGAGCACAGTGTGGTTGTGGATTCTGAGAGCTGGACGGGACATGGAAAACAAAGAGAAGACAAACAGGGTGAAACAGGTGATTCGCATGAACACAAACACAACGCTGGCGGTGCAGTGACGGGAGACAAAAGGCGCGCAGACCATGGAGAAAAAAACGAGGCAAAAGGAAACCAAATTACATAACCCATGCACAGTGCTCAACAAAATTTTGCCCTTCGGTGAAGGGAAATCACATTGAAGGGGGTCACAGCGACGCATGTCCCCACGTGGAATTTCCTTGTCTCACCCAAGGAAATTTCAAATATGTTTCACATGGGCTGCATGTCATCTTCTCGGCTTAAAAGAATTACGCCATACAGTTGATGTCTATCCTACGCGCACAGCTAACATGATGACAATGTGTGAATCTGGGACATTACAAACGGGCTGAGTGATGTTATTCGCTGCCCAAGTAAATGGAGCAAATATGAATTCACTCAATATTAAATGTCAGAGGTGGGAATAAAGCAGAGCACCAAAAGGGAGATTTTTTAAAAAGCCGTTTACGGGAAGGTTATGATAAGCGGTCTCCATAAATGCTCTGGAAGGTTCTTCATTCAATAATATAATGAACTCGGTTTATCTACACCACATATGGAAAAATACAAAGGCTGTAATCTGACATATTGAAAGCTCTGAGCATTTCTATTGCCGGCTTTCTGGCATCTACTGCCTTACATTTTGTTAACTAATTTCCAAAGATGCAAGCCTCTGAGCAGCTGAATCTTTGAAGCCTGTCTCTTTCATGCATCTACAAGATCGATATATTTATTAAGACGTTACTCACAGAAACTCTGTGTGATACAAATGTATCACAAATACCTAGCCTACAGCCTATACTCACAGCATGAACTTACCATTTCAATTATTTACTTTAGCCACTATGCTGATGCACACCAGCCCCGTGAAGAACAGTATTGAAACTGTATAGCCTACATGATCCGGCCTTTCTCGTTTCACAACTGTAACTCTCATTTTTCCATTTTTAAACAGCCATTTTGTGGAACTCTTGGCTCATTAAATTTTGAACACTGCATATAGGTGCATTGGAGAATAAGAATTGAATGGCAACTGGGGGTGTTAAGTCAGAACTAATAAGATGGCACATGCAGACAGCAAGATGACAATTAGTTATATTTTGAAGCATAAGTTACATGTGCACATACTTATATTACTTCCATTAACATAACCTGTTCTGTTTCCAATCTGGTCCCAAAGTCCATGAATCCCATCCACAGCATCCAGGGGCCAGTAGTGCGAGGCCGTGGCGAGCACCTGCAGGCCTGTGGACAAAGCCGGTATGTAAAAAATAATAATAAATAAAAAATCCAGATGACTGTTCTTCATTTCGCTAAGACTTCGAAATGGGAAAATAAACATTGGACATTTCTTTAATGTCAAGGGTAGGCTACATCTGAGATTTCACCGAAATTTCTTATGCAGGGTGGATTGAAATATAGTATATGAAATAGTTTTTCATTTCCGAATGAAGAATAGGCTAAGGATGAAGTAGGCCTTGGCTTTTACTCATCAGTAGCCTAGGTAGGTCTACAATTTACAGCCACGTAACTCGGTCCAATATAGCAAAATAGACAGCAAAATCAGTAAGCTATTCAGGTTCTGAACGCTTTTGCGCGATCTACAGCAGCACATTTATTGTTTTTATATTTCAACTGGATTATTTGAGGCCATTCGTCTAGTCGACTTCGTTAAAAGTGACAACAAAAAGAACTACCACTGTCGGATCTGGACAGTTTTTACTAACTAGGCTACACCTGTTGGCTATTTAACTCCGATAAAATGCTCAATAAAATAAAAGTAGCCTATAATCAAAAAATTAAATAGAATATCATACAATTCTAAGATCTAACATAAACGTCAAATAGTTAGGGGATTAAGATTAAGTAGGCTATTGTGTTACCTGGATGCTCAGACGGTAGAACAGCTTGACCATTAACCTACGCAGAAAGACAACCAAAATTTAAACATCGAACCAACTACGGAGTCTACGCCGAATTGTTCTTAACAATTTTTTTTTTTTTTAAAGTTACATTACCTGAATTAAAGTTACAAATGTTGTTAGTGACAACACTCTGCAAAATTGTTCCATAGCTTGTAGCCTAAATAGCTACTATTGTAACGGTATTTAATTGGTTTGAATTAAATCCTTTGTCCACAATACATCCAAAAACGACTGAGCATTTTTTCCAGCTCAAAAATAAGTCGCAGGTGTTAGAAACAACTAGGCTATAGCCTAAGCAGCTAATATTTAGAATCACAAAGTTGCCGCTTGCGTCAAAAAATGTGTCTATTCTCATTCAACAGTAGCCTATAAAATGCTGTCAAGGAAAATCTTGAAATGATCACATTATCTTTTGCAGTTAACTCTGTGATCCTGTTAGGTTGTTTCCCGAAACTTGTAATCCACCGCCAGAAAAGCGAATTCTGGATCCAGTCTAAAAATGGGCAGCGGAGCCTCAGATTCTCTGCTTGTTACACGCACCGCTCTCAACAGATCTTTGGTAAAATAACTCACTAGCCGGGCCCGAGTACTGTGCGCTGTCGGGCTGGGTGTGGGAATTCAAATTGTGATGTCATGTAGCCCACTTTGAGGAATGGGAAATACCTACAGCGTAGCGCACCACAAACAATCCCCATTCTTCCACAGATGCATAGGCTTCTTGGCAAAAGCAACGGTGGCTAATAATGCTCTGAAAAACTTGACAATACCTTTGTTGAAAAGAATATATTAGTTGAAAGCTCGAGTTAAACGGAAAGATTTGCGAACAATGTGGAATTGAGAAATGATCTACCAAATTATTAGTTTATAGGCTACAACCTAGAGCGCATTAGCCTAACCTATAAAGAATATTGGTGCAATGAAAAATTAATTGTAGATTGGGCCATTGCAGTCTGGTTTCAAGCGCTCATGAGTTCGAAATGACGTTTTACATATAAATGGGTGCAATCTTTTTACGAAACAAATTTAAACGTTTCTTTGTCACGATAGCCCTTTCACGGAGTGACGAGATGTTTATTCCACGAATCCTAGAGATTTTAATTAGATCAACTAAAATTCAGACCCAGCTAATTTCATGGCCAACAGTGCCATCTTGTGGTGTACACGTGAAAAACGTGCAATATTTCATTTATATGCCCACGATTTCAAAATTTTACCTGTAGACATAATACAAAAAGGATATAGTCGGGTTCTGTGGAAATTCATAAAAACGAATCGTTCTTTGGGCTGCATAGCAACTACCTCAGATTGGCAGGTATAACTATCAAAACTACATAGAAATGACAGGTCATTTTAAGGTTGCATGCAATAAGAAATGCATATTTCTAGCTCCCCCAATCAATTTCTCACTTATTCCAAATTAACCTGCAATTTACAGGGTAGAAAACACGATTGACAGAAAACATTTAAGATGCCAATTCTAATACACTCTTGGATTAAATGTCATTTCAGTGTAGGAGGGGCATGACAGGGTAGTTTTCCATAGTTTTTATGAGTTGACCTATGGTTACCAAGGCATTCAGTGCAAGAAAAAAAGTACAAGACATTACATGATCAGAGATGTGATCCCCATCATTCTGAGGCAATAACAGAGTCCGAAATTTGATTGCCAAATATAATCTTAAATTTCATTTCATTAAAAAGTTCACGTGTAAGTTTACCCGACAGCCATTTCAAAGTGCACAATAAAAGAAATCCTGATCAAAAGGGTTTTGTGCTTTCAAAACAAATAACTTTATTGTGACAAAGAAAAAAACAACAACATGGGAATGAAGTGCCACACCATTAAGATTATAAATTATCTAAATGAGCGAAACTAAACCAAAAACAAGATAACTGCAGTCCAAAAAGAAAAAATAATAAAAAGCGAAGTAATGCAGGTCCAAAAGAAGCTTCATTCTCCAGCCACCAAAGCTCTTGTAAAGCACACGCACGAAGGTTCCGCTGAATTACTGTGGGACAGGACACGCCTTGCCCCATGCCCGACTGTCCCATTCCCACCATATAACCCAAAAGCCACCCCCCACCCCCTTCTGCACAGAGCAGCCTATAAAACTAGACCGCCAGTGTCAGGCTGCAGCAAATTCACAGGTCCTCTTCATCGTCTGGCAGGGCAGTGGACTGGGCTACCTGCAGAGAGGACAGCCAAAGAGATTAGTTAGTTACATTAGGCCATTCAGTTCAGGAACAAAAATAGGTAACGCAAGAGTCAAGTGCATTTCCATTGTATTATACAGCTCCCAAGGCCGAATCCCGTTTCACCTCTGCCCCTTCCACCTCTGCCCCTTCCCTTGAAACCATTATGAAACTCCAATCCCTTACATATTCGCGCTGATCCGAAACAGTCGCTTTTTCATGTCAAAGTATCCGCAGGATCAATTACACAAGATGCACCGCAAATATTTGCTGGAGCCATCGGAGGGGATGAAGTCAAACTCAACAGGCCCATAACGTAGATCAGGGGTGTCCAACCCCGATCCAAACCAGTAAACCCTGCTGATTTCCATCGTTACTCAGCATATAAATGATAAATTAACAGTTTATTAATTAGTTAACTTCACCTTGCTTCTTGGGTCTAAACTGGATGCACTTAAAATAAAAACCAGCGGACCATGTGGCTCTCCAGACCACTGGGCCAGCACTGCCACGGCTACGGGTCTTACATGGATTGATTTAGCTTAATTTTTTTATGATTCTGGTTTCACAGGAGGTGCTCCACACCTCTTCCCAAAAGGAGGAAAATCCATGCTCTCGGATAAGGGCTCAAACTGATCCCATACCTTACCAGGGAAATTTGTAAAACACCATCCCTTGCTGAGACACCAAGGGAAAGGCCAAGGGAAATGCAAGACGACGTGAGATCAGTCTACTGCCCTCCGTCCCGCTCCATTAGATTTTATTATAAACCACGTGGTTTCCAAAGTTTCCCTGGCAACCTTTTTCAACCTCACATACCAACATCTTAGTTGGCCTTAAAAAAAAAAAAAAAAAGTTTAAATAAAAAAAACTATCCATTTGTACAGATTGATTTCACCAAATCAACTCTGGTTAAATACCTTGCTCAAAGGTACAGTGGATGTGCTTGAATCTGCAACCAACTGCTGCAGGCTCAGTTTATCATGGGTTTTCCACGAGAAGATCATTTAGTTGTAATGGATTTTCTATATGCATGCTTGCTAATGCACCTAGCAAAGATTCCTAAAGACTCTACAAAAACTACTGCCAAATATTCAGGCAAAAGCTCAAAATCCTTTTTTAATCATAGATAATGTCAGCTGCATTTAAACTCAAGTTATTTCTACCCCTAGAAATTGGATGCAAGCAAATTTCTTAAATTCCTGAGGGGGAAAGAGTTGCAAGACAGTCTCAGAACACCTGTGCACTTTGATAATGGTTACATAATCCTTTGGTCATGACCACCCCTGCTGTACCTGTAGGTCCTCCTCATACTGTTTGGCCAGCTGGGGGTCCATGACAACCTCCGGGGGTGCCAGAGCAGGCATGGCCACAAACTCCAGATTTGGGTCACCAATCAACTTCCTGGCCAGCCAGAGGAAGGGCTTCTCAAAGTTGTAGTTGCTTTTTGCAGAGATGTCGTAATACTAAAAACATGGGACAAGCAACAGATTTAAGAGCTCTGCAGAAACTCATGTGCGCAAGTAAGACATCTCATGTTAATAAAGGCAACACTAGACTAGTGGTTCCCAATCTGGGTCCTGAGAGGGTTTTAAATGGGAAGCAGGATGACTAAAATTACTATATACACACAGTTCAGTGATATTAACACCAGTCAAGAACAGTTAGATGCTGCCATATGTTTGGAACATTATACAAATTAGGTAAGTGAGAATTTGTCACAGGGTCAGTGAATTTGGGATGAACTGATCTAGAAAGCACCCACAATGCCGGAGATGCCTGCCGTACCTGGAGGTTCTTCTTTCTGTGGAAAATGATGGCCTTGGCTTTGACTTTGCGGTCTTTGATGTCAACTTTGTTTCCGCACAAAACAATGGGAATGTTCTCACAGACCCGGACTAGATCTCTGTGCCAGTTGGGAACATTCTTATACGTTACCCTCGACGTCACATCAAACATAATAATGGCACACTGGGCTGAAAGAACAAAAACAGGATGTTAAAAGCCTACATGGAGCAAACAAACCTGACATTACAAAACCATCAAGGGAAAATCAATCACCAAATTTCCTATTCATGACAGGAAAGTATAAAACAAATGTATTAAAGGGAAGCATGAGCAGTGTTGAAGACTTCAGTACCCATTTCCCCCATACCAAGTGTAGATGTTACTTTTGTACTATGTTTCATGCACGGTACACTGCAAATTTGTGCATCTACAGCACGGGTGTGAGTGTGTGGGTGTGTGTGTGTGAACGGCAAGTGTTTTCAGCACAAACCACACAATCAAGTCAGAGGACAAATGCTGATTTAATCACTGCCTCTACTTGATTACCTTTAACATATGGTTATGTACTATAATGGGCGGTTTGGCTTTGAATGTGACAATGTCATTAGTTCAGACAACTAGCAAATTCTCATTTTGTTTTGGTTCTTCAAGCTAGCCTGCCATTATAGCTCACCATCACTAGAGCTAGCCACAAACTTTATACATCAGCAGCCATGCTAGCTATTGAGCCATTGTAACCTCAACAAGGCTAAAGCTAGCTAGCTCTGTGTGTGCATTTATTAACCATAGCACAACTGTAGCTAGCTATATGGACGCATAGCGTTCACATTTTTCTGGGAGGGATCTCCTCTTCTGGCAGCGGTTCCTGGTTTCCTTGTAGTGCTGTAGCATGCGTTTGGTTCATATGTGGTTCTATAGGGTCAGCTCCACCAAAAGTGTATGAAAGATTCCACATAATCACACCGATATTGCACACGTCACCTTGGATAAGTGCACCTGCAAAGCAGAGGAATTGCGGTCCTTACCTTGAATGTAGTAGCCATCACGCAGACCACCAAACTTCTCTTGTCCAGCTGTGTCCCACACATTGTATTTTATCGCCCCTCTGTTAGTGTGGAAGACGAGAGGATGGACTTCGACACCCAAAGTGGCTGCAAAACAGAAATTATTCACTTTACAGGTGCTCTCATCCACAGTGACTTACAATAAAGGAGAATATAAAAGCATTTATCCAATTTACACACAATAATGCCAGACAGGCAAGTACATGTGCAACTAAAACAATAATGCAAAACAATAACCGCTCGGGCCTTAATGTCAGGAAAAACATTTTGTATTCTTTGATCTGATTCAGTTCCGAAAATAAATTCAATTGCGACATCTGGTGGTTAAGAAATAGCATTACAACTAACATTACAGAGAACAAGGAGGAGTGAAACCAAGAGCAGCTCTACAATCAGCATTCCATTTAGGCAGCACAGAAGCATCGGATCCTGGATTGGCCATTGGGACGGCTGACCAAATATAAACCTAGTGGGATGAGGCAACTCATATTAACTGGACATTTTCAAGATGACATGTCTATGCCATTAGGGGAGCAATTAAAATGTGTTTACTAGTTTGGAATGCCTAGGCAGCTACAGTATAGCCACATTCTTGAGACCACATTAAGATTTAAAAAAATATTTGATGGTGATAGAAACAAATATTATGGTCATAAACCATTGCAAAACTTGGGAGTCAATTTATTTTTAACGTTCACATTTTGAAATTGCATCAAGGACGCTTATTTAAACTTAAAGGGATAGTTCGGAATTTTGGACGCCGTCTCAATTACGACTTACCCATGATGTAGTTGATTGATGGAAACCATTCTCAGCCAATTCCATGCTGTCCCTTCTTTTGGACATACACACATTGCTAATGTTAGCGCAACTCTAAGGTAACTGCTAGCATCCACTACCAAACGCACTTACACCACAGTGCACCCAAACCAAATAAAATACGACGAGTTTATCAGGGTTATTTTGAGTGTTTATACAATCATTTTTGAAGTCAAACTATCGTTGAATCCTTTACTTTGTGCTGACCTACATTCTCTGTGGAAGTACAGCGGCGGAGCGAACGTGGCCATTGCAACTTGGTCTTCTTTGTTGTTGTAGTCGACCAGTGCCGGCACTACATTCGTAGGTAACGTAAAGTATCGCTCCGCCTCCGTACTTCCAGAGAATATAGGCAGCATGGAATTATCTGAAAATGGTTTCCATCAATCAACTACATCATAGGTAAGTCGTAATTGAGGCATTGTTCAAAATTCCGAACTATCCCTTTAAGGGACGCAGGTATCTTACCAAAGCACTGCTTGAGCAGAGAAAGTAGTGACGTTAAAGTGTCAATCATGTCTACTTTGCGCCTGGACCGGCTGTTCCAGTTTCATGTAGTGTGTGTGAAAAACCAGAGTGCCTCCTTGTGCATTTTAATGTTACAATTCAATTTCATTAAAAATGGGTACCAACTAGTATGTAAAAAGCATACAAGTTGACAGGTCTAAATACATTCCCCATTCTAGTTTGTGAGTACATTAATTTAGAAGCACCCCTGCATAAATATTTTATTATTTTTAAAGGAGGCGCCAGTTTACCCTACTTATGCTTTTTTTTGTTGTTGCAATATTCACTTTATTCAGACAGGGAGAAAGCAGGGAGTTACATGCAAGAGAAATAACAGCACAGGAACTCATGAGGGGATCGAACTAGACTGCTTCATATATATGGGTTCAGCTAGTCATGCCAGACTGTCACACTCGTTTTCACCGCTGACTACAGATACAGGTAAGAGGGGTCAACTAGAGCTGGTCAACACTCGCTGTGGGGCAGACGTTGATCTTTACCAAGATAAGGGACCGCCGACTGGCTCTTCCCATAAAAAGGCACTATTCCGGTGCATGGATGGGGCCCTGCGGTCTGGTATTGAACCCAGACAGTGCCAGCAAGGCCAGCAGTGGGGGACAGTTAGCTCTAGGGTTGCAAAAGGGATGAAGGCTTCAGTCAGCAAGGAGGAGCAACCCCTGCCGATTGATGAGGCGCCAGCAAGTTTGTCCATTGAGCTATACACGAAACGTCTTACTCCAACTCATGTCTGTAAGCCCAGTTCAGACAGGTGTGGTAAGCAGCAGCTTATATCACACGCTTTGTAGGAAAGCACATGCCCACCTGCACTTTCCATATTTGACAATGGAGGTTGCAAGACAAGTTGTGTGGCTGTATTCCGCATTAGTTGCAGGGACTTAGCGGCACAGGGATGGAGACCAGGAGAAAAATTAATAAACTGAGCATAAGTAAAAGGGCCGAGACCAAGAGCTGGGTAGAGTAGGAGGTGGATTTTGCAGATTGTACGGGAACAATCCGCATTCCCGACTCACTGCCGTAATATGGGGGAGGCCAAGGAGTCGGTTATCATGTATATCTAGGCCTCTTAGACGTGTTCCAACCGCAAGTGAATTTTCATGCAGCGTCAAGCCTGAGGGAATGAAGCATTACTACCCCAGTAGGACATTCCAGAAGAAAGGATAGTAAGAGGGTTAGGGGAGCCATAGTGTAGTCATAAGAGGTGGGTCTTCAGCCTGCATCTGCAGATGGGTTGTCTCTGCTGTCCTGACCATTGTGGGAAACTGACTGCAGACGTGCCCAGAGGTTGCAGAACGGGGAGATCTGGCTGGTGTGTAGGGTCAGACAGAATCAATGTCCTCAAACAAAGCCACCACTTGAAGGGTATGGTCCCTTGGTAGGGCTACAGTCCCTTCAAGTGTTCAAACAGCAACTGCAGTCACCTTTTAAGAACATTCAACTTACCCACATATTTCTTTTCAAACTCTCCTGTCAAATGTCGCTTCACAAAGGTAGTTTTTCCAGTGCCACCATCTCCAACCAGGACCAACTGAAAGGAAATGTAGGCTTAGACGTTGGACCAAACACAGGCCAAAGGATCAACAGTGCTCCAACACATGGAAATAAAAAAGGGGAGCAACCTCAATTTATGGTGTATGGTTTAGCAGGGTTAAGGCCTTCAGCTTAAAGGAAAAACATGTTTCTGTGACCATTTACATGTCAAAGCAGGGTTTCCACTCAATTCAAATTTAATGTTTTAAGTCCAGGCCAAACCTACACAAAAATAAAGGACAAACCCACACTCCACACCACCCCTACCCCAAAAGGATGAATGTGAGAATGTGTGCAATGGTCACCAGAGCAAGTTACTTAAGATTACTCCCCCCCCCCCCCCCCCCAAAGTGAACACATTTTGAGGCACATTTATTTTGAAATATTTAACATCTAAAAAAGGTACACTCCTCCCTGGTGACCAAAAACATAAGAATGTAATCAACGAGCCGTCTAATTTGCCAGCACTCCCATCAACTGATGCAGCAAGACTTGAATGACTTCAACACAGCAAATTGGCAATAAACTGGCTTACATTTCACCCACTGCAATTTCTTGGACCCATTCACCCTGACTTTCAATGACAGTGGATCATCTGACCACTTTCAGAATTTATCCATTAGATACCAGGATCAAAATATTGTCATGTGAACCCTTTCAAAGCCATTGAGGCACTTCTCATACTCAACATTATGAAAGCAAACAAATACATTAACCTGTCACTAAAAAATACAACATTCGGGAACAGCAAATTGATTCAACACCAAACACACAATACCAATGTATTGCATATCCAGTTGATATGAACACAGTCTTACTTTGAACTGGACTTGAGGCTCTGGTACTGCCATGACTGATTTAACCTGAAAAAAAATTTCAATAAAATCGGTTAGCCATCTTAGTTGGTTACATTCAAGCAACGACATAGGATTCGGCCCGTCCTGTAAAAGTTCAAACGGAGGGGGTCATCAGAATCCGTGAAGCAGGGAAACAGGGCGAGGCAAAGGGACGATGGGGCCACGTGTTAGAAACCACAAATATTTAGTACAATAGGATCGAAGAGTAAGTCGACTGCAATGTCACCTAACCACCAACTTAACGTTACAGTTCAACTGAAAACGGTCAAACAGAAGAATAAGTCGACTGTAATGTCACCTCACCAACTTAACGTTACTTCAACTGAACACGGTCCATCCAGCTGCAGCCAGTTGACGTTACACCAACCGAACCGATATGGCAAACGTTAGCGAGCAAACAATTGCCCACTGTCCACATTAGAATAAGGGATGAGGGCTTAGCTATTCAACATTAAGCAATATAAGCGGTTGGCTAGCAAACAAAATCCTAAAAATGTACAAAACTTGTATTTCGGTACGTTAACAGCAAGTTAGCAACCTGTGCATAATGATGGCTCGCTAGCTCCATTTCTGTAGCGAACTTTCCATTGGGCCCTTTTATCAGCTGCGTTACCCCGGCTCTAGTCCCCATTAGCGACAGAGAAAGCTAAGTTAGATGTATTCGTCGTCATTGTATATCGCCAGCGTTTAAGGACTATAATTCGTTAAGAGGCTCAACTTAAAAGCATAACGTTTACTTTTCTTGCGTAAAGGGTAACGTTAGACTAGCCGATTCACCACTTAGCCAACTGTGATCGCGAACACCATCACACCCAACATTACCTATGAAATGTGATAAGCTACGAAGTTGGCGATAAACAACAATGTCGTTCGCAAAAGATCAAACAAATGATTATAGCGATGCCTTCATTTACGACTAAAATTAAGTTCAGTTGTTGTCTCATTGTCACGTTAAAAAAGCCCGCCAAGTGCTTAGCTAGCCACAGTAGCGACCATTCACAGAAAAGTATAATGTGGTTACGCCTAAAGTTCGATTCACATCGAGAAAATCGTAAAACATCAGTCTACCAATTCCCAAATCAATATATGCATATACGTAATATTATAATAGCTTCGCGGATGTCATTGATTGTTGGTGGATTCTCTTTCTTCTGGTAACCTACCTTATCTTACAGCACCACAGCCTTTCAGGGAATGTTCTGAAGAAAATGGCTGATTCGCTTTTGAAGCTGAACACCACTATCACGTGCTTATTTTTCTCCATGGCAACTCGCGGCAAGATTTGGTGTTTGAATCTCCACCCATGTGGGGGCAGTGACGACGTTTCTTAGCGTTTCCATTGGCTGAGTGAACATTGATGTATTGACATGACGGGATCTGGACCAATTGCAATTGTGTTCGCCGACTTTTTTTGGGGGGTGTTTGCGGACTTGATCTAGTATCAAGGGGCCAAGTCTGGGCTTTCGTTTTGAAGCTCACTTCCTGGTTGGACTGGGAGCGGCAATTGTGCCGTTGCTCACTAGCGCCACTGCGATTGGCTCCAGCAGTGGCGCCCCCAGCTGTACGCAGAGTACGCAGTCTGCGTACCTTAGCAACAGCAAAATTAGTATTTCCATTAAAACTGACGTGAATTGTCAAAGTCTCTGCGTGTTTCTACGATGTTGAGGAATTATATTTGCTTATTGTCTTCGTTGTATTGCCTGGTTATTGTATTTTCCAAGTTTTGCATATTTCAAACATTTGAAAGTAATTGGAAGACAGTTGAAAGTGATTGGAGGACCACCTTTTTCTTTAGACCGGGAAAAGTTTAGAGTTGCCTTTTTACTTGTCAGTCAAGATAACTAACCTAAACGAATACAGTAATTGACGTTAGCCAAATATGTCAAAGAAAAGAAAGCAGCTCAGCATTGTGGAACTGTTGAGTCTGAAAAAGAATGAAAATAACAATTTGGAGAATCAGCTTTCGGAGAACCAGTCCTCAGCTGAGGATGAGTTAGCCCCACCGGGAGTCGAGCTACCCACCAAAATGTTCTTTTATTTGCAGTGACTTGCTCTTGCTCGTGCTCTTGCTCTCTCTCACACACACGCACAATTGGCGTGCATTCAGTGATAATATTTTATTAGAAATTTAAGCAGTGAATACATTTTGCTGAGCATGTTCGATAGTTACATTGACTTGTCAGAAGTGTTTTCATTGTGTTAACATTAACTGTGCTGTAAGTCGCGTAACAGCTTGTTGCGCGCAACATTTCCATTCTATTGTGAGGTCTCTCCAGTTTTCCTGATGAAACATCAGGCTACTGTAGCTAAGTCACGTAACATCTTTTTGCGCGCAACATTTCCATTCTATTTTGAAGTAAGTCTCTCCGGTTTTGCTGATGAAAGATCAGACTTTAACGTAGGCTAGGCTTACTCCTACGTTAGAACATGTTGTAATATGCGACCCTATGAGTGCAAAATATATCGGTAAATTACGTTGTAACGTTAGTCCTAAGTAGTGGCTTTGTTTTCATGTAGCCTATCGCTTGGCCTCCTCTGTTGCGTACCCCGGGAAGAAATCCTGCGGGCGCCCCTGGGCTCCAGTATAGGTCTTGCACCATGTAAGTCAATGGCAGCGATGTGGTCAAAATACTCAGTCAATACATTTTTCCCGCAAAAATGTTTTAATTGCAATAGGTGCCTTTCCTTCATCTAATGCCTCTGCATGTGCTGATTTTTTTAAAATATTGTGTCGTTTGGACAGGGTATTAACATTTGTTCAGGACCAATCAGAGGGACAGGTTGAGTCCTCTTCGGCTCCACGGAGCAGACCGTTAATATATAGTTCTATGGAGCAGACGCAGTTCGTACAAACCGGCGGCGAAAAAGACTTCCGGGGACTCAATTCGGTTTTTACGAGGCAATGGGTGACGTCGCAGTGACTTTGTCCATATTTTTATACAGTCTATGTCTAGTATGCGGAAAATGCTACGTCGGACTGAGGAACATTGACACGGGATGGCAAGTAGTAGTGGAGGGAATTCAGAGGATGAGGTTGAGGATGACATGGATGTTGAGGAACGGAGTAAAGTAGCTAGCAGGAGAGGACGGGGTAGAGGGAAAGTGAGGATAGAAGAGCAGGTGAGGAAACCGGGTAATAAAAGTAATAAACGGAGTTTGGCGTTAAGTAGCTCTGATAGTGAAGGTTCGCGATCAGTTCGTAAGAAATTGGTGGGAGAAGAATTTAAAATAATACTCAGCCTAAATTTAGGCGGGAAGATGAAAATATCAACTTGAGTCCAATTGCTTTGACCTGGGAGTTGAAAAAGAAAGTAGGAGATATTGAAATGGATAAAATCCTTCGAGATGGAAGTTTGTTTTTGAAATGCAATAACGAAGAACAGAAAAATATGGCGTTGCAGATATATCGGCAGGAAAATGGTGATTGAGAGAAGTATTGGGTGAGGATAGATTTAAATGGGGAGTGATAGCAGGCATACCAGTAGAAGAAGATATGGACAAACTTGCAAAGATTATCGAAGGAGAAGTGAGGAAAATTAAGAGACCGCTTAGAACAGTAAATGGACGTAAGGAAAAGAGTATATCAGTACTCATGGGTTCTAGTTTCAGGGTTCTAGCTTACCTGAAAGGGTTAAAATAGGTTATATGAGCTTTAGGGTAAGGGTTTATGTACCACCACCGCTTCATTGTTACAAATGACAGAAATATTGCCGCAGTTTGTAGGGGAAAACAAAGATGCGCAAAATGTGGAGGGGATCATAAGTATGAAGAATGTGGGGATAATGTGCAAGCCAAATGCTGCAACTGTGGAGGTGCTCATGGTGTGGCATATGGAGGATGTGAAGTTAGGAAAAGAGCAATGAAAATTCAGCAAATCAACACAAAATAACATAACATATGCAGAGTAAAGAAAGTGCAAGGAGAAAGCAGAGTAGAAGAATCAGAGAGAAATTACCAACCTTCTAGATTTGAAGAGCAAGGAGAAAGGAGAGTAGAGGATTCTGAGAGAACAATCGTTAACCAAACTTCTAGAGTTGGGATGGAACAGAGTAGCCAAACTAAAGGGTTGAGTACTGAAAAATTGATTGTATTCATTGCCTATGTCCTCAATCGTTCAGACTCGTGGACTCAAATGCGTGTTCTCATCAAGTCCATGAGTGCTTAGGACTGTCCCATTGTGAAAACAATGTGTGCTGCTTGGTTGAAACAAAATCCTGCACCCATACCGGCCCGTTCTGGATAAACTTGAGGACCCCTGGTCTAGCCACTCTCCCAAAGAGGCCAAATCTATGAGGTGCTGAAGAGATTGACAGTTTCTTCAATTCCAGCCAGTGAGCTCTGCAACTGTGCTGTAACTGCCCTTCTGACAGTTGCCCTTCTCGTCCGGTTGTTTTGTAGGATGGCCTGATCTTGGTAGTGCCTGGGTTGTGCCATATTTTTCCATGTTACAATGGACTGAACAGTGCTCCTTCACTCCTTTGTGTCTTCCAACAACTTTCTCAAAGTTCCAAAAGCAGTTCCTGGCTGATCAGAGAATTTAGTTAACTTGGAATTCATAGAAGCAGTTCTAAAAATTACATGTTCCAGATGTTTCAATTAATTTAACAACTGTAGGCAATCACATCCTTACTTTATAAATTACTCGATACATGGATTGATGCTTAAACAGCGTTAAGTTATGAAATTGTATTTATCATATCGTCACCCTCTTAAAATAATGGCTTAAGTCACTTTTTGAGGAAAATTATATTTTTGCCTAAATCAACTCTTCATGATGCTGGCCACCTCTGGTAAAATGGCCTAAGTACTTAATTGAAAAGATCATGCTGTTCCTACCTGGTAATGCTATGGCCTATGTCAAGCGTGTGACTTAGGCATTTTATTTTTTCCTAAGTCACATTGTCTTGACTTAGGCAAAAATAAAACGGCCTAAGTCACACGCTATTGTTTGTAGTGCAGTTTTGCCTAAAAAATGCAGCTGTAAGTCAGGCCTAAGTCCGTTTTTTTTGCCTGTCACAACGGCATGTTCGTAAATTGGCCTAAGTCATTTAATTGTTGTATGTTACATAATTGACACAGTGTTATTTGTATGTCAATAGTCATCTATTGTCGTAACAGTTTTTTGTGGAATGATTAATAAATATCATATATTCTGTATTTGGTTCAGTTTTTTATGTTTTCTGAAAAACTTGAAAAAGTGACTTAGGCCATTATTTTAAGAGGGTGACGATATTCAACTCTAAAGCATCGAATTCAAAAACAAAGTATCTATATTCTATAAATGATACACTCGATTCAAACCGCTTCCCTGATGTTTGTCATTGTAGTCCCAATGTATCCATTGAATTATCCGTGTTTCAATATACCTTTTCTAATAGACAAACCCAAAACACGAATGAACAATTTGTAGCCTATAGACATGAGGTGGCATCAGAGAGCCAAATAGCCTACCAATTAGCCTAGACCATTGCGCAATAGTTATATTTTATACGACATCTACATAGGCCACAAACTGGAATAAAATGTCTATTAACCAGCTGACAAAAATGTATTTGTAGGCTACGCAGCAATTATTTAGAGACTGAATTATTGTGGTTTTGTCAAAATAAACTTTTGTAAAACAGCTTGCAGCGCACCATTCAAATATTAAAAATGAAATAGATTAATTAAAACGTTTTTATCGTACTAGGCAGAAGATCAGCCAATCGCATGATATGAACACCGAACTATAGTTCGGTGGGTATGAAGCGGAAAAGTTTCCTGCTCCATTGCTGCTTGTGCGAGTGCACGACCGTGACCGTGTAGAGGCGTTTCCGAGGGCAGGGCACGCCGCCGCGCCGCTAGTTTAGAGGAGTTCGGAAAGCTGTTTTTCAAGCAGGCGAACGCTAAAGGGAATAACGTTACATTGTCTTGATAAATCTAGGAAGCATCACACATTTGTATATACATTATTAGCACAGGTCATTTAAAGAGGTACACGTTGACGTGGAAACTTCAATAACAAACCGATCGATGTGTCCGTGGATATCTTTCCGACTTACTTCTATGGAATAGTGCCAAGACATTGGACATTGTGCGTTAACGTTTGCTGGTTAGATAGCTGATGTTTTTTTAACCAACTCTGCTGAAAAAGAAGGGTGATGAGGGACCGGTTGGCCGACTTGACAGCCGTAAGTAAAGTAAAATTATTATTATTATTATTATTATTTTTAAATAACCATCTTAAATGAGTAGGCTACCGTTACTAGCCCAGCTGTTTAAGTTAGCTACTAACGTTAGCCTTTATCAGTCAGTGGTCAGCTAATTTAGCCATCAATTACACTAAAGTTACTCCTAACTTAGCTAACGTAGCCATCTTCAATTTACTGGCTAGCTACTTAGCAAATATGGCATCATTTACTTTAACGTTAGCTAACTTACGAGACTGATCAGCTGTTATACCGAGACAGCTAGGTAGCTAACGTTACTTAGCTAGTGTACCACTAACGTTATAATCGACCACCAAAGTTCGCCGTAAAGTATCGTTAGCTCGCCAAGAGACCCACAAATGAACGCTGTAAAATGATGCAGTTAATTCAACACAACAGTGTACGTTTGCTAGCGAGCTAGTAGACACCGGCTATTAGTTTTCACGATATGGTTTTCACTATGGACGAGAACTTTGCTAACGCTGGCTAGTTAATTAGTCACTGATGCAATTAATCCTAACGAATTATAACGTTACCAGTTCTATTCTTGAATGATGTTAGCTAGTTACAAATTATCTGCTCCATAAAATTCTCATGACTTATTATAGTTAGCCTAAACATAATAGGAAAGAGTCCTCATGTCACCGACTTCTATTCGTGGCATTTAGTTAGCAAACTAAAAAACGTTAACAGATATTTAGCGGCCTTGAATTTAATTGGTCTATTTTTCTGAAACGTCTTTAGTTCTACATTTAGAATTCGGCCACTTATTCTCACTTACCCTTATTTTTTGAATGTTTTTTCGGTCACAGAATTGGACCAGCTACGTTACTGTCGTTACTAACTGCTTGACCTTACGAGTGTTAGCAATAAAATAACTGGCCACAGGTCTGTCGGTCAATTAACCGTTAACTAATTGCATGCGATAATGTGCAGGTGGTATTGAACGTTATTATGCGAGACTCTTCAATTAGTAGCCTAGCCTATGCCAGCCAGGGTTGTGCACCATTCAGAATTGAATTGAGAATGCCTCTTAAATTCCAATTCAATTCTTGAATTTGAATTCAATTTGAATTGAGGTAGCAAACAGAATTGCAATTCGAATTTTAATTAAATGAAGTAGAATTTGAATTCTATGAAATTCTAAGAAATTAATATACTACATACAGTTGAAGTCGGAAGTTTACATACACTTAGGTTGAAGTCATTAAACTCATGTTAACCACTCCACTGATTTCATGTTAGCAATCTGTGGTGTTGGCAAGTCAGTTAGGACATCTATTTTGTGCATGACACAAGTAATTTTTCCAACAATTGTTTACAGACAGATTATTTCACTTTTAATTCACCATATCACAATTCCAATGGGTCAGAAGTTTACATACACTAAGTTGACTGTGCCTTTAAATCTTTAATATTTGGTCGCATATCCTTTGTATGCCATGACTTCCTGATGTCTGTGACCCAAGAACACCAAAAGACACTTGATATCTTATTTTCTGGTACTCTTATAAGCGATACTATAACGTCTCTGCATTTGAATGGATCTCTATGGGAATTGGGGGGTGGGACTAGATTTAGCTGTACATTATGCTGGAACAGTGTGAAATACATGATTGGTAAAATGGCTCTAAGTCATCAAGGGTCTGAGGTATCAAACAAGCCTCAAACCATCACTCTGCTGCCAGATATGCAGTAGATGTGGATGGATCACTTTAAGGGTTGTTTCTCCTGAACCCTTCAAGTTAATCCTAACCCTTAGAAAAGGCTCTGCAGTATGTCTAAGTTATCGCAAAATGTCTGTCGATCGTACCCTAAAGTGGTGGTGGCATAACGGTGCATACTGAGGCTTGAATATGTGACTGCAGCATGTGAAAACCACCCAGTGTTTTTGACAGGCACAGTATGTTTTCACACCTCTTTTTTCAGAAAATTAAGGGCAGTCCTTCATCTTTAAGGTGTTGGAGAATACTGCTGTGTGAGATCATTGGGTTTGCCTAAATTCAGGTTAAAATTCACTGAATAGTTTCCTTTTTTTTTTTTGTCTCTCATGCTGACATTGTACCGATTTGGTATAATGTTGTTCAGTAGTTAAGTAGTGTCCTGTAAGTCAGCTCGGTCACAACCAATTGCTATCACTACATGAGATTCATGTGTCTTTTAACATACTGTTTATTTAAAAAGTAATCCCAAATTGACACATTTTGATCTTTTTTGGCTATAAAATGGTAGTCTAAACACTTTTTATTTTTCTATGAGCGATGTCTAGTAGGGTTTAATATCAAAATCCTATACCTTTTACACGCAATGGAATATATGTCCGCATTAAAGTCAGATGGAAGGGGTCAACTTGTGTTGTTTTTGAATACATTCCAGAATATTTAAATGTTATCAAAGCAGGACTTTCACCTGGAATGCTTCTTGTCTCCACAGAACAGTACACATGAGGAGGAGGAAGTCAACATCACGGTTGAGAAAGATGCATTCATGGAAGTATTCTTCAGACAGGTAAGAATGACTTGAATATATTTTAAGGAAGACTTGTATTTATCATTGTTACACTGATGTTAGAAGCATCGATAAAGAGTAACAAATAAGCTTATCCTGCAGGTGGAGGAGATTAGGGGACTTATTGATAGGATATCATCTCAAGTGGAGGAGGTGAAGAAGAAACACAGCATGATCCTGTCGGCGCCTAATCCTGATGAGAGTGAGCGCACATCTGCACGCCCTTCCCCTCCCCTCCACCCCTCTCCTCTCCTCTCCTCTCCTCTCCCCCCTCCTCTGTCCTCTCCTGCTGAGCCGAATATGCACCCGTTCACATGTTCTCTCATTATGTCACCTGTTTAAACTCGTTCATATCAGTTCACAGCTAATCACATCAACTTACTCCTCATTCCATTAACGTTGTGTTCATTGTTCTTTAGTTTTGCCGGTAGGACTTAGATTGTGTGATGTTTGGATGCCTGCGACTGTTTTTGTGTTAGAGCAAAAAAGGTGGAACACAGGTTGACAGTGACCATCCTATGATGAATGAGGTCTGCTCCGGCTTAATTAATTTACAGGCAATGTTGTCGGAAGAGGCAATCTAATTAAAGGGTAAACGAGGGCTAGATATGGAAGACATCAATTTGTGATTGAAAGAAGATTGCGCTCTGTGTTCTTTGGGGCTATAATGGTAATGCATTTTAAGTATAATTATTCTTCAGTTTCCTGGTAGTTAAAACGTGCTGTAGATCAAGTTCCATTGGACACTTGACCATTTTATATTTCATATTGATTACAAGTGAAGAGTAAACTGAAATGACCTTTGGAGCAGCTTTAAACGTTGCCAGTGCACGCATATATGTATGTGTGCAAAACCAGACAATTAAAATGGCAGTATTATTTTTCCTTGTTAGCTGAAGGGCTAAATATAGCCGCTGATATTCAGAGGTATGGCTGTAAAGTTGGCTGCTTGAGGAAAGAAAATAGCCAAGACTTCCTGTTGAGCAAATAGCCAAGACTTCCTGTTGAGCATTGTCCTGCTTCAGAAAATGTCATATCTGTCATAATACAAATAAATTGCGGAACAAGGAAGCTTGTGTGGGAAGAGTGCCTTTGACCAGAAACCTCTTGTGTTAACCAGGGAAGGAGCCAGGCTGGGAGGGAGTGACATTGCCAGCTATGTTAATATAGTTTAACAGTTTAACTGCCCATTTTCATGGAAGTATCTTACGAACATTCACAGTTTGTTAGCAGGGAAGTTATGAACAAACAAACAAAAAAAGACAAACCAAGTGCTGCAATTTTATTTATTTGTTTTAGGTGTATGCATTTTCACATACCCAAGATCTAGAACTTAAAGGGATAGTTTACCCATTTTTAAGAATTTGATATTGTTTTACTTATCCCTAAAATGGTATGTAGGGCTGTAGTGATGCTGTCCTGGTCTCACCGTTGTAGATAAATTGTAGTAAATCCTGATTTGGAGTAATGCTAACAATTAGCATCTTGCCATTGGATATAATGTCCCCCCGGCTAACTTAAATAGCCGCCTAAATCCACTCAAATAAGGTTTAACAGCTTTCCAAGTGTCGTTGTTGGAAACGAAAATGCAAATATGATTACCGACTGCACAAGTATGTTTTTTTCACTCAAATGACTATATATGATTATGTTGTTTCAGCCTCTGTCTGTTTAGATTAAGAACATCTGGTAAGAGAGCCGGTAACTTTTAGCATCACTCCGCGTGAGAACCGTGTCCAGTAAACAAAGGAGAAGCAGCTAGCGTTTGTTTTCTTAGCGAAATGTCTGATTATGGAAAAAGATGATGGAGTGGAATTTGTAGTTGAACCATACTATATTGATTTTATAATTATAATTATAATTACTGCAAATGGAGGCATGGTCACTCTGAAACCGCCCGTTCAGTTACCCTTTAAGAAAGTCGAATAAATCGTATAGCAGAATCAAATGCGATATAATTAAGAATAGGGAAACGTGGCGTGTCTGTGTTTGTTTCTGATGATTGGGGTTCTTTGTGTATGCGTGTTCCAAGCCGTGCTGGACTGCAGCTGTTCTTCTCAATGGCCAGATTTGTTCAGTGCTGACCCAATGGATGAGCTGGCCTTGGCAGGGCCTGTCAGCCACATCCCACACTCTGAGTCACCAGCAAAAACACTTAGCACCCAATGGGTTTTTTATCTTTCAGTTCTGTTTTAGAAAGTTTCAGGTGTCGTTTCCAAATGGGAAATTGGTTTCTCTTTAATTGGGAAGTGTGCAGGTTGTGAAATTAACACCCGTCACCGGCCAAATGTTGGTAAAATTGTGATTGTGGCTGGTAAGATATTCTACACTAGATAACCAACCAGTTGTGTTTTTTTGTAAAAGCTGGTAAAATGTTTATAATGACTGGTGATTTTTATAATTCACAAGCCACTCTGGCCAGTGGGTGAAAAAGATCATTTCATGTCCGGGAAGTGCAATCTCATTTTGATTTTGGTCAGATTTCTCTTCACGTTTTGTGCCTTAATTTGTTTAAGGATTAGATACTTGGCAAAGGGTCAGCACAATCCATGTATTTTCACATGCCCATAACAAGAAGATAAATCGTAAGATTCTTTTCACTGGCACAAGTATACTTGTTTATGATGACTATTTAGTTTCAGTATGAGGTTCATTAGGCAACGAAACCTCAGATGCACAGTTCCTGAGGTTGCCTAATTTTGTATTTACCTATTGTATTTGTTAGAAAGGGTTGTGAACTTTTCTGAGAACCAGTTCATGTGGCTATTGGATGAAGATTGGACTAGGGTCACACACATACGCAACCCTTTACTTGATTATGGGCATGTGGTACAGTTTAATTATAGAGATAGATGCCCAGTGTGTTGTCTTTCGTTTTGTATTTATGATGGATTGTTTGTGTTCTTAATACTTGCTGCAACCAATTTCCCCTAGTGGGATAATAAATTTGACTTGACTAGAGTCCCAACAGTACAGACACATAAGATTATTAATTCCTGGCTATGGCAATGTAACCTTATGAAATCTGCATCCTAATGGTTTGGCTCCTTGACATGCTGGCACTCCACAAATTTTTATTTATTGGTTATGCCCGAACTGTTTCCACCAAAAAAATAGGCATATAGCCTGTCTGGCATCTATACCTCCGTAACGAGCGTCAACATTTCACACTGTGAAATTTCCCTTCTTTGTTTTGCGGTCTGACTTCTCCATTTTCTCTGACGACGAATTGGAATGGCAAGCTGATTTATGTACGTTTATATTCACTTTGGGCATTCCGTTAACTATTTACGGTTAATTGTGGGAGTCAACTCTTGTTTTTATAAATGCGGCCTCTCTCGTTTTGCATATGTTCTTTTGATCTTCCTTTTTACTTTTTCCCTAATATGGAGTAGAAGCAGCTCTTTGAAAGGCCTCAGAGGCTGTACATATTTGTGTTTGTATTTATTGTATGTTTTGTCCATCTGTGAAATAAACTAGCCGGCTCCTATAGAATCTTTGAGGGAACCAAAAAAGCTCTGGGCCCTTTGCACTGCAGTGGCCTGAAAACTGAGCCGGCTGTGGGATGAGGGCAGTTCCCTACCGTCTCAATGGGTTGAGGAGCTAGCTCACCCTCTTTTTTTTTTTCGGTATACACATACCACACATTAGGTTAATCCCCCGGATGTTATGGGAGTCTCCCATATTTAAACCCCCTCTCCCATTCCCAAAATGACATACAATCCCTTAGACATGGTTCACTGTCACAGAAAATCTCTGGTTTATTAAGAACTCTGTAGAAAGATTCACTAATTCACTGCTCTGGTTTCACACGGAGTTCAACTTTTCTGTTTGCACACAGCCGTTTCCTTTTAGCAAACTTCTGTATCCACTATACACAAATGGAGAATAACATCCGATGAGTGTCATAATCAATAAAGTCACAGAGTAATGACAACTGCTGTAAGCCAGTTGTTCTCTTAATTCATGCTTTCATCTCAGTGCTTTCATTTCAGTGCATGAGTGATTCATCAGTATCAGCATGTTACTGTTGCTCAGCTTTGTAGCTTAATAAAATGAAAGTAAAGACCCGCAGTGTGAGATTCTGTTCAACGGCATCCTGCGGTGTGTCGGAAATGTATTTTCCTCTCTGCTCTTCGTCAAAGGGGCAAAAGAGGAACTTGAACAGCTGACCAGCGAAATCAAGAAGAATGCCAACACTGTGCGGGCCAAGTTAAAAGGTGAGTAGAACAGCCTATTTGTGTTGAAAGGAGCAAAAGCATCAGCTAATGTTGTTAACCTTGTCAGAAATTTGGTTTGCAAAAACAGCTGAAACAAATGGTGAAGTGTTCAGTATGTAAGCTGGGCAGCCACATAGGACTCAATCGCTAATTCTGTTTAAAATTCAGATTTAACACTATACCTAAGATAAAATGGCTGTGATTCTAAAATGACAGGTACTGGTAGTTACTTCCAGTTTATATATATATATATATATATATATATTTATTTTAGAACTCTATCATTGTTGTTTGCAAACTAAATACATTTTCAAATACCGTCACGCGGTTCTGTTATCTATGATCTATGGATCCACAGCAGACGTAATTACGGCTTTAAGTCTGTTAGGATTCTGCAGATGACTGCATACCCTTCAGCTTCACTTAGCGTGGGTGCAGATGGCAGTGGCTCGAGAAGCACAATTGCCGACTCCAAATTGGCAGATAAAAATTGGGAAAGATTGTTTCAGGACGTGAATTCTATAGAAACGGCTGGAGTTTCCGGTTGAGATCTGGACAGTTTTCTTTTTCTTTTCTCAGTGGTGGAACAATTTAGGGTGCAAGTGCGCTTTAATCGGTGCCGGCAGAGCTATTAGTGACGGGGTCCATTTTGATTTTCATTCCATTCATTTTAATGACTAAGCAGGCCTTTAGTTTCATTATTAGCCTCAGTAGGCAGCCGTGGTAGAAGCGTGCCGCCTGCAGTGGCAGTTGTGGGCGGATGGGTTTACTTACTGTTCTAACGCCAGGCCCGTTGTGGTTCCACAGCCATGCAGCAGAGCCTTCCACAAGACGAGAACGCCAACAGGTCTTCTGTGGACCACCGCATTCAGAAAACCCAGGTCAGGCCTCGCTCCTGCCTTTCCGTGCTAATTGTATTGCTTTCATTTTAATCCTGGCTTCTGGAGGGAGGCATTTGTGTGTGAATGAAATTATATGGTCTTTCAGCATTTGAACATGGCCGGAATTCTGCTGTGTTACATGAATACGTAATCGGCCCTCACCAGTGCACACGAATCTGAAATGCATGATGTGTTCAGACCTCTGTGTTGACTGCTTATTGTGTTTTTCAATCCCTCCCTCCTTTTTTCTCCTTCCACTGCCTCCCTGTTTCTCTCCCTCTTTCACTTCCTGTACCCCCACTCCCTGCTTTATCCTCCCCCTCCTCCCTCTCTGTCTCACCCCATCCTTCCTCCACTCCCTCTGTCACTCGCTCTCTCTTCCAAAAACGTTTCCTCTTGTCTCTCTCTCTTCCACCTCCTCCCTCACTGTCCCTCTTTCACCCACTTTCCTGGCTCCGTTCTTGGGCTTGCAGCACACTGTACTCTCCCGGAAGTTTGTGGAGGTCATGACTCAGTACAACGAGACCCAAGTGTCTTTTCGGGAAAGAAGCAAAGGAAGGATTCAGAGACAGCTGGAGATCAGTGAGTAGCTCACCACACCCTAAGGGGTACAAGGCCTTCCTAGTACACAACCCTCACCCCCCCCCCAAAAAAAAAATTTCTATAAACTGTTGTATACACAATTCCACAATGTTACAGATTTGTTATTTATCTGTTTGTATTCACCCCTCTTCAGCAATATGCAAACCAACTCAAAAGTACTAAAAAAATTTTTTTTTTAAAAACATTTACCCAATGCTATTTTTATGAAATTAAAATCATCAAAGTTATCTCCCAATTGACGTGATTTAATGATTGACTGATTAAAGTGGCCTAATTCAATTCAATTAAAATTTCTTTGTATAGTGGTTTTTTACAGAGAAACAGAAGTGAAATTACGCAAAAACCAGGCCTGAACCCCCCTGAACCCCCAAAAAGCAAATGAGGTAAAAACTCCCCAGTGGGGAGAAAAACACTGTGTGCCAAGGGAACAAAAAACTCCCCGATGGGAAGAAATCTCCAGAGAAACCTGGCGAGAGAGGAGCCCATCCTCCGCTGGCTGGCCCAGTTTAACTAAATATGGAATGGATGGTAACAAAATGTAATGAGTAATCTATCACAGCAATTAATCAAATGGGTTGAGGAGGTTAAAGTCTTGAGATATTAAACTAGCTGGCAAGTAGAAAGTCCAATAAGTAGAAAGTCCAATGAAGAGATGTATAATATGCAATGCTAATAAATATTTAAAGTTAATCTACGCGCTCTCTCAGTTGGTATTGTGGTTCCCTAAGTGCAGTTGAGGGAACTGGCCGTGCCGTGAGTCGGTCTCTGGTTGAGGTACGGTGGCCCGCGCGGCAGGTGTCGGGGCGCTGAGTAACACGCTCGCCCTGAGGAGGTGTTCAGACTGTGCGAGCCTCCCCCCCCGGGAGCGCTACTGTGCGGAAGCGGCTCCGCGCCCCCACACTCCGAGCGGAGGAGCGCGCAACAGGAGACACCTGTGTTAGTGTTTCCGTGGGAACGGCGGGCAAGAGAGCCGCCGTTGCCGGGGCCGACTGGTCACGTGACCGGGGGTATGTCCACAGCCCTGCGGCAGGACTGTTCCTGGCAGGGAGAGTTGTGGGGGAGGGGAGAGGGGAGAGGGGAGAGGGGGGGAGGGAGAGGAAAGGGGGTGTGGGTCTAGAAGGTCAGTTGTGTGAAATGATTTACATCAGGAAAAGTTTTATCTCAACACGTTAAAGGAAATGTGAAATTTGTGGTTTCAGCAGTTAAAGATTTGAAATTCCAAATGATTACAATTACTGACATTGCAATGGCCGTGATGGTACGGAGAAAATTTAATTCTGTAAAAACGTAGGCAAAGAACCATTCTGGCTCTACGCCGGAAATGAACAAATGTAAAAAGCGTGAGGCAGTCAGGTGTTGGGACTGCCGCTGCTGTTCAGATTTTTACCGCTGAAAAGAACCGGCGCATTCAGGATTAGGCGGCGGAATGTGAGGCACGTGTTTGGCTTTGTGCTCTGCTGCTCCAGACTGGAGTAGGAAATTCTCTCTGAGATAATCTACAGGAAGTGACCCCCTGAGCCGTGTTAGTTTCACAGCTTCCCCGCGTGCATATGCCCGTCGAAACCCCGCCCCTCTGCTGCCCTCCCATTTGCACCGGGCTGCCGACACGGCCGTGCACTAAGGACTGATCTGGGATCAGTGCTTCCCTTGTGCGCATATGCCTGTCTAAACCCCACCCTCTGCTGCCCTCCCATTTGCACCGGGCTGCCGACACGGCCGTGCACTAAGGACTGATCTGGGATCAGTGTCAATGGATAGGAAGTAGGAAGCTGGGGAGTGAAATTGTGCGGAAGTAAATTTGCGCCGTTTAGCTCGGTTTCTTTTAGTGCTTTACAATTCTACAACAATTGTACAACAATTCTTTATCCCCCCCCCCCCCAATCCCCCAATCCCCCAATCCTCCAATCCCCCAGCCAAAACTGAAGCCTTCAAAACCCCTGGCTGGACATAGTCCCTGTATCCGGTAAGAGTGTCGCTGTCCATGTCGGCGGGTGAAATTTCAGACGTGGCGCTACACCCCGGTGTAGCCTGTCGCTGCGCGTGCACTGCACACGTCGCCGACCCCTGCCGCGCCCCCGGCGGTGTTGTGGTGAGCAGAGGGAACGTGGGCTGGAGGAGGAGGGCTTGTTGTGAATACACCGCTCACTCCCTCCTGTCCCCGTGGGCCAGAAAACAGGTCTGTCTCCAGAGCCCACGGCGATTTGTAATCAAGGCTCAGGCTATTAACGGACTGCCTCTCCGTTTCTGCTTCGGAGAATGGCCCTACTGTTCCTGTGTTGTTGTGAAAAGGGCTGGCGAGTGGGGGGATGGTGTAAGAGCATTTGTTGTCAGCCCTGGTCAGTCCATCACTTGGAGGTTTAGTTGTGTGCATTGTTCTTTTACCCCTAGTCGCGTTTGTGTATTGTTCCCCTGTTTCTGGTAACCCCAGCTGAGTTAACATGGCCCTTGGGCCAGATTGTAGTTGTTTTCCTTTGTCTCCTCGTATTTCTCTCTCTCACATGCACATGCGCACGCAGACATGCACACGCACACGCACGCTAGCACACCGTAATGTGTGCACAACACTTAACTGGTTTTTGAAAAACGTGTGCGGTCATATTATTTTTTTCCCCCTTGCTCTTCAAGCTATGGTCACCTCACTGCGTCACCATGGTGACAAATTATACCCTTTAATTTAGTTTCTTGAGCCTGTGAGGTTGTTGTAAATGTGCATTAGCGTCAGTCTGTGGTAAATGTTCTTTATTTTGTTTAAGCTGGAAAAGTGACCACGGATGATGAGCTGGAGGACATGCTGGAGTCTGGGAACCCTGCAATTTTCACATCTGACGTGAGACCCTTCAGTCATATACAGAATGAATGTACACAAAAAATCCCACTGAAATGCTGTGTATAATTACATTGCTCTTCCTAGAATTTAGTCGTAGCGCCCTCTGGTGGATAAATAAAAAAAAAAAGTAATAGTACACTTCCAGGCTTTTGCCATGCAAAGGAAAGTTAGATTGTTTTTGCATATTATGAAGGCAAAGTGACAGGAATGTTACGTAAGAAGGCCCTTTTTACCTCCCACGCAGATCATCTCGGACTCCCAGATCACCCGGCAGGCCCTGAACGAGATTGAGTCGCGACACAAGGACATCATCCGCCTGGAGTCCAGCATTAAGGAGCTTCACGACATGTTTGTGGACATGGCCACGCTGGTGGAGTCCCAGGTGCCTGCCCCCCCTGCACCGCCATACACCTGCTTATTTGGGTCTGGAAGGACACTGGGCTTTTCTGTCTGAAAAAAATACATCCCAAGGGAATTGTTTGGTTGGTGTTGTAGCATCTATTCTGTGTCTACAAAGCTCGGACACTTAGAACAGTGGTCTTTATTCCTGGTCCTGGAGAGCCTTAATATCAGCGACCAATTCAGACCCAAGAAACCAGGTGAGGCAAGTTTACCGTGTAATTGACTGCTTTACAAAAACCAGCAGACCCTGTGGCTCTCCAGGACCAGGAATCAAGATCATTTGCTCAGAACTTAATCCCTAACGTTAGTATATTTTCATATTTGAATGTTTTAATACGCAAATATGGCGACTGAGGAGAGGAATGTAAGAAAGTAGAAATGTGCGAAAGCAAAGGCTTTCAGGGAAATATCCTAGGGGCCTTTTAAAACTTTCTTCTTCTTTTTGTTGTTATTAAAGGGAGAGATGATCAACAACATTGAGAAAAACGTGAGCGATGCAGCGGAGTATATCGTCCATGCCAAAGACGAGACCAAAAAAGCAGTGAGGTATCAGAAGAAGGCGCGTAGGGTAAGGAACCTCTCTTCCCTCTTCGCCCAGCCACTCAAGCACAGCCCAGCTCATGTGTAATCATGGGACCTATGCTTAGTGACATTCCGCAATGAGACAATGAAAGACTTTAAATTTATTTTGATACGTTTCTACATACCCAGAGTGCTATCTATCCATCTCTGTAGTTTCGCTGAGAACTCGCTAGTTTTGTAGATATCCGCTGAAGCTCACTGTGATATCAACCTGATACTAGAACGGACCTCAACAGGTCCAAAGATTGTGGCGCTCATAGCGCCCAAAATGTACATAAAAAAAAAAAAAATCAACAGCAACGTCTTTTTCCAAATATAATGGCTTACGAACATACGCAGACCTTGTTATGCACGGTTTTTTTGAAAACTACGTTCTACTGAATTATGTATATCCACGCGAAGCGTCAACCAAAGCACGCCAGTATTCTAACGCGCTCTGTGTTGACATAAGTGTTAAAATAAATGACGTTCTCACCGATTCCGGCGTGGTGCCCTAGCTCAACGCATTCTATTGATTTGCTACGTGGAGCAGGAGGTGCGGCCACACGGTGAATGATGGGTACAGCCGGGCGAATGGTGCGGTGCGTTCACCGGTTCTGCGTTTGCATAAAGGAGACTTTACTTTTATCCAATGCGAATGATTTACTGCCGTCCAACGCAGCTCGCCTGGCTCGCAAAACTCGGATCCAACTGTCCAACTTGGCGCAGCAGATCAAATGCGAATCAAGACTGCCTATTTCTCGCCTGAAATGTTTTCAGAAACGTATTTTACTCAAATTGCTGTGGTCAGGCTGTCTTCACATCAAACGGTGTATAAAGTTCAAATTAAACATCCCTTTACTTCCAGCAGACAGATTGTCTTCCCACCAGCCTGCATGTATGTGTGATGCTTTTTGTAAAAAACAATCGCAGATGATTAAATTAACACGTTGGAGTCATGTTTGCACCTCCGACTCTGTTGCTTGCACCTTGTTTTGTGCCAATGGCTGAGTGTAACCCTCTTGATTTTGTTTTTGGCAGAAATATTTAATTATTGCCATCGCTGTGTTCGTCCTGCTTGCTGTAATTGCACTAATCGTGGGCCTGTCTGTGGGACTGGTTAAATCCCCAGAATAAGGCCCGTCCCTGCTCTAGGTAACTACCACGTCATCACATGCTACCACTCAACCGCTCGTTGATGTTTTGAAAATAATTGTGCTGTAAGTGATTTTAGTGGCCCAGGAGTTCTTTTGCTTCCAAATTACAGCATGCTGGCACATTACCCACAATTATTCTCTAATGTTATAACAGACATGAGCTCAAATTCCGAAACGCAGCACAAGCCTCACAAGTAACACGATGAGTGACCAAGTATATATGACTAACAGCCTGATTTAACCTTCCTGCCTCTGAGCTAACCGTCAATGTTGCCATTGGCCTCCTTTAATCCATATACTTATAGAGGCACAAGTGCAATATGCAGTAGCATACCGCAGAGTTCAGCTTTTCAGCTTTCAGCCCACGGGCCAAATATGGCCCACCAAGACATAATAATAGATTCTTATTTAGATGCATCAACAATTGTGACTGACTCAGGAAGGCATCTAACTTGTGTACCCTTGATAAATACAATAAAAAATTAGATTTTTATTTGAAATGTTTATGTATAGTTTGTAGAAAACTGTAGGCCCCTATTGGATGAAAATGATGAGCACCATTTAAAAAATAACATAAGCCTCAGGAAGAAATAGTATGTAGTATGTATGTAAAACCCATGTATCAACAGTGGGGTTTTTGTTCTGACTCTCACTAAGCCTCCAGCCATTCTGATAGAAAAGCATCTTGTTCCACTTCCCTTTCCTCATGCACAATTGTAGCCGGGGCTATTGACACTTGAACTATACTGAACCACTTGTGTTGATGGGATTTATTGAGGACTGGAGCTATGTACAAGTTTAAATGTCATGTCAGGAGTCGTTTTTGTAATGGTGAGTGCATACGAGGGTTTCCTCTGATCCTGTTTTTCTCTCTCTCTCTCTCTCTCTCTCTCTCTCTCTCTCTCTCTCTCTCTCTCTCCTTTTCACTCTCTTCCTTCACAGAAAGCTGTTTATATCGCTATTTGTGTGGCAGTGGCTGTCATTATTTTAGCCATTATCATCGGGACCACAGTGTCTTAGTGCTGACCACATCCTGCCAGTAAAAGAAGAAAGAGGATCAATCCGGGGTGGGGAGGGGATGGAGGGGAGGGAGGGGGGGGGGGGGGGTGGTTGAGAATTAAACGACTGGCCCTCCCATGTAAATGCAGGTTTTTATAAGGTAGATGACTTTGGTAGGATGTGTTGCTCATTGGTTTGGTGGTACCTTATTATCCCCCCCCTTTGTCTGTTTGAATCTTCCACATTTTCCTACAGGGCTTCTTGTTTTTTTTTTGTCTTTGATTTGCACTCATGAAGAAGGTGCCACCGTTCGTGCTCCTCCATCACACCTGAAGAGGCCATACAGCTTTGTATTGCGCCAGGAGACACTCCGAATTAAAAAGAAAATAACTGTATGTTAAAAGTTTGTTCGTTTTTGCATAGAAAATCTCCAACTTTTCAATCTTTGTGTCATTATAAGATGCTCCGTGGCCCCCAGCATTAGTCTAGCGCTTAAATACACAAACTCTATCCCCCAATCTCTCTCTCTCTCTCTCTCTCTCTCTCTCTCTCACACACACACACACACACACACACACATATACCATGCACACTTACACTCCAATCCTGGAGCTGCTGCTCTCCATTCTGAATTGTCTCCTGAGAACTGTTACTTTTAATTTTATCCTTAGTGTCCCGACTGTGATTCCCTTCATGTCAGTTGAATCACTCGAAAGTGTCATTTGAAATGCCATTTTATAAAATCACTGGGACACACATAGGCCCATTTAGGGAATCTCTGCCATGGTGTACTGTATAGGCCAGTTCTCCAATGGCCCATTTTAATGAATGTTGTCAGTGCTTACAGCACTGGCTGTCAAGCCTTCAAGAATGCCCTTTAATTTTAGCCTCTTTGCTAACCTCATTGTACAAGCTTTAAAATCATTTCTAGATCTATGTTGTATTAAATATTGTTTTATAGCATGTCTTTTTTTTAGTTGGCGTGTATATGACCTGCTTTTTTGCACTGTAGAAGTGTTTTTGCATAGTTTTTAAAATTTAGTTTATTTCCATCGACAACTGTGATTGTGACCAGAATGTGCCTGAGAGTTGACTGAATAACAGAGAGTGCAATTATCTTTTCAATAAGAGTCATTTAATTAAATGTATAGCGGAAATAGTGGGAATCTTCACACAGTTCTTGCACATGCATTAATAGTTCTTTATTCCAAAGGAAATATTTCTGAATACCTCAAGTATCACTGTGGAAATATATGGAATGTTTTACCCCACTGTAATAATAATAATAATGGTAATAATACTAATTATTATTATAAACTGAAAAGTCTTTGGGCTGTCAAGAATGCAGTCTGTCACCTGTCAGTCTTTTTGTTACAACCAAGAGATGCTCCCCATTTACAGTATATAATAAAAAAGTAATATAAAAAATAAATGGAATAAGAATGATTCTTGAAAATACATTACATATGTAAACTGAGTGATGCTGCTGATGTTTATTTAGTTGGTTGAGACTGAAAGCTGTAATTGGTGGCCTATATCTGGATTTTGCTACTGTCTGTACACTTCTTGCTGTACGTGCAAGTCTTTCTGTGTGACATGGTGCTTAAAAAAATCATGGCTTATTTTGTTTGCAAAGTGATTGTGTACAGCAAAAAGAATGTCTTTAGTTTTACATAAGTGTGAACAGTAAGCCCCATTAGATTTATTTGATTGGGATCGTAAAACTCTGCCAAAGATGACGTCGCATCTCTTGGCCATCTCTTGTGAATCCAGTTGTTTGTTTTTTCCGCCCTCATTTTTCATTTATTTTCACCTACCCTCTGGGCTCGGGCCCAGTGTTCTGTTGTGTTTACACTGACTGAATTTAGCCGAAATAAACAAACCGGTAAAAGGATATGCCTTCTGCTTTTATTTTCAAATCTGATGACAGCCGTTCCCTCTTTATGCGACAACATTAACTGTGTTTTTTGCAGAGATGTTGAGTCGTATATGCCAAGGGGGGGGGAAAAAAATTTTCAGTCTTTTTTTTTTTTTCTTCTGCAGTTTGACAGGGCTGACAAAGTGTTTTTTGTGCCAATATTGGGAATGTGTTTAACAGGATATGCCATCTCTTTTTTCTGTACCGGAAAAAGAAAAACAATGGTGTTACTTGCGTTTTCTGATAGTGCTCTGAATCTGTCTTTGCCCTATTTTAGAAAAAGGATATTTTTAAAAAGTAATAACTGCTTTAATAAATTTGTTATCAGCTACTTTTCTTGAATTGCTACTTTATGCTGGAGAGTATGATTACCCATTTGCATGCAGTGGGTGATTTGAATACACTCTTGACTCTTGACTGTTCAATATCTGTGACAATGTTTTTCTGCAAAAGTGTGATATGTGCATTTTCATGTTACTGAATTCAGACTATGCACTTAAATATCCGCGGTGATGAACAGGCTCCTAAAGGGGGTAGTGTGCGTTGTCTCTCTGTGTTTTGGAGCCTGGCTGTAATGCTTTCTCTTATGGAAAACTGCCCTTTTGTCTGACCTCAGTCTCTGCCAGGCTGGTTGTGCCGCGCGTTTCTCAATCCCGCTTCACGCTGCGGACGTTATGTGTCTGGGCCTTCCCTTAACACCGTGGCACCAGAGCCAGCTTGTTCACAAAGCTGTGAGGACCTCGTTCTTTTCTCCAAGGTCTATCACGCCCGCGGTAACTGGGAGCGGGCGGTGTCTCCTCGTCTCTTCTGCCTTGTTATTTTTGTGCTTGAAGGTGGGGATGGCCCTGATGGGCAACCCCCGGCCATACACTGCAAAAAATGTTAAGAAAAAAAATGTTATGTTAAGATAACAAGCGTTTTATTCTTGTAATGAGACTTAAAATCATTTTTTTTTCCCTCAAAAGTGGAAAGTATTACCTTGTTTTGTTACTTTTTACTTGACAAGTGATATTATCTTACCCCACTGGCATGGCAGAGTTTGTTTTATTTAGGAAAAAAATAACAGAAATGAGATTCTAAAGTCTAAATATGAGATTAAAATGCTTTGAATGCTTTGAAAAGATTTGTTTTTTTGCAGTGTAGCCTGGCCAACCCAAAGCATTTTCAGCTTAATTGTTTATTCCTCTTTTATACTCATTTTGATGTATTCTTCCACTGATACTAGTAGCTACCCATTTTATGATTATTGACCCTATGCTTTGTCAATATGGCCTGGTTTTAACCAGCCTCTTTTACTATCAAGCTTGGTAGAATATGCATCTGGAAACCCTCCTAGGAGGTCACAGTTATGCTTCACTAATGAAGAGTGCTTTACGTTGTTTGGAATACCCCCTTTCATAACTGAACCTGTCACGTCTTCATATCTAAAATGCAGAACCGCCCCGCCATATTTATTTTTTCTGATATTCCACTTGGAGGAATGGTTATTCCAAATTTCATGAATGGTTTGAGGAGGCGGCCCTATCAAGATCTTACCTTTGTCACCGGACACGCCCATTACACCCAAAACTACGGCCAGAGCAGCCTGAATCTCCACAGGCAGGAACTGCAGGTATGTATATATAGTAACACTACCATTGGCTTAATGAGTCATTACCTGGCTTTCCATTCTAGCTTATTCCATGACTGAAACACTTGCTTTTAATAGATCTCCTTTAATGGCCACACTTCAGTTCATGACATAAATGTTCCTTATTTGAGCACAGAAGTTTCAAAGCAATTTATAGACTGTTTATGGACATTATTTTTCAGACTGCTCACAGGTCAAAATAGTGTATTACACCTTGAAATAGAAAATGTGTTGTAGTAACCTGTAATCCAGTTTGCGATTTATTACCTTCAATTTTAAGTTTGGATTTGAGGAACCAAATTTGAAGCAATCTCTAAATGTACATACACATGACAAAAATTGATATAGTTTCCTGTTTATTTAAATAGTGTTGCTGATATACGTGCGTTTTATCAGTAGCAAGTGCAAGAACAATGGATATGTGTGTGTTTGTTGACATTGTGGGAATGTGCCAAATTTCTCCCTGCCTGTTTGTCCTGTTCCTTGGTGCCATATGGCCACACAGTGAGCGGTGCCTGACACAATAACAGGAAGGAGCGAAGGGGATTGATTCAATTGCTCTCAAAACGCTTGTACATGTTGTTTTACAATTATGCTAAGCAACACATTACTCATGCACATACGCATACAAGTGCGTGTACGCACTCGTAAGCACATACAATCTGTGGAGATACGAAAGCAGATTCCTAATACATCCCTTAAATATGGAAGAAAACAAGGAGCTCTTCGTATGCTGTTTGAGTTCTGACCTCTTTCCTCTCGCCATATTAATAAAACTGCCAACTTTCCTCTGGCTCTTCAGCTAAGGATCCTGTGGTTAAACCATACATAGGTTAACTACAGAGGTACTGTGTGCCAGGGGTGGACAGACATCACCAGTGGAACAGAGCAAAATGGATGGTTAACTACTTCCACCGTTCCTGTACAAGCACTTCACTTGTGTGTAGGGTTGTAGAATTATTCTATTAGCAATATTTTTCATAAATCGTAAGTAGGCTATGTTTTTGGTTTCCTATGTATTGGGCCTATTTGAGGGGTGACTGCAAATACTTTGCACACAATGGGCCTCATTCATGAAACGTGAGCAGAACGAATTTGCACGTAAATCGTTCGTATTAGCAATTGTGTCTGTATTTTGGCATTCATCAACGTTTTCGTATCTGAGATTTGTTAGGACGTACGAACAAACTTTACACCTGCTCAGGACCATGCGTTGGCCTACCTCATATGTAAATTCAAAATGCTACTAAATGTAGCTTCTCAATGTCAATTTGAACGTTAATTTATTTTTACTTTCTGTGAAATTCACTTGACAAAATGTAGACTCTGGAAAGCACAAAGCATAGCTAATAAATTACAATTGTAAAAAGCAAAAACTTTAGATGATGCCTATTAATCAATTGTAGGCTATGAACTTTTAGACTCATAGCGTAATGAGTGCTCCCACATTAAATATGCTATATTTAAAACACACATTTGACCAATGAATGAAATTTGCTTTAAATTGCAATAGAGTCTTCCTGCAGACATCAACCATGAAGCCCCACATCAACCGCCAGGCCCCTTGGGGCCTGAGCGTTGATCTGGAAGTTGCGTAACATTGACGTAGAGGAACGGAACAGAAATGGAATGATGATACGGTGTTGCTTATTGCATTTAAGGTGTAACAACTCCGCTCTCATTTAAACTCTGAATAACTCAATGTGATATTCGATTACTGCTCTCATTTAAACTCAGAATAACACAGTGTGATATTAGATTAGTTCTAACGTTACTTCAGCCTTGTCAAAAGTTAAATTAAATTAGAGCGATGAGTTGACATAGTCGACGATTCGCGATAGACATTTAAGGTGGAACAGGAACTCCGCTCTCATTTCAGGTGGAACAGAAACTCTGAATACAATGTGATTGAATAGAAGAGAATTTACTGTATTCATCCCCAAAGGTGAATGATTGCCACTAGCAATGTACATACAATGGACAATTCAATTCAATTTTATTTATATAGCGCTTTTCACAGACGATTGTCACAAAGACGCTTTACAGAACAGAAAGGGGAGGAAAGGGGAAATGGGAAATGCCAGATCTAAGCCCCCAGATAGCAGAGGTAAAAACTCTCTAGTAGGGAGAGAAAACCCTCATACAGTGGCGAGAAAAAACTCCCCGATGGGAAGAAAGAGGAACCCGGCTATTGGGGGGATGCCCATCTTCCACTGGCCTATGGGTTGATTATTTCATAGGGAGGTATTCTACTCTGATGACTCCGTCATGTAGAGATCAGCAGTAGCAGGTGGGGGGCGCCTAGCTGGTCTTCGGCTGGAGCTCCGGGCCAGGAGGGGGGCGGGGGGAGGGCTCGGGAAACTCAGGAAACTTGGGCTAGAGCTCCGGGCAGGTGCCCAGAGCAGGGAAGAGGAAAAAAGAAAAAAAAACATTGTTAGGGGATTCAGATGGTAACAGAACAAGCAGAGCAGGAGAGACAGAGGTGCCTGCGTGCGATAAGGAAACCCCGGCAGAATAAGGCTATGGCAGCATAGCTAAGGGCTAAACAGAGGCAGGGGCCAATACAGCCATGAGGGCAGGCTTGAGACAGTCACCACCAGACCATGACCGGTCCAGCTTAACACAGCACTACCAATAATAATCCAGTGACAGCACTGTGAGTGGTCAGTGCTGTCACTGGATTATTATTGGTAGTGCTGTGTTCAGCAAAGGCCCAAGGACAGATCCTTGTGGTACTCCATATCTAACCCTAGACTTATAGGAGGAGTCATTGTTAAGATGCACAAATTGATATCGGTCTGATAAGTATGATCTAAACCAGGAAAGAGCCAGTCCACGGAGGCCAACAATATTTTCAAGCCTATCCAGAAGGATGAGGTGATCAACTGTGTCAAATGCTGCACTTTAGAAGCATGAGTACAGAGATGTAGCCACTGTCAGAAGCAAGGAGTAGGTCATTGAATACTTTGACTAGGGCTGTTTCAGTGCTATGAAAGGGTCGAAAACCAGATTGAAAAACTTCCAATATTTGATTAGGGTGCAAAAATGACCAAAGTTGTCTTGAAATGACCTTTTTTATTATTTTAGAGAGGAACGGAAGGTTTGAGATAGGCCTATAGTTAGACAAGTCGTTAATATCCAAGTTTGACAAAAAATAAACAAAACAAAAACTTTAATTAATAATAATAATTATTATTATTATTATTATTACTATACACACTAATATACACTAATGACAATGAATAGGTCTGCCAACCTACTCAATGATGGTCAATATCTTTACTTAGTGTACTGTGTGTGTACTGATTAAAGCATGGCCTTTGGTACACTTTGGTACAATAAATCTATTTCCCAGCGTGAAAGTTCAAATAATTAAATTATATGCTGCATTAATTATTCCTTTCTTATTAACACTAACTGTGCCATAAACATTAATAACATATGATCTGTGCTTAGAAAATTTATAGGATGGCTGTATTCCGTTTGTATGAGATCAGTAAGTGCAGAGCAAAGATGAGAGAAATGTAACTGAAATGTGTGTGCTTACTGCAAACTGGCAAACCACAAAAGTGGGCCTCATCCTGTTCATCCAGATATAGAATGAGGCTGTTTACTGGTAAGACTGTTAATTAGAATGAGATCATTTACTGGTAAAAGTAGAGACAGAACGAAGGCCCTTATTAGGAATAAAAGCCTATCAATGCTTGAAAGTCATATGACTATGTTAATTACTGCTAAGGAGGAGACTGTGTTAATCATGCTTTACTGTTATAGGATAAGATTTAGTTCAGAGGAGGAGTAATAAAGTATTTGCTTTATTAGGATAGGATGATTTAGAAATGTATGGGTGGAGAGGGTTGGGGACTGCCCCCAACTCCTCCTCCAAGGAATAGTATGTAAGCTGTGTATTTCCTTATGTCCAGTGGACTCTTTGTTTGCTGGCTAAGTGACTGAACTTGCTTGTGACCGAAGACTCACCAGAGGCCTCTGCTTTAATACTAAAGATTTTATGTTTTTACTACTCCGTTGTCTTGAGTGTTTATTCGCATCATCACAGCCTCATATAAAAACTCACCGGAAAAGGGAGGACGAGAATTTTCCTCAACACTAGTAAACTGCGCTGCTTGCTAAGAGCTCCACATAGGGGATGACTATAATCCTCTAATTTCTCTCAATTCTCTCAAAGTTCCTTAGAATGCGCTGTTCAAATATAACCTCTAAACTGTCTAGACCAAAGCCAACCACTGACCCTGCTTTCTTAATTAGTTTGTTGATACAGTTGGTATCTTCTCTTGTAATATTCCCTCCCCAACAAACAGCATATAACAAAACACTAGCCACAATGCTACTATAAAACATGTTCAACATTTTGCAACACTTTAAAAAAAATTTTTATTTGTACTTGTATAGCACTTTTCTTAAAACAAGTTTAGAAAGTGCTTCACAGTCAAATAAAAACACATTAAATAAAAAAAGAATAGGCAAAATATCTAAAAAGAAATTATGCATTAGATAGTATAAAGAAACAGTTCTTCAAGCCATAGCTCCATCAATAAGAAGGATTTTGGTCCATATCGGATTTAGGGTACTATATTTAATTAATATTATGTGAACCATACCAAGCTAAAATGTCCGGTCCAGGTGTAAGTAATTAGCTTGATTTCTCACAGATAAAATGATAGGTATTTCTGCCAGGGCACATGATGCAACTTCCAGATCAACACTCAGGCCCCAAGGGGCCTGGCGGTTGATGTGGGGCTTCACGGTCGATGTCAGCAGGAAGACTCTATTGCATTGTTAGGGAGAAAACCATGGGTTTTAAGAAATGTCAAACAAACATGATGTTGGTTTACCACAATGTGAACACATTTATTTGTATGGTTATTTTTTCAAATGCAGTTCTTTTTTTATTTTTTAAAGCATATTAAATAAGGAAACATAAATGAAAAAATATATTGTAGTCATTTCCTTACATCTAAGACAACAGATTAGATGGGCCTTATTTCACCTTATTTTAGTCAAAATATGTTATATAAGTTATTCCTAATACATATTTTGACTTAAGATGAAACAAAAATTTTAACTTGACTTGCTTGACCTAGGATAATCATCTTCAGAAAGAGACTGAACAATCCTCCACAGATTAAATTTGTGTGGTGTCATCTTTGATGGGCTCAAAGAGTTTCAGGATTGACTGCATAGCCACCAGCCTCTCAACTATTTTGTTTGTCAGTCTGCTGTGTGTTCCACCAAAAAGGGACCTGTTCCACTCTGACGCAGCTGAAGTTGGAGGTATCTGGAGAATAACTGAAGCAACAGGGAACATGGCTTCACACTGAGTCCCTTCCACCAAGTTGATGCCTTGATGTGTTTGGCTGCCTCCCAGATGGCATCAGCACTTCCTTCCTGGAAAATTTAGACAAACTAATAATAACTTTTCCCTGATCTAGATAAAGTTAGTTAGTAATTTCAAAAGATTTTACGAGGGAAAGTCAGACTATCGACCAACAATAATATAATTGCACAGCTGTCATCTTAGAAAATGGCTTTGCTAGGAACTGTCTAAAAAAAGTAAGCTAAGAGACTCACGGTCCATTCACACAATTGTCTTTAAAATTCCTGCCTGAACATGCATGCACAATACTATGATAATCTTAAATGCTAATTTTTAAGGTGTTGATGAGATGCCTTTTTTTCTTCTCAGAGTGGTAATTAGATGACCAAATTTATCTCATTGTCATGTTGTTAAGTCTTCAAATGAGTGTGGAATACTGAGAGTGAACACCCATCATATTTTAGCTTTTTAACCACATAATAGATTGGGGCAGAAATGCATACCTTCTCTTAAATCCTGGCAACTGACAATAATCCATTCACTTGTTCACATTTGTCAGAGATGGAGTCACTAATTGCATGGAGTCACTGTTGATTGGCTCCTCTGTTGCATACACCACTTGATTTCCCATGACTGCACATTGATTGTACATGCATTTCTGAAAGTGCTTGAGAACACAAATGATGAGCATGCCCCTTGATGTTGGCTGTTGTAATCCAGGCTTGATTCGGTTGAGACCATAGTGATGATGTCATCCAGGACTTGACACAGTGACAATGTGGAGAACGGAGTAAGTGCACATTGTTACTGCATTCGCAGTACTCAACTGCCATGTTTGTTAGAGTGTAGGATTGTGTCACTGAATGTCTCCAGAATATTCATATTTTTAAAATAGTGAGAAACTTTAATTATTCACTCAATCAAGCAAGACTAATAAAACCCAGCTGCCACAACAGAGAGGTTGCCAAGCATGAGAACACGGTGTGCAAAAGTGATTTGGGTTCTTGCTAAATTGTTGCAAAATTGTTAAATTAACTTGAAAGCAAAGCTGTGCACGGGAAGCAGACATTGTCATGGAATAAATGGGATTCCTCACAGGCTAATTATTTGTAGTTTTCTCAGTCACTCAGTTCAGGGGACAGTGCACCTCAGAAAATGAGCTGCAATGTGCAGATTCCTCAGTTGCAAAAATCTAATAGTTCTGTTTTTTTTTCTTCTTCTAATAGTTCTGCTTTGTTATGCCTCATTTTATGCCGAGGGGGACCATGGAGCCCAAATTTGGGACAACAGTAATTGGGGAGTCGTTTTCTGTGGTGCCACAGCTGAGCTTCAATTCTATATCGTTTCTGCCAGAGAAAGAGCACTCTCTCTGCAGTAGAAGACATTTTACCAGTTAATTCCAATGACTTCTTCATTTATTTTGTGACACCTGCGGGATAATTTACTTTTATTTTGGCATGGACCAGTGACAGAGCTGGAAGGGTCATTTTTGTAATCTTTCCTTCAAGAGAAAAACTACAAAACAGACAAACCAGCCATTATTGTGTCTAGCGTATGAGGAAGGAAGAGTCATCCAGTCAAACAGTTGTAGGCCTACACCTAGTGCGTCCCAATAGTCGAAAAATGCACCCTCCCTTCCTCCACTACCACCTTCTCTACTCTGTGCCCCGGAAACTGATCTTTGTGTTTTAATCTAATGTTGCTGATTACATCTTAATTACTTATTAATGGTTACATATTAATGAATGTCTCGACACAAACCGCAATCTCAGGTACATTGTATACTGCACATGCAAATACTTGTAAACTTGTTTAAAAAAATGCATATTTCCGGGTAGTAGACGAGTGGTAGTGGGGGAGTGGAGGAAGGGAGGTGAGGAGTGAAGAATATTGGGACGCACCCCAAAATCTGCTTTTCCTGTCATTAAAATCCAGCTCCACCTGTGTGCTTTCACCAGTGACGCAGAAACGTTCCAATATTTGATTAAGTATGAGTTAGTCTACGTGAAATGAGAAGCCAGAGTTTGCCTTTTGTTTTGACGGTGTGAATAGGCTCTCACACTATAAGGCTGGGTCGTTTAGAAGAACAGATGCTCGAGATGACTCGTGCACGTTGAATCAGCCGCGCGACGTCACGTGCCTTTCTCTAAACACAGATGGATAGTGATGCAGCGTAGCCTTTGCTCCCCGCGGGCCTGCTCGCTACATCTGTTTTGCATGGGAATTTATAAAATAGATTATTGAGTAAATTGTTGTCAGTATCTTAGGCTACTGGCTTATTAGCGAATGTTTAGCCTAGTTATCCTAAACGACTACATGTAGCCTATCGCTAGACAATATTTCCCCTTCCTAAAACTAAAGTAGCCTAATCTTAACGTTAGCCTATTTCAGGCAGACTTATTCTGTAGGCGAGCCTAAGGTTAGTCGCTATAACGTTATAATGTTTAGATGTTGCAAGACTATTGAGCACTATTGTTGTCTGAGTTAATTGATAAAGCCACTCCATTACCTTTGGGACATATTTCTCTAGGATAAATTTGATAAATATTCGCTTAGATTTGACAGGCTATTTTGAATGGGGGGAAAGACTATCGTGTAGAAAGAGCCTAATTTAATTGTATAGCCCAGGTAGACGTTCTCTGTATCCGAGAAAATAGGCTACGTTAGGCAATAATGTAAGCATAGCCTAGCTTGGGAGCGCTTAAATTTATTCAGCCTGAAACAACACCAAATGTGAGGATAATAGGAAAACAGCACGTGTTATCCTCGTGCTACATCTGTAACGTTACCGTTTAATGAAGCCATGTATATACGCTATATTTGATATTAACAAGAAAACCCCACTGGGGGCACGAGGCACGCTGCCCAGTTGAATTAGCTACCCTAGAAATAAAACACAGCTGCTCCGATTCTGCTGTGATGCACGTTTTAACCAGCAACGACTGTGTATTCATTATTTTCTACTAAAGATTAAAAGTTGATTAACAGAGAACATTAACATGCAAACAAAAATAATATATAAATCCTGACGGAAATCCAAGCCAGCACGAGGAAATATCTACAAATCGGATAGGGATTAGTCTAACTATAGGAATATTCAACTGGACTATGTGTGTCATACAGGTTGGACGTGATGATGGTACTCGGCTATTAACACACCCGAATCTCGAGAATAAGTAGCTTGGTGAATGGAGGGTATTTTCGCAACTGAAGTCCACCAGCAAGTTAAGACGAGGGAATCACGAGAGGGCTACCAGGAAATGAGGGTGCGACTGGGATCCTTAAAGGTAGGCTAGGTCTTGGTCAAGAGAATAATATTGACTGCTTAAAGAAATAGCTACAACCTCTTTCTTTAACCAATATGGAAAATACAGAGATTTCAAAATGAATTTCCCACGGAAGTCCCTGCAGTATTTCTAAATATTAGAAATACTTGAATGTATATTAAAAACATTTGGCATATTGCAAATATATGATATAGCTGTCTATGTGCAAAATGTGTTTCATATATGTATTAGATATATTGATGAATATAGGCTATGTACGTGTATTTCATAAATGTATTTATATATTCATAAATATTTAACTATCATTGAGGCTTGGAACTGCAAAAATACAGAATAACAATGTTATTATATTATACACTTATGATATAGCTACAGCATGAAACATGTAAGTGACTTCTAAATACATGGCTCAGAAAAATTGCATGATCTGTGCTATAAATTGTTGTAATGTTTTGAATGAACCATTTTTCAAGCCATCAAAGTATTTGGTGATTACAATACAGAAAACATAAGCAAAAGTAATGCATTGTTAATGCTGGATATAAAGCTAATACATTTATGGCAAAAAAAAAAGAAACATATTAGCTATGAAAAGATGTGTTTTTAATGGAATGTCTGTGCTTTATTACAACAGATTTGCTCATTTCATTAACATTGAATTTTGACAGTCTTAAAAGACTCAAAACGGCTACATAAACACTAATGGACAGTTCGCAGCCTACATTCAGTTTAAACTGATATGCATTGCATCAAATGCATACTAGCTCAAAGTGTCACATAGGTCATGCTGTATTCATTGTAATCAGTCCAAATCCTTATTGCTGGCTGGACTGCATGGCTCATTTGTATGCGGGACTGTGGCTTATTGATGAATGCATTATAAACACTATAATCAAAACAATCTGACACGCGCACAGCCGTAGCGAAAACAGAAAATTCAAATTCAAAGGCTGTATAACATTCGCCGTAATTTCATGCACAGTGTTTTCATTGCGAAATGGAATTGACTCATTGGTAAGATGAGTTTCATTTGAACAAAGTTTTGTTCGGGTGCTGAAACAACTCTTTCAGTGGTACAGCAGCCACACCATGTGGTCAAAGTTAGACATTGCAAGATGTTTCAAACAGGGACTAGAGTGCCTGCTAGTGGTAGACCAGGGGTAAGCAACCCTGGTCCTGGAGAGATGGTGACATTGCTGGTTCTTGTTCCATCTGAGCTTGATCACGAGAGTTTGATGAATGATTAAAAGTCTGAGTTTGAATATTCTGAATGGTGAAATGCTGAGAGCCTTCCGCCCATGGTCACCTGCATTCTGATTAATTCAAATGTATCCAGTTAAATTAATTAATCCAATTAAAATGGATCAAGCAAACCTATACCTACATAGAACCAGGACCAACTCTGGTACTCCAGGAACAGGGTTGCCTACCCCTGTGCTAGACTGTCCTATTTAATAACATAACAAAGAATAACAGGATGTGTGAATCACCATTTTTAAAAATACATATTTTAATATTTTGGGGGTAATTTCATTAGTATTTTGGGGTAATTTAATTCAGTAATTTATATTTTCTACTGGTGTCTGTGCATCTGTCTTATTTTGTAATGTAATATTACAGCTGATCACTATGAGTAGATTGGTGATCAGCAGTAATATTACATTACAGGGAGGTGGGATTTGATTTGCGAGGAAGAAAAGCTGGCACACAGCCCAGCCTCTGCAGACTTTCCGTACACTAACAAAATAATCCGATATCAATTGTTATGTAACTCAGTGGGAAACTCATATTAATGATTCCAGGCCGAGAGCAGCGCGTTGCAGCTTAGACGCAGTCATTCGCAGCCGGCCGTGGTCAAAGCCTATTGGCTAAACATGCTGAAGGCACAGTCATCATACGTCCTACCACGGGGAACTAAAGCCATCTCAAACGAATTAAAGAGTAATTAAGTGGAATGGAGAGGGTAATTGCATATTCTGTTGACAAGGACATGCTGTATAAATGCAGCAGTTGCCTGCAGTTAGGGTTATTACTTGAGGATGTTACGTAACCAGCACTGATCTGTGCCTTTCTGTGTGTGTGTGTGTGTGTGTGTGTGTGTGTGTGTGTGTGTGTGTGTGTGTGTGTGTGTGTGTGTGTGTGTGTGTGTGTGTGTGTGTGTGTGTGTGTGTGTGTGTGTGTGTGAGGTGCAGGAGGCCATGGGAGGTCAGAGGTCTTATGACATTGCGGAGCTACTGAAACAGTCCCAGAAGGAGCTGCTTTGGATCCAGAGACAGTTGTCCATCATTGCGGACAGGAGCTCAGCACACTTGCGGGCCAAAGAGAAGGTGAGTGGGCGTCCCACGTAGCAGTGACACCGTTGCACTTTCTTCATCTTGACGTGTAGCCACCAAATTGTGTTAAAATCAGCAGTGGGGCATTACTGTTGTACCCTTGAACGCAATATAATAAAAATAACAATTGGCTAATTAACTGATTTGCTTCTGTAAATATCCAGCTCTATGAATGCAGAATATGTAATTATAAATGATCTAAGCTCCTCTCAATAAGAGTTGCATTCATTAGAGTGACATACTTTACATTCAGGTCCATATGGTTTAGTAACTTGTACATGGAAATATGCAGTGCTACTTATAATTTTAAAATAATGCAGAAACAGGGAGCTGGACTAAGTACAGTGATATGGACAGTGTTGGCATACGTCAATGTTGGTGCGCAAAACAAACTGTGCGAGTTACATTCAGGTTCATGTATGTTTTTCTATGGGTTGCACAAGGTAGATGTCAAATAAGGCCAAAAATAAGTAATTCTGTCACTGGGACTAGCATCTGTCTGAGCAAAGTGTGTCGCAACCATCTGTGAAGAAGACAGGAATGGCTGCCCAAGGTGTAATGAGACTGTCCCGAGCCAAGGACTGAGCTCCTCCTCCTGTCACTCATGGCATAGACTAAAAAACAGTACTCCACTCAGGTCCAGGGAAAGATAATGCATCTGAAATATGAATAATTATTGGTCTCAGTTGCAGTTGGCCACTACATGGTATTACCCGGTTAGCAATAGGTTCAGAAAACCGGGATGAAGCCAAAGGAGTAAAGGAGCCGGAACTTTGTAAGAGCCGGAACTGGAACGGCGGTTCCATAATTATCTCCAAGAATAAGGATTCCCCTTGTTTTTACCTCTATTTGCGGAAGCGCGTTCTCTGTACCAGTTCCAACCTGCGCAACATTTCAGCACATTTATCTATTGATAAGTATTCGCCTGTTTTTGGGATCCCTGCCGCATCGTTCTCGGAACATGCCAACAAATCCCTTATGTGTTGCTCTAGCTGAGAAATAAACATCTCATAATTTGCAATATTATTCATACTGCATGTGCAGTATTTAATTTCAGCCGTGTCGCAGAGGATGTTGTAATATTGTATCTATATTGAAACTCCGAGCGTCACTTCTGCTCAGCAGTCTGCGCTTGTGTCTATATTTGAAACGCATTGACTTTCTAAATGCTTTGCGGATCGATGCCTGGGGGCCTTTTCCAAGGACCTACCTTTGTGCTCTCAGACTGATCTGGAGTCTGTGGTTATCAGCTGAAGCCCCCGTTTTCAGCGTACAATATAAGGATAACCCCATCATGATGCTGGTGTGAGCTTTGAAGGCAGGCAGTGGAGTTCAAACCGACGGGTCTTTGATCAACAGCCGCCCACTGAGCCCGAAGGCTCCGGGTCCCTCTAGCACCGTGCCCCAGACAAAAGAAACGCAGTATATTTAGGGCAAAGAGCCTCAAAGCACAAAGGACATAATCATCAGTTGGGGATAGTGCACCGTGTATGAAGTTCCCCAGAGAAATTCCGATGCATTTGCATTGCCTGTGCTTTTCATCCTTATATTTTAGAGACTTGAGAGTATTCAAGGAAAACTCTGGGATTAAACACTTTGACATTGTTAGAATTTGCATAATGGTGATGTTCCTATTTTCCTGTTTTGTGTAGCGTTTCAGCTTTCCTCAGCTAAACTCGAGTTCTGTAGTCGACGTGATGCCAAGCGCTGATATTTCCACAGCGGGCGCAATGCAATTTAATATGAGAGCGTGTCTTCAACTTGCTGTGGCACCAACTCTAAGTATCAGATATTCGCTTCAGCCCATTAGGGACAACGAGGCTTTGCCTTAAATCCCTGCTAATCAACTTTCTACAATACTACTGAGAGAAATCAATTGGTTATCAAGAGAACGTGCCAATCTTTGCCATGCTAGCAGCCTCAATAGTCCAAAATGCAACAGCATGGTTTGGTGAGGGATTGGGGCTTTTAGCCTTTTAGCTAAAAGCTGGGTGGTGAAAGTAACGTAGGAAAACAACTCGCTGGAGCATATCCAGAAGAAGCCTGACAGGATAGCAAGTGAAAAATTGTGAATAGCAATAAAGTCAAATATATTACTCATATCAGATAATAAACCCTGGAATTAATTGTATATCGCTGCAACACATTTACTAACAATGTAAGAAGTGTTTTAGCCTGGAGTTTTCCTTTAATATTCAATTCTTAGGGGCGGTCGTATTGGGATCATGTTAACTGTAACTGCTTAATTGCTCCATTCAGTGCTTGCAAATCTTGCACTAAATACTGATTGTTTTGGGGGTGTAGCCTAAATATACTTATCTAGTAGCATATTCCCGAATGGCTGTAATTTGATCAATTATTTAATAAATTGTAGATTTTTTTAGATCTGCCCTGATGCAGCATATTATTAATTAATCGAAGCATTTTTAAAGATTGTGTCATATTCTTCATGTTTTATTCATAGACATTTTATATGTGTAATGCAATAATATTGTTAAAAGATTAGCATAAGAGGTGAACTTTAACCCTAGGCTGGCGCAATATATGAGCCGTTCTACAAAGAAACCTCATTTGAATATTTGTTTTAAGCAAAAACAAATACTGGGAAGCTCCGCAGTGTTTGTCTTTTCTGATAAAGCACCTATTTAACAGTGAATAGGTGCCTGATAAGCACCTAGACAAGAGGAAAAAGGCGGAATATAACAGACAAGTAGATCTAAAATGGTTCAATAGGCCTGTTTTTTCGACAGTATCTAAAAAAAGTGTCACCTTGACATATTAAATCACAGCATGTTTCTATGTGTAATGAGCGTGTCTTAATATCCTCTCCGATTGGACCAGTCCTGCTGCCCATCACCTGGGCACCTCCCCCCTGGTTTGTGTTGCGTGTCCTGGACATGAGGAGGGAGGGATCTGCCATCAGTCGAGTGCAATGTCGCAGTGCCAGGGCGTCATGCGCTGGTTGTGAAACGGAAGCTTTAAAATGGAATCGGAGGGAGGTGGAGCATCCCGGTTGAGGCAGGGATTTGAGGGGAGGGGGGGGGGGCCGCTTGAGAAAAGAGCCGCTGTGGTTGCTAGGCAGCAGAGGAGGGGAAAGAGGAACTGTACTCGGCTCCCCTTGTGTACCTCTTCCCTTCTGCATGCAGCAGCGCTGCTGATAGCTGCTGATAGCTACTGATAGTACCCTACCCAGAGAGGCGCCTAGCTCCATCACTTTAGCTCTGCGCCCACATCAAATCTGCCTGCGGGGGAAGAAAAAAAAAGCCCAGTACTGTCCAAATAATCCCTCTTAATGCCCTTCTGCACTTGATTTCCCGATCTGTGATTGGGCAGGAAATTTTCCTGCCGGTGTTGGAGAACACGATTGGTCTGGCTGGCTGAGGGGATTCCGAGGAGTCTGGTGTCAGGGGGATGTTTGCAGGAGTAATGACCTACGGGAGAGGCTGGGCAGGCACAGTAAAATCGCGGTGCCGGGTCTCTGCGCCTAACGCAGCGGGATGGGAGGGGATAAGGAAGGGGAGAGGGGGAGCCCAAATAAAAATGACCTCATTTGACCTTGTCAGTTTCCATCATTGCTTCTTCAGCTTAGGGGGGGAGGGACGGGGCTTTATGACACTGGTACTGGTGAGATGGGTGAGTTTTAAAGCTGACAGGAAGCAGTTTTTGGTCATTTTAGGAGTGAGTGTAAGACAAGACTGAGAGATAAAGAACCATCTTTGAGGGGTTGCGTTCCTCTCTGGCACTGGGACCTGTACTGCATCTGCGTCGGCTGGTCTGTATGTATCTAAGTGAGCGTGTTTGTGTGAGTGAGAGGGAGAAAGAGAGAGAGAGAGCGAGAGGGGAGAGGGAAAAACAGAGCGAGAGAGAAACCGAGCGAATGACAGAGCGAGCAAGAGAGAGGGAGGGAGAGAGAGAAAACAGAGCGAGAGAGAGAGGGAGAGAGAGAGAGAGAACGCGCGTGCGTGTGTAAACGTGTGTGTGCTCTGCTGCACTGCCGCTGTGTGAGCTAAAGGATGGTCTCTCGCTGCTCCTGCACCGCTTGGCTGGACTGTTCGCTGCCGCTTACTAATGAACCGCGTTAAGCCCACAAACCGCGCAGCAGAAGCGTCTCGTCGTTATCGTCCTGTCCGCCCTGCTCGGCAGTAACATGACACAGTAGGACACAGCCGCCTCTGTGCTGCCTGTCCTGGAACAGGGAGACCGGGGACTGCTGCTCGCAAGGTACTGTCACACACACACACACTCTCCTCCTGCTTCAGCGGGCTGTGCTGTCTGCTGGTACTACAGAGAGCTGGCTTACAGCACCGCTCTGTTTCTCTGTTAATATCCTGCAGTGTCCCACAAACCTCTGCAGAATGCTGCCGTGTATGTATCTATGTGTCTATATATATCTATGTCCGTCCATGTGTACTGTTTAAAGATGGCTGTATGAAGATGTGTCCGTCCTGGACTGTAAAGGAATGCAGTTTTCCCTCTTTGATCGTTCGGAAAGACCAATGGCAGGATGTGGGGTGTTTGCAGTGATGCAGCAGCAGGACCGGGCATGGTCAATAATCGTGTGTGTGTGTGTGTGTGCGGGGGGGGGGGGTGTTTATTTGTGTGTACTTGTTCTTGTATGTGTGCATTTTTGTGTGCTCATATGTTTGGGATGTTTGTCGTGTGTGTGTGTGTGTGTGCACGTGTGCGTGCTGGTTCATTTTGGTGTATGTATGTATTTGTGTGTGCCCATGTACTTGGATGCTCTTTTGTACGTCTGTGCGCGAGTGTATGTGCAAGCACAGGAAGTGTGATACACTAGCTGGCCCTCTGGCTCTCTGGGGCCAGATCAAAGCTACAGCCTCTTCCAGGAAGCAGAGTAGGAAGGTACTGGGGTTTGTTGTTGTTGCCGTGCGCGTTGTCAAGGCTGTGCACGGGGAAAGGTGCTGCAATTAGGTCCGATGTTTTTTTCCCCGTCTCCCCCCGCAGTACAACTGTACAGACCGCCTCTGTGACCCTCGCATCCTTCTACTTGCCTCAGCTTACATGCCTTGGAGACAAACTCTGCATATCAGAGGACATGTTTGCAGCGACGAGCGCTGCTGTATGTATTATAGATCTATGTGAGATGGGCCTCAGACAGTGGGTGATTAGTTGTGCGCTGTTCTTTGGCTAGTAAGACACCCGGGGGATTTTGCTGTTGAACACCACGGGATGACCACTACCGACCAGTTTTAAGCACACAGGTCTGATGTTATTTTCAGTCATGACTGCATGAAGGTTGGGGGTGTTAGCAAGAGCAGCCTTGTAGCGTTGGCATGAGATGTTTTTCCTCAAACACTTATTTTAGCTGCAGTGCTGCTGCTGAATGTAGCCTGCAGTGGTACTGTTGCCTTTAGCTAGGCTAACACAAAAATGTTATATTACCACAGTATCCTTTTCAAAACGACAGTTGTACCCACCCAAACGGTTATGTCTTATTAATTCAGATGTTGTAGATGTCGGCTCGTGACGGGACTTGTTTTAGTGTGCATTTTTCCACCCGCGTGTCTGTTGCTCATCGCCGCCCTAAGCGGGGCGTCAGAAGTCACCCGTGTCCACGTCCACGCGCCATGACATCAAAAGGGCTGACCGAGTTTTCGGACGCCGTTATGTCACCCTGCGCGGGTGCGGTAACCGGAACTGGCGGCTGACGTGAGGCCATCCCTGCTGACCAATCGCACGGGGTGCGCAGAGGCAGTTGTCCGTGGGCGGCGTATCATGGGAGCACCGGTCCACCGAACCCTCCCCCCCCCCCCCCTCCCCCTCCCCCTCCCCCTCCCCCTCCCCCCCCCCCCCCAGTGACTGTGGTGTCCTGCCAGCCCTGGCGGTAGCAACGCGGGGGACCGGCTGGCTGAGGCACGTGACTGCTGCCTCGTCATGACGGGAGGTTTAGTGGTATGAACAGCAGGCTTTGTGTAAGGATTACGTAACAGTATTTTCGGGGTGGAGGGGTGGAGGGGTGGAGGGGGGGGGGGGGGTCTCTGCAAAGATAGTCTCACACATCAAAGTGATGGTGTAGTACTGCTGAATATGCTTTTCTGCTCCGTAGCTTTAACAAATGGAAATGAAAAAGCTGCCATGTTTTTTTTTTTCCCCCTCTTTCATTTTATCTTCCGCTGAGAGCAGATTTTGCTTTGGGTTCAAGCATCGTGTTTATCTATGATTTATGGATCTGCTTTTTATACACTGTAAATAAAGCATTTGGCACCAGCGCCAAGACTGTCAGGCAGTAGCACTGTACGTGATATGTATCAAACCCAAATGCTAGGGCAGTCTGAGTGTTAATGGAAAGAGGAAAAAGGCCAGGTGTCAGAAGCCCCAAAATGAAATTTGCCCAGTCTCAAAGGAAAAACTGTCACAACAAATGTGCTAAAATACATAGGGCCCTATCTTGGCGATCTTGGCGCTTAGTCTAAGCGCATGGCGCTAAATCTATTTAGGGCGTGTCCAAGTCCACTTTTGCTATTTTAACGGCGTGTTTTTTTGGCGCTAAGCACGGCGCATGGCGCAACTGGGCTGAACCTAGTCGCTTCATTAATTATAGGTGTGTCTTGGGCGTGACATTCAATAAACCAATCAAAATGTCATATCCCATTCCCTTTAAAAGCCTGCTTTTCCACCTTGGCGGATTGCTTATGATGGCGAAACAGACATGCTCGTGCGTGTTTAGTGTGATCAAGGAATAGGCTAAATGGAGTATGATCAATATTATTCGGACTAACCATTGGCCTATGAGTTCCCGGTAATTCCAGACAGGGCTGTTATTTTACAAAATATGTGCGGTTAAATTTCGTTAAAAGGACCTGCAACAGCTGAGAATAAGCTATCAATGGCTTCAGTCTCACCTTAGAAAACGCCAAATTAGCCTGCTTGTTCAGCGAATTTCGTTTGATTATGCAATGAAAGTGTCAAACATCAATTCCAAGAGGCTGTTCTCATGGAGTTCTCGAAGTTCAAGCTTCATCCAAAGTTCATTAGGCTACCTGCATAGTAGGCTAATATTGATTAATAACATACATACCGTTATTTTGCCTTAATGATGACACTAAATAGCCATACAATAAAGCTGTCAGGTTCGCAACCCATAAGTTCACGCATATTTCCCCTTGTTTAATAATGTCCTGTTTATGGAAATGTGACCAACCTGTTTTACTCGTAGCGTAATCCTTTAAAACAATCCACTTTCCCAGGAAGACCGTTAAACGCGCGACTTACAGCAGGGGAAACAGAACATGCAGCTCACGTGCAGAGAATGGCATTAAAATTAATTGTGAATTAATTGTGTAACGTGCTGCAAATTTGTTTTAGTTTCTAATTAGACGCTTAGTTCTCTTTAAAATCGTTTTGTTCAGTTAATGAATAACGGGTGAAATCAGCTGGGTTTTAAACGGTGAGAGTATGGAAACCTGGTCACTGTAATTTAAAAAAATATGAAGGACGAAGAATAGCTAAGGTTACAATTTAGTTAACATGGTGACATCTCCGTTTTTTAACCATAGGCTATCGAAAAAAACCTTATGCACAGCGAATTCGCTGTAGCCTAGGCTATTTGAAAAACAATAAATGCAATATTCACTGGACAAGGTTTTGAACTTTTTTCAGTCACAAACCATTCTATTTACTTACAGGCTGTATTCATAGATAAACAGAGCTGTATTGTAATGACATCTGAAGCGCATTTTCAGAACTTAAATGTCCGTCTATTGCCGTGCGCGAGTTTTCCATTGAATGACAATTCACGCATTAGGTGCAAAGACAATTCGCGCATTAGGCTTGATAGCTATAGGTGTTATCAGCTCCTTTTTAATGGATAGCCATTGTCCCGTACCATCGCACATCGCCTGGATGTTGATGGAGTGGGCTGAGAGCAATGTAATGTGGCATTGTTTCCCTTCGCTGAGGGAAAGGTATGTGGACCTATGGAACCTTTTATTATTATGCATTTTTGATATAGCCTACACAATAATAATATTTCACATTGTGATCTAGATATTTTAGTCATGCCTGTGCACGCCCCTGTGTGTAACAGACAGGAGGGTATGCGCGTTGTGCACACGCCTATGTAGACGCACTTATATGCGCCGTTCAAATAGCATGTAAACAACTGCGACATGACTTTAGACCAGGTTTGTGGTGGTTCTAGCGCAAGCGCTTTCTGCTGGCTCAAGATAGCAATATGCCAAAAAGAATCCTGGCCACTCCTCATCTTAAGACCAACACGCCCAGTTCACTAATGATGGCGCATGACTAGTTAATGGCGCAATGCTAGTTTGACGGCGTAAGCGTTAGGCGTTATTATGGACCTAGCGCCGGGTGTAAGATAGCAAAGACACTTGCGTTTGCGTTAGCGCCGCTTTGCGCCGGGTGTAAGATAGGGCCCCTAGTGTGATACAACCAGACTTATGAGTACATAACAAATGACTCTCAGAATTATCAACCATTCTAATCACAGATGGAGAAGGTGCGTGTGTGCGCGTGCGCATATATGTGTGTGTGGCAGCAGACCCTGGAGACTGCTGTTGGCTGCACGTACAAAAGGCAGGGTGTGCTGGTTTTTGTGGTGGTAATTGCTGAAAGCCCAGGCTCTGGGGCTGTCTGTAATTGATTAATTTCATTGTGATCAGGGGTTTTTGCTCTCTCTCTCTACACAGTGATCTCTCTACCAAAGATCTCCCACAATACTGAAAGAATAGAGGAGTGCAGAGCAATTTTCCATGGGGTCACATGGTCTAGGGTAAATATTCCTCTCTCCGGTGCAATGTCATTCATCCTGTATTGGCCACTAATAAGCGCTAAGTGGGGCAAATTGAGGCAAATATGCCCTTGCCTCTGACAGCAATAAGCGCTTTCCTCAATGCTTATTAGCTCAGTGAGGCAGAGAATGTTTGTGCTTCGCTCCAAACATCTTTCATCATTGTACAATTTACCACGCTTCTGTTTTTGGAAGCAGTAAATTAGTTGCATGTAACCTGTATAACCTTGAGAAATGTATTGGTGGATCTTGCTATTAATTTGGATTTATTAAAGTTTAAATTGATCTTCTTTAACGCTGTGATCTTTTAATTGATTGAAAAGGGGGATTCATTTATCGCTCATATTGTTGGGTCACATGCAGGTTAAAGGAGAGTTTAGGAGAGAACAGTTAGACCTTTCTAATCCTCACATCGAAATGAGATATGTCAGATCAGAGAATCCAAACCTCTGCAAAAATTGAGGAGCAGGAGAGGGGAGAGTAATGGCCAGGCGGTGTGTCTGTGGCCAGGCGGTGTGTCTGTCCTCAGCTGGCCTGGACATGGGGCTAAGCGCTCTATCGTTCACCTTAAATAGGTTGCGTCTCGCCACAAACCGTACGACCAGCGTGACTGCTGTGGGCTAATCCCAGCCACCCTTTTTACCACTGCTGACATCTGCTCCATGTCCTGCTCCTGTGCTGCTGTGCTACACACTGCAGCTGCACTGACAAGCTACATTCTACACACTGCATCCTACACACTGCATCCTACACGCTGCATTCTGCACACTGCATTCTACACACTCTAGCTGTGCTGACACGCTGCATTCTGCACACTGCATTCTACACACTGCAGCTGCGCTGACATGCTGCATTCTGCACACTGCAGCTGCTCTGACACGCTGCAGCTGCTGTGACACGCTGCATTCTGCACAATGCATTCTACACACTGCAGCTCCGCTGACACGCTGCATCCTACACACTGCAGCTGCGCTGACACGCTGCATCTGCTCTGACACGCTCCATCCTACACACTGCAGCTGCTCTGACGCGCTCCATCCTACACACTGCAGCTGCTATGACGCTGGATCGCGCGGCCTAGTCTACCAGGTCTTCTACGGACCCTCCTGGCCTGATCCCACGCATCTCCTTGTTACAACTACTTCTATTTTTCTTACTACAGCTGCTGGATTTAGTTGTTACTGATCATTTCTGTGCGACTAGAGAATTGGGGGAAGGCAGTTTATTGTATCGGGTTTAAATAGTCAAATATGCACGTGGGCGCCGTGTTTGTCATAACTCGTAATGTATTACATATTAATGTAATAAATGCTATCCATCCATCTGAAGATCAGGGCTCTGCAGCCCTCAGCTGTCACCCTCTGCGTACGAAGGCTTGTTTTCCATCGCTGTGGTGAAATCCAATCGTGCCACTGGGCACGTTCTCTCTATGCTGGATAAACAGCCATGCATCATCTCTTTAAGGGTGGAATATTTGGCCTGCAATCATGGCATGCAGAGCCCTACAGATCCTCTGGTTCAATTTGTGTCGTGCTGTCGTCGGCCCATTGACTGCCCTAATGAGTTGTAAAGTGCTGAGTAGGAACTTTAGCCGAGTAGGAATGTTTAATTGATTGTAGCAGGGAGCCACTGTGCTCAAATAATCGGAGTTTGTCTCCGTTTTTACTGTGTTCCCTCAGCAAAAAATAGTGTTCTTTTGTGTCGTTGCAATTATATATTCAGAGGAGTCTTGTTAACGCACTTTCCTGCAGGGTGAGCATGGGTATTCATATGATTCCAAGGGACCTAATGCCGTTATTGTGGCTAAGGCAGCCCTCGGACATACTAGGCCATTGTGCAGAAATGCAGAAAATGACATTTGTCATAATTTGGGACATAACATGTCCCATAACATGGGACGGAATATGTATAAGTGTCAGAGCTGCTCCTACAGCCATGTGACACACATTGTCCTGATTATTCCATTCCATTTTAGCTCAGAAGAATAGGGTCACTTGTGAACTTTGACCCCGTCTGGTCTCCCCTGTTGCTTTCTTCTCTGGTAACCTGGACTGAAGCCCTGCGTCTGGTCTGCCTGTATCTGTCCCCACCAGTAAATATACTGAACATTCCTGACTGCGCTAGATGACGTATATGTGTTTGACTGATCCCAACTAAATTTAGAGGTGGCAGACGACCTATCTGGTGCAAAAAATTTATTTTTAGAGAAGTGGCTGCTTTTTGAGGGCCATTACAGTGCAAAGTATGTAGCCACTTTTAGCCAGCTGAAGAATGTGCTTGAATATTTTTATAGATTTGTGAAATTGTAGAAAGTTACATTTAGCTATAAGAGACAGCCCCTTGTCTCGCACTGTCTGCATTTGCCCTTTTGGCGCATTCGCCCTCTGTCCCTTCTAAACCTAAAAGTCTTCATTTTTAGCACCTCACCAAACCGTGACTCCTACCGATGTACCGATATGCAGCAGTGGTCAGAGATGTACTGTTTGTCTGCTGCCTGAAACCAGGGCTAGGGCTCTAATCCCATGTAAAATTGTGCTGCAGATGGCTGAAGCATTCTTATCGTTTTTTCTGATTTCTCCCTTTTTCTCCCAATTTGGTAGCCAATTGGACTCTATGTAATTCAATTCCCCTCCTCGTGTAGCAACCGCTAGAGAATCGCCGCTACAACCCTGTCAGCCGGTAGTAATAATGAGGGCACCACGCCCTCTTCTGGACACTACTCCTCAAGCTCCTGACTGTAATTCCAACTCACCCAGGGCTGTCTCCCCCCCACCCCGGGAGCAGCCCAGGGCCCTCTCCCCCCACCCCGGGAGCAGCCCAGGGGCGTCTCCCCCCCACCCCGGGAGCATCCGCCAATTGCCTCTCCCTCAAGGCACCGGCCATGCTGGGATCTGGCAGGACCGGGGATCGCGCCCCCGATCCTAGGGGCGTAACGGCACAAACTGTAAGTCTGCGCTTTTACCGCTACGCCACCGCGGCGGTCTCGCAGCATTGTTTGCTCTGCTTAGTTCAGATAAGGGGTGGAGGACGGGGCCTGGCAGGGAATAAGAAGCCCCTGTGTATCTCCGCACGCTGCCTGGCACCGGATGGGAAATCGTTTTGGCGTGAGTCACTTTACTGCTTCCAGGCCAGCAGGTGCCCTTGACCGGAAAGCGCAGCTATCACGGCTGCCATTTCTATATCTTATATCTTTTTATACCTCCTTTCGTTTATTTAATCCCAAGTGTATCCAATGCAGGAGTGAGGCAACAGACCTCGGGCACAGGACGCGTACACGTACACGTTCACATACGTGCACAGATATGAATGCATTTATGTATGCACGTCGATACACGCATACCATCATGCATGTGCAGAGAGACGCATGCTTGCCAACAAGCGCGCACACACACATGCACATATAGCCTACATGTGCATGAGCACATGCTTTTTTAGCTGAACAAAACTAAAACTGACCATACCCTGACACTCCATCCCTGCAGTCCTTTCCTGGCCAGACTGAATTGGTTTTCTTTAGAGGGAAATTGTTGGGGGAAAGAGTAAAACTTTTCTGAGTAAAATCAAATCAAATCTGACAACAGAAGCAATAGCAGGTAACCTTTAGAGCTGAGGGAGAAACGCGTGAGGATGAGAGAACCGTTTAGTATCCTAGTCACGTGGATGTGGAAGATTTGAACAGACACAGTCTTTCTCAAGGAAGACTAAAATGTGCTGTGTACTCGTTTGCTTTGGGAATGGTTGGGTAGAGGTGTTGCAAAGTTAAATCGATGTAAAGGAGAAACATTGCTGATGGTATACACTTTACGTATCATAATCAGCCATCTGTGACTTTATGTAATTAATACTGGCGCTTGCATTAAATGAAGCCTGGGAGTACATAGCTATCAATGTGGATTTGTGGTAATATAGGAGCAGTTGAGTTGGCTGTTCTGGTCTTACGCAAGTCTATAACGAATCTGTCTGAAAATGATTGGCTGTAGGAATGGGATGGGTGCTTGTAATGGAGACAGTCAGGAGGGCAGGAGCATCTGTGCATAAACAAACCAAGGAACCAGATCTTTTGTGACATTTTAACAAGTCACGTTTGGAAAAAGATAGGTTTTTTTTTCTTGGGTTCTCCCACAGACAGCAAAGCGATCGCTAAAAATCAAACGGGGTTGTTTAGATTGAACATCTACAAATGGCATAAGAACGGTAACAACGCTAAGCTAGGCTTCTGCCTTTCTCCAACAATCCACAATCTCCATCTTTTGCCTTAGTATCGCAATAAACTTGCGTTGACGGACTCCGGAGGGTCGTAGAGTGGAAGGAGCGATTGTGCCCGTGTCTGAGATGGAATGCACGGGGAATATTAGTAGCAGAGTGACAGGGTGGGAGGGCCGAGGGAACGTTGGGAGGAGTGCGGATATGGGAGGCGGTGGAGTAGGGGGAGCGTGGGCAGACCCGCCTGCAGCAGACGGGGGACGGCGGAAGGTGGCGGTGACGCTCGAGGGCGGCGGTGCCAGCTCGCCGCGTGGACTGTGCGTGCTCGTACGCGGCCCTAGGCCCTGGCTGCAGTCCAGGCCCGATTACAGCGAGGATTTGCATTGTAATGAAAAAAGCTTATCTCCGCAGGTTCAATCTCTCTGTCTCTGGCGCAGTATTGCTTTTACACTATGCGCTGACGGTATTCTGTTTGTCAGCCCTGCCTTAATCAGTGCTGCTTTTCTCCTGATGCCGTCCCTTCCGTAAAGATGGTCCGAGCGAACCGCTCTGAATGACAAAGTGGCGCCGTCTCCTTCACTGGAGCAGAATGGTGCCATCGCTGGGAGTGTCGTACATTTCAGTGCATTAGTCTCCAGCCAATGCCATATGGCTGAAATTAAAGGTAGCAAAATCAACCAGACGTGGCTTTTTATGCAATTATTTCAGACTGAAGTAACTCGTTTGCAGGATTTCTTTCACACACTGCTTGCAAAGTGAGGGGACAGGGCACATAGTAGACAAGGGTCTGAGTGGACAGGGAACAGGGGTCATATTAAGACACAGTCCCAGACTGAAGTAACTGTTTCCCTCTGTGATACAGGTTGCTCATGATGCAGGTGCCTGATATTTGCTGTTTTGTCGTCATATTTCAGTGTTTTAGATAATTTGCATGTTTTGCGTGTGAGGTTAGGCCATCTTGAATACTGGGGGTCTTATGCAGTCTGTAGTCGTCCTTCCTCTGTTCCGGGTAAATTGGACACACTGTACATGTTTCTGATAATATTGGCAGTGGTTGGTTGTTATTGTTGGCTTTTTTCAAGACACCTTTTAGAGCAGGTAAGTACATGTGACCTCAATGAAATCCTATTGTGCTCTAAACTGCTTTGGGACAGATTATTTCAGATTTATTGACTAAATCGTTTGGTTCAGTGGCTGATGTAAAATGTACGACTACCACTGATCCAAAGCACATTCGTAAAGGTATTTCATATAAACAAACATATTAGCCGTCAAGCAAAGCTTCAGTTTCAAACTGGCCTTTCTTTTGGCTGGCTCCTTTCTCCAACCAGGAGTCTCACTTCACAGTGTGGAGGAGCTTATGATATATATGATATATGATAACTGTGTAAAGTAGCAGTAATAGGCAAAATTCAATTAATCCTACCATGGTTCAATTTAATTAAGATAACAAAGCATGAGATGGTTAGCTTCTGATCTGACCCTCTGTGCTTCACATTTGTTGCTTGTGATAAAGCTAATTCGAGGTCCGTATTTACAGTAGTATTAAAATGGATTTCCAGTAGGTCGGAAAAAGACTGTTTCTACCTGACACAAATTGCACACAGAATACAAGGGGGCTAATTTAATCATCTCGATCCAAAAAAGGCTATTAGCATGTGGCTATAATCGATCTGTCTTAGTTCAAAGCAATTCACACCCTTTCATGAGGAAAATACTTCCTGTGCTAAAATAAAAGTGGTGTTATAATTTTGCCTCTTCACACATCAGACATCATCCCCCCATATTTAATTAGCAGGAAATTAGCTGCAGCTAAACACTGTTCAAGTGAAATAAAAAGGAGTTGAAAAGCAAGGCCAAGGCCTCTGGTGTGATGTCAATCGCATGTGGAACGTCAAAATCCCAAGTGCTGTTGGGTCCCAGTAATTGAAAAATATCATTCTGCAGCAGAAACCAGTCTGAAGTTCTATCTGTACACCCCACACACGCTCCCAAAAATATGAAAATATGATTTTTACGATTCTGTGTGGACTCCACATGTGTGTTCAGCGTTGGAACCCAATTTCTGATCATCCTCCACACCCTGGGAGAATTATGCCAAGTTCCAAACCCGTCTCCAGAGATCTGATGACAAATAAGCCTCCTGTCCCAGACCACAGATGGCAAAAATGACCTTTGGTGCATCCTGAACAAAAATGAGTGATTTGGGACTCCTCCTCCTCCTCCTCTCAGCTTTATTCCTAAGTTTGGGTAGAAGTTGCAGTACGAGCGCTCCAGTTTGAGTTTCCGGCAGTCGGCCAGCTGCTGGGCGTTGCGCGATGAGACTGCTACTACGGTGAACGCTCTGGCCTGAAGACTCATTGATGAGTGACTCACCGTTAAAAGCACCGACGCACCCAATGGGGACCAGCACTGCGGCCGAGCGGTCCGTCCTATCGATCGTACGCACACGCGTGCGCACGTACACACGTACGAACCCACGCCCGTTCTCACTTACGCACACCCGGGCTGTGTCTGAATACGACCCCTGTACCCTGTCCACTCAGACCCCTGTCTACTATGTGCCCTGTCCCCTCACTTTGCTAGCAGTGTGTGAAAGAAATCCTGCAAAACTCTTTCCAAACTAGTGAGGAAGTAGTTCTATAATATATTTTTAAATTTTTTTTATTTTTATTGAGAATATCAATCAGTTAATATATGATGATTGTTACAAAGCGTAGATTATGAATGAATTTTTTATTTTTGTTAATTCTATCTTGTACCATAGATATGCATATACGCTCTGTCTTTTAAGTTTTTACTTCCGGATTACTTACTGAAATTGTCGGATGAGTGCACCGTTCTGCAGATGAGTGTGCTCCTGAATTCCCTCAACAAAACCCCGGAAATAAGGGTTTCATCCTGGTATTTTAAGTGCCCCCATTTGTGATAAAAAAAGTCGCCCACTCAAAAGCTTTATGACGAAGGAGACTCAAATATGCGCCCTCAAAAGGGTGTAGGGGTCGTATTCGGACACAGCCATGCAGACATTCACACATACGCACACACAGCTACTCACCAACCCATCCGCAATCGTATGCGTGCACACATGCATTCTCTCTTTGTTTTAGTATCGCTGCTTATGTGTGAACAGAGAGCCTGGGGCTTTGGCTGGACTCTGTGTGTGATTGTTACTCTCCGTGGAGTGGGTTTGATGACACAGTTGAAAGCGCATTCTGTCTCTCCGATTAAAACCGCTTCCATTCCACCAATGTTTTGTTTCCGTTTTTGTAATTGCAATCAGAACAACGCGCTATGTAATGAGTCAACCCGGCTGCCTTGCCTGGAGAATACAATCAGGTGTATACATAAAAGTTTATTGTGACGCTAAACATGACGGAAACACAGATGCCATTGCTTAGATATGCAGAAACGCATTTGCCAGCGGTGTTTCGGGATGCTTTGGCTTTCCGCAGGACAGATAAAAACGCCCATTTTTTAATTTATTAAAATGGCCATGAATTCACTGGTAAAATAAAAAAATTTGGCTTCACCACAAGCAGGTGGAGAACGAAAGACCAACTGATTGTGACATGGCTAGATATAACAGCTGTAAATGATTGTTGATTTTCAAGATGGCTGGTCCTATGCAGTGGCATGGGATTGCGCTGCTGTTCACTCCCCCTCCACTAGATTTGTGGTGATGGGCACCTGAGCACCTGTAAGTCAGTATATTACACTTTAGGCTTAATTTCTCTATTCTTTTCTCTGGAACCGTTTGTGTCATTGTTACCTTGGTACTGGAACCGTTTGTGTCATTGTTACCTTGGTACTGGCGTAATGTCATTTATAGTCAGTCATCTTATTTGCATACTCATTTTAGGAGATGGATGAAAGGACAGGGCAGATTACTCAGTCCTGTGTTGTTCCCATAATATTGGACTCCCTTGAATTTGCATCAAGTCTGGCTGTACCTTTTTGAATAGATTTTTAACAAGGAAAGTGCAATTCATGATGTAGAATGCTGCACACCGGGCAGTTTTATGCATGCACATGAATATGTTTAAGTGAACGCAAGCTCTTGGGTTGCATGGTAAATAATTCTGTGTGCTGCTGGGACGTCTTATGGGAGATTGCTTGTGCTGTTTTCAGGGTCTGAAAAAGGGCTTGTAATCTTTTAACTGGTATTAAAAATGTGCTGCGGTGCTTTGAGTGCTCGAGCGCACATTAATAGTAATGTTGTGTTCCTTTTTATGGTAAAAGCTTAAGACAGACCTAGAGAAAAATCGAAAGAGATCAGCTGGTCAAACACAGCCGGCCTCAGCTGGAGTGGCACATTGATTCAATGTGCAATAATCAACCCCACATAAAGTGTACTTCCATTTCCCTCCCCTTTCCTTCTCCGCATGCTTTATAAACTGCTCTTTGTATACAAATCTGATTTGTGTCTCACTGTAGTGAATTTGAATGTATTGTATTTTATCGGCGCTAACAGGCTAGCTCTAGCTTTCTGTGAGCTAGAGGCAGACGTGTATGTACTTAATCATAAGTATGACAGTTGTAGACCCGGTTCCATGCTTTTCAAAAGCATCCCAGTAAAACCGTAAGGTAAAATGTAACATTTTTTGTGGGCAAAAAATGATTTTAACTCCAGCCCACAATGCTTTGCCAGAGCTTTCCATTTGGCTGTTGAAAAAGACGCCCTGTTGAGGGAAATGTGATTGGCATGATGATTTCATGATTTCCAAGACTTTACTATAATCAAGTGCAGCAGTCTGGGTCTCCCACACAAAGTGCCAGTGCAGCTCTAGTGTAGACCCTCCGACTCGTGTCAGAGCCTGGTATTCACGTAGGGCAGTGGTTCTCAAACTCCTGGGGCCCCCCTGTGTATGCTGGCACTCTGGGGGGCCCCCCCTGTGTATGCTGGTTTTTGTTCCAACCACAATTGCGATACGAGAATTTTAACAAGCTGCTAATTTGTCTTAATTTCACACTACATAAAAAGAGTTAACAAAATGTTGATCTGATCAAATTAAAGACTGAGATGAATCAATATGCTCCTAATTAGGTCGTTGAACACATGTGTTTACGTTATTTCATCATTTTGTTTCCTTAAACTTATTAACACAATGCAGGTTTGGCTCATTATCAATTTGCGTTGTCTTTGAATTGTTCATTATCAACCAAATGGTTAGTTTTCATGGCCATGCGTCCACACTTTCAGTTAGGAGCCTATTGATTTACCTCTGCCTTTCATTTGCTCAGTTTTGTTACCTCTTTTAATGAAATTATTTGCAATATAGCACAATAAGCAAATATGAACATGGGACATTTATTCTACATGGCATGCATAGCTATTTTCTGACATAATAAAAAAGAGGGTAAATAATCCATCAAAACATGAAAAGTGCAATTAAGAAAAATGAACAGCTTGTTAAACTTCTCGGATCGCAATTGGGGTTGGAACCAAAAACCAGCATACACAGGGGGGCCGAGGAGGTCCGAGTTTGAGAACCACTGACTTAGGGTAAGGAGCAAACTGTAATTAACAAGGGTGGACTTCTGGTGCTGAAGGGCCTTATAAACCCACTGATATATTAGCAATTGAAATTTGTAATGGCTTGTGCATAAACTCCTGCAGTGGTATGGGTGGATTAAAATTTAAATATCATTCAGTCCCAGAGCATGTAATCAATAATGTTGAGCTCTCCTCACATTGACAAATTCTGTACAGCAGAAGTGAAGCGGCTTTAGGCTTCTCCATCGTATCTTCTCCTGAGGAGTGCCCATCTATTATTTTATTCACAACCTGTTCATGGAATTACACCAGCTGGAAGCGTCCGGCCGTTATTCTAGTATGTGAAAGTGGTGTAATCTCAAATGTGTTGTCAGGATTTGTATAATAACTGGGCGCATGAACACAAGTATGCTACTGAGAGGCTGAGATATAAATACACAATAATAAAAAATAAAACATCTTAATAGCTCTTTTGGCTACATGTCATGCATACATTTTTTTTCCTGCTGCGTATTTACACATCCTTTGCCAATCAGCGTGGAGTCACTTCAGATAATATTGCAAGGTTGTGGATATTGAACTATTTGCAGATGATTTTATCTGAATAACGTCACAAAGCGGTGGTCGTCACCATGGCTCTTGTGTATTTTATTGTGTGAAACAAAATTAATTACAGCTTCCACAAAATGGTTCAGCAGCAGTCGTCTTCTCTGAGAAGGATGCTAACGCTCATATTAGCAACATTCAAGACTCTAAGCTATAATTTGAAAAGGGGCGGGGTCTTCGTGTGACTCTGAGAAGAATTCATCACTGTTGGTGTGGATTTCCTTTCCTGTGCGCACAGTGTGATAACATCTCCGGTGCCCAAATGCTAATTAGTTTTTTTCAGTTTGTCAGGCTTGAAATGAGCTTCCTTTTTATGTTGTTTAGCAGAAGGCCATTTTTTAAAAAGCACGCCGCTAAGAAGAGCTCTGGTTTTGAGGCCCTTGGTTTTTCTTCTTTTTTTTACATCCGCTCTCAGCTGCAGGTTGTCCTTTCATAACGGCCGTGTCATACTTGTCCTGTCTGTCACTGTTCATTGTTAACCTCGTTTGCATTTTCCATTAAATGTATATCTAGGCACATCACTGTCCTCTTCCTCGCTGGGGACATGTGGTGTCTCGTCCAAAAGCAACACTGAGGAAAAAGGCCTGTTTTTACCAATAGTTAAGCTAAAAGTCCTTGACAGAAAGTTCAGTTGTACTTGAGGTACTGAGGCAATGAGTCAGCTGTTCCTCCTCTACCTCCTACTCTCCCCAGTGCAATGTCTGATGCATTTTAAAATGTTGTAGCTTTTGGGTTTAACCGCAGGAAGGAGTCATAAAACCAGCAGTGTTCCCCACGATTGACAGAGGCTCTCCCAAAATAACATCAGTACCTCATTTTGCCACTAGATGGGGAAAGGGAAAAAAAAAGTATGCAAACCGCTTTAGTGCTTGTCTGGGGCTGTGTCCGAATCAGAGCCCTATACCCTTTTGAGTACGCATATTTGAGTCCACTTCGTCAAAAAGCTTTTGAGTGGGCGACTTTTTCTCACAAATGGGGGCACTTAAAATACCTGGATGAACCACTTATTTCCGGGGTTTTGTTGAGGGACACACTCATCTGCAGAACTTTGCACTCACCCGACAACTTCAGTAAGTAACTCAGAAGTAAAAACGTAAAAGACGTAGAGCGTATATGCATATCTATGGTACAAGAGTGGGTCATATTACGAAATACTCTTTTTGATTTTTGTTAATTCTATCTTCATTCATAGTCTACACTTTGTAACAATTGTCATATGTTAACTGATTGATATTCTCAAATAATAAAAAATAAATAAAAATTAAAAAAAAATTAAAAAATTAACATTTTTTTAAAAGTTATTACGAACTACTTCCTCACTAGTTTGGAAAGAGTTTTGCGGGATTTCTTTTGCGCACTGCTTGCAATGTGAGGGGACAGGGCACATAGTAGACAGGGGTCTGAGTGGACAGGGGACAGTGGACAGGGAACAGGGCTCTGATTCGGACACAGCCTAGGTTTACTTAAACATCCCACATTTGCAGGACACTACTGTATGATGTCACTATCCTCAGCTTGTGAAACCCGGATCATGTAATTGAATATCAGAAATTGTCAAAAGTATGAATAATTTGTGAAGAGTGGGGAATCCTGCATCATGCTGATAGATGCCTTTCCACTGCAGCCCCTGTAATGCAGCTGTAGAATAAACTCTGGGTCTTAGTTTGCAGTCACACAGGCACCACCGGGTTATGCTAGGCCTTAGGAGAGCATGCGAATGAGTTTATCTAAAGATCTTTTTTTATTCTTTCCACCTGCAGCCATTTTGATGTGCTCCATTGCGGAGGGAGAGAGAGAAAAAGAAACGTGTACTCTGCTCACCCTGGACTCTGCATTATAGAACAGAACATATGAACATAGAGTTCCCTGTGTAGAGGCAGTGAGGCAGAGGCATGGCGTGTCCAGATGCGTCCGCGCTCCGATCCCCCCCAAACGCAACGAGGTGACTGCTGGAACGCCCAGAGAATTGTCCATATTGAGAGAATTTAGCACAACAGCTAGAGGGGTCAATCATTAAAATTATTAAAATGTAATCATTAAAATGTATTAAATGCAGTAAAAGATAAAGCATAAGTCATGGAACCGTGACACACTGTATGTAGACATACGCAGTCCCACGCACACAGGCAGACAAACCAAGCCTTGTGATAAAACAGATGTGTATAAAGACCCGAGAAGATGCACCAGTAAAGGTCCATGAGCGACACAGCGACACTGATCGCCCGCGCTCTAAAAGGAAGGTTGTGCGGCTGAGGTTTCTCTGTCCAAACGGCAGGCAAGGACAGCCTCCGCCCCCCCGATGTCAGTTTGTGTTACGAAGGTTACCAATCGGTGCCCCGCCAGGGGAAAACGAACACTAATTGCTTGTTGGTCTCGGGTGGGTGTCGTGCAGCTGGGGACATTTGGCTAAAAATATCTGTTATTCTCATGAGCAGTGGCAACCGAGCTGCGTTTTAACATTCAGCATGGGCACAGAGGAGAAGGTCAACTCCCGGCCATTTCTGCAAATGCCAGGTCGGAGTGTAAGCGGCTTTGTTTGTGTGCATGGTGTATGAACCTTTTACGCTGGCCTAAAAAATAGAAATAAAAAACGTGCAATCACGAGGCCCCATACATACTGAAATCCCTGTGCATCCTCAAATCTTTGCAGTATAGAGGTATGGCCAAGAGGTTTTCAGCCTGGGCCGTCCTGTCCACTGATAGGCTAACTGTAGGGAACAGTTTGGCTTCTGGCTACCCGCTTGCAAGGTGCTCCTCCCCCTTCCAGGTAGAAATCATACAGAGAAGAGCTCCCCAGGTCGGTTTAAATTACAGCTTGTTTGCAATGACACAAAGGCAGCGACTGGTTCCACCTGGCAGAGGTCATGAATAAATAAAGCACTTTTATAATTCCAAGCAGCTCCCCGTGGCCAGGGAGAGCAGGCGACGTGCGAACGCAAACAGAAGCTCCGCTGTTTTGTCATGGAGAGCCGATGGTTTTTTACCGCCACGCCAGCCCCCCGCGCTCCTGTGGGTCTGTAAGTATTGCTGTGGTCTAGTGCTCAGATGTGGAGGTGCCCATTCTAGTCCGAAGGCCGTCTCTTTTTTCCTTCCAACTTGAATAGAAACAGACGGAGTACGCTGTGGATGCTATCACTGGGCACTCAGAAATCTATCTGCTGTCGTTCTGTTCGGTGTAACCTGAGTGAAGCTATTTCAGTTCTTAAAAGGGATTGTTTTGTCAGTGGCTGACTGCGTGGATACACGTAACCTAAAAAACAGACCTTACGTTTTCTGCCTTCAATATAGACCAGTAAGACCACATTAGGCGCACCCTAGTTGTTGGTATACGTATGCAAGCTACAGTCTGTGTGCGATGAGTAGAGAAACACAGTCTCCATCATTTAGACAGTAGACATGTTCCAGGGGCATCATGGTACATGACAGCGCAGTAAGATGGTAAATAGTGGTTGAATGGAAAAGATCAGGAAGCAGATTTTACTGAGCAGGCTGAATCTGTCAGTGGGCTGTACAGAGGTCTGAGGTGAGTTTACTGGCTTTGTCCCCCTGACAGAGACGTTAGCACCTATGCGTCATCAACAAATTCTTTCTTTTGTGCTGCTGCTATCGAGTCATTTCTCAAACTGCTACTTTTAAACTGCAACGGCGTGTATGTGCGCGCACGCGTCTGTGTTTACTGGATGTATGCGCTTTGCGTGTTTCCGCACACATGCGTATGCTTATGCGTATCTACACCTGTGTGCGGCCCCAGTGTTTGCTGCAGTCAGCTAGTGCCGTTGCGTGGGCCTGGCTGGTCACAGCCCCCACACTGGGGCGCAGCAGTAAACGCTCTCTCTCTCTTTAACATTGTGCCACTGACACACTCTGAGGGGATGCTGGGTAATAAGCAGGTTGCTTTCCACTCAGCCTGCCAGCTGGTCCAGGGCTATACAACAACCCAGCAGTGCTGATGGAAACCGTCTCAGGCAATCAAGAGCCAGTTCCCGTGCAAACAAGACTCGGCAATGAAGGCAATAAAAAAACACGTTATTAAAGAGCCCACATTTGAAAGCATTTGACGAGGATTGTGTGACTTAACTCAGCAACCAGCGCTTAGATTTCTCTGTGGAGGGGTCAAGGAGAGCGGGATAAAAGTGCTTTAGATGCACGAAACTGCTTTACTTTCTGTTTCTCTCCAGAGGAAAAATGTGGCTACGGGTTTTCGTTGTCAATTTCATAAATATATCAGTAAAAAAATTACACGGAACTTTAAAAGGAAAAAAAAAAAATCATGTAAATGATGTGCAACTGATTTATATGTGCGTGAAAAATATAGTTATGTGCGTAATACACTGCCTGGCCAAAAAAAAAGTTGCACACTCTAATATTTCATTGCACCACCTTTAGCTTCGATTACAGCGCGCATTCGTCGTGGCATTGTTTCGACAACCTTATGCAACGTCACAACATTTATTTCCGTCCAGAATTGCATACATTTTTGCCCGAGATCTTGTATTGATGACGGGAGAGTCAAACCACTCAGTAAAGTCTTCTCCAGCACATCCCAAAGACTTTCAATGGGGTTAAGGTCAGGACTCTGGTGGCCAATTCATGTGTGAAAATGATTCCTCATGCTCCCTGAACCACTCTTTCACAATTTGAGCCCGATGAATCTTGGCATTGTCGTCCTGGAATATGCCCATTGATGGGATAACCTGGTCATTCAGTGCATTCAGGTACTCAGCTGACTTAATTTTATTGCTGCATAACGTTGCTGAGCCTAGACCTGAGCAATTGAAGCAACAGATCATAACACTGCCTCCAGAGGCTTGTACAGTGGGCACTATGCATGACGGGTGCAACGGCGACTTTTTTTTTGGCCAGGCAGTGTATTAAATGTGTATACTCTGTGGTCAAAATTTGGAACGTTATCTCTGACCTGGTATCTCTGATGATAACATTTGCGATTGAGCAAATTAATTGTAGTTATTCAATATACTTTCTGTTTGAATGTAACTAATCATAATAAATGAAATGACTGATGTTTTCTGTCTCTCTCTTCCTCTCTTTTTTCCCCATCAGCTGAGAAATGAAGTTTTGCCCCTGCAGCTCCCAAGTCAAACTGCACAAAATGTGGACCGCTTCCGGCTTCTAGAAGACAAGAACCGTGCCCTCAGGCTTGAGGTCCTGACCCTCAGCCAGGAAAAGCAGCAACGCAAATTACTGGTGAGTGTGGAACGCCTCAAAAAGAGGCCTGGCCCATTGGTGGCTTGCTGGTGGTGTCTCTGGGGTATAACAATTTAACATTGTGTCACGGCTTCTTGTGTGCTGCTTACGGGCTGTTGATCTGGACGGTTTTGCACAACATCGGGCGAAACCACAGGGAAGCTAAACGGTTTAATGTCAGAGAGGCCTTGCGCAGACACGGCGGGCGTCGCGCGGACGCGCTGGCGCGCTTCTGCGCTGGCTGTTAGGAGGAAGCCGTGTAAAAAGCTACTTGAGACAGCCGGCCTCCGTCTCCCCACCATCTTGCGAGGCTTGTAGCTCGCAGCAGAAGCCTCTGGTGAGTCTCCAGGCTTCCCTCTGTGTCCGCGGATCAATACGGATGAGTTGTATCGATTTAGCTCTCAACCCCGTGCATCTGTGAGGGGGATTAGAGTGCTGGTGGGGGTGGGGGCGGGGGGGGCCGGAGGGGCGCCTCTCCTGGGCCTGCTCTTCCTCGGCAGTGACGCTGACGTTGTCCCCGCCCCCTCAGGCCTCTTTGCTGCCGGGAGAAGTCAGACACCCCCCCCCCACCCCCATCCAGCACTCGCTGTTGATTTACTGCCCCCACCCCCTGCGCTTGGCCCTGAATTGTCAGCATCAGCGTTTGTGTCACCGTGTGACAGAGCGCCAGGCCCCGCATTCAGCCCTGGAGCGGGGCGGGGGGCGGAGCTGAGCGGGTGGAAGTTCCCGCGGCCAGGGCGTGATGGCGGCCTGGCACACATGAGCAGTGTTTGTTTGTGCAGGGGAAGGTGTGCGGGGTTTGTGTACGCCTGGATTGCTTGTCAGTAGACGGCACAGCGGGCAGCCTTACACCCGTTCGCTGCTTCTTCCTGGCAAGGATTGTTTTCCCCTTTCACTGTGGCTCACCGGACTGGTGCCTCTCGAGTTTCTAACAGCTCTCTACTCATAAAGACGTAAAATGTAAATAATTAGGCAGTCAAGTCCAGTCCAAGGTATAGATATCATATGCATGTAGATGCATTAATAATGCAATAATATTCACATATAAGCTTGCTTCAGACAGTCAGCGGGTACCAGGTCCATTAGTGTGAAAAGGTTGCACAAAATCCCCAGACTTGTGACATGTAGACAGTGTTTCAGCCTTAATTGTGACACGTTGCCCTCTTCTGCTCTCCGGATCACGCCCTGTTAACGGCAACACTTTACACAGGAGCAGCGGCCACGCAGCCCAACTAAGCTGTACACTTTTACCTTTTAGTTGCTAGGAAACCAGCACTTGTGAATCCAGCCATACTCCCATGTCAATAAGGGAGGTTATTTTTCAGTGTCACTCAGTCGACGGAGGAAGGGGGGTGTGCTGGTGGAGGCTCTGGTTCTGGTGCCGTCCTCACCAGCAGCGGCAGAGATAAGAATTAGATGGATGACGGAGGTGTTGTCGTGACAACAGCATTTACCAACTTTCTGGCATGTGAAAAGGAAGGAAGCGGTTGCGGAAAGCTGACAGACCGTTACGCCAGCTTTGTAACGAGTCCCAGTCACGACATGCTCATTTATTAAGATGGAGATTTTAAAAAGCCAATCGGAGACAGGTGTTTATGTGGGCGCCGTTCCCCACGTACCGTTCTCATGGTATTGCGTCAAGTCATAAGACGTTTTCAAGCCCACGTTTGAATTTCATTAGCTTTTTTAATCTAATTGCTGACAATGTGTTCTTCTGACCCGAGCCTTTCCAGAGCTGTGTCCAAATCAGAGCCCTACTGCGCCCTGTCTCCTGCGTACAGTGCACTGGTAGAAGTGTGCTGTTTAATTTGCACTGTGTAGCACGCAACGTCAGTCCGTGAAAAATATCCGCCATACTATTTTCCAACCGTACTGTGGAAGTGTTGTAAGCAGGTCGTAAGACGTCCCACCAGTGTTACCATGTCCACGGTTTTACAGCTAAATTGGGCTACTTTCAAAGTGCAGTCATGAGTAAAAATGAAAAGTTGCAAAGCACACACTTATTTTAAAAGGTAAAAATATGATGATTTCTATTTTAAATAAGTTTAAAACGTTTAAAGGTTAAAAATATATTTTGGGCTAGTTTTGAGTCGCCATTTGGCTGGAAAGTCTTACAAGATCTGGCAACCCTCTGCCCTACTCTTGTGCTGCCATGTGATGTGGTGTTTTCGTTGTATTTGAAGGAAAACGTCCTCATTTTTTTTTAAACGAAGCTTCACGTCATATTTATGTGTGTATTTAAGTGTGCTCCCGAAATATACTCAGCGAAACCTCGGAAGTAAGTGTGTTTCAAGTATACTGCAATTAGAAAAAGTTTCATCTACTCAATTAATTTCTCGTCCTATCTACTCACCAAGGCTACTCAATAGTGTGGAAGTGTGCTGATTCAGACATGGCCCAGGGGTGCGTCCCAATAGTCGAAAAATGCAACCTTTCCTCCTCCACTACCACTCCTCTACTCCGTGCCCCGGAAACGGATCTTTGTGTTTTAATCTAATGTTGCTGATTACATTTTAATTACGTATAAATGGTTACATATTAATTAATGTCTCGACGCTAACCGCATTGTCAGGTACATTGTATATTGTATATGTAAATACTTGTACTGAAAACGTTCAGGCAGTTTTGCATATTTCCGGGTAGGAGAGGAGTGGTAGTGGGGGAGTGGAGGTGGGGAGGTGGGGAGGTGGGGAGTGAAGAATATTGGGACGCACCCCAGGTGAATTATCCAGTGGGAAAGGTAGCATGGCAGCCAGTTTTGAGTACAGCTTGATAAATTGCTGCTTCTGCCCCCTGCTGGTCAGTGTCAGAAACCCGGATTATTCACAAATAACTGTCCCAAGTTTTGTACCAAGAACAGAGTGTTACAGTATAACAACTGAAATATATATATATATTCCAAGTTCAGTAATAATTCGTTTCGTTTTTTAATGTTTCATTAATGTGCTTGTATAAGATTTTCACTGAATGTGCTCAAAGAATATTCTCCTGCACACTACATTAACTTAAATATGAAGCAAATCTTTTGGTCCATTTAAGTGTTTTGTTTTTTTTCCCCAGAGCTTTTTTGACATTTTTACGTTGACATTATTGATGAGAATGGTCACAGCCTACTAATGAATTAAAGGCAACAGCTGCCACTGTAACACCAGAGTCAGTCACACATACCCCCAACTTAAACACCACACACTAACCACAGCAGAGAGGTAACCAATATATTACAGAGCCACAGAGGAATGGGAATAGCAATATAGAAAATGGGAACCTTTATGTATTCAACATCAGCCTCATTTTGTGAATTTTTCCACTTGCTTTATATTCAGGAGGAATAGTGAAGGAGGGCAGTGGGAATGGAGGAGGATGGAAGGTTTTGGAGAAGGAGAGATAAGGAGGTGTAGAGGAGAGTGAGAGGGGAGGTGAGATGTGAGGATGACACTGGGAAAAAAGAAGCTGGTGCAAAGTGATATAGCTCGGTTGCGCTGCTTCTCTCTCTGGCCCTGCGCCTCCTTCCTCTGTGAGAGGACAGCCACTGTACTGTCAGCAGTAACCTGTGAGGTCACGGTTATTTACCTAATGAGCCGTGCAGCTCAAACATGCAGGAGTCCATTTCCCTCATTTCAGACAAAGCACAGGAATATTCCAGATATAGCACACTGTTGTTTAGATTGCCTTCTACAGGGCCCATTCCACTTTAAAGCAGACCATGGTCAGAACCATCTTGGTCTGGCTCACTGTTGCAATGCGACAGCAGATGCATATCAACCTTGTTGCAAAGCTGTACTTTTTTGATATTGGTTAGCTTAGTAACCAGTACTTTACCAAAATTGTGCAGAGAAGGTCTAACGTGTGTGGTATGGTTAAGCAATATCACACAAGAAGGCTAGTAGAGGCTTGTAGAACTGTTGTATAAAAGCAATATCACACTCGAGGTTGTGCTGTGTGTAGATATGGATGGACAACTTGAAGGGATTCTTATTTAGACTTATTTTTCCAAAGAGTTCAATAGGAAAATTTGTCAGGAGAAACAACCCTTAAAGTGATCCATGCATATCTGGCAGCAGAATGATGGTTTGAGGCTTGTTTGATACCTCAGACCCTTGATGACTTACAGCCATTTTACCAACCATGTATTCCATACTGTTCCAGCATAATTTACAGCTAAATCTAGTCCCACCCCCCAATTCCCATAGAGATCAATTCAAATGCAGAGAGGTTATAGTATCGCTTGTAAGAGTACCAGAAAATAAGATATCAAGAGTCCTTTCATGTTGTTGGGTCACAGACATCAGGAAGTCATGGGATGCAAAGGATATGTGACCAAATATTAAAAATGATTACTTTATTGATATGCAGGGGTGCCCATAATTGTGGCACATGTGGTTTTGTTAAAAATAATTATTTCTTGATGAGGGATTTTCTTTCCTCATAATAAATTAACTTCAATTAAAGGTTGGATTTTCTCATTTTTTCAGTGTGAAATTAAGCTAATTCATCAAACGGTGAATTTTTTATAACCCTTTTTACTCATCTTTACCAGGGGTGCCAATAATAGTGGAGGGCACTGCATATTATCACACTAATTGGCAGTTTGTGAAATGTACAGGATCTCCAACAGGGTAATCAATTAAATGGATTACACAGAAATATTGAATCGAATGTGCCTACTGCCTAGTATGCAAGCATGTTGCAAAACTTCTGTGAAATAAAGCACTGTGGGAGGAAGGAAAGCAGTCATTTATTGCCTGAATATAAAGCAGGTGAAAAAATCACAAAATGAGGCTGATGTTGAATACATAAAGGTTCCCATTTTCTATATTGCTATTCCCATTCCTCTGTGGGTCTGTAATATATTGTTACCTCTCTGCTGTGCTTAGTGTGTGGCGTTTAAGTTGGGGGTATGTGTGACTGACTCTGGTGTTACAGTGGCAGCTGCTGCCTTGTGCTTGATGCTTTCTCTGGGGTGTGTGTGTATCCGTGTGTGCGCGCGCGTGTATTTATATGCGTGCGTGTGTGCGTGCGTGCGTGCGTGCAGGCGTGTGTTGCCTGGCGACCCGGCATGATGGAGTGTGGTGAGCGGTCCCTCAGTGACGAATGACCTTCTGTGTCTTTAAGGAGAGTCGCGCTCCGAGCACAGGCTGGCTCCCCTGTGCCCCGCCATGCGAGGGGGCGGGGCTCCCCACACGGTCCCCCTGGCGACGCTTCCCTCTTCCCAAACAGGGAATTCTCTCTGCTCGGCTGACTGCTCCTAGAGCGCCAGAGTCATGCAAAAACAGCACCAAAGACAATTAAACGACGTGCTAATAAAGTGGATGAGAATAACTGATTATGGGCAATAATAACTGCAGAGGATGCTACAAGTCTGCAAGGCTCTCTCTCATATGCAGTTCTTACATTATCATGAATCTGCATTTTATTTTCTTTTTTATGAAATGCAAGGACTGAATGTGGAGGGGGGGGGGGGGGGGGGGAGCTGTTGTAGCACTCCCAGCGGCATTGCCCAAAGGGTCTAATTATTTAAGTTCCTTCTTTTTGAACGGCCACCTCCTCCCCTGATCTCCTACTAATGTTAGATTAACGTCACATGCGCGGCGATGGCGGGGAGGACGTTTTCACATGGGCAGCCAGGCTGATGAGAGAGTGGCTCAGCTGGGGCAGGCCTCCATGCACCCTTGTTTACATCCCCCCCCCCCCCTAATGAAATTAGAACAGCACAGTATCCAAACTGCAGGCCCTCTCTGCTCACATAATTCAATTACCCTCTCTATTAACATGCGGCTTTCCAACCCTGGCTTTAGTCATTTCGGAACACGAACAGACGTGTCCCAACCTTTCTTTTCCCGGTACATTGATTACAGAATGTGCTGTACTGCATTGCACTGTAAATGTTATGGTTACACATCTATAACACTGACTTGCAGAATAACACCATTTATCATTTTATGAACACATTTTAACATTGTACTGATGCAGCGTATGGTGCAATCATGAGTATCTGCCATGTGACTCAGATATATACCCCTTATACTGTCCTAAACCTTATTAGGGCATAATTTCACCACTACTTTCTGTGCATCGTTCTGATCGTAAACTGCATTTACATTCCATTCATTTAATTCATTTGGAAGATGCTCTTATTCAAAACTATGTCCAATAAAGGCATGCCGAAGGCCATTGGAACAAATACAAGCACAGGTCAGATAAAGTACAATTCAAGTAGCAGCTATTCAAAGCCATGAACATCAAGTCTAGTTCACAGTAAAACACAGTGAAGTCTTAAAGGGATAGTTCGGAATTTTGGACATAATGTCTGAATTACGACTTACCCATGATGTAGTTGATTGATGGAAACCATTTTCAGCTAATTCCATGCTGTCCTTCTTTTGGACATACACACGTTGCTAATGCTAGTGCAACTCTATGGTAACCGGTAGCATCCACTACCAAACGCACTTAAACACTCCACAGTGCACCCAAAGCAAATAAAATACGACGACATGTCTATCGGGGTTATTTTGAGTGTTTATACCATAATTTTTTAAGTCAAACTATCATTGAATCCTTTACTTTGTGCTGACCTATATTCTCTGTGGAAGTACGGCAGCGGAGCGAACACGGCCATTGCAAATTGTTGCTCTTCTTTGTTGTTGTAGTCGACCAGTGCCGGCACTACATTCGTAGGTAACGTAAAGTATCGCTCCGCCGCCGTACTTTCCCAGATGTAATGGGAGGCAGTAAGCTCAAGAATTATCACAGCAAGGTTGTACGCAATGCCTCAAAGTCACTGTCGTCCAGCTCTACACACACTTACGTCGCAGGAAGAGCAACTAAAAAGAGGGCCTGAAGACTACAGAGAGCTTCTTATCAGGCCAGCACCAAGAGAACCTGTAGATATATCCCCTGTAGCACAGCCACTACAAGTTAACACCAACAAGCCAAGCAAAGCAGAAATAAAGAGAGCAATCCAGAAGCAACAGAGCGGTAAAGCACCTGGCCTGGATGGAACCCCCCCCACCCCCTACCACCCCCAAAAGCGATTAAAGCATACCCAGAGACGTACAAACTCTTGAGCCAGATATAGGAGGAGGAAGAGCTACTAGAGGAATGGAAGGAGGGTTCTCTTGTTAAACTCCAAAGAAAGGAAATCTAAAAGAATGCAAAATTACAAAGGTGTCATGCTGTTATCAGTGCCTGGGAAGATCCTAAGCAAGATCATACTGGATCTGTGAGACCAACAGGCCTGTGTTGGAAAGGACAGGTCCTGCACAGGTGCCCGTTGGATCATAGTGGAGCAGTTATTTAAAAGGAATTAAGCCTTGTATATCACATTCATCAACTTTCAAAAACCGTTTGATAGTCTGGATAGAAACATCCTATGGAGTCTTATGGGACACTATGGCATACCCAGAAAGTTCATCACCATCATACCTGCAGTCTTCATGCGGAGTGATACATAATGGATGCCTCACTGAAGCTTTTATGGTGACAACAGTTCAACAGAGTTCAACATGGGTGCCTACTGTCACCATTACTCTTCCATCTGCCCATGTATTGGATTATGCAAAGAACTACACCAGAACAAGACCTAGGAATTCAGTGGACGCTTTGGTTGCAACTGGATGATTTGGACTTTGCTGACGACATTGCTTTATTATGTCATATACCTCCCAGCCAATGTAGGTAAAGACAGATACGCTAACAACAAAAGCAGTGAAGACAGGGCTCACGGTCAACAAAGGTAGACCTTCAGCTATCTGGGAAGTGTAATTGTCAAAGATGGGAGCACAGACAGGGGCATTGAGGTCAGGATAGGAAAGGCCTTTCCTCATGTTAAAGCCTATCTGGAAGGCAAAAGAAATGGCAAAAAACACAAGGCTACACATATTCAATCAGTGCGTCTCTACGGTGTAGGGACATGGAGAACAAAAATAAGCTAGCAATCAACGAACTCCCATCCTTTATCACAAGTGCCTACGCACCATTGTGGGAATTCATTGGCCAAGCACCATCAAAAACGAAGACCTGTGGTAAATGACAAACGAAGAAAAGCTGGATCAAACATAGAAAGTGAATTGTTCCGGCATACTCTGAGGAAGCCAAGGTCAAAGATCACCAGACAAGCTCTTACATGGAAAAAGAAACCGAGGAAGGCTAAGGATCACCTGGAGGTTATCATCAGGTACGGAGGCAAAGACAACAGGACATTCACGGAAGGAACCGGAGGTACTGGCCCAAAATAGAGCGCGATAGAGGTCTCTCATGGATGATCTATGCTCCACGTAGAAACCAAACGGCTTAAGTCAAGTAAGTCAATTTATCAAAATGTGCACTAAAGGAGAATGATTACCTGAGCATAGTGCTCATGGGAGTTGTAACAGAGCTATGTTGCTGTTAAACTGGCCGGCTACGAATGTAAACAACCTTAAAGTTCCATCGAATGTTCATTAAGGCAAGACCCACACAGTTTCTGATGGTGAATTTTTCATGTTTGACCACAATGGTCACCTTTGGGTCTGGGCTTTACCCCCATATAAGCATATGTTTTAGATTATTTTATTTAAACTAAATAATTTGGGGCACTTAAAATCTAGCTGAAAGGGGTAACCTTCTTTCAGCTGTTATTAATATAATTAATAGACATTAATACTATGAATAATATTAAGATTATTAATAGAATGAACTGTGCCACTTTCTGAGGAAGTGGAGGTCAGTAATCAGGCTGTCCCAGTGACGGGAGAATTCTTGAGGTTTGCTCATTGCCACATTCAGATAATTCGGACAGTCTCCTGTATTTCAAAGCTGTGGTTTATTTAATATATTATGCAGTATACTGTATATGCTATATGAACCTGATTCCTTGTACTTTAGAAGGCAGAAATCTGAAGATGTGAATTTTTATCCAAATCTTACATATACTTTGGCAAAACATAGTAAATCTGTTATTTCCAGTTATGATATGGTTTGGTACAAACCACTACACTGGGGCTTTAAATCATCAATGGGAGCACAAGGTCCTATTATTTATAAGTATACAGTTGGGTGTTCTCCATTACTTGGCTTATTTTTATTATCGATGGCCACCTTTTCATGGTTTTTATAGATGGTAATCTGCATCTGATGCGTTTTCATGGAACATTATTCCTGCTGTAAGTGTACAGAACTGCCTTGCAAATGATTAGGTCATAATGAACATGTGATGGGCAACAATAGTTTTCATAGCTGTTCTATGTGAAGATTAGACTAGAAACATGCAGCAGCCATATTTTGTCCCTTTGTACCTGTCTTTGGCACAGGTGGATTCATATAAAATGTCAGACTCAATACACCACCTGCGCTAGACCGGTCAGGCTTATTATTTTTGGAGCTGTCTAAAGGAAGCAGTTTAAGGAAACTGTCTAACACTGGGCATTATGTAGAATAAGTGATCACTAAGTCCACTGTGAGTGCAGCAGGTACATGTTGTGTGATTTCAATGCGATGGTGGGAGGGTCTGGAAGTAGAGCAAATGACACAGCATGTAATTTTGCCTGTTTTGCATTAGGGAGTGTCAGTTGGAATAAGTGATACACAGCACTTATGCTATTACTTTTTAAATTGGATATGGAGAGTACCCATTTAATATTAGGATGGATCAAAGCACACTTTATACGCTGTATTAGGAGAAGCTTTATCAAGAATAGAAAAATAATCTGCTTGGACGTTTGCAGATATAGCCAGAGTTAATTCCACAGCCAAATCACTATATAGCTATTCCATGTGCTTATTCCATGTTGAAAGCTAGCAGGCCAGATGTGGGATAGTAGCTCTGTAATGGACTCTGGAACCTACTTTCTCCTGTTACAGGTACCACCCTGTGCTGCCCAAATTAGCGATGCCAACCACAGCCTAAGTCATTAAGGCACTCACACATTCACAGACGTGCTCCTGGCTTCTTAAACAGACAGCTGTGCAAACTGGAGGGTTCTTTACATGTCTTTTGTCATTTCGCTCCTTTTGTTTGACTTTTTATGTTAAGGCACAGCTCCCATACAGCTTCAAACCTCCAAATGAACACCAGAAACATGCAAGATTTTGCACAAAAAACAAAAGATACAAGTAGACTTCCTTTCATTTGTTTAATTTCATTTTTGATTTAACAAGATGTCATCAGCATACATATTTAAGAGTATTCTCAGAGGCTGCATCTCTAATTATGGCATGCATAAATGCAGATCACCGTTCTTCCTTCAGCATATAGTTCATTTTGATACATGGAGGAGTAGCGGAAAGCATGAAATCACCAATGAATTTAAATAATTAACTGTGAAACTGTCTAATTTATGCAAAGCTGTCAAGTCACCGAATATAGCTGGGCTTCTATTAATTTATTTAAATTCTAGTGTTACAAAAGCTGAATAACAAATTTCAGTTTCCGGTATAACAGTTTCTGAATCGCAGAACACGACAAAATGTATTAAAAGCTTTACTTTAAAAATAAATTGTTGTTAGATGTTCGTTAAGCCAAATAAGATTATCGTGCGTTATTATACGGTACAGAAGATAAATGTGAATTTTGCAGAGGAACAATAACGGTGATGAAGGCTACCGTTTTTCTTGAGGCTCTCGGCTTCCTTCCGACACTGCTGCCTGCCATTATGATTCTCCCCCATGCTGTCTGCAGCCACAGCGTACTGCTGCGGCAGCGGCCGATCTGAGCACGCTCCTGCACTTAGTCAAGCTGGGGAAATGGAGGGGGGGGGGTGGGGGGCGGTGCTGTGCCTGACGAAGAAACCTAGCAGCCGCGGGGAGCTCCGGCCTCGCGGCAGCGTTCAGGCCGCTCTGATAAAGCTTATCTGAGATCCATCTTAGGCAGCTGCGCGGATCTACTCCGGTCTCTCCCCGGGCCCGTGATACCCACCCCCACAAGCCCGGGCATACGGAGGGATAGCCTGCCGTGCGCTCAGGGAGGGGCTTCTGAATTAGCGGACCTGATACAACAGTAATGCTATTAGAGATACAAGCAGATGTCTCCACCTGCTACGGTGTCCCTTTAAAGGGGGAGTGAGTTTGACAAATGAACCTGTAAAAAAAGAGCCATATGTGCATTCTTGGCAATTGCGAGAGAATTACATTTTATTCTTATTCTTAAGCTGGATAATAAAGTCACTGGGGAAACTGACATCATAGAGAAGTGTAATATATTTTCAATAGTGGACCTTTTTTTGTATCATTTGCATACGTTGAGATGTTTTAAAAGAACTGCATTGCTGATGATTTCCAGAATCCATATTCTTTGTCAGTTTTTGCTTGAAGCTTTCAGATGAGGTCTGAGAAGGTTGCGAGATGGCGAGTAGTCAGAGGTGAAAGACTGTGGTGATGGAAAATGGGTTTCACAGGGAAGTGATAAGGGGGGTGGATTGGATGGACACCGAGACACTAGAACATCACACTGATTTGACTTGGATTATATGTAATAAGTATCATTCAAATTTATGTTTCATGTTAGTAAACAACAAAGTTGTCCTCCAAAGAGGGAGTGTGCAGGAGAGCCTATAAAAGTCTGAGAAGGTTTTCACAAAATGAAGCAGCACTCACTGATCTGTGAAGGCTATGAATGCTCAAGTGGCACATGTAATTTTAACGTGATCTATTTTGTCAGATGGAACCGGTGTGTTCGGTCACTTTGGAGCTCCCGAAGGACTCGATCCCTGTGTTTCGAGCAACGGTCGAAATTCGCGGTCACAGATTCCTGTGTCCGCCCCGTTTTTTGTCTTCTGCTGCCTTATTGAGGTTAATAAAGCTTCAGTCTGCTGGAGGTTCCCGTTCTCGCATTTTTTAAAGGATGAATGTGGCCTTTAATAATGTAACTCGTTTTAACAAGATCGTAAAACGTTCATCTAATTTTTATAAGCCTGTTAGCCTGGTGACAAATTCTAGCAATTGCAGGCTGGTTTCCCTCTGAGGAGTGTTAAAAAAAACACCCACAGACAAGCGCTAGAATGTGAGCCATAAGTCTAGCCCCCAGTGTTGAACCCACTTCTGTGTGTGAAATACAGAGTCCCTGGGCAAGAGTGCCTCACTGGCAACTGATAGTGTTTGTCAGCAACACCCTCAGAGTGAGGCCCTGTGCTTCTTCACATACATCATAGGATGCCCGCGATTCACAGGGATTGGATTGGGACGCGCCTTATAAAATAAGGGTATTCGTTTTGCGCACTGCTAAAAGTTTATCTCTCAACTCCGAATGACGGTATCACACTCTGCCGTCTCCGCTCTCGTCTCATAGTGTGCGGCAAGGGTGTGGCTAATTTGCAGTGGTGTCTGGTACTAATTCGGGATGTCCTCACCATACATGCGGAGGGAGATAAAATGATGTAATAAACATGCATTGATTTTCTGCATCGCTTCCTGAGATTTATGAGCTCGGTGAGTGCATCTATATTGATATTCGGCAAAAAACATTCAGCTGTGTGTGAGTGTGTGTCTGTCTGTGAGTGTCTGTCCGTCTATCTGTGTCTGTGTGTGTCTGTCTGTCTGTGTGTGTCTATGTGTGTGCGTGTGTGGTCATTTGAACTTTTTATACATTCAGAAGCGTGTCTGCACATACATGAATGTGCTGGCGTGTAACTGAACACGTATGTGGTTGCTGCTGTTATCCGAGGAGACAGATGATCATACTCTAGCTGTCACCTTGGCCTCAGTTCAGCTCCCCTCCTGACAGACAGCATGATTCTGTCAGCTCGCCAGACAGAACAAGACATCACAGAGATATTGTGTGTCCAAATCTACAGCATCCTTTAGAGCATTAATAAAAAGCATGGCATAGATGATCTAAGATTACACAGTTTAATAATTGCCTGACTGGAAAGGAAGGCAAAGGCTAACTACTGCTGTCCTGAGGACAGAGAACATTCAACATTGTCTTATGTATGTGTGTTGGAGAGAGTGGGAGAGGGAGAGAGAGAAAAGGAGGGATTTTGCTGAACCAGGGGGAAGGGTCTTGTAGGCCAAAATGGTCGTGATTTTTAATTCCACCCCAGAGGGTGCTTGGCTAATTGAAGTTCTTTTGTGGGATGGTGGTGAAATTGCCTGTGATCCTGGCTTTAAGTAGACCCTGCTGGAGAAGTGGAATCCAATCCAGTCCATCTCTTGAGGATCAGAGTTGACTTGCTTGAAAAGCATCGATCTGACCGGCCATCCCGCTAAAGAGTTGAAGTGCGAACACTGGATAGTATGCTTGCAAATGTAAAGCAGTGGACAGAAATTCGAGGCAGACCAGACCGGAGTTCGTTTTTACCTTGTTTTTTTCCTCTTCCGAGGAGATGAGTCATCGTTAACTGAATTGTCGGGATTGAACAGTAGTCTGACATCTTTTAAAAAGTTATTCCAAAGCTGAGAAATGTGTCTGGGGGTGGGGGTTACAGACAGTTCTGAACTACTGATTGGATGCAAAAGCTTCCAGTCTTTTCCAGGTGACTCTCTTGGAAAATAAGTTATCTTACTGCTGTCTCACTGTTATTATTAGCACCAATGTACTCTGAGGTTGTTGAAAAAAGTAGCATCTACAAATTAATGTTTTGCATTCCCATAACATGCAACAATTACAAGCCAATGGTTACTTGAATTTTTAAAACTGTATGACGAATGAGGAAGGAGTCAAAGTTCATGTCAAAATTGAACTTCATCTGTGTGAGTGGTTTTCTTGCAGTTCTGCCTTTGTTGTCAGGGCGATGGTGCATTATGGATGGCTGTACAGCAGGTATTAAAGTGTAATTTAATCAAAGGGCTTGGATGGCATTTGTGGACTTCTTGTGAACTCCAGGATTAAGTTACTGACTTGTCTGGTCATTCTGAGCTTTCATTATCCGTACTGCAGAAGTCTGCTCACCTCTCCTGTTGTGTGGGACCTGCTCCGTGGGTTGCGGGCCTGCTTGCCGTTCCAGAGAGCATGAGGGAAATTGCCAGCTTGCCGTGTGCAGTGTGTCTATGGGAGAAGGTAGGGGGTGAGCCTGTGAAGGCTGCAGATGGAAACAGAGACTTAGCACAAGCTTGTGCCAGTAGGTCTGAGTTATCAAGCAGCAGACTGGCTTTGGTGCTGTAGTCAGTCACGATTTATGTTGAGCAGCTTCTGTAACGGCTTTTATGTGTGTGTGTGTGTGTGCGTGTGTGCGTGTGTGCGTGTGTGCGTGCGTGCGTGCGTGCGTGCGTGCGTGCGTGCGTGCGTGCGTGCGTGCGTGCGTGCGTGCGTGCGTGCGTGCGTGCGTGCGTGTGTCCATTCAGAATGTTCTTCTAGCAGAATGCGGTAGGGATTCATGGGGGTCGTTTCCTTTCATTGTGTTATCTCAAAGAAATCAAATTCATTTGGACTTTGGAACCTTGTTTGCATTTGTGCATGTGGGTCCATCTGTAATCATTGTTGCCCCGCCCCCCCCAATGACTAATTTGACTGCTCTGTGTTAATAGCTGTCTTGTATGAAGGCATGGCTTTTTTTATACATTCCGAAAATTGCTGATGGCTTGGATCAATCTGTGTGTGCGTGTGCATGTGTTTGTGTGTGCGTGCATGTGTGTTTGTCCGTATGCGCCTTTGTGCGTGTGTGTTTGTGTGTGCGTATGTGTACGTGCACTTCTTTGTTGGAAATTTCCCTTGGTGTATGTCTATGTGCTGAACACTGTGCCCTTTCTTTTTACCTTGGCTTTCTGCGTTCTGACCTTTGAACTGATCTTGACTACATGGCTCCTTTTAACCGTCAGGGATTTAGCCGGACTTATCTCTGAGTCTGAACACATGCTGTATGTGTAACACCATTCTCCTTCCGTACCTGTAATGCTGACATTATAGCCACTGTGATGTGATCCAGGTCACACTCTCTCCTAAGCCATCCACATAGCGGTAACCTGACCGCTGAAGCCGGTGGAAACTCTGATGCTTTTGCATTTATACGTAAGCGAGAGGGTTGGGCAGGTTCGGCCATGTTTCTCACTGAGCATCTCATAGGGAGACAGTGAGGCTGTTTGCATACATTTCTGCCCCAGACTATCCTTCACTCCTCGCTCTTCTTTAAATCTTTATGGGGGTGTATAACTTCTCTATTGGACAACAAGGGCTGTTTCTTTCCTTGTTTTGCATTGCCAGTTGGAGCTTTTGCTCAGCGGCAGAGTTCAGTGGCAGTAAAGAGAGCTGGAGGGCTTTCCTCATCTGCATATCTCTCCCTCTGCAATAGTGATGACTCACACTCAGGCCTGTCCTGGAGACATTATATCTGCCAATGTATGATTCTGAGGAGAGAGAGAGAGGGGGAGGGAGGGAGAGAGAGGGGGAGGGAGAGAGAGGGGGAGGGAGGGAGAGAGAAAGAGGGGGAGGGAGAAGAGCGATAACTCTTTAAATGATTTTGATTCAGTAAAGGGTTGGTTGCTAATTTTGGTGCTACAATGCATCTTCCCCATATCTGCTGATCCCTCATGCCTCTCATTGCGAGTGACAGAGAGAAAAAAGATAAAAAAGCGTGGCCTGCGGTCTCTCTCTCTGCCAGTAAGGACCATTACATTACATTAACTTAACAAGTGAAGTGGGGTGAGGAGGAGGGTGACACGAGCAAGCCTGGGAAGATGGCACACAAGTCGCACGGCTGAGTTCTGTATCCACCTGTATTGTTGGATTCTTCCGGATGTTGCGTTGAAAGAATCCACATGCCTGACTCACTGGCACTACAGGGAGAGAAAACGCACACAAACACAAGGATATCTCCCAAATAAAAAAGCAATTCCCACAGAAATTCCCAGTTTTCATCCCGCACCCTTGGATTAAACACAGTCACTACAGCTTTGGCCTCGCGTACAGTGTGCTTGTAGACGGCTTCCTCGACTGGAGACTTGTGGGCTGCGCGTGATTTAAACTCTGCCTCGTGTGAAGCTTGTCTTTTCTCTTCTGTCTCCCTCTTTGCCACTGGGGCATGCCCAGTGAGATGATGTGGTGTGACATTTAGAGTGACTGCAGCAGCTAGTTCTCCGGCACCAACACCATACAGGCATAGAATACACCCTTTAGGCAACTCCGAGCTTGAAATGCAAAGAGCAAATGTGGCATTTGATCGTTGGTGTACAGTAAAACCTAAAAGACACCAGATCCCAATGAAGAAAGTTGAGACATGCCATTTATTTTGTGGTTGCTTGAACTCTTTACACCACATAGATTCAATAACAACATTTTATGAGGGGCTGTTTAGGCTATAATACATTTTGTACCTCTCACATACATATATTCTCACACTCTCACATACGTACATGTATTCTCACTTTCACATATACACTGATCAGCCGCAACATTAAAACCACTGGCAGGTGAAGTGAATAACATTGATTATCTTGTTATTTTGGTTCTGTACTCTAGTACTTTGAGTTTGAAAGGATACAATGACAACGAGGTTGAAGTGCAGACTGTCAGCTTTAATTTGAGGGTATTTTCATTAATATTGGATGAACCATTTAGAAATTATAGAACCTTTTATTAATTATAGATTTTTTCTCATTTTTTCAGTGTGAGATTAAGCTAATTCACCAAACGGTAAATTTTTTTATAACCTTTTTTACTCATCTTTACCAGGGGTGCCAATAATAGTGGAGGGCACTGTATGTGAGAGAGAATATATGTAAATGAGAATGTATGTATGTGTGAGTGAGAATATATATATATGTGAGAGTGAGAATATATGTATGTGAAAGTGAGAATATACAGTATGTATGTGAGAGAGAATTATGTAAATGAAAATATATGTATGTGTGAGTGAGAATATATGTATGTGAGAGAGATAATATATGTATGTGAGAGTGAGAATATATATATATATATATATATGTGAAAGTGAGAATATATGTGTGTGAGAGATCCAAAATGTATTATGGGCTAAACGGCCCCTCATAACATTTTGTGTTTCTTATATTTATTTTCCAGCTACCCAGGTTTTCAAGTTAAAACTTCCCATTGAAATAGTGGGATTTGCTGTACCATGTTATGGTACTGACCTTTGCTGAATCATGCCCTTTGCTGTGCTTTTTCCTCTGCCTGTGGATATAGCATCAGCGCTCCCCCAGGATTCCCCTCTTCTTTATTATTTAGAAATGGATATTTTTCTCAGTGTGGGGGATCATTTGTGTGGTGTGCTGTTCTTTACAAGGATTTGCCTATTATTAGAACATTGTGTCAAAGCAAGCCCATCTCGCTCACTGCATGTGCTCACTAAAAATAACCCCACTTACCCGGAAGCAAGAACTGTTGTTTCGCTTGCTAAATGCAGCCCGAGCGCGTCTGCCGTGCCGCAAACGGCAAGCGGCCTGATTACGCAACCCTGTGATTTCTGTGCGTGCTACGGGTGGCTAATCGCCCGCCATCTCCTCTCTCCTGTGCAGTCTGGTTACTGAATGGAGGAACAATTTGTATCCCAACCACAGTGTCACAGAGTCCTGGTATGAATTGTTCCCTGTTCAAGGGCATCCCGGCTTTATGTATGCGCCTATCAGTTTCCAGCTTTAATTTATTGATCATAATTGTGCCAGATGTGTGAGCAGTTGCTTCCATATTTAAATAGGTCTCTTTATTACAGTAATGCACCTGTTCCTACCTGCCAGGTATCAGATTTAGCACTATTTTTTGTTGTAGTTATTTTGTGCACAACGTTATCTGATTTTATTAATTTCCAATTTAATTATTAAATTATTGTTGGCTAAGAAATGGAATGAGCCAGGACAGCACATGCTGCCATTAGATCATTTTTATAAAATAAGGCATTCTCTGTGATGCCATTTGAAAAATATTCTCCCAATTAAGGACTTTTTATCAGTATAAAGACAGTTATCCTTTAAATGGCAAGATGAATGCTAACATAATATAACAGACATACGTTTGACTATTTACTATTTAAAATACAAAACTGATATTTGTTAGCATAGGACATTTTCTAACAGATACATTCAGTAGCACTTCTTGATTAAGACAGCAGGTGGCATTTTATCAGAGCAAATATACATAGTACAAACCTCCACAAAATACATTTAACGTCTAGGCTAATGTCACAATGTACTATTTGTGTTACATGCAGGCGCTTTCACACATGTATAATTCCTTCGATCAGCTAGTGTATTTTTCAGTGTCTCCTTTGCCTCTGTTGCCAATTAAATTTTTTATTTTTGTTAGTCTTTGTTAAGTTCCTGCTGGCCAAACATAAATACTGCTGAACTGCTTGCATATTTAGAATGGAAAATAATTCTTCAATAAAATTGGGCACAACCCACGAGAGATCCTGAGATGATGAGACAATCAGGGATGTTTGATGAATGGCAGGGTGTGACGTGCATCAAGGAAGTGATTAATCTGCATTTTTCCCCCACGGGTTGAGAATGATTAGTTGATTTTTCCTGCCGAACCCTGAGAACACAAAGCAGTTTTTTTTTTAAAATTCAGCGATCCAAGTTGCGCCTTCGGCAATAATATCCTATCCTGCTCATTCGACTCAAGGTAGCAATTTTGATGATTGACTGGAAGGCCGGATATGTTATTTGTTGCGTGTGCTACAAAGCCGGTCTACGCCAACCTCACGGGAAGAGACTGTACAATTGCAAAGAGGAAGCGGCTCAGATATTATTTTCTGTCATAGATAAGGTGCTTCTTTACTTCACAAAGTTTTTTCCAGAGCAGCGCTTATAAAAGAAATTAACAGAGAAAACGGCACTAAATATTATCCTAAAAGTAACAGGTTAATTTTTTATGACCGATTTATAACTTCTGCTCATCTAAAATTCCATGGTGCACATCCCTTCTTTTTAATAATTTTTTTAATTTGCCGCCAGTATATATCCAATTCCCTTCGCAATCTGGAACGTCCAACTGTCTGCAGCCACGTTCCATGCATGAGCCCCCCTGCCAATTCAGGAGAGCTGGGACACCCGCGGTTCTCCTCCGGGACACGTGCCGTCCTGCAACTGCTTCCTTTTGTGTTCCAGACCACAGCTAAGCTCTCGCAGAGCGGTGTCAGAGGAGGGACCTTTTAGATGAGGCTTTGACATTCAGTCTTACAAGAGCCCTTATTGGCCAGTGGGGGTCATCCAAGAGTGATGAAACCCCTGTCCTGCTGAACCCTCCCATACCCTGGGCGACACAGCCACCAATTGTGCGGTGCCCTGTGGAGCTACCGGTCACAGTCGGCACTGGCCGAGGCTGTGCGGCTCATCCAAATGAGCCAGCCAGCATCCCCACATCCCTTCTTCTTGAGATGTCCAGCAGATGGGAGCTACTGGAAGGTGCACTGTTTAATGCAATGTGTATCCCTCTGTGGAAATAACAGGCGTATTTTTTCAAGAGTATTTGCAGTGATTGTGCGGAAAATCATCGAGGGCTGTACAAAGATGAAGACCAATCACGGCATCGGGGACAAATTTAATTACGGGATAGTGAAAAACCCACTTTGAAATTTAGCGTAGTTATTTATTCCCAGTGGCACTGTGACGGAAGGCTCCATACTTCATGAAGGATTTTACTGAGCATGCTCAGTCGGCGCTGGAGAGGACAGGAATTGAAGCCATGGAATCATTTAAGCCCAGAAAGACCGCAGACCTCTCTTCTGACTGCTGTCCGCTGTGAAATCACAATGGCAGTGATCTGATGGCTCATAAGCAGCTTTGTGCAGTGTTTAAAGCACAGAGAACCCCGCGGGCTCCGTGCAGGCACTGTGTACGTGGAGCTCTCCACACACAAAGAGAGGCAAGGAGGCAGAAGGGCATCTGTGTGAATGCGGGGACAACCAGGAAGCTTGAACACAAGTAGTCCAAACAATGACCTGGGCTGCGTCCCAATATTCTTCACTCCCCACTTCCTTTCCTCCACTCCCCCACTACCACTCCTCTTGTACCTGGACGTTTGCAAAACCTCCTGAACTTTTTGAGTATAATTATTTGCATGTACAGTATACAATGTACCTGACATTGCGGTTTGCGTCAAGACATTAATTCATATGTAACCATTAATACATAATTAAGATGTAATCAGCAACATTTAGATTAAAACACAAAGATCTATTTCCAGGGCAGAGAGGAGGTGGTAGTGGAGGAAAGGAGGGTGCCTTTTTAAAGTTTTTTGGGATGCACCCCTGCCATCTGAATGGGTGTCCTCCAGTCCCGACCTTTGACCTTGTGCAGGCATGCCACGAGGCTTGGGGATTTGTTTGGTCTCCAGGACAAGGGCTGGAGCATCAACTGACGTCCTACAACCCTACAACCAGCCTACAGCTCTCTCCAGTTTTTATTTACATTGTCGGTCCCAACCAGAGCTGCCGTGCTGAATCTCGAATGGGATTGAAGAGTATTCTTTCAGACTCAATAGATCTGAGGACATGAGTGCGATCTTTACACGCGTGTGCGCGTGTATACATCTGCGTTTGCAGGGCGGGGAGCTTGCACCAAGAAGCCAAGGCATGTGGTCAGGCTTCCTCACAATGTCGGCTGGCAGCACTACACAGACGAAATGAGAACAATTGATTTTTCAATTACAGACTGTCCAGAGCGGGTGGAGATGAATGTGGTTGGGTTCGGGAGGCGGCCGGTGGAGGGGGCTGTGAGAGATCGCCTGCGCGTGGCTCTTGACATGCTCTCTGGAAAGTTTCCTCTCAGGGTGTTGGGCAGAAAGAGATGGGCTGTTCCTGCTACCCCGCACGCCTGTTTGACCCCCGCTAAAACTTGTTTCTGTTAGAATCAATTTGCAGAGCCACAGACGTTGCTTATTGCTGGTGTCATTTTAATGTGTAGCTGTCTACTAATTCCATCGTCTTCGATTTCAAATGCAGGCGGTATTAGGTTGAATAAATATACCGTGTGTATCAATTCTTAATGCGCCGCGTCTGATATCATTCTCTGGTATCTGGTATCATTATCGCAGAAAATGACATAATCCGATTTTAGTAATCTTAGTAGCCGTTGCATATCATATTCCGTTGTTTGTGTTCACCGTCTTCTCAATGCAAATGCACCCGCAAGCTGCCGCAGTAGCTATGGAAAAAGTTACCGTACAATTTGTGTATATTTTTCCATAGTCCACTTGCACATTTGTATATATCTTACCATTAAAAGTATTTGAAAGCGGTGGGACACTATTGGTCTATTGGCGCCTTCCATTAACTTAAAAAGCTATGTGCATGTGTCCCTCTCCAAAGAGATGAAATATTGAAATATTGAATTCCCAACAAACGGCATAAAATACATTTAGACAAGGAGAAGTGCGGTTCTTCCCAATGGCTAGCCTGCATGCCAATGTGTTCGTCCCCTGGAGAGAGGATTAAATAACTAATCCAGTACAATTACCTGCTGGATGACAATGATGAGACCTGATGTAACCAAGGCAAATGCAGTTCCTCCAATTGCCTTAGGAATGACGACGATGTGGGACTCCTTCTCAGGAAATGAGGGAGACAGCAGTTTCCTCAGCAGAACTGCTTCCTGGGTCAAAGAGGTGCACTTCCCTTCTGACATGTTAATAGGAATTCAGGCAAGGCACTGCAGCACGTTCCGGTCAATCAATTTAACAACTCTAGCGGTGCAAATTTCAATCATCCCAGAGTTCACAAGTGCTGGATTTCCATTAGATTTCCGTTTTAATAACAGACAAGAAAATAATTACATTTTGTAAAAGCATAGTACCCCAAATTTCCCAAATATGAAAATTTCTACAGTACTTGTAGAAGGTACTGCAAATTTATTCTAGTGAAGATGTGACAACAATAAAAATCTGAATCCATTCTTTTGACTTTGATTGGAAGCAATTTGTTAAATAGAAAAGTATGTTGATTTAATTAAAAAGAGCAAATAGTCCCACCTCAGCCACATTAGAGGGTAGTATAATATAAGTATAAAGAAGTCTAAAGATAGCCGTACACTAAGCCGATAACTCCTGATGAGATGCACTGCCTGCTCATTACGATCAATTGCCATTCTTGTGTAATTCAGGCCTGACATACTACAGCTAACCACATAGTTTGAATGGGTCTTTTCACTGAGCCCATAACACACAAGATAAAAAATCAGCACTAAAGAACAAAATCTGCATGTACCCCACTCGCACTTCACTTCTCAGGCTCAGTTTGGCTCAAAGTTTTTTTTTCATTTTTTTATTCCGTCTTTTGAGTCTTGAATGAGAGGTCCAGTAATTATTGCACGTTGAATAATCAGATCCAGACATATCCCATATCACCAGGAATCATTAGGATGCTGTACCTCATAGAATACTGACAATTTTATCTTGACCATGTCAACAGCCTCTAATCTTGTGGGTGACTGGGGACAGTTTGAATCGTTATGGCGGTATGGTGTGAGTGTTACCGTTGTGCAAGATTGTGCAGGCAGTTTTTCATGTGATTTTTCGGAAAAGCAGCTGTCCCCTTGCTGTGGACCGCCTGTGCGTCCCATTGACAGGAGCCACGCTGCCTCAGCACTAGCAGTATTGTGTAATCCTCTCATAGCCTTTTCACAGAACAAAGAGAAACGCTGCCCTGCAGAGTCCGGGGGTGGTCACTGAGCACATCGTAATTTTATTATGTCTAATGTCATTGTTGAAATCGACATTAAATGTGGGTTAAAAACACTCGCACGCTCTCTCCGTCTGAAAAGACAAGGACTCGCGAGGAAATGCAATTAGTCCTGCCGTCAGTTTGCATTCAGTCAAAAAGAGTCGGGGGAGGGGCAATGGGGGTGGGGGGGGGCCTGTCTGTCACTCACCTCTTCTGATCTTAGACTAGCCTGTGCTAGTCTCCTCCCCTGCCATCTGAAATTACAGAGCACGATCGAGTGATTGGCAGACAAACAGTGCCTCTAACAGAGCAATACTCCTCAGGTCAGTACTCAACAATACATCAGCAGAGATCTGTTCACCCAAGGGCTCACAGTGGCTCCGAAAACCGCCAATGGTTTATCAGCTTATGTAAATGAACGTTAAGTTAATAAAAAATAAGATTGTCTTCGTACAGCATGAATTGCATAGACGCATACATGCAGTCGCTGATTGTTTTTGATACTACTGAACACTGAGAGATTGGGCATTCACACACTCACGCAATGTTATAATATTGCTTTATCTGTCACTATCACGAAAGGAAATGAAAAAGTGAGAATGTAGGCTGACCTTATGATTTATACACCACTGGGGTGAAGTTATGAGCTAATTTAAATCCCATTTAAAATGTTTATGACGCCCCTGGAATAAGACGCGGTACTTCTGGCTTCTGTCTTCCGATGGCCCTTCCAGTGGTCTAAGAGCATGAATTACTCACTGACTTCCCTCGACTTATTATACTTGTGATTGTACACACTGCACTGCATGTGTGTGACTCATTAAATAGTGAGAAGCCGTCTGATCACATGGGTTCAAGAGGGACCGTTTTTGCTGATTTCATTCTCGTATGTATTCCTCTTAATAGAAAAGTGAAGCCCCCCATATTGATTATTTAACCACCTCCAAACCACAACTTTTCGGCAATGTCTATAACATCCTGCATTTAGATTTTTTTCCCCCACAGAAAAACATTTTAATGATGTGTATTCAACCTGACAATTTCAGGAGGACATGCTTACTTTCAGTAAAAACTTTCAGTGATCTAATCTTTTTGGCTCCTTGCATTGCTAGCTGGGTTATTGCATTTGTGGCAGGGCTATATCCACACATCCAGTGCTGGCTTTAGCCAATAGCATAACACCTACTGTAGCAGCCATCTATTCTGTGGATCTGACCCTCTGTGTTACTCTGTTATTATAGATGGTATCACAAAGCCTTAATTTAATTTCCTCGTCTTCGTGTTCTACGCTGTCTGCTTGTAGCTCTGCTTTTCGTTGATGTCCATCTGGTGAGTGGGTTTCTTCCTTAATAGAATCTGTTTCTCTCTTATGGAATATGATAATTTCCCCCGATGGGAGACGTCGCTGTCGTGAGAGCCAGAAGACGGGAATGACACAGCGGGTCATTGTTTGAGTTGAGAACGCGGCAAAACCGCCGGCGTGCGCGTTCAAGAAGGTCAGCGCGTGACAGACAGTGGGCTTGGTTTCCTCCGTGTGTTTGTTTATTTCTCCACTGGCGTCTCTTTAACACCCCCCCCCCCCCTTCAGCACTGTTGCCCCCTCTCTGACCGTTGGATAAGGACCAGCGAGCGCATTGACAACTGTGTCTTCGGCTCATGCCCATAGGCGTATGCTGTTTATATGCTAATGCTGGGATGTGACACGGCCTCGTCGCTGGCTTTCCCCGGGCTGGCAGAGCGCTGTGCACACAGAGCACTTCATAATCTGCATTTTAAACGCCACGCAGCCATCCGTACCTGCGACAAGGTAGAATGAGAATTAATGTTTCACAACGCGGTTTGTTTTTTTGTGTTCTGCCCACAATGCCCCACCCATACCTACAGAACCAAGTGTGCAGTTCATTTGAGGTTCTTGTTTTACTTCTCGCTAAAGGAATCCTGCATATATAAGTGTAAATACTGGGTGAAAATAGCCAGACTCTCAAAACACAGTATCCTGGTACACTGGCAGTTCCAGGACTCCATGTAGTGGAAAATAAAGCAATTTGTTTTCAATTGAGCCCCAGCAGGGATGGCTTCTCTGTGTCTCTGCTGTGTGTGGCCGATGAGCAGGCATTGTGTGTGTGTGTGTGTGTGTGTGTGTGTGTGTGTGTGTGTGTGTGTGTGTGTGTGTGTGTGTGTGTGTGTGTGTGTGTGTGTGTGTGTGTGTGTGTGTGTGTGTGTGTGTGTGTGTGTGTTTGCACGTACGTGTGTGCTGCTCTATTTCTCAGTAATCGCATTGTGTTGTACAGCGTTCGTCACGCTGCATTAACTTAATTACTCCCATTGCTTTCTTCTACCTTTTAATTTAGGAAAAGACAAAAGAGCAGTAGAATACAAAGGGCATCCTGAGTTCTGGGTGGGAAATCGGAGCATAATTGTTTCTTCCACCATGAAATGAGTTGTAAATGCATTGTAAATGTTCTACTGCTGACTTGCAAGTCACGCGGTTACACTTATTCTATGAGTCTGTGCTCAATGCTACATCTAACGTCAGACATCTGACTTGAGTCTTTAATATTGTGCGTGTAATTCACCTTGATTTGACACAGATAGCTACATTAATCAGTGGATTAATTTTGCTCCTCCACAAAAGTGTAATCTTTCCATATTGCATCACTTGAATGGTGTTTATTTTATTTTATTTTATTAACTTAATGAATCAAATATACTATTTCACAGTGGGGTTTTTTGTATAGTTGTAATAAGCTCAGGCCACAACAGAGATTTGAAAACCCTTCGAGTGTAACGCTGCTTCACTTTGTTGTTGCTGGTGGCTCTCACGATGGCCCGGCCTTATTTGGCAGTATGTTGGAGCAGAACAGCACTAGTCCCCTCTGTTGTGGTGGTGTTAATGTGATTGTGCAGGCCCGGACGTTGGCAGCAGTGGTTGCGGACCCCCCCTGCTCTCCCTGAGCTCTGCTCTGCTAGCGAGCGGCGTCTGGGCCCCTGTGCCTATGCCAGGTCCCAGCAGGCTCAAATCATGCCTCTTTATCCCTGTGATCTCCCCCCCCCAAGCAGCACCTGTCCTCCATTAGGGGACCCGTGTCTCTCCCCCCATCGCTCCGGCTACGGCTCAGCACGCCGCGGACTCCCCGCGATACGGCGCCCCCGCCAGGCGGGAAAGGGCAACACGCCGACAGCTCCTTCCCCCGCCGCGTCCCGTCACCTCGTCTGCGCGGGGGCGCCTGCTCCCTCGCCCTCTCGCCATTTCCTGGGAAACCCTGCCTTCCCTCCGACGCTGCCGCTCAAGCGACCGGGTCCGGATCTCGGTCTGGGCCATCCCGCTTTCATGTAGCCCAGGGGTGTCCAATCTTACCCGAAAAGGACCGGTGTGGGTGCAGGTTTTTGTTTTAGCCCAGCACTACTACACCTGATTCAACTAATTAACTAATCATGGTCTTCAATAAAAACATTGATAAGTAGAATCAGGTGTCTTTGTGCTGGGCTAAAACAAAAACCTGCACCCACACCGGCCCTTTTCGGATAAGATTGGACACCCCTGATGTAGCCGACTGTCTGAGATAACATCATTTTTATGCACTCATCAGTGTAGAACTATCCGGGCCAAATTGGAGAGCAGCTGGGAACTTCTTTTTTTTTTTTGCCTCAGTAAGAAGCAGCCTGGAGGTTGTCTCTAGTCTGGGACATCACTGCGTGCCACAGTGAGCTGTGAGTAGTGCCAACTCAGGGCCGACCTTGGGCCATCCTCCAGCCGTCGGCCGCTGCCTTGGACAGAGTAACAGGAGAATAGGGTGACAGAATATTATATCATCTGCAAATTATCGTCTGTTTACCATTTTATCCCTGAGTAAATGAAACCCCACATGTTCAACGTTTTAAAAAGAAATTTCAGCATCAAGATGAAGATAAGCCATTGGAATCACAGGGCGCGTGCACAATTTACACGAGGGTTGTTAACCCCTTTGCAATTTTGGGTCAGTTAACCTATAGAGATTTTTGGAGGTGGGATGATTTCTATCAGGAGTACCTGCCTGCCAGGATCACAATCACTTATGAAGTCGCTGTGCTCTTGTTCTCGACACCCCCACTTCCCCCCCACGGTGCCCCACGGCAGTGTGCTGCCTACTGCACTGCCTCACCATCAAAGACAAAAGCTTACCGCTGCAACCAGCAGAGGGGCCTTCACCTTTTAAGCACTGACACACACTCTGTTTGTAGTTTGAATTCGAGACGTTCAAAGTGCAATGTTGAAATAGCGGAGAACAGTCTGTTTCCTAGCTAAGAAACACATTATAATCAGGCAGAAAGGAATAACCTTTTTAAGCGAGAGCAGGTAGGCGCGCCGTATTAAAACGCAGGGCTGCATCGGTGATCTTCAGAAGCCTGCACTCCTGTGACGTGAATTTCAATTCTTATCAGAGGCGCTGTCGAACACAATGAGAGCAGAGCAAGGAATATGGGAGACATGTTACGGAGAGGCTAACCCGTGCACTGTAATGCAATTTTCCCTTAACTGTCCAAAGCCCTGTTCACACAGAGATGATCTGCTCCTCACCTGGGAAGTGTAGTCCCGTGTGAACTCACCAGTGACTTTACCCCGGACATTTTTTGCCAGCAGTTTTGCCCACCATTTTTCTCCGTATCTCGAGAATCCCTCCTGGAGATTTTGTTCAATTTTACAGAAATTCGGATTGAATCACTGCAAAACTCACAAATATTTGGAAGCCGTTTAAAAAGTTGTTTCAAGCGCTGTGCACATTAAGAGGATTTTTTAATGTAACCTTGTAATCTTTTTTTTAACATTTTTTTTTTTAGGAGTTGAATTTGTTGATTCACGTTTAACAATTTCTACTTGCTTTAGTGGACATTAACTGGCTAGCTCTAGCTTGTAAACGGCTGTAGTGTCACATGACAAAGTGACATATTTAATCCCTCCTCTTCCCTCTGGTCTTGAGATTTGTGCCTGAGCTGTTACACTATTACATTTACTGTACGCTATATTTACTTGTAAATAAGAGCAGATGTAAGTGATCTAATTGAAACATGCTTTATAGCTTCTCACTGTAATGCCTTCTTTGTATAATTTATTGTGAGCACATCAATAACGTCGTTAAATGATTAATTTGTGGCTCACAATAAATGATCGTACTGTTGTATTCCTGAGACTTGCACTGATGTCCTCCATTTTGCAAGTCACTCTAGATGAGAGCATTTGCTAAGTGATTTTAATGTAATGCAAAATTGCTTATTGATAGATTACTGGTATTAGCATTTTGGCAGCATTAACACTAGAAAATGCAAACATATCAATGATATGTATGTGCGTACATAATACAGGCTGTGTATATGTGTATATGTACATGCTGTGTGTGTGTGTGTGTGTGTGTGTGTGTGTGTACAGTTTTAGCAGTAGGAGAATGGAGTGATATAGCTATTATATACACCGATCAGCCACAACATTAAAACCACTGACAGGTGAAGTGAATAACATTGATTATCTTGTTGTTATTTTGGTTCTGTACTCTAGCACTTTGAGTTTGAAAGGATACAATGACAATGAGGTTGAAATGCAGACTGTCAGTTTTAATTTGAGGGTATTTTCATCCATACCAGATGAACCGTTTAGAAATTATAGAACCTTTTGTACATAGTCCCCCCCATTTTTGGGCATGTTATTCACTTCGCCTGTCAGTGGCTTTAATGTTGTGGCTGATCGGCGTATGTACTCACTGGACTGGGAGTGTTGATAGTCATGTCTGGCTCTATTTAACTCGCACGCACTTGTGCTCGCTAAGTCCATGTAATGTAATGAGTTCTAAGTTGACCTATCTGGTTAAATGAGGGGTGAATAAGCAGGATGTACACAGGTACTCCTGGGTGTGTGTTGCATTCTGGCAATGATGGATGGTGCAGATGGGGTGGAACCTGCCTGTCACGTACGGAGTAATGGAAATGATCGGGGATGGAAAATGCATTTTTCTTTGATGGGGGAAGCCGGCTTAATGTGTTCTAGGCGGTGTGGTTTTGGGCTAGTTCAGTAGGAGGCTGCTGAGGGGCAGATCAAAATAAGTGCATAGAACGCATAGCAGGACAGCACACTACTGCATTTGAGTAAAGATTGCCACTGTTATGCCTTAGTTAATGGAAGCTGGGATGTCTTTAGCTTTTACAACTTTTGGTTTGCCATTGATTTAGCCAGTTTTCACCCCTGATTTAATGTTGGGTTTGGTTTGATCCATACTTCTGCAGCGTGGATAATCTTAGGCACATAATGTAACAGGTAAAATTACAAGCCTAGATGGGCTGAATGGGCTGTTCTTGATAAACTTTCTTGTGTCCTCATTATCATAATCGTACTGCGTACACTTTTGTGAATCAGAACAATACACAATATATGCTCTGACATTTTGTCTGTTGTGTTTGTGCGAGCATTGTGTTCTTTCTCTTCAATGCTCCTCTTTTCCTGTTTGTGTGGACAAATCAGCACTTGTAAACCCCGTCACGTCACCCTTGCATGTGACATTAACAAGTGGTCTTAAAAGCTTTGTGAGGATGCCAGCCACGTGCCAACGGCGCATCGAATCCGGCCGTGCGGAAACGCGCGACAGAATGGATAGGTTGTCCACTTTCCAGCGCGCCATTTTGGACGCCGTCTATGGCCTTTGGACCCGCCAGACCACAGGTGTTGCGCATGAGGCACGTCTGGTGTGTATGCGCTAGAACTTCATCTATTAAATGTAATCCTGGGGAATGGCGTCTGTGCGAGAGGCTGTTTTGTTTATGATTTGATTCTTGACCTTGACACCCTTCTGTCTCTCGGCCTTCTGTCACAGTGATAAGTTGCTAACAGAGTGTGCGGCTCTATAGAATAAACGGAAGGAACTGAATCCCTTGTGGCGCCTCCCTGCAGACTGTTCTTCCCTGCTAATATCTAAGTTTAGATTATGCCCTGCGCCACCATCCGCTGACTTCTGGGTCTCTATGAGGTTCGCAGGGTAGCTGTCCTCAGATGAAGCATTCGGACCCCAGGCTACAATATGGCTCTCTTGCTTCTGAAGGTCTCACTGTGGAAGGGGATAGTGTGCGTTAAGGCTCCAGGCCAAAGAAAACCCTGCAGATTTTCTCATTAGTAGACTGGCGTTGAGTGTTCCGCTTTGGAGGAGTGGCTTACTTTAGCTCCGGATATTTTTCAATTAAGTCTGCTTTCATAACAACTCTACACGTTCCACTGTATTCATTACTTTATCTATTGAAAATAAGTGCTTCCTGTAGTGAGAGAAATGTGTTTTGCTCTTTTAATACTTTAAACAAGTTTATGGGAATGGCCGTTTTGTTGAATGCTCTCTGTGACTCCTGTCTGTGAGGGACTGTGAGGGTCTGTGAGAGCCCACTTTATTTCAGGAGCAGCACATGTGCAGTATATCTGCCACATTCACTGCAGTACCCCCCCCCCCCCCCAGCAGCACAAGCAGTTACCTTCCTCTACACTCCCTCTGACAGCTTCGCTATATGTTTTCTACAAGAGCTGTTTACACGCTAAGGGACTCTGTGGTAATGAAATAACTCTCCACTTGACACACCAGTGTAATAAACTAATGGCATGACTGCACAACAATTTGAAATAGAAACTGCCTCACTGGGCCCCCAAATTCTTATATATGCAATGTTTACTGTGTGTGTGTGTGTGTGTGTGTGTGTGTGTGTGTGTGTGTGTGTGTGTGTGTGTGTGTGTGTGTGTGTGTGTGTGTGTGTGTGTGTGTGTGTGTGTGTGTGTGTGTGTGTGTGTGTGTGTGTGTGTGTGTGTGTGTGTGTGAGAGAGAGAATAAATAGGCAGGTGCATGTTATTGTGTTGTTGTTCAGGGCCAATAACATGCTCCCTGCTTATTTATTTTCTTTTGTGGAGTGTGTGTATATATGTCAGTATGGAGATGTACTGTGGTAGGCCAAAGTGTTCATATCTGTCAGTGAGAGCAGGACACTGTGCACCTGTAGACTGGAATGAGCGTGTTGTCTGTGGCTAGCAGGATGGCTCAATTCTCAGGTTGCCTTGCCAATGTGGGAGAACTGGGCTAAGCTCCTGACTGACCGCTACACAGAAGAACTGACACATATGCACACACATACATGCAAACACACGCTAATCTGTGCTTTTCTGAACTCAGAACATCCTACTACTGCCTCGGGATTTGTTTTTACACTCAAACAATTCTGAAGAAAATGGGATGTAAACACAGTAATCTAGTATTATGTCCATAATTATTATTATCTACTACACTGCTGAGTGTATTGTACTCCAGCTAGTACATACTGTGTTGGTCTGTAAATGGATTGGGTTGAGTGCTCTACTACACTGCTGAGTGTATTGTACTCCAGCTGGTAGTACATACTGTGTTGGTCTGTAAATGGATTGGGTTGAGTGCTCTACTACGCTGCTGAGTGTATTGTACTCCAGCTGGTAGTACATACTGTGTTGGTCTGTAAATGGATTGGTTTGAGTGCTCTACTACACTGCTGAGTGTATTGTACTCCAGCTGGTAGTACATACTGTGTTGGTCTGTAAATAGATTGGCTTGAGTGCTCTACTACACTGCTGAGTGTATTGTACTCCAGCTGGTAGTACATACTGTGTTGGTCTGTAAATGGATTGGGTTGAGTGCTCTACTACACTGCTGAGTGTATTGTACTCTAGCTGGTAGTACATACTGTGTTGGTCTGTAAATGGATTAGGTTGAGGTTATTGCCTGAGCACTTCCAGTGTTGGTTCAGAGTTAGCGTTGGTTTAGCGTATTCATTTCAGTGTCTCCCACCCAGGCAGTTCTGTGTCTGTGTCCACTGACGTTCAGCACTGCCCTAAATCATAGTCAACCATGCCCCAGACACCACTGCTGTCACCCCAGGGTACGGTCCGTCTCTCGCGCAGTTAAAAACATGGTGAGGAGGCTATATTTATGAATATACTCCTGTTGGAGAGATGCGGTGGTGTGCGCTTCCCACGCACGCGGGAAGCCTCGCATATGTGATGCGTTATTCTATCTATGCGCGTCCCAGGCTCTGTGTCACACGTTCGCCGCCTACGCTCGTCACGCGACTTGGCGCCGAACGTGTTGGCGGGCGCCGCTTTGGTGACCATGAATGAAAGAGACCGGTCCGAGACTGCTCTGAGCGGGCCCGGGGGATTAGCGGCATTAGCGCCGTCTCCTAGGCGATCCCCCAGGTAAATGGCGTTAATCAAGCTTGCACCCTAATTGCGTACCCTTTTATTTCACCCGGCCGGCTCCTGCCTTGCATCAGTGTGACAGGGAGGTGGGGGTGGGGTGGGGAGGGGGGGCAGGAGTGAGTAGTGGGTAGGGGGGGAGGGGCCAGGAGCTGAGGAGACCCTCCCCTCCCCTCCCCTCCCCTCCCCTCCCCTCCTCACGTCTTTCCTACTATCTGCTCCTCAGACCCAGGGGGACTGGAGCCCATCGGCAGGCAGCAAGCAGCCGCTGTAAGGTACCCAAGGGGACTGGAGCCCATCGGCAGGCAGCAGGCAGCCGCTGTAAGGTCAGCCCCGGCAAATAGCGGGAGATTAATTTGGATTCTGCAGCATGCCAGAGCCGGCAGTCCCCGGCGGAGGCTGCCCCATCGCTCGGCTGCCGCTGCCGCTGCCGGCCTGTGCAGGAGACGAGGAGACCAGCGCCCAGGAGCTGCTGCTGGCGCCTGACATTTTACACCGGTAGAGAGTGCACGCGTGAGAGAGAGAGAGAGAGAGAGAGCGCGAGAGAAGAGAAGAGAAGGGAGGAGAGAGCGGAAGGGGGAATATATACAATCATCTCGGTCAGAATGCTGCAGAGCGGGGGAGCTTAGCCGGTAAATCCTACTTCCTCTCTCTTCCGACATCTATTGCCTCTCTCCTCTCTCTCTCCCCTCTCTCTCTCCATCTCCACTGCTGTGTGAGTATCCCAGCGTGTGTTTGTGCATGTGAGCCGAGCCGTCGGTATGGACGCGGAAGGGGCATGACAGCTTGAGGGAAGTATTCACAGAGGAGCAGAGTGGGGGTTTGGCGGGGGGAGTAATCGGAGAATCAGTGGCTATCGGCGGTATTCCGGACGTTTCCGTACAGGGGAAGGCAATGCATTATAAACCTGGGCATCCGAGCCGGCACGCTGACTTAGCCTTTAAAACAGATTTCTGCTTATGTAATTCGCTCTGTCATCTCGAATGATTCAGATCATTACGGCCGGCTCTGACGGGAGGGTTTTAAACACGCGTGTGTGTGTTTGCGTGTCCGTGTTATGTACCGTGTGCTTTTGTGAAAACATGCAGTGCTGGCGCTGTGGAGTAGGCAGCGTGTGTTCTGTTTGAGAGCGGGGGAGACCCACTCTAAGGTGAGCCGTACCTGCGATCGAACGCCGGTCGATCCGCCCCACCTCCCTGGTGTCCGATACCTGCTCAGCTCCGGGGGAGGAAGCCCGTAGCCAGCGAATCTCAACTCAAGTGGCTTTTGTGCAGTACGAGAGCGATTTGAGTGAACGATCCACTCGCATTGCAAGGTATAGATAAGGTTTCATTAGCAAACAGCGGGTTCAGAGCTGTTTGGTGGAGCACTTGAAATGTGAACAAGAAGAATCTGATTCTGAGAATGACATGCAAGGCGAGGCTTTGCGGAAACAGGGCAGGGGTTATTCTGGAAGATGGCAGACCGGCAGTGAGAGGGTTAGTCCTTTGGCTGTGCTGGAAGGGGCTGGGAGGACTATGGCGGGTCTTTATAGAATTACCTTGTACCACACTGCGTGTGCTTTGAGTGCGGTCGCTGTTTCCAAACACGTCAGGCATGTAGCCGTTTTATCGACAGCTCATGGAGTGGTGCACGGCGGGCTCGTGAAGCGCCGGTGACTAACGGGCTCACCGCAGTGGGCTGCCGCTAGGCGTCTGGCTGCAAACCGCTCATGCGCCTTCAGGTTATCGCTGCATCTCCCGCATGGGGTCATAGCTGCTCTGCATTCACACCATGGTGAAAATTATTGAGTCAGAAGTTTGTTCTGCTGTTTTTATTTTTATTTTTTACCAGGCCTCATATCATTACCTTAGTTCTGCTATTTTCATTATGCTCACGTTTGTGAATTTAGCATGGTTCTGGAGATTCTGGTCGTATCGAGGCATGCTTACATGTCTGAAGTGCATTGGTTGCTGTATAACACATTTTCTCATTTGTGTACAAATCAGAATAGGTATATATTAGGATTCAATGTAAATTCAACCATGTGTTCTGTGATGGATTATTTTCATTGGTTTAATTCAGTTTCTTGATCTCATGGTAAAATCCCATCATGCACCTTGCTATATTGCATGCGTTTTCACAGATGTCATAGCAACGGCATCTCTGTGACACTGAAACACAAAAGGGCCGATTGAAAATAAAATCCTAATGGTTTATTGATTCCGGGATTGATTCGTGTAGCTGTCACATGCAAGCACTCCCTATCCACAGTAATCCCCCTTTGGCCAACTATCAGTGTGCATTATTTAAAAATCTAAAGACTGTGTTGGAAACTAGCATATAACACAAACCTGAAACACAAGTCTAAGGTTAAAAACAGTTGGTCCTCTTGCTCGGTAATATTCCCTTGCAGTCATGCTCCTATCGAAGAATCACTGGTCAAATTCAAGTGTACTGGCAAACCAAAGGTATTCTACAGTATGTCGGCTTCTTTGATTCTTTAGGTGTAGCATTAGAGGTATGATCTTCTCCTTATGCACCAGGACGCTACCATGGTTGGATGGTTTAATGCGCATCAGAGCTGCGACTGTTCCAGAACGTCTGCATATATAATCCAAACAGTCGCACTGAACTTCACAGACACGTTATGAAAATCTGTGGGGGGGGGGGGGGGGCGGGACAGGCTTGCAAAAGAAAACCTGCTTCCTGTTTCTGACAGGGCCGGGCTCTGAAACAGCAGTCAGTCATAGGATTATGCCATGCCCTTCTCAAGTACATTTACTGACGGAGAGTGAGGTGTGGGTGGGGGAGGGAGGGGGGGGGGGGGGGTGTAGGGGCAGGACACAAGCCATCACCCTTGAAATCCCAGACAGGCCCACATCCCCACCACGAGAGATTAGCCTGGGAGCTACAGGGGGAACGTCTCCACTCTGGGGACTAATCCAAATGTTTTCACAACAGATAGAGACATGAAAGAAAAGAACAGAGCAGAGCCCGAAATAGAGCCAAACACCATCTAAATATACAGCTGTGATCTGCTGCCGTGTCACATGCCCTCTGCGTGCGTGCGCGCGTGTGTGTGTGAGAGAGAGAATACAGACAGATGCATAATCATGGGAAAGTGTGTGAATGAGATCTTGTGTGCTTGTTTCAGAAGGAGGGAACAAAAGGAGAGGTGTGTATTCATGAACGTGTGTTTGTGCACGAGAAAAATGTGCATATTTATGTGTATGTTAACATCAATGCATTTTCTAACATTATTGAGTGTGCGAATACGCCTTATATTGCTGCTGTTGATGAAAGCCATGGGGAAATGTTTGTAATGGAAGGGGCCTCTGTATTCCATTTATCTCTTGCATATCTTACATAACCTTTGAAATATCAACAACAAATGTGAAAACGTGTATGGATTTTGAAATTGAGTAGATAACTGAGTAGCCTAACACATCTGTGACATTTGAAAAATCTGGGGTCTTTTTTTTTTTTTTTTGTATGAATAACTGCAGACTCAAATAGGGAGTTAGAATGTGTCGCTTTGGTTTCCTTCGGTGAGTTACATCTGAAGTGTCCTCACACAGAAGGGCACAGCACACACTGTCTGGCAGTGATGAGTGTGTGGCTAGCCCACGCACAGTTTGTGAGGGAGGACTGTCCCTCTGCCATTCACATGGAGAGCCTTCAGACTGTCCTTACTCACTCCTTTCTGTTCTTAAAGCGTATAATGACTGAGATCCTTTTCATCATTGTGTTAAAGGGGCTATAGGCCTATGTAAGATTTTTACATGCAGATTATAACATAACTTAAAAAATGAGACCTTTCCCGACTTTCCCAAGAGAACTATGGGCTGATTTTTATGTAAAGAATTTGGGTCTGATTTGCCGGGAAAATGATGTGACGTCAAAGCGTGCTGATGTGACAGTACCAAGCGCCTTTTCCGAAATAATAAAACTCTATCCCGACAAATCACCATAGCAACGTTTACATGGTGTTTACCGTCCGGTTCTGTAGATTACTGCTGCGGTCGTCCCCTTGTTCCGCATTCATGCACAGTGTAACGTTTTTTTTTCCCGTCAAAATGGAAATGTGAACATCAGCCGGGCATTCCAGCCATGGAGAGACCTAACGTTACGTTTGTTATTGGGGGTCAAAACCGACCCCGAGCTGGGGTTCTTCTTATTGGACAGGTAACGTTAACGTAACGTTACTGCAAAGCATTTGAAATATATTGTGGTGTTCCTGATGCCGACGTTAGTTTGGAATGTGCGAGATGCTGCTTATTTGATTGCTATTGCTAAGCTATAAGTTACATCTTGCTTGCTAACGTTATCCCAGGCAAAATACTGTCTGAATGGATAACGTCCGCTAACTAAATTACATTGATTCAAACCTGACTCCCGGGGCTGATCTGGCTGGTAACGTTAGTTGGCTAGCTTGCCATTTATAATTTAGGCCTACTTTATCAGCTAATGTTCCAGGATAATGCCAAAAACGTCTTCTTTCAGAACCTAGTATTTTGTACATTTTATGTGCAATAACTCCAGACTACTCACCCCTCTCCCATCATCTGTTTATTTATAACATTAGTTTGGGATTATTCTTGTCTCAACATACACCATAAGAAGAATACTAGCGCCATGGTATCAAAGCACTGTGCTATAAAGAAAACCACGCTAGACCCATAACGCCAATGTATCATACAGACAGTGGATTACTGCAAATTTTGCTCGCTCCCGTTGCTTCTGGATGCAGTTCACTTTCGGGCCACCGGTGTCAGTATTGCGGCGTTCACACAGCGGGTGGTAGAAGGCAGGACGGTAGACGGCAGGGATGTAGTTGGCGGTACAGAAATGTTCGTCGCAGTAACGCATTGTTTATATCCGTTGCGCGAAACAGATTACAGGTGTACTAAAGAGCGCCTTTGCAAAATGGACCGTGACCGAAAGTGTATTTATACATTGTGTATGTGTATTACTGCGTTTTTTCAGTCTGTGTCTTCATAAATGGGCGGTGTGTGTGAATGTATCATAATATCAGCTATTTTAGGTAGCTTCACTAGCTAGTTAGTTACACCTCAAATCATACACAGAAAAGCTTTTGAAAATACAGCTTATAATAATGTGTATACCTGGAATCTGCATGTCAGTGCTTACAACACTCCATGCTGCAGCCTTTTTGTCGATTCAATTTTTTTAAAAACTTTTTGGTTCGATATTTCCTCCCACCTCTCTCGTTCACTACCACGAAGTTGCACAAACTTCTCATCCATTTTGAAACGTACCACTTCCGTTCCATCGGCATGTGACCCTACCGCAGCGGTAGACGGCAAAAATAAAAATATTTTTTATTCCGACGGCAAGTTCGCCCTGCCGTCAGCGATTTTGCCGTCGACTGCCGTCTTGCCGTTGTTGTCTCATTGAAAACAATGACATTCGGTTTCGTCCTGCCGTCTACCGTCCGCTGTGTGAACAGCCTTTAATGAGAAGGATTTTCTAAATCTTACATATAGCCCCTTTAAAGCATTGCGTTAAGGTTACAGATGTTAGGGGGGGAGAATTCTCCTCTTATAGTAACCAGACAAGGCAAGGTTTATCCAATTGTGGTTATTTCTGTAAGAAACCGTGAAAAGTGGCAAACGCTCTGTGCTGTATAGGTATGGAGTATGCCCCACCAAGCCGTAACTTGGGTGATGGCATACCTGCCATCCCAATAAGAGATTTCAACATTCTCTAGATCTACATAAACATGCTCTATATCAGGAGACAGCATTCAGTATTTATCTAACACTGGTTATGAGAGTCCCAGAGAACACGGTGTCAATCATTGTTCCTGCCTGGTATGACAACAGAGGGAGGGAAGGTTAAGGAAGGACCAAGTTCATCCATTTGGACTCCTGAGAATGGAATGAGAGAGAGAGAGACACACACACACACTCACACACCTGCCACACACAAACCGACTCTTGTTTTCAGTTCGGTGCCTGAGAATTGAATGCAGTAGATACTTTAGTCACAATAAAGATATTCTCCACCCTTCGCTGACAAGAGTAGAGTGAAATTGGACACGTGATGAGCGAGTCCTCATTTTGCATGTCGCCGATAAGAGGCAACGCCCCTGTGCCAACCGAGGTCAGACGTGCGGCACTCGGACAGATGGTGTGAGTGACGCTTCCAGGGCCAGTGGAGTGGAACTGGCCTAAGGATGAGGCCCTCCTCCCATTCAGCCCTCCTGCTCTGAGGTCACCCCCCACCCCCTTCCTCCTTTCAGACTGAAGTATTGAGTGATGACCTGACATGCTGCATGCTGTAGGGTAGTGTCAGGTCAACTGCTTCAACCTCACTTGTGACTGCAGGAAGGGGACAGTACTCCAAATCAACCATGCTCTCACCCCTTTTAGCTTAAAACATTTTTTAATTAAAATTAAAATTTTAAAATTTAAAAACCTTTCTGTTAATGTTCTAAAAGTTTTAAAGTTTTTTTTTTTGTGGTATTCTTACGTTTTTAAATATTTAAAAAATCAGCTGTATATAAAACCACGGGGTACAGTGCTTCACCCTATGGACACTGGTGGCGGTACCTGTGTAAGTGTAGCACGGCATTGGTGACACTATAATGTCCAAATCTATAATGGCTACTTGTTCTCTCTGTTTAAACAGTTACATGTGTAGGTGGAATGTTAAACTGCAATCGCATTGTAATGCAGCTCAGAAATTCTGCAGTCGTTATTGCAAAGAACTGTAAATGTAATTTGCTTTATTGCCTTGACCTAAGCAGAACAAATCTTTTGGCATAATAACTAGGGGTTTTTTTTCTTTTTCTTTTTTCTAACAGCTGAATAGTTTATGGATACGTTTTACATTCTAGCCACATAGGCTGTTTCTATAGCAACAGTCCAAGCCTCCCCACCCCGTCCCCCATGCAGCTCAGTGCTGCGGCGTCTTCATTCGATGCGCAGTTCGACACATGGAGCCGGGGCTGCAAGCGCCTCCTCCTCCCCTGGGCCCCCTGGTCCATCATGGACACGGCTGCACACGCGTGACCACGTGGGGAGGGAGGGGGCATGCATCCTCTACACGCTGCCATACCCTCTAGTACACGACTGGGTTTGAAGGAGGCTTTTTATTTTCACATTCGTCCAGGAAAAAAAAAAAAACAAGCTAAAAAAAAAAAAAATGCATGAATCATAAAGCGAACGTCACCAGTTCACCTAGGAGCAGCATCAACCGCAACGGCGGCTGCGTGTAGATGTTCGCTTGAGGGGTTGTCTACCCACTGCAGGCTGCTAATTCAAAAACAAAAGGGCTTTGGTTGTTTTTCAGACTTGAACAAGGAGCGTGAGTATAATATTCACAGCAACGGTGAACAATTCACGGTGAAGAACAGCAAGCCGTCGCCTGTAAGGCACACAGAGACCTGGAAAAACACTGCTTTGTTCCCTCCTGGTTAATATTGCAGAGCCAGTATCAAAATACATAATATGCTCACGTACAAACATCCACACAGACTGCAATAAATACAATTTTATGTTGATGATGTAATGGGCGGGACCTGAGAGAATGGGCGCGGGCGAATAGGAAGGCCAAGGTTGTCATCTTCCGGTGAAAAGCCCAGGGCACGGCACCGTGCGCAGATCGACGCTGGCCATTCCTGCGTAGGCCTCTCTCCTTCTGCCTCACCGCTGTCTCTGATTGGCTGTTCAAATTCACCCTCTCCGAAGCCTGTTTCCAATTGCGCTTTGATGTCAGATTAGTCCGCCGTGCCGCTCAGACTCTGCAATTGAAATGAGCAGCGCGCAAAGCTCGCTGCCTTTTAGGTTGATTTTGCTGACGGGAAAAGAAAAATATATATGGGGGGCAAAGGGACTGTACTGTAATTGTAAAAGATGATTTACTCATTGTTTACCTCAAATGATAAAGCCCATGAATGAACATAATGGTAGCCATAGCCCTGGAGTGATATGACCCAGTATAAGCTGATGAATATCTACATGCTTTTTGTTTGCTGTCGGGTCTGGTCCTCCCCTGGGAAAATGGTTCCTTCTCATTAGAGAGAGAGCGGCGGAACTTATGGACACAGATTAAATCGTCCTTATTTCTACGCTAAGTACTCCTAAGTTCCCAGCTGTTCTCCCTCTTCATTGTACTGTGCGTGTATACCTCACCTATACTTATTGGTAATGCTGAAACAAAGTGGCAAACTAAGAATGGATAGAAGCAATCCTATCGTGATTTTGAACTCGGTGCTTTTTGGGGGTCAAAGGCGGACCCATCAGCAGGTACATCTAGACAGCTGCTTCAGCGTGGATCGGTTTCAGTGCTGAAGGCATAGGCTGTTGAAAGAAGGAGCAAGTCGGAGAGAAAAGTGGATATATCGAGAGAATGAAAAGAGTTTTGCTGTTTTACCAGACAATAACAGCTTTTAAATAGCACGATTGTGAATTCTTCAGTAAGGGTAGTGATGTATTTCTCTGAAAGGTGCCGCATTAGGGCCAGTGACAACATGAGAAATGGGTTCTGTGCATTTACTGTCTGTCACTGCCTTACCAAAACCGCTGGCAACAAGTGCGTCTCAGCATGGAGCAAATGAAAATCTAATTAGAGCATGACATTCTAACATCAGAGACAAAAAGGTTAATCTACCTGCGCTTTAGGGAGAGCCAAGAGAGAGCCAACTCCTTATTAAAGGAGACAGGATGTGGGTCGTGTGCTTTCCAAGCTAATGACCCATGCTAATTTTCATCAAATTTGTTGTAATTTATCAAAAATCTAACACATTTCTTTTGGGAAGTGATGATCTCTCTTACTTTGATTTCATCCAATCTTAGACAACACATCAATATGCTCTACAGGTTTAACGAGATGTGTGTCCTATATGTTCACCGACGCATCTAGTTTTTACGCTTTGCTTTGGAACATACACTGCCCGGCAAAAAAAAAAGTCGCACACTCTAATATTTCGTTGGACCGCCTTTAGCTTTGATTACGGCGCGCATTTGTTGTGGCATTGTTTCGACAACCTTATGCAATGTCACAACATTTATTTCCATCCAGAGTAGCATACGTTTTTGGCTGAGATCTTGTATTGACGACGGGAGAGTCGAACCATTCCGTAAAGTGTTCTCCAGCACATCCCAAAGACTTTCAATGGGGTTAAGGTCAGACTCTGGTGGCTAATTCATGTGTGAAAATGATTCCTCATGCTCCCTGAACCACTCTTTCACAATTTGAGCCCGATGAATCTTGGCATTGTCATCCTGGCATATGCCCATTGATGGGATAACCTGGTCATTCAGTACATTCAGGTACTTCGCTGACTTCATTTTATTGCTGCATAATGTTGCTGAGCCTAGACCTGACCAACTGAAGCAACCCCAGATCATAACACTGCCTCCAGAGGCTTGTACAGTGGGCACTATGCATGACGGGTGCAATGGCGACTTTTTTTTTGGCCGGGCAGTGTATTTCCTGTTCCCTCCTCTTGGACTTTCAGAATGGGTGGTGGGTACCTTTGTGATCTGATATGCTGCTAAGAATTATGGGCTGTCTATATATATATAGACATCTGCCAGATAGCACACTGACTGCGGTCAAATGTGTTTTCACAAATATTCCGTCATGAGGGCTTTTAGTGCCAGAGAAAAACAGTCAGAAAATTGGGTCTTTTTTTAAAGTAAAATTGTACTAAAATTGTCTTCAACACTTCAGAAGTCAAAAGGTCAATATTGTTTACAGCGTTTTTTTTTTCTTTGTTTTTTTGGGATTGTATGTATCTCTGAACCAGGAAGTGGAAGGTTATATATATTTTGGCTCTACTAGCTGCCGTTGGTAGCATTAGGAATAATAAATCTACCCAAAATGCTTACAGCTATTTCCTTTCCATTTGTTTTCTGCTCAGGAGACCGAGGTTAACAACAAACGGAAGGAGTGTGAAGAACTTGAAGAAGCGGTGAAGAAAAAGAGTCAAACATGTCAGACGTTGGTAAGTGCTGTTTGCTGATTGATGATGGACCTTGTCCATCCTGAAAAAAATGATCATAACTAAACATTTCTTATACTACCAAGTCAATTTATTGTTGGAGTTTGCCAGTTTACTCAGGTGTCTTGTGATAAATCTGACCTATTTCCAGGGGCTGATGGCTTTTGCACAGTGTGGGTTTTTTTTTTAATCAAAAGGGCACTTCGATGAGTAGCCTGGGTAAATGATCTCTGTAAATGTCTCCTGGCCTTACCTTGAATGTGCACAGTCCGGACCCCGAGCAGCAGAAATGGTAGGGTGCATATGGCACAGCTCCAGCACAAGTGCCTCTGCTGTCAGCTGAAACAAGTCAGGAGTGCGCTGCACAAATGCCCCCCTGGTGGAGCTCTCCGCTCCCCCGCATCCCCAGGGCTCGCTCTGAGTGTGCGCCACAAATGTCACTCGCCCCAGGGGCGGCCGTAGCGCTCGACGAAGGGAGAAGTGGAGGCAAAAGGCAAATACAGATGGGGAGCTAATATTTTGAGATCCTTCCTGACTCTTCGCTTTCTCTTTTCTCACAAAACGGTGATTCCCACAGACTGATGCACATTTCATATCTGAAGTTGTCATGTCGCTGCGGATAAAAAGTGATTCTGGGGACAGAATGTAAAAGGGAGAGAAAAAGACACAGACAAAGGTACCGAAGTGAAGCCCGGTTTGGGGAAGATGGATGTCTCTCAGGAAGAAACGCTGAAATCTTTCAGATTTGAGTAATTGCGTAATTGGCAGGGTTTGAGATAGAGACAGTAACCTCTCAGCATGCTGGAATACGTTATGGTGATATGTTCGCTGACATCCAATGATACACCTCAACGAAAACACATAAAAAATGTGCTAGTTCAGTATATCAGTTATACCCCTGTGTTCAAAACTGCAGGGTAACTGAGGTGGCTTTTTTTAAATGGATCACCTTCTGGAGTCTTTTTTAAATATTACTTCAGTTTTGGTGTTTGTATTTGATTGGTCCAGACCAATTTGATAAAGGATATTTTAGATACTTACAGGTGTTTCTGATGACCTGCGGGCTTTACAGTGGTGGCTAGCAGGGTATTCAAGGGTTCGTAGTCTAAAGCAAGAAAAATGCACTTCAAATAACTCCAAAGCAGCTTGTACAGAGATGCTATGCCACCATAGCGTCTCTGTATGTGTGTATACTAAAATCGTAAATAAAAATTATGTAGAGACTTATTTTTGGTTGTCCATTTGTGAGTGGCTTCCTATATCAACATTAATATATGGGTCCGAGTAGTGACTAGACCGCTACGACTCATGGAATGACTAGCTTCTGCTACGTTACTTGGCTAGTTTCAGCAGGGAGTCCCTTATACTGTATCATTGGCCAAGATGGCGTTTTTAATGGGGTGTGGCTTATTAAGACCTCAGTTCCTCTGTATATAAGAATACATATCATCCTCTTAACTCTGGTTACATACAAGCCACAAATAAGCTTACGCAAGCTGTATCTCATGGAAGATGCATTTCTGAGTTGATTCTGAGCCAAATGACAACTACAAATAGCAACTCGTTCCATAGCGCTGTAGCCTGCATATTCATTTACTGACTAGAATCCTTTTTTCAACCAAATATATTTTCGTACAGCATGTGCTTAGCTAAATTATGTTGGCCAACTACTGCAGCAGTGCAAATATGCTTTTGGATACACATTTTTTTAAATGTAAAATATTGAAATATTAAATCCATAACCTTCTGGTTCAGTTAGATATGTTGTTTTAGGGATGGGCAGTTTCTGTCCTTAATGGTCAGAGTCCTGCAGATTTATTTTAGAATTATCTTTCAATTAGCAGCTGATTAAGACCTGATACAGTACAACAGGAGGTGACTTCCTGTCTAAATAATGGCTTAATTAAATGGTTGAGGTTAATTAAACAGCCGAGGCAAAACAGAAGCCAGCAGACTAAGTGACCCTCTCTGGATTGCTCATCCATGCCTTAATGCTCCATACAGTGCTGTCAGCTATTTAACCATTGCATCAACAATCTTTATAGTATCACCTATAATGAGTGCCTTCCCATCATCCATTGCTCATCAAAGGCACATCTTCAAAGCGAGTTATCATTACTGTGATATCTGCTGGGAGTTTCAATCAGAACCATCAGGAGGGACTGTGTCAAGGTAGGGAGAGCTTACGTGCTGCTGGAAAGCGCTGTCTTTTAGCTGTGACCCTACAAATTATGTAATTCATGGAAATTTGTGCTCTGTTGTGGTAAATTAGGGCCCTGCTAAGGTCATGGTGGTAATGTTCACAGAACAGGACAGATCTCTGGATTCTGTCAACGTTCATGATTCAAATCATAATCAAAACACGTCCAGTGATCGCCAAAATGGCCGCGCCTAACTGTTTGTGAAGGAAAAGCTGCACATGTGCCCGTATCGCTGTCCCAGAGAGACATTGTCATTAGCTTACGTTGTTGTGTCGTCCTGGATTCCCCTCTGCAAATGAATGGCGGTTCACCACGCTCGCGGGGCACATCGCCAGATGGTTTAGTTTAGTAGTTGTACAGTCACTGTGCATGGCGAGAGTGGTGCTATTAGCCTATCCCTCCCAATGCTGTTCTCCGCAGTGCCGCCACTGTAATTAATCAGGATGAGGGTGTTCCTGAAGTGATTTAGGGAGGGATCCATGCCATTATGCAACACACTGGTGCCTTTATGGGTAATCTGATATTGGTGTTAAAATGTTCATTTATTCTGGATTACAGTGCAAGCGTTATAGGAGCCTAGGTGAGCTTCACAGTTCAAGATGTGTTCTGTCTCCAATTAGGGTGAATGATGCAGTGTACATTTAACACCCTACGGTCTCATATAAACACCCTAGGGTGTTAAATGTACACCAGCATTTTTGCTTTGTCGGGTAATACGGGATTTTGTGTGATGATGGAATGTGATGTACCTTCATGTCATTTGTGTCGTGACGCAGTGCTGTGGTGCTATGGATAGTTATTTGAATACAGATGACTGATTTATTTTGTGTATTTTGTTTTGTTTTTAGTTACCTGCATACATATCATTTGTGACAGAAATGAGATATTGAAGTTGTGGTCATGGTGGTGGATAGTGAGAAGGTAAAGGTGTCTCCTTTTGGTGATGTGTTGGGCTTATATAATGTAGTGTAATGAGCGTCACAGAGAGACAGTTTTTCATCTTTAAATCAGCTTGACATCTAATTACTGCACCACAGTATCCTCATGGGCAAAGGCTGCTCATGTTACTCTGGTCTTCGGTTAACCTCCTACTTTAATTCTCTTTATAAAACGCGTGCCGACACTAATGACACCACCTTATTCCAGGTTTGCGTCATTGGCATCTTAATTATTTCCAGACAGGCGTAAGTAACTGATTGTTTGTTTGGATTTAACTAGCTGGATTTTACCAGCTAGTTTAATACCCTCGGTGATAATCAGCCTAAACACTACAATTATTTGCTCCAATAAATTCCCCATTATCTCCCTGTTCCCATTTAGCCTATCTTTAAGAGTTGATACCGGGCTGGCTAGTGGAGGATGGGCCCCTCTTTAACCACTTCCTCTTCAGGGTTCTTCCTGCTTGATGGGCAGTTTTTTACTTAAATTTGTTTCCCCCAATTTTCCGATTTCCTGTTTTTCTTTGTGTGTTTGGGGCATTGAAATGTGTTGCATATCAATCTAGCTTTGTCATGCCATGTCACCAGATAATACTGTGTACCCTTTGTAATTCCTGTTAGCATGTCCCTCATTTGCCACAGACTGACCTACCCTCATATTCCTCTACCCTGTCTTTTCCTAAATTAAAAGGTAGAAGAAAGCAATGGGAGTAATTAAGTTAATGCAGCGTGATGAACGCTGTACAACACAATGCGATTACTGAGAAATAGAGCAGCACACACACGTACACGCGCACACGCAGTTGGGTGTGGCATTGGTTAATATGTTTTGCTAATGCTAAAATGTAGAAATCCAGATTAAAGCTGTGGGAACAGCAGTGGCCTAGCCCACTAAGAGTGCAGACTGTGGCATTATCTTAACAGGTAAACAGAGCTAGGGCACTTTGACAGCTTTACCTTCGCACTCTCTGTTCTGCTGCCGTGTTGCTTAGCTGTCATAGCAACCGACTCGTGATTCAACAGACGGATAAGGAGCTGTCCGTTTCAGCACCTTCATAACCAGTTTCCAGATTTGTTTTTCGCTTTCTATGCAACTGCAGTCTATTTTAGATTTACTAATAAGTTAAGTCACTGTAAGCAGTTCACTGTGCACCTGTTGCACTCACCTTTATTTGTATGAATCCTCTAAAGATGATGCATGTTCTTTTTTGGTTGTCATGGTAACCATGGACAAGCTTTGACTCGGTTGATTTATTGTGTCATAATTAAAAGCAGTGTGGGAAGGGTTATAGCCAGTGATGCATTTTACTCAGGGAGTTTGGCTGTTGTTGACTACACTTGTTTATTGTACATTTGTCATTACATAACCACAACATGTTGTGAGGAACACTTCATTGATTTTGGTTTAGTATGCTAGGCACATTTATCATACACTGTAACAACCCATTGTTCGCTGAGAACAAGAACACAGCGTTACTATGACAATGCGCATGACAATATTGACAGGGCTCACAAATGAACACGCTTATTTTGTCACCAGAAATAAGTCATTTGTTTTACATTTTAAAGGTCACTCCCATTTGGACAGGAATTACATGCCCAAGTCTGCTCTCTGTGCTCGTGCAGGGACAGCTCTCTAGAATCACCGTGTCTTTACTCTCAAAAGGCTGATGATTGAATTCCCAGCTGGGGCCAGTCATGCCATGGCAGTTTTCCTTTTTATTATAAAGTGGAAAAGCCCCGTACCAGTGTCAGAGCCAGCTGGAGACATCACCGGCTGAAGCCCCGGTTCTTTTAGTTCAGCCCAGTCTTTTTGACAAGCAATTTATTCACTTTTCGAAATAGGGGGGAGCCACAGGGATCGCTATAAAATAAAAACTTGGTGTCCGTGATACCATTTCCTTTCATTTTCATTTATCTTTATTTAATCTCGATAGATCATTGAGAGCAAGCTCTCATTTACAATGATGTTGAGAATAGAAAAAAAAGAAAGAAAAGTCAATCAAATAACCGATTAAAAGCAACTGCAGACTGGGGTGAAATGGTTGGTTAGCAACCATTTTAAACCGACCAATGGATACTAATGTGTTGAGTTTTAAAGTACATTGTAGGAGGTTCCACGAGTAGGGGGCACAGAAACTAAAAGAAGATTTCCCAAGTTCAGTGCTAACTCTGGGGGCTTGGAGTGCCAGCCGGTTTTTGGAGTGAGTATGATAAGGTCCAGAGGTCCAGTCCAGTAACGAGGTGATATAAGGTGGCAGTTGCGCAGTAATGGCTTTATAGAGGAACAGATGCCAGTGCATATCACGCCTTTCTGCCAGAGAGGACCACCCAACCTTGTTGTACAGGATATAATGGTGAGTGCCATAACTATCACCGGTGATGAATCTGAGAGAGGAGTGAGATACTGAATCTAAGGGCTTAAGAGTGGAAGCAGCAGCAACCCCCGCCCCCAGTCTGGTCCGCGATGACGATCAGAAGCCACACCCTGTCCATGATCACCCCCCCCCATAATCCGATCATACGATCAGAATCCCCCCCCCCTCACTCCACGATTTATTCACAAAATTATCTCCAGTTGAAAGATTACCTCAGAACCTCCTTCAGGGGCTAAGCCTCTGATCGTAAGCAGTCCTAGCAGTACCCCTGCCCAGTACCATCTCAGTCTACCCAGTGCTGAAAGGTGTGTGCGTCAGCAATCGGACAAGGCCGTGTTTTTTAATCATTCACACAGAAATCGATGTTTACTGTGAGTGATGGCGGCCCACTGGATATGTATATGATGCAGGCACATTGCATACCGGCTTGTGCAAACAGTTTCCTTGCATATTGTGGCACCACATGAAGGAGACATTCATTACTGAAAAATAGTAATGTCAGTGTAGTAATGTCAATGGAGAGGAGGGCTGTATGCACATTGATCTGTTTGTTGGGCGGGAGGGGGGTCGGAGTAGAGGGTGTGTTTGCCAATGCATCGCTGATGTTTCTTGATGAAATGGCTCTTGCTTGATGTTTGCGCTTGTTTTTGTGCACCATTGACTGGATATGACATGGGATGACTCATTTCTCACCTGTCATAGTCCTCAAACACTTAACCTTACACTTCTGGGTCATCTGGAGTTCTTGTGGTCATTCAGTGACGTACACAGTATTTTAAAAAAAGCACTGAAATGCTGGTCAGTGGGATGGGATAGTTACCTAAATGGCATGGTCTGTAATACCTAAGCCAACCATGAGGGGGCGCTTGTGGTCGTCTGCCATTTGCTCCGTGTCCCGCTCAGTCCCACGCTAAACTCCGCTAATCCAGCGCCCCCCCCCCCCCCCCCCCCACCCCCCACCCCCTGCCCAGAGTAATCTCTCAGCTCTAGTGTATGACTCACAGCACACAGCCCCTCTGCCCAGAGTAATCTCTCAGCTCTAGTGTATGACTCACAGCACACAGTCCCCCTGCCCAGAGTAATCTCTCAGCTCTAGTGTATGACTCACAGCACACAGCCCCTCTGCCCAGAGTAATCTCTCAGCTCTAGTGTATGACTCACAGCACACAGCCCCTCTGCCCAGAGTAATCTCTCAGCTCTAGTGTATGACTCACACAGCACACAGTCCCCCTGCCCAAAGTAATCTCTCAGCTCTAGTGTATGACTCACAGCACACAGTCCCCCTGCCCAGAGTAATCTCTCAGCTCTAGTGTATGACTCACAGCACACAGCCCCTCTGCCCAGAGTAATCTCTCAGCTCTAGTGTGTGACTCACAGCACACAGTCCCCCTGCCCAGAGTAATCTCTCAGCTCTAGTGTATGACTCACAGCACACAGTCCCCCTGCCCAAAGTAATCTCTCAGCTCTAGTGTGTGACTCACAGCACACAGCCCCTCTGCCCAGAGTAATCTCTCAGCTCTAGTGTATGACTCACAGCACACAGTCCCCCTGCCCAGAGTAATCTCTCAGCTCTAGTGTATGACTCACAGCACACAGTCCCCCTGCCCAGAGTAATCTCTCAGCTCTAGTGTGTGACTCACAGCACACAGCCCCTCTGCCCAGAGTAATCTCTCAGCTCTAGTGTATGACTCTCACAGCACACAGTCCCCCTGCCCAGAGTAATCTCTCAGCTCTAGTGTGTGACTCACACAGCACACAGTCCCCTGCCCAGAGTAATCTCTCAGCTCTAGTGTATGACTCACACAGCACACAGTCCCCTGCCCAGAGTAATCTCTCAGCTCTAGTGTATGACTCACACAGCACACAGTCCCCTGCCCAGAGTAATCTCTCAGCTCTAGTGTATGACTCACACAGCACACAGTCCCCTGCCCAGAGTAATCTCTCAGCTCTAGTGTATGACTCACACAGCACACAGTCCCCCTGCCCAGAGTAATCTCTCAGCTCTAGTGTATGACTCTTACAGCACACAGCCCCCCTGCCCAGAGTAATCTCTCAGCTCTAGTGTATGACTCACACAGCACACAGTCCCCTGCCCAGAGTAATCTCTCAGCTCTAGTGTATGACTCACACAGCACACAGTCCCCTGCCCAGAGTAATCTCTCAGCTCTAGTGTGTGACTCTCACAGCACACAGTCCCCCTGCCCAGAGTAATCTCTCAGCTCTAGTGTGTGACTCTCACAGCACACAGTCCCCCTGCCCAGAGTAATCTCTCAGCTCTAGTGTGTGACTCACACAGCACACAGTCCCCTGCCCAGAGTAATCTCTCAGCTCTAGTGTATGACTCACAGCACACAGTCCCCCTGCCCAGAGTAATCTCTCAGCCCTCCTCCTATATGACTCTGTGCCATGAACACAGCACAGAGCAGATGCAGGACCAGAGGCCTCTCAGCGGATTGGGGATGAGACAGCGATGTCTGCACGCATTACGCTCCCCAGACTGCAGGACTTCTTTACCAGTCTCCATTTCTGCCCATCACACTCACTCCTGTACCACATGAACAATGCACTGAATTGGAGTTGCCCAGGTACTGGTGCAATATGTATCTAGTATCTATAAGTATCTATTTTATATGCAGAGCAGTCTGTCTTTCTTGCATGGTCTGTATTTGTTTTTTACTGTTCAGAGATGGGGTGAGAAGTCCCTATTTTTCTGCCATTTAAAATCTTTGACCCTTGAGTGCATCCATCCACTATACAGTCGAGTCAAGCCAAAAACACATAGTGGCTATTTTAAGTTTGGCAAGTTGCATAATTATATATAAACTGTACTCTCAAATGAAACGTGTATGAATGGAACAAAAATCCATATTTTTACAAACAAATAAATGTATACACAATACTGAAAATGACCTGTGTTTGTTTAGTACCATTGAAATTATAGTACTGGTGTCTATGTACAGTGCCCTCCACTATTATTGGCACCCCTGGTAAAGATGAGTAAAAAGGGATTTTTAAAAAAAATGTATGCGACCTAATATTAAAAATCATTACTTTATTCTGTATATAAATGCAGGGGTGCCAATAATTGTTGCACACGTGGTTTTGTTAAAAATAATTATTTCTTGATGAGGGATTTTCTTTTCTCATAATCCATTTACTTCAATTAAAGGTTGGATTTTTCTCATTTTTTCAGTGTGAGATTAAGCTAATTCACCAAACGATGAATTTTTTATAACCCTTTTTACTCATCTTTACAATAGTGGAGGGCACTCTACATAGTAAGAGGTGACCACAGCTATACAGAATAACAGCAGCATGGATGCTGCATCTAAATGGCTAAAAGTCGTGTAAGTTAAAATTTAACTAACACTTAAGTAAAGCCAAAATGTATGTTTTTGTATGGGAATGGATTGAACTTTAAATATCTGTGATTTCGGATTGCAGTCCCTTAGGAAAGTTTAATGTGGTAAATATTCAGATGTAGTGCATGTTACAAAATGCATGCACACTTAGGAATCATGGCATTACAGCACTTACGTATGTACCCTTTACAAACAAACCTTTAAAATCCTTTATGGAAAGCCAATATGAACCAATGAACTTGGATAAATTAAAACTTCATAGGCTCAAAACTTGTTTTTTAAAGTCTGCGTTGTCTTCATCCTACCCCAATTAACAGTTCCTCAACACACACACATACGCACAAATACACACACACACACACACACACACACACACACGGTCACTTTGCTTCATCATTAATGTTATATTTATGCTTGTGACACACTGTAGGGATTTCTGTCATGTTTAAAATAGTCCTTGTCAAATAAATAAGGCAACCGAAGCAGGTAACTCATGTCATTGATTTCCAATTTGTAGAATCCACCGTTGGTGATACACCGCAGCTGTTTTGCACCTAAATGCTTACAACACATCAACCGAGAAAGAGTGGGAAATTATCAGGACAGTTAAGTGATAGCATGATAAGATGTCCTGGCCAAGATGGTCAGAACGAGATTTTGGATTGAAAACACAGATTAGATATCAACCCTACTCGAAAGTGTGTCTTTTTTTTATCAACCTCAGGTCACAGCGTGACCTCCACTTATCTCTGGTCGTGAATAACAGAACGCGCTGCTCTAATAATTCAGAGTTTTTGGCTTATATCTTGCATTAGGCTTTTAGTCGTAAAACGGCCGCATAGTAGCAGTGGAGGCTTTCAAAAGCCAATGTGCTGTACCAGAATGAATATAAATATATAAATAAGTGAATATAAGCAAATGCCCAATTAAAGCTAGGGAGAGATATTCTCTCTCTCATATCATGAGCCGACTGGCAGAAAAGCCTGTCGCATTTGGCCAGGGCTGAAAGGTAAATAATGAAGGCCTAAAGCAGAGGTGGCCTTTAATACACAGTGACATGTGGATTATCTGTGTAAGAACAATCCACTCAGACGTGTCCGCGGGATTTGTGAATCAGCAGGTTGGGTCGGGATATGCTGAGAAGGAAGAGGATTGCGCAACATAATCAGCTCGGCGTGAGAGTTATCGTGTTTCCGTGGGAATCAGCTCGGCGTGAGAGTTATCGTGTTTCCGCGGGAATCAGCTCGGCGTGAGAGTTATCGTGTTTCCGTGGGAATCAGCTCGGCGTGAGAGTTATCGTGTTTCCGCGGGAAGGGAATTGCTCTCTGCTCAGTCATTTTCAGGTTGGGAGTGCGGTTGTGAGCGATAGAAGGTTTCCCACGTCCTTACAGTCTCCCTCTGCATGTGTGCGGTGGGCTGGGGTTGGGGGGCTGCACTGTAGTAGCCCTTCGGGTTTTTGTTCTCGAGAAGGAGGTCAGTGGATGGGGCGGGGATTTCACTCAGCTGATTGGCCGGAATCTCTGTGACTGATTGAATAGGAGGTTTGACAGCGTTCAATCAGCATGCTGTAATGCATCCTGCCAGATAAGACTGTCAACCGAATAAAAAAAAAAAATAATAATAATAATAATAATTAAAATGCATCGCTCCAAAAATAATGTTTGCACTTTTGCCGATGCAGCAGATGATGCCATGGCAACTGTACACAATGAATCCAATCGGAATCAACTCATTCTACAGGACTCAGTAGGGAGAAGGAATGGGGGTTTTCTGTTGAGGGAAAAAACTAGAGAACCAGTTTTGCACAGCGGTAGCAGGCAGCTAGTCTTGTAATGAGGAGAGTGAAGGCTGGAATCCTAGTCATGACGCTGCTGTTGTTCCCATAAATAAGGTATGTAACATAAATTAACTTTCAAAATCCCTAACAGCGGTTAGGCAGCTGGTCTTGTACTGAGGAGAGTGAAGGTTTGAATTCTATCCATGACACTGCTGTTGTTCCCTTAAATAAGGTTTGTAGCATGAATTTATTTTCTAAATATCCAGGTATATGAATGCCTAGAATGTGAGCTATGTAAGTTTTACCTTAGATTGGGGTGCTAATCACAAATTGTAAGCTGCAGCAAACGCGTGGTTGCGAAGTTGGTCACGTCGTAATTACATCATCAGTTGGGGTAAGAAAGATAAGCATTTGGAATCACTTAATTAATTCTAGATTCTCTCTGTTCTCTATTGTATTTCTATATTTGTGTGTTGTGCATTCTATTCTGGTATTTTTGTATATGTGCGCACTGAGACAAATTCCTATGACGTATGGTAGATGAGATGTCAATAAGGTATTGAATTGGACGGATAGTTATTGCGATTATTGGAAAAATCTGAATTGTACAATGTTCCAATATAATTGCGCGCTAGCACGCTGCCAGTCCTTTTGACGGCCCACAGAAAATCAATAATATCCTCTGTGTGGAAATGGAAGGGGAAAGATTGGACGCTGGGATTTTCCCAGCCGGTCCCCTTGGGAACAGAGTCCAGGCAGAAAGGTCAGCGGGACTCATTTTCATACGGAAGCGGCCGTCCATCACTGCTACCTTCCCTCCCCCTTCTAATTAAACATACAGTATAAACCAGTAATGCAGACCTGGGTCTGAGCACACATTGCCTTTTTCCATTCATCTGAGGGTGAGAAAGGGATTTCAGTGACATAAGGGCAACACACATGTCTAATGAATGTATACTCTTATTGAAATGCATTATTTACAAGGCCCTCTCATTTCCCCCAGCTTTAATAGAATAGGGGTATAATGACCTCCCTCTTGGCGAAACAGTCAGTATATTTATTTATTTGTGCAGGCACCGGCTATATAAGTGACTTACAGTGCAGTGAAATCCAACTGCCTTTCTGTTTTCTTAATTTCTTTGTGATTGGCAGCGAGCAATGCACCCGTACGGCCAGAGTCTTAGCAAAGTATGATTGAATTGTGAAGTGCGAGCTTGGCGAAGCGTGTTGTTTTGCGCCAGGAGTTTCCCTGATGGACCCAGAGACCTCACGCCACACTCTGTCTCTGCTGTGCCTTTTGTCGGCTCTTGTTTTCAGCAATAACCGGCGAGGTCGTGCTCCGCCATCATCTTCTCTGATAATCAACAAAAAAAATAAAAAATCTCCTCAACCCACATTGTGTCAGAAAGTTCAACAAGATGATAATGTTCTGTATTTAATACGACCTCTTTAATTTAATCTAATTCAGTTCAAATCATTGGTAGTGTGGGAACTGTCAACAATTCATGCTCTGCGTTGCACCTGAAAAAGTAACGGGTGTTCGTCATTCCTTTTGAATTTGCATCTCATTTATTTACCAGATGCGATTGGCCATGAGTGATTCCAGATTTTCAATGAATAATTGAAAACCATTCAAATTGTAATTAAGGACCGGTGTAATTAGACCCAACAGGTAATTTATGAAATGTTGTGCCCATCAAGCCCACAGCATGCAATGTGAATCACTGTCCTACTTTAAATGGCAGGCGTGTGCATTGTTGATAAACCGTACAGATTACAATGACATCCGCTCGTGCCCACCCCCACCTCCCATCGTTTTAAATGCTGAGGAGGAGTTTAGAGCCGTGTGTATCTAGGATGAATCTAGATAAGTTTATCAAACTCAAGATCTATGTAATGATCAAGTTTGGTACGATGACCTGCCCCTTAATAAACTAAATCTCAACATGGATCCAAAAAACTGCAAGTAACAATCCAAACACCTGCAAGTAAACTAGTGAAGTTTGCATTAATTTGCATTACATTACATAATACATTACATTACATTCATTTATCTGATGCTGTTATCCAGAGCGAGGATAGTGAGCAGCATTCCCGGACCTGACTATCAGATGTAAGTTCCAAGATGAACCCGTAATACAAATATGTAAACATCTGCATTTGATACCATTAAAAACTGAATTAAGGTTTTTGCTATACCTCTTGATTGGTGTGAATATTAATGGAAATGGTAAAACTTATGGTACTTTATGTCTTTCAAATTCATCTTCGGACTTACGTATTTCATCCCCACTCATGGCCAACCATACCCAAAGTTCAGGTACCACAGATATGGAGGAGTCTCGGCACCTGTGGGCTCTGGTGGAGTTCCTGCGTTTGCGCTCTGCATATACTTCCCACACAGTCCTAGACACCCCAGACCACCATTGATCCATCCCTAGCCACAGTGAGTCCATCATACAGGACATGTATATCCCACTTCCCAATATAGGGTCTGCAACGAAACTTGACTATCGCCTACAGATTCCTCAAAAACGCCTCTGTGCATGTCGTCGAAGAGGCCCTGACGTCCCACTTGAACAGAAAGCCAGTCCAAGTTGCGGTCGGCGGCAGACTGAATTGATCTGCGGGACTGTATTGTCAATGCAGTCATATGTTTGTGTGAGGAAAATGGGAAGTGACTGCTGGGAACTGAGGTGAATTGAAATGACAATCGGTTTACAATGTGAGGTAATTGAAAAAAATGGAACTTATCCCAGGCCTGTCAGCCATAGCAGAGCCGAGTAGTCCTCCGTGTTCTTTGATGTTGTGCACGCGTGTGTGTGTGTGTGTGTGTGTGTGTGTGTGTGTGTGTGTGTGTGTTGGTGGGTCCCCCCCACCTGCCAACACCCTGTTGCTCAGCAGCACTGACCTCCATAACGCTGTCGTCTACAGAACATGCTTAACCATCAGGACTGATACATACACACGTTACATTTTAAGTAAGCCTTCCTGCGGGTTTTATTATGTGTGACAGTTGCAACCGGGCAAGACCTGCTCTGGTTTCTGTTGCTCTTCGTTTTGAAATGCTCCCCACCACCCAGGGATCTCCTGTCCAAATGTTAAATTGCATTGGCAGCTCATTACATGCATGTTGATGAAACGTAATCAAGTCTTTCCTTTCCTGCAATGCAGATTGCCTTAGAACAATATGAGGCTGAGGGAGTAGTGGTGAGCGTTTACTTGCTTATTTTAACACATGAACCAAAAAGTACAACTGTATTAATCATAAACACATTATGGCAAAAGCACATAATGTTATTTCTTATGGAGGAGTGGTGAGGTCCTGTTTTAAAGACTGTAATGCGACAGTGAGAAGATGGGCATGCCTTTTACAATATCTCGCATCATTAATATTTGTTCTGTTTATCCTTACGCATTGTTCTTGTTGAAATGTACTTGTCTGGAAACAAGTGCAACAGATCATTTCTTGGGGAATACCCTATTGTTTGATGATGATGGCCATTCAGCCCATCTAAGCTTGCCAGTTCACAAGATGCTGTGATGTACAGGTGTGTGGGGGGAGGTTGGTCCTCCTGTGGGTGGAATGATTCGACTCTCCTCTGCTGTCATACAAAAAAAAAAGACAGACATTTTGGGGGATCTGATCCTGAATTGCCCCTGTGGCCATACTTTGTTTTTTTCAGCTGAGCTCTAGATGACCTGATTAGATGCTCACTTAAAAAGCCATTGATCACCCAGATCCTTCAAACTGCTAAATGTTGGAAGCATATGAAAATCACAGAGTGACTGTGATCCAGCCTGGCTCCTCTGTCCCAGCCAAAAAGAGGTTTCTACCCTCAAAAGTTGAGCCTTCCAGGATGGATGGGCCTTCTACTTTTCCTACATTATCACCATTGCCTCTGTATATATTCTGCATCTCCATCTCTGGGACACGTTAGTCGAGTGCCACGCAGGTCTAAACTGGAGCTCCAACTGAGTTTGAGCCTTTTTTTTTTTTTTTTTTCTTCCACAGGAGACTGAGCTCCATGATGTTCTCCAGGAGAAAAATCGCCTGAGTCTTGAATTGTTCACCTACAGCCAGAAGGCAGCACAATATGACCAGGTAGGAGCTGGCAGCACAGTGCATTATGGATCAGACATTGGAACACTTTCCCAATTCATTACTGCCTGACAATTACCTTGGGCTCAGAGCTTGAGGGTATTCCATTTCCATGGGGGTCTTGCCCCTTGAGCATCATGTGGCATTTCTGGAGCTTGTGTATGTGAAATGACCGCTTTGTTAAAATTCTGTTTTATTTATTTCTTTTTTTTTTTTTCCCAAAAGCCACAATTGACTTATGTCCTTCTGCCTTCAGATTCCACGTCTTATTCTCGTAATGGGTTGCTGTCCAATCAAGGGAGTGTTTGTTAGCATGTGTCCCTGTGGTGCACAGTGTGCACTGTTAAAATTGCCCGGTGCTCAGGTGCAAAAATTAGTTTTAAACCCCACAGCCCGATCCATACTTCTGCCGCCCCAGAGCTTCTGATTCTATTATGGTAACATCATCCGCCTCTCGGCCCCCTGGATTTCACAAGCCCTCCATGCAGATAACCGAAAAGGGGAGGAGATCAGCAGGCGCGGTCTGTGGGACTTCACCATCGATTATTTACAAAAAATTTAAAAATGCAATTTCCTGGAGGATTAGATGGGCAGGTATGGGCCAAGCTCGATTAGCAGGCGTAAGCAGCCTGTCTCTGGACAGCACATGGGGTGGGGGAGGGGATGGGATGGGAGGGGGTACGGGACTCTGGGTAGTGATATCTAATCTGTAGTGCGAGCTCTCAGACAGCACCATCCATCAGTTGGATCAAGGAGCAGGATATGAGAGCCAAGCTCCAGAGATATACCCCCCCCCCCCCCCTACCCCACCCATCAGCCCACACTGTTTAGATCCTTATCGCCATGGCAATCTGGCTAAAGCCTCATGTGGAAACCACCACCTTAGATCCACTGCCTGTTTTCATTTCTGCCTGTTTTCATTTCTTCCCCCTGTGCGTTGGCTCCTCTTTTTGTTCCTTAACAAACGTCCCCCCCCCCCCTCGCTGCACGTGCGCCCAAGCGTTTCAGCTGCTGCTGCTGACGTTCTGAAAAAAGGGTCCGTCCTCTCTCATTAGTCATTTATGAATGCGTTCCCCACAGCAGAGGAGAGGAGAGCCTCAGGCGTACAGACCCAGCGGTGCTAACCTGTACGAGCGCCTGTTCTCCGCAAAGCGCTGCGGTCTGAGAGAGCCGTGCCTCGTTCGCCCGACGCGTCGTTCCCCGCAAAGCGCTGCGGTCTGAGAGAGCCGTGCCTCGTTCGCCCGACGCGCCGTTCTCCGCAAAGCGCTGCGGTCTGAGAGAGCCGTGCCTCGTTCACCCGACGCATGCTGCTCCGTGCTGCGGACGGACTGAAGCTAACACTTAGCATTTAAATCCTTAAAAGGGCGGGCACATGTACCTCATTCTCCCTGACAAGAATCATAGAGGATTCGCGAAACCCACTGCAGCTGGGTTGGAAACAATTACGGCACAAGTGCTGTGATTGCTGGCCCTTAATCACCATCCATTAATAACACGGCTTTATTGCCATACTTCTCTGAAATGCCCAGCAGATGCTCGCTCATTGCTCACCAAATTCCCGTTCTGTTAGTGTTAGAACGTAAAGGGAAAAAACCCAGCCCTTTGTTAAAATGCAAAGCGAGGTTTTAGGATGAGAGATGGATGATGGTGTTAAGTCCAATGTCACTCAGAGAGAGCCCACTAATCAGACCACTATGTGAGCATGTGAGCCTCGCAGGATGCTAACGAGCTCGCCCACGTTAAAAATAAAAAAATAAAAAAACGACAAAGATGAGTGGCTGCTCCTGCCTGTAAAAATCAATATGGAATGAATAGGCTGCTGTCTCACGTAAAAACAACATCTCAAAATGAATAAAGATCATCGCCGACCCAGAATTGTAATGAGTGTGGGTTTGATACACTGCCTAGAGTGAGCACAAAAATACTTCACATATCTGAGTGTGATCAAATAACACACTCTGTGGTGCATCAGATTTGATCTAGCCTGTTTCCCAGCCTTATCCCTTCCTCCATGCACTCACAATAGCTCTTTATGCTTTGCAGATATGTCCCTCGATGGCTAGTGGTCCTTCTCATTTCACCGATAAGCATCAATAACATATGCTGATGAAGACTCGGGCCAAAACATTCACTTGCACTAAACTCAAGTAAAAAGCCATTTAGCTGAGCATACTTTTCTCCTTTTTTATCGATAAGCAGCAACACTTACAGCGTGCTGTGAATTAGTATGGGTGTCCCTCAGATGTCCTTGTCCACAACCTAGCAGTAGATATAAGCAAGCAATGTACTTCTTCCTTCTGCCTGTTTTCTTCGTGATGACACGTGTCACCAGGAGGCCAACACTGCCCCTCTGTTCTCTCTGCAGGTGAAGTCAGACTATGACCAGCTCAGAGAAACCCTTGTTGCTGTGACTCAGGAGAGAGATTCGGCCCTGCAGGAGAAGATCCATCTCCAAGGCAAACTGGAGAACCTGGAGCAGGTGCTAAAGGTGAGCCAGCTGCCGTTTCCCCGGTGTGGACCAACGGGCTTCAGTGCACAATGTTCACAGTAAACGAGACGGGGACGGTCAACTCAGACAGTCGGTGGGGCTGAGAAACGGGCAACAGGTGCTCTGCAGGATGGTAGACTGAATGCTGCCAATGGCTAGGCAGGAACAGAGCGCTGGCAGGAGATATCAGACAGAGGGAGCTGCTAACTTGCTCACTGAGGACGGGGAAGTCTGGCTCTTCATCCCATTTCCCAGGAGCCCTTGCAGGTATCACAGCCAGACTGGAAAGAATTTAAATACGTCCAAGCGACGCGTGACCCACTAATCTAAGTGAGTGCTGAAAAGAGGTAAAGGTATACAAACGAAGGTTAAAGATTAGCGTTAACCGTGAAATATGGGAAATTCCCAAATTGAGTATTCTCTGGGCTCGTATGACATGGCATCCGCAGAAGCAAGCATGAGGGGGATTATGAAATGTGTTGTCTACGTGCTCTGAACTAGGTCAGGGGTATGTAAGGAGAGAAAGGAACACCTTCCTGTTTGCATTCTAATTACTTTGTTTACTTACTTAGTAGTCATCTTTTTCTCCGAGTGGAATAAATTTTGCTCCAAGGGCAAGAGGGTCCTTGGAATCGGCTGCTGGAACCAAATTATTTGTGAATTCTGTGTGTTTTTGTTTTGGAAAACTGCCCGCCCATGACTGGTTCATTGCTATGCAAATGATCTGTTCTGGTACTTCTATGAGCAGCACTGAGTTACCATGGCTTGAGAGGCGGATGTTAATTCTCGGGACATCCACTGTGGTCATGTATCAGTATCTTTAGCTCTGTCTATCGTTCCCATCATTACTGCTGTATTTTTCCTGAATGGCGGTCGGAGTTCTCAAACTCAAGGCGGGGTCAAGCTCCACTGTACTGTTTTTTTATTGCTGCCAATCTTTAAAGGATGTTGAAAACATGTTTAAGTTGTTGTATCATTCTTTCTTCAGCTAATGTTTATGCAATGCAGGTTTGGCTCATTGCTTTGTCTTTGATTGAACTCTTAGTTTTGGACAAATTAGGCCAGGTGTCCACACTCAATCGATAATTTAATCAGTTACGTTTTTTGAAGATCCGCTAGATCACTCTTGTTATACAGAGTGCTGGTACAAATAATGGACCTTTTAAAGGGTCCCACACTACATACAGCATTTTATTACAAAGACTGGATAGTATTAGAAATGCAAGTATTATATTATTGGTGTGATTCTCAGGGCCAGTTGAGTTGACAGTTGTTCAGTCAGTGCTGTAACCCTGTCAGACAATGCAGTCACAGTTGTTTGGAAATAGATTTTTCTTTCCTTCAAGAGAAAAAAAGTGTGATTTTTTTTTTTTAAGTTACACAGAAGTGCAAGTTTTTCCTCCTTTGTAAACTGCCTAAGTAAGCGAGTTAGATATGAACATTTTCCTATTGAACTCTATGGAAAAATAAATCAGGAGAAACAACCCTTAAAGTGATTCATCCATATCTACTGCATATCTGGCAGCAGAGTGATGGTTTGAGGCTCTTTTGATACCTCAGACCCTTCATGACTTTCAGCCATTTAGCCAGCCATGTGTTCCATACTGTTCCAGTGTAATTTACAGCTAAATCTAGTCCCACCTCGCAATTCCCATAGAGATCCATTCAAATGCAGAGAGGTTAAAGTTTTGCTTGTAAAATGAGATATTAAGAGTCTTTTGATGTGTTTGGGTCAAAGACATCAGGAAGTCATTGCAGCAAAGGATATGCAACCAAATATTCAATATTTATTTAAGTTTATGTTCATTTGTCCAATTACTTTTGGTGCCCTAAAATGGCTATGTGTAAAAATGGCTACAATTGCTACACGGTCCGTTCACCCGATGTGGATGTCAAAATCCTCAAATTAAAGCTGAAAGTCTGCACTTTAACTTGTAGTCACTGTTCCCTTTCAGATCCTATGTGCTGGAGTACAGAGGCAAAATAACAAAAATCGTGTCACTGTCCAAACACTTTTGGAGTGCACTATATTCCATAACAATGAATGCAACATAAAAAATTCATGTAAATGCTGCAACCAATCTTTCCTTACAGATGAAAGTAGCTTACATACCATAAAACTCAGAGGATTTGATATCCCAGTCCCTAAAATGCCTAATTATCTTTTACGTGCACTGTTTCATTTAACCATGTAAACTGTACAGTACTGTGCAAATGTCTTAGGCACCCTAGATTTTTTATGTAGATTTTTTCTTAGATGTTTATTTTTTGTCTTCTGCATTAGTGTGTCAGTAGAAAAGAGCAAATTGTAGATTTCCAAACATTGATTTTCCAAAAACTTAATTGAACTTTCGTCAGAGAAAAGACGAACAAGGAGTTCTGCAACAGATGGTATGGTCTCCACAGAGGCCTGATCTCAACATCACCGAGGCTGTCTGGGATTACCTGGACAGACAGAAGCAAGCGAGACAGCCAAATTCTGCAGAAGAACAGTGGCAAGTTCTCCAAAATGCTTGGAACAATCTACCAGCTGATTTTCTTATAAAACTGAACAACAGTGTACCGAAGAGAGTTGATGCTGTTTTAAAGGGAAAGGGTGGTCACACCAAATATTGATTTGATTCTGTTTTTTATTGTTTACTGTTCTTTGTAGTGAATTGTTTGATATTTAGAAACTTTTAATTGAATTATTTTTTATTATTCGCCGTAAGGATTTTCTTTACATGTGCCTAAGACTTTTGCACAGTACTGTACATGTCAAGGCAGAATATCAATGTAGTAACTTAAGTCAAGAATTTAATTTGAAAATACGTTTATGAAAACGCATCAGAAGTTCTGGGGAAAATATTAACACAGTAGAAGAATAAGCAGTCACGTATGGTAGATTGTTATGGCACCGCTAAAACATTGCTATACCATAACTGCAGTAGCAAGTAATTTAGCGCACATTTCCAGGGAATTCCTTATTGCTGCCATGCCTATTTCAAGGCATCTTGGTTTTGTCACACATCATTGTTTTACATCCATTGTGAATTTTTCATTTCCTGGTTTTACATCCTGAATGCTCCTGAATTTCTCTATTATATGAAACTAAGTGTGGCTGAAAGTAGCGAGCAGGTCAGAACTGAATGTTACACACAAATACATGAAACAGTGGAAGAAAGTGCTAGCTAGCTCATTTGAGAGTCAAAATCCTAAGGTGACTAGAAATTTGGTAACCTCATAAACCAAGGTAATTGTTGTAGTCTGGCCTTGCTTGTAGCAAGTTGACTTGTATGCTGCCAAGCTAGCTACCATAGATACAGACATTGTAGTATTTCAATGTTGTTCTATTCCACATACTCAATGTGTCCTTGGGTTGTGTAGGTCAATTTTCTAGCTAGATAGCTTGCTAACTTCACCGCATGAAGTTGTTTGTCTGTCCTTGTTTGGGGGAGCATCATGACTCCTGACACAATGCTGACTTGTGGTTGTAAAAGGCTGTACTGATGTATTGGATGCATCATCGTGTTTCTTCACCAATGCTCCAGACAGCTCTTTCCCACCATACGGTAGGAAAAGAGAGAGAACGTCTTTCTTTTGTCCTAAAGATTACAGGGTTCCACCAGGTAATATGAACTGCGGTTTCTTACAGGCTAATTGTTACATACAAAAAAAAACTTTTCACAGTAGATTAGCACTTTAGTAATTTCCAGTTTGCGTAATAATGGAAGTAGGGATTGTGCTGTAATTGTGTATAGAAAAAAGAAGGCATCATTAGTCTTAAGCAGTGTAATTTGGATTGCCCTTAGTTTGCACTGATGACATCTTCCCACTTGTCATCAGTGCACATGTCTGCTGGGTTCATTGTCAATAGCCCTCTTTAATGACATGGTTTAGGTTCAGGTTTTTTTTCCAGGAGAGGAATGGGTCCCTGGATCCAGTCTGTATTCCGAATGATTAATTGGAGGGATGCGCACTGGATGGACGGAGTCACGGCTTCCTTACAGCTGGCCTTCAGTGCTTACCCCCAGATGGGTTTGAAGACCCTCATTATGGCCCATCAGGAGCGATCCAGGGAACGTTCAAAGACAAAGGCGTACTCCTCCTGACCGCTATCTCTTCTCTCTTCCCGGATATGCAGTCATTTCCCAAACCCCGATTCCAATACAGTTCATCCATCTGGAGGGCGACCTCAAAATTGATCTTCTTTATCATACTCTTTTTTTTTTTTACATTTTTCGCGTTTAATAATCGATTGACACACAAACGGTCAGGAGCGGTGCATGGAAATTGAATCGACGACCACAGAATATCCCCAGCTGACCCAGAGCTAGCCATGCACAGCGCGTGACGGCGTGCGCGTCTGCCAGCCCCCCGTGGCTCGGCAGTAGGGTTTTCCCTCTAGGCCGAAGCAGGAGCCCGGGCCGCACCCCTGCGGATTGTACCGTTGAGCATTTCTCTGGCTCAACCCCGTGCAGAGAGTCTCACGGCGGGAGAAGCCCTGGATCTCGTCCCACTAACCTTGCTCTGCTCCCATGTCTGTTGCCTTCCAGTGCCTTGGGTGGGAAGTCAGACCTGCCGCTGTGACTGACTAGGAAGACTGGAGCCGTTTGCCCCCTCCCTCCCCCCCGCCTACTCCCAAACCCCTCCTCCCCTCCTCCCTGTGTTAGATTCCTAAGGTACCACTTCTGTGCATATTATCTGCATGCACAGCCCCCCCCCCACCCCCACCCCCCCCCACCCCTCCTCCGCCCCACCTTTCTTTTCAAATGCTCCCCCCCACGCCCCCTCACATTGTCAGCTGCGTCACATTGTGTCCGCCCACCACCTTTTTCTCCCTCCTCCGTTCCCCCATAGCACGCCCACGAGGGTCCCCTGGCAAGGGTCCCGCTGAATGGCGGTTGTGCATGTTGGGGTGAGGTGCCGGGGCCTAAGATGGGAAGGGGGTACTTGATTTGAGTCGCCTGTGACGACAACATTGATGGTCCCCCCTCCCCCCGCACACAAAGCTTGGGACTGCCATTGACAATGATTAAGACTGTGCTATGACGGCATGAAGTTAATTTATATTTTTGCCATCTTTCTTTCGAAATCATGCTGCTTGTTTATTTATTTATTTATTTATTTATTTTGGCTTTAGGTCACATTTTGGGGAGGAAAACATATTAGAAAAGGCTGGAACTTTGCAACATTTATGCATTTTGCATTGCAAGGTTGGGCACTCCACTTTTTGGCTCGGAAAGGCCTCGTGTTCAACCTTGTGTTTGTATGGCTTGTTACCATGGCGACCACTAACAAAGCAGGTTGTGGATTTTGCACGGTTTCGACACTAAAAACCCGCTGTTTGTCATACTAAAATATGGTCATATCACTGCTTTGAAAAATGTCTCTTTGAGAAGCCTCTCTTTTCTTGTGTAAAAGAGGGGTTGCGAACTTTAGAAACAGCTGTAGGTTTTAATGAGCTCTGCAAAGCGTCTCCAGTCCTATTGTGTCTGCCCCAGTCAGGGATCCGTTCGATTCTGCAGGTCTTCAGCAATGTCTGTTTGCATTTTTTTTCTGTCTGTTCAGTGAAGCTATTTTTAGCGGGTCGCTTCAAACGGCAGTATGTGGCAATGATGTTTCAGTCTTATTCTTGTAGATTCTCTCTTGCTGTACGTGGGAAAGTTAACATAATTGTATGACGCTGTTGCAAAATATCATATGTTCTCTTTGACCTCTTGCCACCTTGAATGCCTATCTATTAGTATTTTGGCCATAATCCTGACCAATCATATTCATAAATACAGATGTAGAATTGGGAAAGATACAGGAACAGAGTTGCCCTAATCCAGACAACTCGAGATCTGTGGGGACTGAAGTCATGAGGACTGGAGACGCTAAGTGCTGTCTTGTGTTAGAAGGTCGCTAACGCATGCTTCTCCCTGTCCCCCCCCTTTCCCAAACCTCCCCCTCCTGCAGCATATGCGAGACGCTGCAGAGCGGCGGCAGCAGCTAGAGTTGGAGCATGAGCAAGCCTTGGCTGTTCTCAATGCAAAACAACAGGAGATTGACCTTCTTCAGAAGGTAAGGGCCGGCACGCCGTACCGGAACCGTTGGCCTAGCGTTAGCCTATCTCGCCTTTGGCCTTTGCCGTGTGTTCCTAGGTCAACCTGGTCAGCGGATTCATAGGCAGGCACACTGTTGGTTTGGGAGTACACGTGAGTAGACTCAACGTTGTTGGTGCTCACTGAAATGCCCAGGAGAATTGATATTTTTCCAGAATATTCTGAAAAGAAGATGTATGACAAGCAAATGGAGCAATTACTGGAGAGTTCCCGAGAGACTGGCGAACGGGCGCTCCGTCCCAGGCACAGAATTTATGGGGAAGCCATCAGCTCCTCTGCCTCTGTATCCGTAAGGGAGATGCTTGAATTTCTCTTCAACTTCTGCCGCGAGTGAGAGGAGCTTCTCTGTTTTCCCATTAGGGGATTCATAAGAGGGTTTCATTATGGCTTGCTTTTCCTTTAGAGACAAAGGGAATGGATTTTTTTCTGCCTCAAATTAATTGCTTGTACAGTGGATTCATGAAATTAGAAATACAACAGATGTTATCTTAGCCATGTGGAACAGGATCTTTCTTAACAGATGTTGTGACTCAAATAGAATAAACTGAGATACACTGTGCTGTATTTTACATTTTACAGTGTATGTTTGTGTAGCATGTACAGTATTTTAACCCCCTGGAATTTCTATAATTTATAAAAGATTTCAGCATGTCACTTTTTGTCAGTTAAGAACATTTCACAACGGACATTCAGACAAATGTTTCAGTCTACTTCAAACGTATCCAGTGGGGAACTTCTAGACCGGCTTTAGCTGAAAAACTCATCATACAGCCATGAGGCTAAAGTTCATTGGCAGTGGAACATGAATGTGATCTGGCACCAGAAGGTTATGAGTTTAGTCGGTAGATAGATATTCTCTGTTATTAAATATGGACAACTGCGTCCTGTCTTCAGTTTCTCAGCAAGGAGTGGCTTCAGAAGATCACTGCCCTCTCTTGATCTCCATCCTCCATCCTGCTGATCAGTGTTTCCTATTATCACTTACGGTCGCCATAGTGCATGATTTATTCCACAGTACAGTCCCACCATCGCCCACTGAAAGCCCACGGAGGCTGAGGTCTGTCTGTCTGTCTAGGAGAGGCCAGCATGTGGGAGGCAATGTAGCGCAGGTGCCTCTCAAAGGAAGGCCGCTCTGACATTGTGTTTCTAGCACATGTTTTTCAGAGGGAGGAGAGGTAACACAGGCTATAATTAAACTGGGTCCTCCAAAGACCCCCCCACCTTCGTTCCTTGAGGCCGAAGTTTCATTTTGAATCCATTTAACAGAAGCATCGCCCAGCGTATTCCTTGCCCTGTCATGGAGGAAGAAAACACACATTATGAAGGACAGATAAGTGTGGCTGCCTGGGCCATGGTGGTAATTGCGTTCTCCCTTGAAGCTTGCTCAGGTTCCCTCTCCGCTTGCGCGTGAAACAGGAAATGAGGCTTGCCTTTTGCGCCCCACACCTAATAACATGACTTCATTTTTACGCCATGACCGCTTTCCAAAATAAAAATAAAATGACGTTGGGTTATCAACAAAAAGCCTCAGAGAGAGGAAACCACTGTGGGATCTGACCATTATCTGATATGAGGGCAAAGCCAGCCCATTCCAGTAAACAAACATATCTTTCAATCTCTCCATCATCTCTCCATCATTTTAATGGAATGTAAATGCTGACATTTATGTAACTGTAGCAACACCTCTCTGTGTATTTGCGAAGGCTCAAGTTGAAGCTAAGAAGGAGCATGAGGGTGCAGTCCATCTTTTAGAGGTGAGTCACGGGGGGGGGGACGGGGACGGTGTGGGGTGTTTGGCTGTGTGTGTGTGTGTGTGTGTGTGTGTGTGTGTGTGTGTGTGTGTGGAGGGGGGAGGGGGGGCATGTGGGTCAGGCAGCGCCTGGGTTGCATGCCAGTGAAGCCTTATTGCCGAGGCTGCATGGACCTCTTTCAGAGCAACTTTATATTTATACATGGATCTGCTAAAGAGTGTAGCACAAACAGTTAACTAGATACATAAAGACCATTGGCCAGATTAAGAGAAAGGCGGCAAGTAGCATTACAAGCTTTTTTTTCCTCCTGAAAATTCACTTGAAACATAGTGCCTCAGGATGGGGTGAATTCAATTTACATTTTTTTAGAATGCCATTGAATTGGCCCACATGAAGGGCAATTTATTTCTCTACACTTCCACTTATAGATTGAATGACAGGCACAACACTTGCTCGAAGGAAAATTGTTACTTTATTGTAATATGTTGCAATCAATTATTGCTTGGCTTTTCTTCCTCATTTTTCACATAATCTTTCAATGCATCTAACTGGACATTTAATATTCTCCTTCATGATGGTTTCATGCCATTCTTGAGAAATTCAATGATATATTTGCAAGCATAAAGTCCTACCTGTCAGTAATTATATGTAAAACAAATGTACAGAAGGTCAGTCTTGCAGCATGAAAGATATCTGGGTCATTAAATCATGGTGTCAAATTAACAACATTAATATTAAATTGGTTTTGGCAGGGGCAAATTGATTTTTAGCTGGGGAAAAAGAAGAGTTTGGTCTGTCAAAGAAATTACTACTGATTAATGAATATTTTGTGCATGATATTAAAATTATATATATTTTTTAAAAGTATGTATTTTTAAAGAAAGAATTATTGAAAACAAAATGATATATTAAAGACCAACCTCTGCTATTTCCCCTTGTGAATTTTGCTCATACTTACACAGACCTTCATGAATATCATAAGTTATGTTTGGTTAAGTAAATATTTTCAGTTTAATTTAAGTGCTTATATTTATAAATATACTATATTCATTTCTCATATTGTTTAAGTTATTTTGCATGATCAGTTAACAATTATTTAATTTATCTTATTGTTTTGAAGATGTTTCGAAGAGTATGAGTGTTCATATTTGTAATGGTGCTTTGATTTCTTTTCTCACATCTCTTCTCGCTGTGTTATCGGTGTGTGTTTTATGCATATACAGAACCACTTGGACAGCATGCAGGTATTTCAGAACCGTTTTTCCCTAACATTCATTCATTTCTCTATCTGTAAACAACAGACAAACTGGATGAATCCCCCAGTTTATTTTTGCTTTCTTGGAGATGGGTGCAAGAATTTTCTAGAAAAAAAAATAATAATTTTGGCAATGTTTAAATCATATGCTAATTTCATTCAGTTTTTTTTTTTCTTTCAGCAAAGTTCAGTGCTCAGTGACCGTCATAAGTTAAATTTAATTTGGGGGATATGGTAATTTGTGTGTGTTTTTTAATTATATTATTTCATTCAAGAACTGAAAAAAAAATGTCACAAAATTCGCAAAAGCGCCTTCTGGCCATAAGGTATGAAGCAACGGCATTCGTGATGTAGCCTGTTCACTGTTCTTGTGTCTTTTGGCACCATACATGTCCTTTGCATACAGATGACAACAGCACAGACAAATTTCAGTTCTTGAATGCGTACGCGCAGACGTCTTTGCAAACTGTCATGAAACACGTACTTCACCCAGCTGGCATTGAATCATGCATGCTGATATATAGTACACTCCATTAGCTGATTAGCCTGTTGGATCCAGCATCAGCCAAGATCAGCAATGACACATACCGAACTATGTAGACTAAAAGGATGCAAAGGGGTCATTATGACATTCAGAAAAGCTTTCCTTAATCTTGGGAGAGCATCTGAAATCACTTCATGGAGTGTGGTAGTGTGTACTGTTATTTTCTAGGTCTTTCCATGTCAAGCATTTCTGACGATTGCATGCCGCCCACCTTACGCGGTAGTTTCTCAAGTGAACCTTATCTGGTCGTAGAAAAACCTGACAACTTTGCCTTCGTCCTTGTCCTTGGATATGACCAGAATATCCATCTCCTTTTTTTTTTTAAATGCTAATTTTTAGAAAAATGTGCTCTTCACCGTATCCATCTGATACAGGGGGTTAATGTGTTCAGAGGAGGAGGAAGTCTACGTTATATGTTATATATAATGTCACGTATGCATTGTCCGCCATTAGCATGTTTGTCCAGTCTTGTGGAAGAACTGCACACACATCTACCAGCTTCCCGTAGACTAACCTGTTTTAGAGAACCTTGTTTGTTTTTACCCACCGAACCTTAATTTTGATGTTGGGGATTAATGTTTTATGCAGTTAATTAAAACATTTAATTGGCTTGGATTGCTATTGAGGGACAAGGGACTGTTTTTACTGTTGTCAAAATAAGCCAAAAGCTAAATAAAATAAAGGTACTCTCTGAAGGCACGTAAAAGTGCAGATGTAGATGGATTAACAACACAGCACAGTGACTTATACACTTGTTCCTGATTGTTTTATCACCACTGGGGACTTTGATTGCTTCAGCACTATAGGGTTATTTCAGTCAGAGTGGAGAGCTCTCTCTCCCCAGATTGCAATGCATGTGCCGGGCATGTTTTACGAGGTCACTATTTATCATACACCGTGTGCTCTTTGATGGTAATTCACTAGCTCCAGTGCTAATGCAGCCAACCATTGAATCATGTGCGGGGATGGGAAAGGTCACCTCCTGTGTAAAGGCACGCTCACGCGGAGCGGAACCAGTACCTCGTTTGCATGAGAATCCCAAAGCTTGAACAAATGCCAGATCCAGCGAGACGTTTCTTCCCCTTAAACAACAGCAAACCAATTCCCTCAATGTGGCACCGACCTGGATACAGGGAATGCCCACTGCGGACGAAGCAGAGCGGTCCGTAATCTGATTATTTCTAACACTGACGTGTACATTGTTAATGGAATCATTGTTAGAATTGGAAAACCAATACATGTACGTAGTTTATTTTTGAATGCATTTCAGATAATGGGCACATATACTGTATATGTAGGCTATGGCGCAGTTTAGTTTCCGGAATGACACATACAGTATATCCTTAGGCAGAAGCCACCAAGGACAAATATGCAGCGTTGAGCCAACCCTATGGTCTTTGGCTCCTTGCCTATGGAAGAGTAGATATTAATAGTGGTAGTAGTATTTATGAATTGTAAATGAGTTAAAAAGTGTTCACTGGTAGAAATAAAGTAGACTAAGATGAATGCGGACAGGGTGTGGCCCAAACTACTTTAGTATTCATAATGATAGATTCTCCCTGGCAAAGTTAAGGGTAAAGGACACTGTCCTTTATACTAGGGTTATGGAAAGGTTCTCGAATATGAAAAGAAAATGCCAGCCATTGTTCACTTTGTATTACCTGACAGCTCTCTGATATTAACCTTGGCCTTAACCTTCCTGCAGTGCTGAAACACAATAAAGAAAGACAGGTCTGTCATCAATATAGAAAATCCCAGCTGTCTGCTGGTTTTGAGTTGGTAATCGGAGGGAGTTCCGTGACAGAGTGGATCAGATAGGCAAATGTGCAAACCCAATATAAACGAAGTCTAATGAAAACTCTGCAAATATTTAACAAATATTTAACAATGACTTTCCAATCAAACCCTAAGCGGGGTTTCAACGACATTACTTTTCTTTGTAGCCTTTTAGAAGCTTCTAGACAATAGCAGCTCCCTGACATTGTGTCTCCCCCTAACCAAAACACTCATGACAGGCCAGCAACATCGGCTGCAAACCCCAAATCAATCACTATGGAAACTAATGAGCAGTACGTCTCAGCTCGTGTAACAGGGACTCACTGTTATCTCCCCTAAAGCAGCCCAGCATGTGGGAGGCTTGTTCTCCTCATAAAACCAAGGGCCTGACTGCATGATTAAATACTGCTATTAATTAATATTACAGCATATTTTTATTTTTCTTATGTAAAAACGCTCCTAACTCACGATGATTCTTGCCTTTATTTTATTATGTCTTTGCAATGAAGTTGAGGAGCATTCCCCGCGCTTTGAACACAGTGCAGTTTTTGGTATGCATACCTCCTCTTAGCAAGAGGCAGCTCTTTAGAAAACTGTAGTCTTGCATGCGGTCTTCATACTGTAGATTCCAGTAGGTTAACATCTTTATTTATTCTTTAATTTCTATCAGGAAATGTGCTGCTAAATGCATTAGCAGTTGTTGAATTTCCTGTTGGCTTTCAAAATTCCCAGTTGTTACTCTGATTCTAGTGAGTTTCTTGCTTTAGACTGTTTTGGCTGTAGTGGTGAGGTATGACTGCTACTGCAGGCAAGCTGTATTGCATGGAGGCATACCCGAGCATGTGGGCTCAGGTTTGGACCGTTTTCAGCAGCCCTTCCTCCCTGTGTCTGTGCCTTGTGTCCCCCCCCCGTTTTCGCGGCAGGCCAAAGTCAGAGAACTGGAGGAGAAATGTCGGACGCAGAGTGAGCAGTTTAATCTCCTGTCCAAAGAGCTGGAGAAATTCCGCCTGCAGGCTGGGAAGCTTGATATACTCAGCACCAACCCGTTAACCGTGTGCGAATCGCCCGGGTCCCCCAACAAATCCCTGTCCCAGCTTCTCAACGGACTGGCCGGCCCCCTCGGGAAAGGTGAGCGCCCCCCCGCCCCCCCCGCCCCCCCCTCTCTTTCAGCTGCCATGCTGCCGTTTCTGCTTTCACACAGGAACCGTTTCTGTCCTCTCTGTGCCCATGGTGAAACAGTGAAATGTTTCTGCAGCAGCAGCGTTTGAGCATTAGCAGAGTTTTAGATTGAAGGGGAAGTAGGCGGGTTGGGGTGGGGGTTGGGGTGATGGTGCAGTGGAGGGGGGTTGGCTCCGCTGCCATTATATTTACGCATAAAGGCGAAGCACTTTATGTCCTCAATAACTGTATGAAGCACAAAACATTTTGCCTGAAGCTATAATTCTCGTTTTAATTGCAGCTGAATGCATTTTTACTGAAAAAGTCTTTAGATCATTGAAAAGAGCATTGGACAAGAACTGGTTGAAATTTAGACTAACAAGGCTGTCTTTGAGAATGAAGCATTCTCATAAAATGATATGCGAAAAGTTGACAAGAGCTTGTGGAAGGAGCTGAATATTTTCCTGTGTTGTTACTGCCTTCTCTATCCGGACTGCAGGTCTCATGGAGTACTATTATTACTTGTTAAAATTTTCAAGGAAATGTATTTATAATTAAGTAATTTTCCCATGTAAAATGTTTGCCTATAGCTTACAGACTGGGATATTATGGTTGATGTCAAGTGTGTAGCAATGAATGCCTCCATGTTGGAGAATTCCTCTTATGCTGAGGAAGATTATCGTCCGTCTTTTTTTTTTTGGTTGGACAATTATTTTGTCACAGCAGGTATATGATTTGACATTGTGTGGGAAAAATGTAGCATTTTTTCCTTGTTTGTCCTCAGGCAATGAGAGTCCAGCGAGCAGGTCTGTAATATCAGAGTTCATTCGACCGCTCCAGATAAGTGGAGACAAACCCGAGCTCCTATCTGTCAAGCCAACATTCCTCACCAGGAGTTCGGCCAGCAGCCCCAGACGGGCCTTTCTGTCAGAGGTCAGCTTGTTCACTATGTCATTTTATTCATCATTTTGCTTGTACATTTTTTATATGTACAACTTGAAATATTTAAAACAACAAATATATACATATATCCATCTAAATCCAAAAATTGGACCTTCCATGAGGACCCTCTAGTCTTGCTGTTACAGGTTCAAGTCTGGGCTATGCCATTAGCTTCTGCTAGTTCATAATGACTGGGAGTATGGAAAGGTGGGAAACAATTGGTTTTGTCCCACCAATGAAAAGGGAGATTTAGGTTTGCCTGTGGTAGCTGCTGCATTGGCTCCTCCCAAAGACAAACAGGCTGCCAGTTGTGACCAATGAGACACATGCCTCTTGCTTCCATTAGATCCTCTATACTATAGTCCATCCTGTAGTGTGAAAAGCCATGGCTCCTGGGGAAATATAACACAAGGCAACTGCAGTGCACCTTGCTCAAGTGTCGGTGGCACAGTGGCAATGTATTTTATGTCTCAATCTACCTGTTTTTAAGTTGAGGCATGATCATGTGTTTTAAAATGTCCTATAGTAATGCTGAAAATCAGTGAGGATCGTGTACGTACTTATTATGATGTCTAGGTAAAGGCTTTTTCCATGTGTATTTCACTGCGATGGAAATGACCCTCTGTTGGCTTCACAGCCAACACGTCTGCAGTTTTTTGTGCATTAGCTTATGAAAGCCAAAGTCTTGACATTAGTGAGAGGCAGTAATGAGGGCACACACAGCCGGGCCCGTTCAGAGTGTGCCACAGAACCCGATTCCTGGGGTGCGAATGAAGCAATCTGTTGTTTTTTTGGCAATGGGCTGTTGTGATCAGTCGCCAATCTACCAGATCTTCTGCTGCGGGCCAGTTAGCGTGCACCTTGTTGGGCCAAAAATCCACATACTTATATTGACCATAGTACCAATGTTGAACTACAGCGGAGGAAGGCGTATGCAGCAATACAGTATCCTGTCAGTTTCAGATGGCGGCATTAATTCAGTTGACAAGTATGTCGCCATAACAGTGCGAATAGGAAGTCATGTCACTGCAACATAAACACATCAGGCAGACAGAAATGTGCTAATGGCTTTTCAAAGGGTAATGTATTTCAGACACTGAGCAGGGCAGAAATAATCTTCCACAAGAGAAAGAAAAAGGCTACCTAGACAACGTTTACATCACGCTCTACATCTCGCCGTACAGAGTGTACCTCTTGGGTTTGAATTGGACAGAACGCACAAACGGGATAACTCCAATCTGACCATGTTGCGCCTTTGTTATCATGTTACAGTTCATGTAAAATTGAAAAAGGATGGTATTTTACCTGAAGTACAGGGGATGTGCTGTCTGTTTTGTGGGTCTTATTTAGGAATTAGCCTGCACTTTGAGGTTGTAAGGCTATAATTAGTATAGTTGGACCCACATTAGTCTCTTCTGCATAATGACCCCGTTGGATGATTCAGACCACTGTGAGTGTATCGCCGCCGTGACCCAGGTTCCCATTCTCTCATCTCTGAGACTAATATGCGTAGTGCTTGCGCATAAAAAATAACTCAATCATAAGATTACCCAGCATTTCTCTGTTCCTGAACAGACTGTGCTGGCCATGTAATGAGATATATTTGAATATACTGGGCCTTTTCTCTCTCACCCTGCACAGTACTATGAACATTATTATTATGATTATTTAACAATAGATAGAGAGGGAGAAAAGAGTGAGGTAGAGACATAAGAGAGAGAAGAGAGAGAGAGAGCGAGAGAGAGAGAGAGAGCGAGAGAGAGAGAGAGCATGTATATGAATGTTTATGAGGAGGAATTGTTTCGGAAATTTGTGCCAGCTTTTGATGCAAATCAATACAAACAATTTGCAGAGGTAGCTTAGTCTATCTGCTATCGAGTTGGGGGGGGGGGGCTGTTATTGAGTTCCAAGTACATATCATGTAGTCTTACACGCAAGACACAAACAAATCATCAATCATCAGCAACCTTGTGATGTATCCTTTGCCATCTTCAGTTTTAGGTCGATCGCTCCTTTGTGTTGGTTTGCATGTTATCTGATGGGCAACTACACGGTCAGGCTAGCACACTTTTAATGGTAAAGAGAGGGAGCGCGCCATCAGTCAACAGCATTGTCCACCTCCGGTTTCCCCATAACATATAATGACATAAGATATAATCAAAAAAAGCACAAACACCTTAATTTGTCTCCATGTTGAAATGTGTTTGTGTGGACAAATATGTGTAAGCTGCACATGTTGATTCCATAGATAAAGCACATGGATGTTTTGGACATTTATTTACACCCTCCTTCCTTATACCTTGTATGTAGCTGTGGTCCAATATTGTTGCTGGTCACTAGCTGATTGAATTTAGACCCTTAGCTTGGATGGATCACAAGGTCAGTGGCTAGAATAGCAGAATAGCCCTACTGTGTATAATGATGTGAAAGTCCAGGCTTTAGACAGGAGACTACAGTACCCAGACTTCCTGCTACTCCTGTGGCATTTTCTATGGCATTTCATTAAAGAAAAAAGTCTCCCAAACTCCCACATACAATTTTTTTTGCAAAATGTCACTCGGGTTTTGAATAAAAAGCTAAAATGAGCTAAGAGCTTTTTGGTCAATTTAGATTTCTTCTTTCACGGTAACTTTCATTGTAAGTTCAGTGCAAGCTTCCCATTTAAATGTCTCTTCACTAAGGGCCTTGCTTCCTCCATTCAGATGGACAATGAACTGGGTTCCACGACCAGGTCCAAGGCCAGGTACACAGGGAAGGTCCGCCTCTGTATCGCTCGGTACAGGTGAGTGCACCACCGCCACCATAGCGTCCGCCAGCCGCGAACGTCTAGGCGACCGCTCGCGCTCCGCTCCGCTCCGACGCTGGCTCCTGCCTCACGTCTCCTCCCCTCCATTACCGCACTGCAGCACTCCTCCACAACATCTGCACTTAATAAACCATCCCGCTACTCAACCCGCCGAAACGCGGGTCTCCCATGCACGCGCTAATGGGGGAAGCCGGCCCTGTCATCCGCAGTGTGCGTCCTTGTGTTGTTTTTAGGGAGGCTACATTTTGTTAGCGGTACCAATTAAAGCAAATCGATAGATCGGCTAATTGCTCGAGGCGTCAGCTGTGAAGGGGGGCTCTTCCGGTGGCACTTGACATCAATTGATGGTGAAAAGACGGGCCTCTGAAAATGTCATCCGTCAGGGCTTAGCCAGCGTGTGGCTCGGGGAGGAGAGAAGGGGTTAATGGCGTGCTCCACTGCAGTGCTTCTCTCCTCAAGCTCTGCAGTCTCGCACTGACGTTTTCTCCCACCCCATTTTTATTTAATCTCTATATAATGATGCACTGCCTGGCTTCCACCAAAGAAAATAAATTGTCAGCAAAATAATTGCAACCCCCTGGAACACAAGGCGAGTGTAATTTTTATTCATGAAACACAATACCGTCCACCCACACTGTCCACCCACACTGCCACTGCCCCTCTCTCTCACTCTCTCTCTCTCTCTTTTCTGTTTTTTCTCTGTCTCTGTTTTTGCTCTATCTTCTCTCTCTCTGTCTCAAATTTATTTTTAATAACCGTTTTCTAGCTCCACTTCAGTGTACACAAATACCCCTCCTCCTTGTACAGTCTGATAGCCAGGAGACAGGGGCATGCATGGTGCACGGATCAGGCTTAGGCTAACACCCGACTGCTTTCGCACCTCCATCACTCCCTTGTAATAAAAAAGACAGATTGTTGGAGAAAGATCAATGTGCATTTCATTATACACGGCCCTAGGCCCAAACTCGAAGGAACTCTTCATTTAGATTTATTTATACCATAGAAATAGAATAGAATTTTTTTCATTCTTTAAGTAATCTGGTATGGTTCAGCACTGCAGATGAATTAACGGCAGATTAATTAAAGTATTTTAGATGGTTACTATCTTCAGACAGTGATCACACCGTACACTCCAACCAGACCACTCCATTGAGCGTCCATTCCCGCCTCTCTGAGTTCTCCACGGCTGCTCCTCATGGCTCAGTGGCTCTTCACCTCTCTTGCCTCGCAATGGTGGAACAACCTTCTCCAATAAGTCAGCAAAGCAGATTCACTGGCTGTTTTACACAAATGTCTAAAAACTCACCTTTTCAGACTACAGCTCAATGTTTCTTTAAAAAAAAAAAAATGAAACCTTTTCTTTTTCTGTTTCTGATAGGCTTTGACAGTGGCTCTTATGTAATTGTAGCTTTGCCTACAGTCCATAATTCTGTTTAGACTTCCAGATTTCCTAAATAGGCATATAGTTGTAGAAATATGAGTGAGACGTGAGACACTTCTTGTATTCATGACTACATACTTTAGTTCAATTGTACCAATAAAATCCCAATAAGACCAATATTATTTGTACCCAATGTATTTATTGGTTAAAGTGTAGGTAAGTACAAATCAGACTTTCAGAACAAATACATCACCAATGAATTAGTGTACTGCTAACATGATGCAGTTTAGCTACATATTTTATATCTTAAAATATTAATTTGGCTTCATAGCTGGTTTTGTATAAGAATGTCTTTAATGTTATTCTGTTATCAGCTATAACCCTTATGATGGACCCAATGAGAACCCCGAGGCAGAGCTCCCCCTTGTGGCAGGGAAATACCTCTATGTCTATGGGACCATGGACGAAGATGGGTTCTATGAAGGTCTGCTATATCCCATCAGCTGTGCTGTTGCATCTATAATCAGTGTTAATCTTAGCATCATTAACTAGGATTTCCTATTGCCAAAACATATAATCCCCTACTTTAAATGCCATGTCTGCCTGTAGAACAATATGTGTGACTGAATTTTTGCATAACTTGGGGATACTATTGTACTATTTTTTCCGATGGAGTCTAATATCTTGGTAGCGGCTGTGTAATAACAAATCTTTTTATAAGCATCATCAAAATTAATCAAGAATCAATGTCATAACAGACAGACTCATTCTTATTAATATTTATCTTGGGTAATGTATAAATTTGTGTTTATGCCTTGCATGGGTAAATGGAAGCTGTTGACTCTCATGGTGTCTGTATCTCAGGAGAGCTGTTGGATGGACAGAGAGGCCTGGTCCCGTCCAACTTTGTGGACTTCGTCCAGGACGAGGAGCTGCCCCCTGGGGACAGCAGCAAGGAGTCGGGCTACCTCAACCACAGCAGCATGGGCCTGCAGGGCGTGAGCGCGGGCGTAGGGGTGGGCAGCCTCCTGTCCGACGGCAAGCTGGACAGCCTGGGGAGCCTGGGCAGCTTGGGGAGCCTTGGGAGCTTGGGGATGGACCTCTACAGCTCCTGCAACAATGGGACAGGGACGCTGGACGTCAGCATCGACGAGATCGGCGAAGACATTGTGCCTTACCCCCGGAGGATCAACCTAATCAAGCAGCTGGCCAAAAGCGTCATCGTGGGCTGGGAGCCGCCGGTGGTGCCCCCCGGCTGGGGTTCCGTCAGCGGCTACAACGTCCTGGTGGACAAGGAGGTGCGCATGAGCGTGCCCTTTGGGGGCAGGACCAAGTCGCTCATCGAAAAGCTCAACCTGGCCACGTGCACCTACCGCATCTCCGTGCAGAGCATCACGGAGCGGGGCGTGTCGGACGAGCTGCGCTGTACCCTGCTGGTGGGCAAGGACGTGGTGGTGGCCCCCTACTACCTGCGCGTGGACAACATCACGCAGATCTCGGCCGAGCTCTCCTGGATGCCCAGCAACAGCAACTACAGCCACACCGTCTTCCTCAACGACGCGGAATACGACGTGGTCAAGGCGGCCGGCTACAAGTACCAGTTCTACAACCTGAAGCCCATGACCGTTTACAAGGTGAAGGCCGTAGCCCAGCCCCACCAGATGCCTTGGCAGCTGCCTCTGGAGCAGAGGGAGAAGAGAGAGATCTCTGTGGAGTTCTGCACCCAGCCTGCAGGTCTGCTTCTCTTTCTTTCTTTCTTTCTCTCTTTCTTTCTCTCTTCCTTCTACATTCAACTTCAGTTTAAGGGCCTGACTTACTATAGGGCCTTTATCATGTGCAAAATCTTTTAGCGCACACAGAACTAAGAAGACAACCAATGATTGGTGCAAAACAAATACCATGGCCAATCATTGGTCTTGTTGTTGGTTTTGCGTATGCTAATAGGTTTTGCATAAAGGTCTTAGTATAGTGTAGGTCTTAGTCCCCAAAAGTACTAATGGCATGATATTAATAGAAGATATATACTAATAGAAGATATTAGCTTTACAAACATCAAAAGTATATATATATAAGTATATATATAACACAGAATTACCATCTCTCTCTCTCTCTCTGATGATACACTTCATTTTGTGATGTTGATGACATGTTCTGGACGACAGTTATGGTTATGGACAGTTAAGTTATGGGTTGACGGAGAGGATAAGAAAGTAGGTTTGGAGTTTTACGCATACTGTCGACATCAGCATTTTCTGTGAAAGTGAATTCTACATTAGAAGGTTATTCATATACTAAATTGTAATCTGAATTGTAGCTGGTTAACATGGTTATCCAACAATTGTAGATTTACAACTGGCTTAAGACGGCACACTCTGTAAATTTCCCCCTCTGCTTCCAAGAGACCGTAAGAGTCTGATTGCATAAAAGCTGATATCTCATTGCTTGACCCTGATTTACACCTCAGTGGCCTCAAATGGCAAGAATGTAAACTGGTTCATAAATAATGCCTCTAGATTTGTCTTCTCAAAGTGTGCAGCCATTAAATGTAAATTAGATTAGCCAGCTTTACAGTATATTAGCTTTTTATCCCCCAGAGCATTCTCCTGATCAGAGATTGGGGGGATTAATTCAGAGACCCCCACCGTGGGCTGTGCAAGTCAGGAAAACAGCTAAATCAAAGTCTCTGTGTTGTTTCTGCTGCAGCTGAGACATCATAGCATTTCACACGCATGTTTTCCTCCAGCAGCCGAGCTGCAGTAACGGCGTTTGCCTATAGATCTGCAGCTGGCGTGTTGCTCTGTAGGATTTCAAGGGTCCTCCGCTGAATCACGAGGAAATGTTCTCCTCGACTGATTATTCATCTTAATTCAGTGCCATGTTAGCGCATTTGCAAAACAGACTCTTCACATCCTAGGTGGCAGTCATTCTTACTTAGACTTCCCGGAGTTGATATTATTCCAAGGGTACACAGCCGAGAAGACTCCTTATTAAGATATTCATCAAGCAAAAAAGGTTTCTGGCTGAATGGCACCGGGCAATTTAAACAGAGTAAATGACTCGCTGGGTTCTGACAGCCTCTGTGCCCGTAATATTAACAGGCTCCATACTTATGCTAACATCTTAGCCTGGGTTTGGTTTTTTCTCACTTTCAAATGTGCGCCACAGACCCCAAGGACTCCTCTGTTCTGGCTTTGAAGAAAAGAAAAATTAAACAGCTCCAAACAAAAATACATCTGTGACGGGTGCTTCCTGTGGTAGCCGACACGGATCTTTAAAAGAAAGGAAGCAGGATCAGTGAGAGAGAGAGAGAGAGAGGGAAAACGCACGACGCTTAACGTGTGCGAATAATCTGTCTCACTCACGGGGACTCCTCTCCCACGAGACTCCTTATGTTTTGCAAGCCGGGAGATTCTTCAGTCATCAAGCGTGGGAGAGCCTGCCCTTTCAAATCCACTCTGCCAATTCGCAGCAGTATTTACATTCATTTATCCGTCTCTTTTGAATTTACAGGGGAACACCATATTATGATAAATTGAAAACCGATTGTATAGAAAACTGACACACCTGGAGGGTTGCCAACCTTATTTTGCCTGAATATAGCACTCAATGGTGTAATGTTATTTATTTCATATTTTTAATATAAGTAATTTTAAGTAATTACACTGGTAATATAATACTAGTAATTAGTAAACACAGTAAACGTGTAGCAACCCCAATTTGGTAAGTTATTCACCAAAGTGCTAAATATATATTTTTTCACTGCTCCCCAAGCCATGAACCCATTTGCCCATGAAATGAACACAGTGGATGGAGATGGAAGATGGTACTCCTTGTGTGGGACTGGACCATGTCAGAGCAGTTTTGGTAGAGGTGTTGTGCGGGTGGTTTTTTAGGGGCGAGCAGTGCTGGCCTGTTAATTTGTAGCTTGGCGGCAGCTAACATTAGAGGAATTCACCGTGCCTTGTCACACAGGCTCTTGATAGACAGCATTTGAGTGCCTGTGAATCACAGGGAATTGATCTCGTTCATGTGGATTAAGCTGCAAATTACATGATCCTCTTTGTCCATCCGGCACCCCTGTCCCCCTGTCCCGGACTGGTCTCACAAGTCAAATCTTTGCTGTCTTTGGTCAGGACTCCTAGGTGCAAAGCACCGATAGGGACCAAGCTGGTAATTTCCGCATTTGAAACAGACACAGGTAATGTACTGTTCTGTCAGCGTTTGGCACGTCGGACTTGATGACAGATGTCAGTAACAGCAGTCTATAAGAAGGATGCCTTTCCATGACTGCAAAATGTAGTGAATGTAATGCAAGGCAGTTCTGACCTCAAAATTGATAGAAAAATATTGAAATTGCTTTCAGCAGAACTGAATTTAATGTTATTTTCACTACATGTCATTTTCTTGTGGGGTCCACAGTCTGTTGGAAACTGGGCTGAAATATGGAAACTGAAGTGAATTTGAATGTCAAGATTTTTTATTTCCTTGCATATTGTAAGGTGAAAAGGTTACTTGGCTTTGGGCAGTTTCACCCAGTTTGTTTGTCAAAAAACACGACGCGCCTGGTTTAGAATATGCTGCAATAATGATTATGATTTACATTATAAAATTAAACGGTGCATTATTATTATTATTTTTAATTACGCCATGTTGCATAAACACATCAGCCAGACATTTTTGATGACAGAACACATAATGTTTTGTGATGGGTTGTTCCAAGCAATTTAACCTGATAATCTCTGCCTAGATGCAGTAGACAGATATAGTTGCAGCTATCTAAACGATACCACGTGGCCTTGTGCACACACGCGCATGAGTAAATCGGGCCACAAAACCTGGTTAAGATCACAGGATGCGCGGAAAACCAGTTCTTCTCTTAGGGTGAAAGGCCCTCTAAAATCATATTATAGGATCCATACGTTATCACTTAATCCACATAAACAGGTGGATTATGATGCAAAGCTATTCTGTAAACACGTACTGTAGTCGCTTTGTTTCTCTGTCGTTTTTATCCGGCCGATCTTTTTGAAAAGTACTCCTCAAATATCAAATGAAATGAAATGCTAAGGACTGCACACAGACAGGGACATTTTCAAAAAGGAAAACATTTTAAAATGCGCTATGGCTGAGCAATTTGCCAGTCATACTTTGCAAAAGAGAAAGGTGTCGTGCTCTGGCAATTTCCGGCGCTTTACAAATGCGTAGATCCTGACAGATCAATTTCCTCACGAGGAACCTATTCGTCTGAACCGTCTGGCGTGCGAATATTCTTTGTGACAGCCGAAGAACGACAAGACAAAATATACAAGCGAGGAATAATTCAAAGGTGGGCAGGAAAAGCTGAATGTTCAAAACGTTTGCTTCTGCTGAGTTCTTCTCTTACGGGGGCCATTTTACTCTTCCTGCTCCTCGTATTTCTCCATTTAAAAAAACCCGTGTGGTGATGAACATATTCTGACAGCGCCCACGCAGGCTTCCCTGAGATTGTGCTGAGCCAGCAGCTGGCTGCGTCCCCTCGCTGTTTATGACCATCAAAGCTCAGGTGCGCTCACAGCTGCGCAGATGGAGGCCGGACGCCGGCGCTACTGCGCAGATGGGATTCATTCAGTGCACTGCAGAGAACGCTGGTGCATTTTAAAAACGCACAGATGCCCGCTGCCCGATTTCACTGTAAAGGGAACAGTGCACAGATGTACAGTATTCAGGCGTGGCAGTGTGTGGTCCTATAGACAGTGAAAAACATCCACATTCTGCTAGTCACCACTGTGCAGAGGCTCTGAGTTGCAATGGTGGCGTACTAAGCATGGGAATAGAAGCTTATATTAGGAGTCTGCAGTGCAATGAGCAGAGGGAGGGAGGGAGAGAGAGAGGAGAGAGAGAGAGAGAGAGAGCATTTAGAGCAAGCAGCTGCTGCATTTTTCACCAACGGTTCCCATGCTGCGGTCAGCTAACGATTAAACGGTGTCCTGCGGATTGGAAGGCAACGCTGTCTTATTGGGTTTTCATTAGGTTACATAAATACACACGCACACGCACCCAAACACAAACATGCTCGCGTACCAAGCAAGAAAACACAGAGAGGAAACGCTCCTCCAGTCATGTGTGAGTGATGTAATCAATGTTCGGCGTTTCATAGGAATTGCGTGTATATTTTAACACAGATCTATATGTGTCAGGATAGGACAAGTACAGATGAGATCATTTGCACGCATTCTCACCGGGGGAGCATTGCAGCGTAGTGCTTATTTGGGACTTGCGTTGTAACTTTAAGGTTTGCAGGTTCAATTCCCAGACGAGCACCATGTTGTGCCCTTGAGCAAAGTAGCCTACCTGATTTCATCGCTTCACTGAATATCCAGTGTATAATACAGTGTGTGAGCTCTGTAAATTGACCTGGATAAGACCGTCTGCCAAGCTAATAGTAATTCTGTTTGATCTTCCCAGTCACATGACTGTAATGAATAGAGAAACATGAAAGGGTGATCAGCTCTGCTGCCTAACCTGTGGCAGTGGCTTAACCCTTTGAAGAGTAGGTTTTTTCAAAATTGTGTTCTAGAAACAGTAGTGATTGTTACATCAGCATTAGAATGTTGAGTTACGAACATTCTAATCATATATTTGTGATCTTATAGAGGAATTCAGCGGTAGCTACACAGCATTTAACAGCCCAATGCAGAGATGTGACAGGACTATTATTCGCCTGTGCTCTCTGCCATCTCCATTTTTTGTTAATAGCATCTTGTCAAAATATTTGTACCTTTTCATCACTGATTTTTCCAGTGGCCATGACCAATGTTCATATTTTTTTCTTCTTTCATTTCTCCATAATTAAAAGCTTGGATATATAATGAACTTTTGCACGGTTATGCAAATGCAAACATACATAGGCCTCGAGTGTCACTTTCCACAGTAATTTTGAGGTCTGCCTTCCAAACCTTAATTTCAACCATGGTGACATGCAGTCCCTGGGGCTTTACAATACCCCCAGTGTGGAGCTGAGACCTTATGGTAATGGAATGGCTTTCCCTGGTGCTTCTTTTGAGTGACTTGGTACCTCAGAATGGCCTCCTGTGAATGGAGAGAAGGCCAGAGTGGGGAGGTTTATAGCACTCTGGCCTTCTCACATTCATTTGCACTGCACTGACTCCCGCTCAACGCTCCTGATGTCTGCTGTCCCGCTTGTCTTGTCCCAGGCCCCCCCTTCCCACCCCAGGATGTGCTAGTTCAGTGCGGACAAGCCCCCGGGGTCCTCCAAGTGCGCTGGAAGCCCCCCGCCCTCACCCCCACGGGGACCTCAAACGGGGCCAACGTCATCGGCTACGCGGTGTGCACGAAAGGGCAGCGGGGTGAGCGGCGTTGCCGAGCCGCCGGGTGATGAGCACACGACCCCGGCGGAACGTGGAGCCCAGCTCCTGCGCTTTGCGTAATGCTGTTCCTGATTGGCTGTGGCATTACTAAAATGCGTGATACTCTCACGTCCTCTGCTGGAATAGAATGGGATGTACACCGATAATTAAAGTCTTCTCTGTTTTTTGGAGGGTGGGGGCAGTTATATAATATCAGGGTTTTACACTAAGAGCACAGGGACTCCCAGAGGACCGCCTGCCTTCCCCGAGAAAAATGAGGTTGATCCATATACTGCCCTTGGGAAATTATGCAAATCTCATATTATTGAATAATGATCCATTCAGTCTAATACCCACTGCTCTGTGTCAGATATTATCACATGTATATTTTGTCACGTTGGGCCTGATCCTTATTGACAGGACTGTAAAGAACCATCAGTTTCATAACATTAGTTTGTGTCCATATTGGTGTGAAGTACATTCGTTGATCAGGGTACTTTATTTAGCTTTAGATAGATAGAGCTGATCTTTTCTCTCTTCAGCAGTACATGCATGTAATTAGAACCACATAATTGTAAAAAAAAAAAAATATATATCGTTTTTGGGCCAGTCGCTTCCCTGCTTGAACGCTGCTGATGAAATAGACGTGTGCTCAAGTCGACGACGTTGTTCTCAGTGCTGCCTGTTTACAGATTGCAGAGGTCATGTACCCGACAGCAGACTACGTCATGGTGGAGCTGAACAGAATCCAGGGTCTGGAAGCTCGGGAGGTCATTGTCAGAACGCTATCAGCACAAGGAGAGTCCCAGGACTCGTCAGTCGCCTCCATTCCGCACAACCTCCTGGTGCCTCTGCATCCAACGCCACACCCCCACCCTCAGGCACACCCACAGGCCCTCCCGCAGGTCCACTCTCTGCCCCACCCGCCACACCTCCAGTCCCACCTTCCGCCCTACCCACAGACCTATCCGCCATCCCACCCCCAACCTCAGATCCACCCCATGCCCCAACCACACCCCCAACCCCACCCTCCGCCACACCCCCAGCCCCAAACAATGCCCCACCCACAACCCCAACCGCAGCCTCTTCCCCACCCTCAGCTGCACCCCCAGCCCCACCCCATGTCCAAGCCCAAACCATTAGCAAGTGCCAGAGAGCCAGAAACCAAAGAGGAGCCGGGCGTGGCTCACCACGGCATGCGGCTCAACCAGCCCTGGGAGCCGGCTCGCTCGCCCTCGCCCCACCCCCAGTCGCACGGGCACACCCTGGAACCGCCCCACTTCCAGGGCCGCCGGTCCCCGTCTCCGCAGAGGATCCTGCCACAGCCTCAGGGAGCCCCCATCCCCAACACCGTGGCCAAAGCCATTGCCAGGGAGGCGGCGCAAAGGGTGGCTGCCGAGAGCAACCGGGTGAGACCCCGCCCCCCCCGAGACCCCCCCCACAGCTGAAATGCGACATGACATATTGTGTCATAGGTGTGAGAATAACGCACACGATGGGATGCCCTTTATTATGACCAGCAGTAGGCTTTCATCATGTGCCGAGAACACCTGATATTTATTCTTTAGTCTAATGTTGCATGTGACAGAGTAAGCTTCTTCCACCTCGAGTGGTGTGTCATGGACTCACGGTACTTTTTCATTCAAATTGCAATTTAGAGTTTTTGTTTTCATTCACACACTTCATCGATGCTGTACACAGTTCATTTTACAGCCTATGATTCATATAGCTGGATGGTAACTGAAGCAAGTCGGGTTACTTGCCTTATTCAAAGTACCCCAGCTGGGAACCTTCAGCCCCTGGTTTGCATGTAGCAACTCGACATGACAGGAAATTAACATGAATTGTGTTGATATCATTTGAATTAGTAGATTGTCAATCAGCCTTTATCAACCTGCCTGGCATCTTTTGAGTCATGTGCCTTTACTCTAATTAAAATAAGGGCACATTTGCTTTAATTGGCAGGTGGAGAAGAGGAACATCTTCAGTGAGAGGAGTAATACCATCCACCCGCTGAACTCAGACGAAGAGGAGGAGGAAGGGTACGAGTCGCCCCACACCAGGCGGCGGGGGGCCTCTGTGGACGAGTTCCTGAGGGGCTCGGAGCTGGGAAGACAGGTGGGCCCAGAACATGCACTCTAAAGGGTGGCAGTGTTCAGGGATGATCAAAAAGATATCTGTACAGCTGGTTATATAGTATCCTAATTTAATTTACATAGTGTCATGCGGCAAAAATAAAGGTGTCGCACAACATTTTGCAATTATACTGCGGCGAAGGCCTGCAGGGAGGGTTCTGTTGTCTCTATGGTAATGACACGCCAAACTCCTGACCATTTCTTTGTCGTGCGACACTTTTTTTCAGTTGGTGAGCGACTGTTCTCGAAAGTGTTGTGCCAGTATAAAATAGGCCTGAGTGTCCAAACAGGACTAAGTGCCTAACATGCACACCACTGGAAGGGCCAATTATCCTGTAATAGATTTATTATACCTGCATTTTTTAATCTCATTGTGTTTATAGATGTGTGTCAGCATTGCCCAGGATATTTTGTTTTGTTTTGTTTTAGCTGCAAGCTCTCAGCCTATGAGCTTTATTGAGTAACAGAAATGCATTTGAGATCCCAAACACAGTGCTGAAACCCTTGTATGGCTTTTATTTGTTAATGATTGCTGCCCCGTTGCCTTTAAAAAGGTGTAAGAGAAAAAAGTACAGAATCATAATTCTATCATTCTCGTTTGCATATTAGTCAGTGGGCCTTGAAAATGTTTTGCAAATTGTATAGGGCAATCACTCCAAATCGTGAAGTTTTGGAGAGGCTATTATCAAATTTAAGTAGACTTTACTTGCCCTGTGTATAAATATTTCCTCTGGCAAGAGTTCAACACAGATGGAAGGTTTTACGTATGTAATAATAAGTGTTATTTTACACTGGGTGATCTGATGAACAGATTACGATGTAATTGCACTGGCAACTCCTGATCAAAAAGCATGCATGTAAATTAACCAAAAAAGAAGCCCTCCCTCTAGTGCTGTGACAGGTGTATTGCAGTCTGTTACTTTAGTAAAAGCTTTTGGCAACATATTAGCTGAAGCCAAACAGTCAACTGATTAAATAAATATTGATGAAAAAGATCCTGAAATCATTGTTTAATTTTAGATTTTTAGATTAAGGTTTAGTATGTGAAGTCTAATGGTGAAAGCTTAAATTAAACTGTGCTACATAATTTGGTTTCGAACAATCTCAGACCAGTCATGTTTTCCTGTCAGAAGCAGTGTCGTAGTTCAGTAGTTCAAACTGCTACATAAAGATTTGCATAACCCTCCCATCAGTACAGACTGGCACATTTTAAGATGGGACATGCACATAGTATGAAAGGACAGAGAGAGAGAGAGGACTGAGCAGCTGCTCCCCCATCTTCCCCCTAGCCGCACTACAGCCACAGCGAGGAGTACCAGACAGAGAGCAGCCGCGGCTCGGACCTGTCAGACATTATGGAGGAGGACGAGGAGGACCTGTACTCCGAGATGCAGCTGGAGGAGGGGAGGAGGCGCAGCATCAACTCCCACAACACGCTCAAGGTACAGGCTTAGCTCCGCCTCTCGGGCGGGAGGGGGGGAGGGGTTTGGGCTTCGGGCTTCCGTCTCGAATGCCTCCTGGCTTCGTCGCTCTCTCGCCTCCTCGACAGGCGGCTGACCGCGGCCCCGCCCCCGTGCGCCTGCTGTGTCCTAACAAAGCTCTCTACTTCCGCTTTATCATCCACAGCATAACACATCCTAATCGCATACGCACATCCATGCGGCTTACACGCACGCACAGGGTCCTACTCGTGTGTTGTAGGTCATTGTAATCGATCTGCAGGTCAATGATCTTATACTGTGCACAATGCAGCAGTGTGATGTCTTGTGGAGTATTACATGGACCTGATAGAAGGTTTGAGTGAGTACAAAGTGCTCATTGGTGTTAAGTGGTGTAGTGCATTTGAATATGAGGGGCATTAATTCCATTGTAAATATTTACAAGGATGTTGTCCAGACAAGTACTGTGCTTAGCTTCAGAGTGAGAACTGAGATATGTCATCAAGTAGAATGCTCATGACTAAACTCGGGAATCTCATTTAAGTAAGTCTGCTTAAATGAAATGATTATCCATTTTTTGTTTGCGTTTGTCTCATGTTATTCCTTGTTTGTGTTCAGTTCTTTTCAAGATGTAGATGATTATTTTGTATTGTGTGTAGCCTTGTCTTCACTGAGTATGATAATGGGGCAAGTTTGTAGTGTAATAATTTCACTTAAAAAAAAAAATATAAAAAGGTTGACAGAGCTCATACAAGCCCTAATGCTGTAGAAAAATATTGAAATACTTGCTCTTATATAAATAAATTATATAGCATAATAGGAAAGAGAGGTTGTCTACACCACTAGCTGATGACAAACAAGAGAAGCTCCATGAATATCTTTGTATCTATTGGCAGGTATGAGAAGTCTCCAGTTGACTTCCGACTGATTGCTCTAGGTACACTTTAGTATACGTTTGCACCCGAACCCGATACTAACATTATTGCAATGGTTTGCGCAGAATGTATAAGCCTTTAACGTGCTTGGCCTTTCCTCAAATTAAGACCATTGTTGTAAATAGCAGGTTTATGTCTTATAAAACAAGTTCACTACGTGAAAAACCATCTTTTTCAATTTTTTCTTCTTGGAACATTCTATACACCCGGACTGCATATTGTATAATCAGTTTTGTTATTGTTACTCTATCCTTATTTCACCACAACATCATAGTTCACAATTCCATCTTGTCACAATGCTTTTAAAAACACAGGGGCAGTAATCTGTTAATATATATTCATGTGGTGTTCAAAGTGATTTAAAGGGTAAGTTCGCTATTTTGGACCTTGGACCCTATTTGCGGTCCGTCTTCCATGAACGTGACCCATGAAGTCCATTTTTTCGCTGATCGGTCCAGTATTGAGTTCGCTACAGATTTCCTGTAGGCTCTCACTGGGCTACAATAGAAGTCAACGGGGCAATTAGAAATGTTCGATAAATGTGCTTTCATGTACAATAAATGAGACGGGAAGCTCAGGGTGTATTGTTACCGGTCTCAGTATGCTCTCCTGTGAAATGTATCTCAATCCGAACATTTTTACGTGCTTGGCATGGCTTGGAAGTAAGCATTTCTTTGTTGCTTGTTTTCGCTGCTCCCGCGGAGTACTATGTGTCGGGGGTAGGGGAGCGGGAAGGTGTGCCGGCCGTTTACGAAACTATCTAGTTGAGCAGTCTGCGTTTGTTTACCTGCAGCAACGTAGGCTACAATTTCCACAAAAAAACTTGGATGATGGATGACTATAATGATTACGAAGACGAAGAATTCGATTTTGACTGACGTTACTCGCTACAGATTTGAGCCAGAATACACGGACACGGAACTACAAGAGATGGATGATAAGAGAGCAAGAGAAGAGAGAGAGGCTGAAGTTGCGCAGGTAATGTTATCCGAAGTCAGTGCGAGGTAGTGCGGTCGGAGAAATAGTTCTGTTTCAAATGGAACTGTTGTTTCAACGTTCGGTTTGCGTTTGCGATAGCCTACATTTCACAGGAGAGCATACTGAGACCGTAAGAATACACACTGAGCTATAAAAGCACATTTATCGTTGTTTTTCCATAACATTTCTAATTGCCCCGTTGACTTCTATTGTAGCCCAGTGAGAGCCTACAGGAAATCGGTACCGAACTCAATACTGGACCGATCAGCGAAAAAATGGACTTCATGGGTCAGGTTCATGGAAGACGGACCGCAAATAGGGTCCAAGGTCCAAAATAGCGAACTTACCCTTTAAGATTTAAAATGAAGCGATAGAGAGATCCCCAAACAAATAGCTCTCGGTTTGTTTTTTGTTTTTAAAGTGTAGAGTTGCACAGCATCTCTTTAAGTGGAGACGCCAGGGGTGGGTATCATCGTATGGTGTGGATTGCAATGCGTGATTATTTCTGTAGAGCCAACATGGACAGAGAAGCCCCTGAATGGATCACGCATGCTAATGTGTTCATTAGATTATTCCATTCAGACCAGAAGGGCTCTGCGTGGCCTAAACATTCAACACTGATGGCTCTCAAAAGGAGTATTGCACGGCAGGACTTTGGATACGGCAAGACAGCAAAAAAAAAAACACCCAAAACAAAAAAGTTACTTCCCGTCATGACCATTTTTTTAGTTTTCAAACCACGTTCTGGAAAAACTTAGTTTTGAAACTGTTAGAACAGGAAACTAAGATAGTAACGTTAAATAGTTGTTTTTCTGAGTGCTGTGCTGCCCTTATGCCCTTATCCCACTTGGCTGGGATCCCATTCTCTCACCCTGAATGTGCTTGATACATATTTTTTTAATCAATGTTGTTTGTTCATTTACTTTAGCATTCCTGTGCACCTTTAACCACTGTCACTGCATCCTTCCATTTGTCCCTGAGGATTTACATTGGCTGGTTGTTGTTTTTTAAATTTTTTTAATTTTGAGAACTCGCTGGCTGATTTCAAATCTCCCCCCGAGCTGGTAAATCCTCTTCTTTGCACATCCTCAGTGTTTATTACCATTTCTGTTTCTCTCCTCCCACAGATTCCCGTTCGAAGCATGCCATTTCCCTCACGGAATGAGACTGCATGCATTACGTTTCACCATTGCCTCGAATAACTAATTCTGTCTTTATTTTGTCTTTTTTTCCCATTTTATTTTTTATTCACACACTGTGTTGTGTCCTGCCTGTTCTAACACCTTCAAAAAACAAAAAAAAAACAAAAAAACAAAACTTAAACCAATTGTGTTTTTTTAAAAATGACAAACTAACCAAACCACCGCGACCGACCAAACCCGGGAATGGCTGAAAGGCCTACTATAGGCGTGCGGATTTTGTGGAGGAGCGGGACAGCTGGGACCTGCAGCGGGAGGTGGTGCGACAGAGGTCTCTTCGCAGCAAGAGGCTGCACAGCATCCCCGAGGTGGCGGAGGAGGAGCTGGATGGCGGGGAGGCGCTGGGGCAGCGGCTGCGGTTCGAGGAGGCCTGCCCAGGCACGCCGCGCCCCCGTTGCAGGACCCCCCGGGACTACTACCAGGACCCCCGCCAGCCGTTACACCTCTCCCCCAGCAAGTGCTGCCGGAGGCTGCAGAGACAGCGCTCGTCCCCCCGCTTCCCCGACAGCCGACCCGCCCTGGAGGAGCGGGGCCTGGGCTGGCCCGGCCGCCAGACCACCAAGAGCCCCGACAGTGGCCTGGACTGCGGCAGCGAGGAGGAGGGCTCGCTGGGCCGCCGGGGCCACCCGCACGGCAGCCCCATGAGGGGCCCCGTCCGCGTCGTCCACTGCGAGGGCCCCGCCGAGCGGCGGGCGCTCGCCGCCGGCGGCCGCAAGCGCACGCTCACCCGCCAGTGCAGCGTGGAGGAAGACTTCTGCGACGTCCCCCTGCTGCCGGCCAACAAGACGGTCCACGTGGCGGACCTGCGGAGCCGGGAGCTGCGCTGCAGGCCCGGCGGGGAGCCGGCGTACAGGCGCCTCCGCGGCGAGGTGGCCCTGAGCGAGGGCAGTCGGCTGAACGAGGTCGGAAAGGCCTATCACAGAGACTATAGGGCGCACTCAGTGGCGCAGCTCAACAGGGGGATGGAGGAGCCGCTGGTGTGTGTGACCTAGGCACTCATCTGCTTTTACATACGCATCTTCAATCAGTAAAATCATTCCTTTTTTTCTGCCCCCTTTTCTTGGTGTTTCTCTTATGGGTTTCTCTTTTTTCATCGTTTGTTCTTTTCGTGCAATGATTTGACTCCTTTCTGCTGTGCATTGCGTCATTGTGCCAAATATTGACAACTTATTTTGTAGTTTTTATGTTCCTAGAATGTGCAGTGATTTGTTTTCCACGTATTTTTGATTACCTAAAGGCCATTTCACTAAGTATTTGTTTCTTGTTTCTGTTGGAAGAACCTCCAAAAAATCATTTCAGTGCAACGACAAGAATGAGGTCCAACCATAATAGTTTCTCCCTGCGGTGCATGGGGGAGCCCGTGGTCTCTCTGTTACCCCCCTGGTCCTTCCCTTCGTTGCTCGTCCCTCTCCCTGCCCTCTCGCTGGCTGCAGTGGTGGCTTTGAGGGGTATCCTTCCCTTCCCTTCTCTCCCAGGCCTATTGCTTCTCTCCTCTGTCACATTCTCTCCATTCCCTCAAGAGGGTCTCCCCTCCTTAGATAAATGACGGAACCCCTGGGATATTTTTTGCTGTTGTTTTTCCAGAAAATAAAGCACAGCAAGGAAAATATTCTTCCAACTGCGGTTTGGACATTCTAGATGAGTTGACTTGAAATTTAAATTGCTGCTTTATTTTCATTGCTTAATCGTTATCCAACCCAGTTATGTTGAGGGGTTTTGAATGTGCTGACGGCGTCCAATGGCAATTGGTCTGCCTTCCGCTTAGCCCCTGTCCCCGGGATGTTTATTAGAATGCCTGGTCTTTCCTTGCACGTGGAGGGAGTCCTTACCTGAAGCATTACAGAAGGATAACCAAATTTTCCAGTGGTTTCTAATGGTTTCCAGTGGTTTCTATCGCTTGGCTTGCTGTTGCTTGGACTGTCAAATGCTGGATTAGTCATCAGCTCGGTGGTGGTTTAACATTCCATTCAGTGCTCCGCCCCATAATGTTAGCCTGTATTGTTCAGGTATTTCTCTCCTGTCCCTTATCATCCTCTCCATCAAACCTCAGTGTGGCCTCTGCTGGTTCTCTTCCTCCACCCTCTCCCTCCATCCTATACACTGTTCTGCGAGGATAGGGAGTCCAGGCCGAAGCCATTATGGTTGTGCCCAGTCGGTTCTCTGGGTCTGGGACAAAGCATCTTTCCTCCTCCTTTTCTTTTGCTCTCTTTTTCCATCGATCCAACAGACATGCGCAGAACAAAAAACAATAGCAATGGTCTTTAGCTAAGCATCTGATTCAGCCCAAACCTGATCCATGTCACCGTTGGGCCTTTTTTTCCTTGGTTCTGTTTGATGGTTATTAATTTGTTCCTATTGGTTGATTTTTTATTGTTTTGCCTCCTAACAGTTCAATTGAAATGACATGATTTTCGTTTTTTGGTTCGTTATGGTTTCGTTATTCTTTTTTTTTTTTGTTGCTTTGGTGGGTGGTTTCCACGGTGACGAGCAGGCAGCTGGCCGTAACGTGCGCCTGTGTCTCTGCTCTCAAGATTTTAGGGAACTCCTCCTCCATGGGACGCTCGGACCGGCTGGATCACTCGGGACGGAGAACGACCCACGGCGGGGGCCCTCCCCAGCGTCGGCCCATGATGGTTCCTTCCATTGGTTAGTGCGGTCACCGCGAGAGGGACACACTGGTGTTGTTTGTTTTTAGTGTTTTTTTTTTTGTTGTTGTTGTTGTATCACGTGTGTACCCATGTGAGCTGGACATCTCTCCATAGAAACATGACGTTAGATCTCCATAGGCTTTGAAAGTGTTTTACCGCCCACTCCTGTTCAGAATCATGCCCATAACTCTACAGTGTTCGTTGTCAAAAAAAAAAAAATGTGCAGGGGAGGATAACGCTCAAATAGCTGCCTCTAGGCTGGTAAGGTGGCAGTGTGTTCATCAACAACAAAAGTACAAGAGGAAAATTACACTAATCTAATCATTAAGTATGATGAATACACTGTTTATTCAGCTATAAAAATCTGGACCATTTTCCGAGATTCAAATGAACATTTCCTGAAAAGGCAGAAAAAACAGGGTCCTCTTGCCGTTATCCTTCCCCATGTCACCGTGGAGAGTGCAAGCATTGCTGTTTTACAGTGGACCGCTCACAGCTCAGTCCAGCTCCCCCCGCCCCGCCCCGTCTCAGGAAATCCGGACGGGCCCCAGAGCGCAGTAGGACAGGCCCCGGTGTGCGAGGTGGAGTGGGCGGGGTCTGTGAATGTAACGCTCTGATTGGTATCTTCTGTAGAGATCACCATGGAGAGTAACAGTGAAGGGAGTGAGGGGAACCTCTCACCTGTGAAGGACGATGTTTACTATGGCAGTGTAGCTCGGCGCAGGATATGGCCCGTACAGCGAAGTATGGCCTCAGATCATCGATATGGTATGTGGTGCGGCTCCTTTTCTAGAAACCAGAAGAGAAAAAATAGTCATTTAAGAAAAACATGCTTCCTTCCTTTACTCTCGCTAAAGCACGAGTTGTCTTGTCTATTTTCTTTGGGAGGGTGGATGCTGGTAACTCGGCAATAGACCCTCCCCACCATTTTGTTCAGCTTTTGAGATTTCGGTGTCAGTTCGCTGAAGTGTGTGCTGAAGGGTGGGGAAGACAAGATGGCCGCTTACTGTAGCTGCAGAATGAGTGTTCCCTGTATGCTCCTATCCTGTCCAAATTCCCAGAACTGCCCTCCCCTCCCCCTGTGAACGCCCCTCTCCTTCTGATCCCTCGCAACCCTCTCCACACCTCACCCCTTAGCTTGTTTATTTTGCATGCCTGGTTACATACAATGAGGGGGCACCTTTGAGATGAGTAAATAGACTCCTAGCCTCCCTACAAGGATGAAATAATACAAACAATTCTCTTACCCAGACCAAACAATAAATACCAAACAATAAAGCATTGCACTTAGCACTTAGTGTCACTAAAGTAGTAGTGCATATCAATAGAACTTGAGCTCATCCATACCAACGTGTAAACTGAGCCTGAGGTTAAGGACCTGGGCTTGTAACCAAATGTTGCGGGTGTGACGCTGCTCTTTTACCCTGAAGGGTTAACCTGAATTACCTCATTAAATATTCCAACCTAAATATTCCTGCATAAATAAGCAATATTTAATAGTAAGCTATGTCAGTCACCCTTGGTTAAGGCAATCTGATAAGGTAATTAATGGATAATAGTTTAAATATCCCATCATTCCCATAGTTTGCCTTACTGCTCCTGTACTTCACTATCTACTTCAATGAAACCCAGCTGTAATGATGGGTGTTGGAGATGTACAGGCAAATCATGTTGCATTGGGAAACACGTATGTAATAATTATTACTATTGTTAATTTTTACACTTATATAAACGGATAAAATATAATATTGGGGACGCCATTCAAAGATGAATAGAATTAGATAACAGAAGCACAAGTTGTTTGAAGGTGCTGTCCTGCATGGTGACTAATGAGATGCATGGTTCATTCATAACAGATCTGTATATCTGTCCGGTGCTTTGCTTATGACGTTTGTCATTTTACAGGTAGTCACTGGCGTATGTTGCCTTGACTTTTAATTGTACCTAAAACATGCACAGCACCCCCTCTCCCTTTACAACTAAATATGACAACTGCCTTTAATAACAGCATGAAATTAGTCCTTTGACTCTAACAATGGATACCTTCATGCATATAGTTGCCTCTTCCAAGAGCATTTGAATTGAAATTGAGACTGAAAGCAATGCATGCATGCCTATGAAACTGTAAAACCATTTTTGTGACACAGCAATGTACGTTTCCCCCCCATACTTTTCATACGCATGCTCTTTGTGAATCTCCTGCATCCCATGTCGTTGCTTGAAATGACCTTTTGCCGTCCCTGACACTGCCAAAATGTGATTGCAAGCAAGCTATGTGAGAAATCCAGCAAAAATATCACTGTGCGATTTCTGCGTCTGTCGTGCTGGTCTGTTTGCAGAGGTGTGCAAAAAACGGGCGCGTCTCACTCGACGTCTTATTCGTTCGTGATCAAATACACGTCGTCTTTGATCGCAAAGTGAAAAGCTTTAAGTTTGCTCTCCGTGAATATTCTACTGACATCAACTGCAGTTGAATTTTGACGGATGTCTTCCTCCGCATGATTTTTTTTAAAATTGGCGGGTTAAAGAAATTCTGCAGTCCCCTTAAAGCAAAGTAATAATTGGCGATAAACTCGACAATCAGTTTTAAATTGTCTCCCCATAGAAGTCTTCTTTGCACACGTCTGTCCCCGTGGTGTTCTCCCCCGTCAGCTGCTAAGTGTCATCTTCCTCCCAGACGGCCCTCTGTAGCCGAGTGCGGCCGGCACCGGCCATCGCTGAGGGCTTTTAGACACAAGCGCCCGTTTCTCTTCTTGTGTTGTAGACGGCTACGGCGACCGGGAGCGCCACTCCCCGGAGTACTACGAGGAGTCGGAGCCCGAGGACCTGTCGCGGATATTCGTGGCCCTGTTCGACTACGACCCCCTCTCCATGTCCCCCAACCCGGACGCGGCCGACGAGGAGCTCCCCTTCAAAGAGGGGCAGATCATAAAGGTGCGACACCGTGCGCTCGGCTCGCGTGAGAAACGGTCAGAGTCAGAGGTGGCGTGTTGCGGCTGTGCGCAGCGCGAAGGGCTGAGGCGTTCGTTCTCTGAGATGACGGACCGCGCCGTGTCCCGCAGATCTACGGGGACAAGGACACGGACGGGTTCTACCGGGGCGAGATCTTCGGCAGGGCGGGTCTCATCCCCTGCAACATGGTGTCCGAGATCCAGACGGAGGACGAGGAGATGATGGATCAGCTCATCAAGCAGGGCTTTCTCCCGCTCAACACCCCTGTGGAGAAAATAGGTAAAACGCCATGCCCCTGGCTCTCTCTCGCACACACACTCTTCCTCCCTCTTTCTCTCTCTCTTTCTCTCTCTCGCTTGCTCTCATTTCTCTGACGTTGGTGCAGATCATTCCGCATCAGCTCCTTACTGCCCCCTGGCCTTGCTCTCTGGTCCCTGCAACCTGCTCGAACCCTCTGCTTGTACAGCTGCCGCATGCAGCTGCCATCCCAAATGCTGCTACACGGGTACAACATGCACCTCCCACTCACTGCGGGGCACAATAACGGTCTTTGACAGACCGACATGTACAATTTTTCCTCTTATTTGCCAATTTCCAGTTCGATATAGGAAGTAATCTTTATTGTTGTTGGCAGGAACTACTATCAGATGTGTGGAGTTTTCTTAACAGCCACATTTAGCAGAAGACTGAAATAGACTCGGTGCCACTAGAAAGATTACTTATGACTGGAGGTTTTTTTAAGATGTATTACAGCAGTGGAAATGGTTTTATATTTATTTTTACATTAATCTCATTCTCTACAAATATATGCAATAGCTGTACACATTTGATACAGACAGATGCAGTTTTGGGTATCTGCAACCCGACATCTTTTTAGAGTGCAGGCTATTGGATGGTATGTTTATATAAACTGCCCTTCAGTTCCAGTCAGACGTCTCGGTCTGTGAGCAGAGGCTGTGCTGCAGACGAGCCGGTCGCTCTTAGGCTTCTTCACTCTTTTCTCTTGTTCTGTTCTGTTTGGCTTTCCTCTCCTGTGAAGTGAACTGCGATCGTTTCAAAGACGGGCGTTCAGTAAACCGCAGGTCCCGAAAATCCAAGCGAGGTCTGTGCTTCTTTTCCAAACTAACTTTCCTTCACCTCCACTCTTTGTTTGTTTCTTTTTCCCCCCCTTCATCCGTCTTCCTCTCGTTCATTCTCACTCCATCGAAACCTCAAATGATTTTTTGCCATCGACTTTGTCCTCAGAAGTTCATACTAATAGCTGGCATGCTTGTCTTCGCACTTTAATATCACTCATGTGGTGACCGGTGGGGGTTGCAGGCATTAACTCTCACTGTATTTGCAGTGGTCCAGAGAAAAGCATTTTATACAATTGCAGCTGTCACGTCATATGTTTTGTAATGACCATGGAACACTCTTAACCACATCAGGCAGAACTTTGGAAAGGAAGTCTGTGAAAGGAAAGCTGTACTGCATATGTTTGTGTTGGAGAGGGAGGCATAAATTAGGCTGACCCGATCCCACACTGTCCCGTCTGCTCCTACTCCATGCAGAGCGAAACAGGCGGAGTGGGAGGCAGCACCCTGTGTCCACACGGAGGATGGTCGCCCTGTATGACTACGACCCCAGGGAGAGCTCCCCAAATGTGGATGTGGAGGTACTGCCAGCGCCAGCACCCGAGTGACCCCCACTATGAACGCGCATGCTTTTTCTGCCTGTCCCCGGAGACAACCATACACACACGCATACACACACACACACACACACTCGCACAGACACATGCACGCACCGCACAGACACACACACGCACAGACACACACACACACACACACACACACACACACTCGCACAGACACATGCACGCACCGCACAGACACATGCACGCACCGCACAGACACACACACGCACACACACACTCGCACAGACACACACACACACACACACACACGCATACACACACTCGCACAGACACACGCACAGACACACACACACACACACACACACACGCACAGACAGACACACACACACACACACACACACACACACACACACACACACACAATACTAATACAGGCAGGTCACTTTATACCAGAGATGGAGTGAATTCCATATCAATTCAGTCAGTTCAGGAGATTAATTGAAATTCAATTAATTTGTCATAAAGTCCCCATGGACCATTATGGGCATTTTTGATTCATGAATTGAATTTCTGTTAATTTCCTGAATTCACTCCAACCCTGCTTAAAATCGGTAAATTTGACATTTTCTTGTGGCTGTGAAACATTTTCTCGTTAGCATCAGCCCTTCGGTCACAGCCCCAATGCTAGGCAATCTGGTTATGTTTCATGGAAAATCACCAGTAATTACATTTATTAAATTAAAATTGCAATTGTTGAAAACTGAACTATGTTACTGTTTATGATGTGATTAATCCTTTAAACAGTTTGAAGTCCCAGTAAATGGCAGAGAAGTGAATGCATTTAAGATAGGAGGAAAAACTATTATCTTTTACGGGGGAAATTACTTCCCCAAACTGTGCAGTTTCCCTCTTTCTCCTTCACTACTCAAAGCAATAGGACATTATTGTGCTCAAAGGGCTTACAGTAAAAGTGAAGTGGTCCATAGGGAGTGCTAATACTCAATGTCCTATTGCATTTATACTTCAATGCTGTGCTAGATTGTGTTATAGATTTTATATAGTGCAGACTCAGATTAAATTAGGTTTGAAGGACACGCCTACATACGACATGCATAGCCACACTAATGATAGATTGTGTAGGATAGTTTGACAGCAGAACATTTATAATATGTGACTTTGAACACATATTTGAATAATATGTGACTATTTGTTTTCAGGCAGCAACAAGGCATTAAAATTCATAATGTTGCAACAGAATAGCTCAGGCTGGAATGTTTGAATGAAAGCTTTCTTTGCGTTAATTTGATTTTGTTGCAAAAACAGTTGGCAATAATAAGCACCAATATCCAAAATATTTAGATGTTTTAACAGTGCAAATGCACAGGGGCGTGCTGCACTGGGGCTGCTCACACTCAGTACCGAGCTGCAGCACTGGGGCTGCTCACACTCAGTACCGAGCTGCAGCACTGGGGCTGGTCACACTCAGTACCGAGCTGCAGCACTGGGGCTGGTCACACTCAGTACCGAGCTGCAGCACTGGGGCTGCTCACACTCAGTACCGAGCTGCAGCACTGGGGCTGGTCACACTCAGTACCGAGCTGCAGCACTGGGGCTGCTCACACTCAGTACCGAGCTGCAGCACTGGGGCTGGTCACACTCAGTACCGAGCTGCAGCGCTGGGGCTGGTCACACTCAGTACCGAGCTGCAGCGCTGGGGCTGCTCACACTCAGTACCGAGCTGCAGCGCTGGGGCTGGTCACACTCAGTACCGAGCTGCAGCGCTGGGGCTGGTCACACTCAGTACCGAGCTGCAGCGCTGGGGCTGGTCACACTCAGTACCGAGCTGCAGCACTGGGGCTGGTCACACTCAGTACCGAGTTTGTAGATCATGGCGTTTTTCACATTTAAGTGTGGTTGAGTCACACTACCTTCTCTCCCCATGTTATTTGGTGCTGTGAATGATCCCTGCCACTGTTATGTTATGTTCTTGGTGTGTGTTGTTCTCTCCATGTGTTTCATGACATGTGGATGTCCTCAGTGATTTAATGCATTGCAATAGATTTTTCCACAGAACTGTTAAAAAGAGTGGATGACTGGCAGTACAGTGGCGTAATTCAAGCAGTTGATAACTGAAAGTGATACTATGAATGTGTATTCCTGGGTAACCATATATACAAAACTGTTTTTTGAGTTTCACTTGACTGAGATTGATACCTCTATTAGCCGATTCTAGTTTTCTATAGGTTTGGCACCTATTGCTTGTCCACTGATGTGCTCTGGTTACTTGTAAGAGTACTCTCTTGAAAGAATAAGGGATTGTGGCCTTTTTAAAAAAAAACTGAAACAATAAATGGCCATCATCTCTGATGGTCATGGGTCTTTTCATGGGATGGAATCACACTGTGTGTGTGTGTGTGTGTGTGTGTGTGTGTGTGTGTGTGTGTGTGTGTGTGTGTGTGTGTGTGTGTGTGTGTGTGTGTGTGTGTGTGTGTGTGTGTGTGTGTGTGTGTGTGTGTGTGTGTGTGTGTGTGTGTGTGTGTGCAGTGTGTGTGCGTGCGAGTGAGTATATAAAGTTTGCCATTTGCTACCTATTCCCCCTTACTCCTGGGCTTTTAATTACTTTTACCTCTGCATTGGTGCTGCCACAGACAGAGTTTGGGAGGCTGGATCTGGAGGTGAGTGGAGCAGAGAGGCCATTGGTCAAAAGAAGTGATTTCCCACCCGTGTTGTTTTAAAACCCCGCCCCTCAGTCTGTGATGGGGCTGTCTGTCGAGTGTTAAGCGTGAAGTGCGGTGAGGGTGGGAGTGGTGTGCTGGTGTGCGTGTGGGTTTATCGTCCGTGTTATGATGCAGTCTTCAAAGATCCCACGTTCGGTGTGCCGCAGCGGCCACGGTCTGCCAGGCTGGACTGGCCACTGAAGTATAAAATGCATCTGGCTTTGGCAGGTAGCGGGGAGAAATGTTTTATACTCTCATACCACGCAAATGGGAGGGTGGGAACTTTTTATTCTTCACCAATGTGTTGGTGTTTCTGGAATAAAACGAAGGCATCATAAACAGATTCAGCTTGTTTTATTTTTTTTAATTTTTTATGTGCAATGGAACGTATAATTGGGTACCTCTACACATCTAAGGCCTCCTTTGTTTCTGTCGCAGGCCGAGCTGACGTTCTGTGCAGGCGACATCATCACGGTTTATGGGGAAATTGACGAAGATGGGTTTTATTATGTAAGTATATGATGCGTTGTGCTGACTGTGGGTGGGGCACTTCTCACGTGGAACGGTCCCTGCACTGCTCCTCCCTCACCAATTTGCTCAAGAAGATCATTTACAGGGTCGCACATACAGTAACACTGTGTGCAAGTTATTCTTGCCAAACTGTCTTGACTGGGATTCTCCAGGAGAAAAAGGTAATTGAATTCCTCAGCAGCTGATATATTACATTTTTCATTCATACAGCCAGATATTTTACTGAAGTTTATGGAGTTTCAGCAGCAGTGCCCTTAAGAAGGATTTTACAATTCCTGTGCCTTAACCATCTCTGCACACTTCCACCTTCTTTTTTATCCTGTACTTCCATTTAATAATTGTCCATAGCCTAAATTCAGTCAACAATTGTTTTGAAACTTTACTTATATAAATATTTAAGTGCAAAATTAAACGCAAATGTTGATCCGAGCCAATGCGGAAGCCACCTTCTCTTTGGGAGTAACTTCTGGAACAATAACGGGTATAATGTAGGGTAGAGCAGAAACCAAACTAAATTAATCAATGTTACATTTTGAAAGCTTATTGCACATATTTCAGAGGAGAGTGAACATCTCTCTAACGAAAGCGACTGTGGTGGACTTTAGGTTTGGGTGCAACTGTAGGATGTTTTTTTGGGTGCAACTGCAGGACGTTGTCCTTGCTTATCCTCCACAGGGTGAACTCAATGGACACAAAGGTCTCGTTCCTTCAAACTTTCTGGAAGAAGTGCCTGACGACGTAGAGGTCTTTCTCACAGACACGCCATCTCGATACCCCCAGGAGCCTCCCGCACGGACAAAGACCAAAAGGGTACATCCTCTTTCACAGTACTAGCCCTTTGTCATCCATTTGTTGTTTTAATTTGTTTACCTCGTTATTTATTCACTTTGACACGTCTGTGTTTGTGTGTGAAAGACGCCCGGATTTTCAGTGGGGAATTCGGAAATTGGTTCAAACCACTGTTGAAATTAGAACAGTGAAGAGAACTCCATTGTACTTTACAGAAGTACATATATGTATATATTGTTAAATGCTTCAAAAGGGGAAAAGTGTGCATTGTAATATTTTTAAATGGAAATATTCATAAAGCCTTCTGTAAAAGGATAATTCCGAAAAAACACACTTAAACAAGTCTCTCACAAAACATTTTATTTTATTTTCACAGGGAATCATGTAAATTTAGCATTGTAAGTGCTTTATGAATATAACCTGCATTTGATTTTTTAAAAACATTTAAAAAATCACTGAGAACAAATAATGTAGACTGGAGGTTAATATACTATGTAGTCTCTGTAGAAAAGCATGTCCTTTCCTTTATAGGTTTGAAACTTACTTTTACAACGTAAAATATTACGTTAACGATCACAATTTTTGTATTTGTTCAAGAAGACCTTGTTTTGTATTATTGGTACATTCTAAAATACATTTGAGTGATACAAAAAGCAAAAAAGTATTGAAAATAGTTACAACAGGAATATTAGCAGTAGCAACGATACTGTAATAACTGTATGTAAACAAATTGCAAATTAATATGTTTGCTTATCAACAGGTTTCATCTGAGATTTGTATTTCTTTGTTTATTTTATTATAATCCTTATTATTTATTCATATTCATAGTGCGGATTATTGAAATGCCATCACTGCATTTTTTTATTTCTTTTCTCACCCGCTTGGCAAAACAGAAGAAGAGTGTTCATTTCACACCTTAAAGGCACTGTTTCCGTCACGTAAGTGAGCAACTGAGGATACCAAGAATACGCTCTCCTGGTCTAATGCAGATGGCATGGGTACGCTTAGCTCCCAGTATGCAATGTGCACTTTTTTTTTATTTTTTACTTTTTATTACTTTTGTTTTCTGAATTACTTATTTTCAAATATTTTCTCAACTAAGCACATTCAGTGCTGTCCACACCCTATGGTCCGCAAGCATTCACACACACACACACACACACACACACACACACACACGCACACACGCGCACACACGCACACATGCACACGCACACACAAACACCTTTTTTGACCAATATATATATGGATTTTCTTTGGTTTCATTGGATCTTTTTGCACTTGTGAACCCAGATATTGGCAAACAAAGGTTGGGAGTATTGTATTAACCTGAGAGAACACCCTGGCCAGTGCATTAGACAAGAAGTATGGTATCTTCAGTTGTTTCTCTGGGTGTTGTAACATTAAAATGTTCGTCCTCATGATAAGTATCCCTGCTGTAATTCATGGTAAGCTAAAAGGCCATTGTTGCACGCCAAGATTGCCTCCTTATTGTTTGCAGTTTATTACACTCTCTAACATCCAATAAGATACCTTCCCTTTCCTTGAAGTAGTGCACCCTGCCACACTTAATATAGAAAAGCAAAAACAAAACGGTGATCCAGTGGAAAATTTCAGACCAGCCAATCTCTTCTTGAGGTTTCCAGATAAGCGCATAGTGGAAAAGTATGACCAGATTAAAACTTCAACGGCATATCTTCACCATTTGGCCTTCAAATCGTCTTCTCAGCTTGGCTTCAGAGAGTGGTTTGCTCAGCGTACTGAAAGACCCTGATTAAGTCGTTTGTGGGGTGCACTTTTTCGTTTTCACTTAAGGAATGATGCGATATGGCAAAAGAGCTACTAACAATTTTGTTTTCTCATAGAAAATGGCATCAGTTAGGTTTTCAAAATTCATCACTATATTAACATGAGAAATGGAGAAGCTTTTTGTTTTATTTTCTTATTTAATTTTATTTAACTATTGTTAAATGCTTGCAGACAGATTTGTAAATAAAACTTTTTTAAAGCAGGTTGAATTGATTCCAACAACCTTGATGAAGTTACCTTGGTGAAAAGTGATTAATTGCATCAAAACTGGTAAATTAAATACTTATCTCCTCTCTTCATATCACTTTTTATTATTCAATTATGTGCAGAATATCCCTAAAATTTCTCATTTGGACTCCTAGATGGACATAACTCATACTAGTAGCTACTGTCTCATGTTAATGATATTTGAGGGCACCACTCCTTTCTCAAGTGCAATTGAAAAGAAGCCTTTTAGCTCATGATTACAATAAAGGAATATTTAGATTTTAGATGTTTCACTGTAACCTGGTTGTATAACTGCTTTTTACAAGGGGGTAACTGAAAGACATACACATACTGGTCATTTTCTGTGCCTCATTGGAGAGTAATCTGATATTGTGTTCAACCTCTTGCTCGTGCTGTGAGCGGACATCTAGAGCTCAGGCAGTCAGAAGCTAAATAAAGAAGTGTGTGCTAAAGCCAAAGAGAACACCTGATAAATGGTTGTACTGGACATAAAAATGTACATTTACTCCTGGGTCCTGGAAGTGCTCTGGCTGTTCCAGGTGTAGCATTTAAAACCAGCTTGATTTGATTTGCTTTTACATGCTGGAAAGACGGAGGGGGGAAGGGGGGGGTAGTCTTGAATTCACACGTCGTGTGTGAAGACACGCTTTTTTTTTTAGAAATGTGATCTAAACCTTTGTGCGAGAAGAGGCAATTGACTTCACTTTAAAGGGAGATAACATGAATCCAAAGGTATGGTCGCCTGCTGAGACAAAAATGGACGAAGTGGAGGGAGTAGGGACTTGGGGGTGCGAGAGAGCTGGCTTTGTAATCCGCTGAACTATCCCTTACGGGTCTCCCATTAGGTTCCACTGGAAAACACTGGTCCGCCCAGAAGAGCCGCCTCCCCCACTGTGCGCCAACACCTCCCCGGCTCAGGGCCCGACACCCTGGGGCCCGGCAGTCCTATCAGGGGCCCCCGCGACATGTCCTCCAAAAAGAAAAAGGGACTACTCTCCAAAGGGAAGAAACTGTTGAAAAGACTTGGCGCCGTAAAATAATTAGTAGTATACTTACTGAAGTATATACCAACCACATTCATATTACACAAAAAAAAAAACTGCAATTCTTTCATCACTGTAATTTAAATCAAATGGGGAAAAAAATAGCTGTCAAAACTAGGATTTTCATGACAACTGTCAACTAGTCAAGTGCTGTACACACATCTAACTCGTGCTGTGAAGCACAGTTCATGCTCATGTTTTGACTATTTGTTTGATCAAAATGCAGGGACTTTTACAGGGGACGGCGTAACACCAGATGTCACGATTTTTATGCAAAACCTCTCCAGTCAAGTATGTTTATTGTGGATTCCAAGTGGATGGAAATGTTTTCTCAGTTCTGAATGTAGGTCAGTCAGAGGCATTCACAGTATTTGTTACCTCTCTTATATAAAACGCATATTAAACTCAGTAATAAAACTGCAATGCCCCCCTACCCTCACTGTTGTTCTTGTTCTTGTTCTTGTAAGCTTACCTCCAAACACATTGGATGGTGGATGTTTACAGCCCATGACTGACTAGGATCAACGAGGGCCTTAGTATACACTGTAAACAATATCTGATTTAATTTTTTTTATATACATTTACTGGCTTTGGCAAAGCATAGGTATCATTGAGTATAGTGTGAAATTAACATCCAGAGAAAATAGTCACTAAATTCCCATTTCAAGAGCATACCATTTCTCTAAGAGGAATTGGTAAAGCTTTTTTTTTTTTCCTCCTTCAAAAACTCCACACCCACCTCGGCTTTTTCAGCTTTACAAAAGGAAACGAGTCCCGTCACTCCCGACTAGTTCATCAGTATTGAATGGTCATGAAATGCCTAGTTGAAACCAGCCTCCATGTATTTGCCTTATTAATGCACAATGGTTTGTATTTTGTCCAGTAAATGGAGCAAGAGTAGTTTGTATGTACTGTGTGCATTCATGTTAGTGTATTCCTTCTCGAAGAAAAAAAGAAATGTAGTTTCGAGTTATGTGATGAAGTGACGTGGTACGAACTACATTTCCATGTATATCTGATTTTGTTGGAGGGAAGATTGGGGGGGCTGAATAGTCCACTTTTTTTAATCAGAGGGGTCTAATTTTTAAGTCCCAATTTTTCTCCAGATCCTGCACAAAAATGTGTTAATGTGCTTAGTTATTTCGGGCCATGACGTTCATTAAACAAATTCCTGTTGTGACGGGCAGGAGCAAACATCTCATCTTTCTTTTGATTAATGGACCGTTTCTGCATGTTCCATGTTATATTGAAGGGAAGCCTTGGTCATTTTAAGCCCCAAAATATGTGCAGTGAATGAAGAGCAGTACATTTTGGGCTACCCCTGAAGCCATTGGTTTGGTCAAGTTTACCACAATTTCGGTCCAGAGCTGGTATGTGAAATGAAACCTTTCTCCATGCTTTTCCTCTACACATTAATCAAAGCCAACATTTCTCCATTGACATCGACTCCATCATCACTCAGACCATTTTTCTGTTTGTTTTCTGTTCATTTTACCTACATTTGAATAAATAAAAAAAACAAGATTAGAACTGAGACTGCCAAAAATGGAATGTACAATATGTTGGGTATAATTTGCATAATTGTTCGCCAAAATAAAAAAAATTCTGCATTTGATCCATTGAGATGTACATTTTCAACTAAAAAAAAAACAGTGATTGGGCATAGCTTCTATACATATTGTTTGAGTGAGTGTTGCTCTTTTTGTACTTGTCCATTTGTAAATTGTTTTTAAATGTTTATACTTGATTTTCAGACTGCCTTTTTTGTAAATTAAGATTTATAATCAAACAGTGCAAGCTTTCCCCATGGTGTCTTCAGAAACATGTTTAAAAGTCTGCAATTGTGTGCTAGCTTTATGAATCAAAAATATATATCATTGGCCTATATTTGTGGTTATCAAATACTGTGTGGGTGTGCATGTGTACAAATTTTTTATCAAAATAAATTTGATATTTTGTAATGTTTGTACTGTCGTCTTTTGAAAAATGAAATGCACCGATCCTTATTTAACAAAGGTTTTATTCACAACCAGCAGAACACCTTTACAAGAAACAACTATCTTCTGGATAACTCTTCTACACAATTTAATTGAACAAGAATTCAGTTTTTTTCTTCTTCCCATCCCTTGCAAACACTCTTTAGTCAAGTAACTGAGATGAGTACGGTTGGACATGAAAAGTAGGCAGACTGCCAGCAAAATTAATACTCAAGATTTTTCACAAACCAAAACCACTGACTGACTGTAGCTGTGGATACATTAAAGCAACAGAAGCACCATGTCAGTGCATACTCAAAGGAAGCAACAGAAGCACCATGTCAGTGCATACTCATTTAACTCAAGTACTGATTAACAGCTAACATTACAGCTCAGCCAGCCAACTTATCAATTGTTTTAGCAAAACGCTAAACTATCTGGTCATCAGACCCATGTGTGCATCTATATATATATATATATATATATGAATGTGTGGGCCTGTGTCAGCATTCAGTTTGTTCAGTTTGAGTGCTGCTGACGGTGACAACTTGATATTTAGTTTAAGGTCATTCAACTAGCTCATGTCATCTGTCACCTGTTTACATTTGACCAATTAAATTACTTTTAAATTTTTCTGCCAAACACTTCATAGATTAGTAACTCCATGGTAATGGCTCTTCCCAACTCAAAAGCACTGCTATGTTTCTTGAAAAGATAAATTGAAGTACATGCGAGAGTGACCTGAAAAGATGGATGAAGGTACATTCACATGTATACATACATCACTTCCTGTGTTTACACCTGTCCTGAAAAGCAGCAGGAACTAGTGTACCTTTCTAATATTGGACCTACTCAGAGCAACTGAAAGAACCTTGCCATTGATAGGTTATACCTTTTACTAATTACCTATGATACTACTGTAAACACTTAAACAAGCTTGTGTCCACAATTACATTCAAGTGAACATCATAACTGAAACTGAAGTTAGGTTTTACATTGTTTAACAATTTCTGTGTTTTAGACATCTCCAAAGAACTTGGAATCATAATGTAGATGCAAGGATTGAAACGGTAAATATGAAATAAACATTCCATTCAACAATTTTACACCCTGTTGCTCCCAAAGAGCAGTCAAACACAAAGTCTTCAAGCACCTTTAAAAAAATAGATTTAAAACAACCTTTAAAATAAGTGCTCGTAAAATTAAGAGTTCAAACTGACAAAATGTGCTCACTGAATCCAAATCAGTCTGCGGCCTCCACTCTCCCCGTTACAGGTAGTAGAGGAAGTCATCCAGGTGCAAGCTAGGGGTCCTGTGGATACTCTGGCCCACCAGGAAGGCCAGCTTGTGGGCATACTGACAGGGTGCAGGCACACGGATGATCCCCTGCATTAAAAAGGACACTGCAAGTTACAGCCTGGAGACTATCGTAGCCCTAGTGGCCAGCTAAACTGGCTGGGATAAATGCATTTAATAGTTTTCCAGTTGGATTCAGATATTCAAATTGAAGCCATGGACACAATTCAGATGTCACAACATCAATTAAAGCCAAGTGCTCAGTCCTTGTTTCAAGACATTTTTTGATCTAAAAAAATTTGCTACATTTATTCTTAGGGTGAACTATCCATTAACAGTTTACTCAAAGAATCCAAAGGAATTTTAAGAACAGGATATACCAAAACACACTAAAAATGGCAATTTTTCATAATTTTAATACCAGACAGGACAGGAGCATAGAATGTAAGATAAAGTGTTTTTTTACCTGCCAATTGTAGTACATGTGGCACAGTTTATAAGTCAATCGCTGCATGTGGTCTGGTTTGAGACCATTGCTGTCGAACACCACGTTGTAGTGAGTTGGTGAGACGCTACCCATGCGAACTGCCTGGCTGACGATGAAGAAGTCGTACCTGCAAAACACACCACGGTACAGAACGGTGATTGGGTAACATCTAAGTACCGTCCACTCAGAGCGCTTGTGCGTGTCCATACCATTCGGGACGCGTGACCTCTGTGTCGATGACCGTTCCTGGCGGCGGGTTCGAGAGCTTCCCGTCGATCCGGGCGAAGAACCTGGAACTGATCCGCTTCTTCACCACCACGACCGTGAGCTTTGGCCTGCGGATAAGAGCGCACGCATTAGCGGGGTTCTGACGGGCTCGCTGGGGAAGGAAGTGAGCGGCAAAGGGGTGTGTCTCACGCGTAATCCTGCCCCAGGGCCCTGATGGAGTCCATGATCTGCGGGACCTCGTAGTTGACCACGCTTTGGAGCATGCCGTCGCCCACCCCGTCTCTGTACACGATGATGCGGGAGGGCAGGCAGTTGTTGTGCTTTAGCCAAGCCTTCAGGGCTTCTGGAGATGGGAAAAGGTGCTTTAGGCAGGGATGCACACGGGGTTTCCCGGCACACTCTGTAGCAGAGCCTGCACCACACTCACTAACTGAACTTGCCTTGCAGCGCCACCTTCAGGCCATCCATGATCTCCTGCCCACGATCCTGCATCACACATTTGGAAAACCATCTGGAAGTTGAAGGAAACTTATTAGGAATTATATGACACACAAGGACAACAGAAACAGAGAGAGTATACTGGGACACTTACTTAAAAAAAAAAATTACATAAAAAACCAACGAAAACAAACACTGACCTTATGTCAATTTAACATGCCAACTTTTTTTAAATTTTTATTCAGAAGTATACAATTCAACAGTAATACTTAAGGTGCCCAAACTACAATCTTCCTGTGGTAAAATCTCCAATACCTTTCCTTGGATGATTCTCACTGAAGCCCGTTCCAATGTGTAACCCCTACCTTGACATTCCTTGGTTAAGGCTGGCCACTAGGGCTCCGATAGACCTCTTCCCAGCAGCAGTGTCATGGTAACAATCAATCCCCACAATCATCAGATGCTTGAGCTGTGGAGCAGGTGCAGGTTACAGAGCACGGCCCGTTTCAGGGGGTACGAGATGTGGCGTGCGTGTGCAACCGTGTACTCGTGCACACGCTTCAGCATGCGTGTTCTTACCGGGATTTCCACGCTCCACAGCTCACCACCCATCTTGCAGTTCATCTGCAGGGCGATCTTGGTGGCGATGGTCATGAGGGCCTGGGGCCGGCTGAGGGTTCGAGCCACCACACACTGGCTGGGCGTGGGACACTCCACGCACAAGAACTTCTTCACACAGTCATACTTGTCCTTCCGGTTGGAGGGGAGAATCACCACAACCTGAGGAGACGGGTTAGTTCAGCTTTAAAAGCCGAGACAAAGAGGTCTGTGTGCTTGAAGCACCACATTAACAGAAAGGGAAATCTGTATTGGCGTGGTCAGTAAGGAGGGGGTTTACCGATTTTTAATTATTCAATTCATACCAAAATGCAACATGTTTGCTTTGCAAGATTTTAGTTGAGATGTTTGAGCAACCACTTGCAGTTAAGTTTAATCAACTTTTAACCTCAAACTGAAACCTGACCAAATAACCCTAGTCCCAGTAGGCATGCAAATGAGGACACTAAGGGGAAGATTTCACCAATTTTTTTAACTTAAGGACTGTAATAGGCATTTTTTGCTTTTTGATATTTCTCATAAACATGTCACAAACTACAAGTGTTTTAGGATTAACAAAATGAACTCTTGACGCTTTCCCGCATGTCAAAGACCTTCAATTCATAATAAGGAGCACATACAGCAGTCATGACAGGCTGCACAAACCACAAAATGCGTTAGCATGTGCTACCAATGGCTCACTGAACCAAAACAGCAAAAAGAGACGTGTAGATATTTGCTCTGCTGTGGCTCGCAGTCCTTCGATCGGCTAATAGTCAGTGATGCAGGCAGCCTCATTCTCCCACCAGCAGGTTTAGCCTGTTGGTTTGCTAAGATTTTACAACCTGACCACACGATGGCAGTCCTGCATTCTGTAAGGATGTATAAACACCTACCATCTGTGTGCCTGGGCCAACATTCTGCTGCAGAGCTCTGAGCAAAGCTTCCTGTCTGTCATCATACTCAACCCTGCATAGAAATAAGACTTTAGAACAGAAGGCTTGTTACACAGCACTGCAGTTATGGTCATGTCTGGAGGCCTTTGGTCATTTCTACCAGCCTTACTTGCCCATTGGTATCAAGCAACATGAACTATTGATGCTTCTTTGATTAGATAGCAAATATTGTAAATACAGTTTGAAAAGGTCAAACAGATTGTGATGCCTTTTACAGGATTTACTGCCTAAACATTTAGCACTATTTTTTACCCAAATAAAAATAAACATCTGTCACTGTTCCTTTGAGTAAAACATTCAGGCACTGAACTGAAGCTTTCACTTTGCACTTTCTTCTGTTCAGTCAGATCAAATTGCATTTGTTAGGAATGCTTAGGGGCAAGTAAAAAAATTTTTTATAGCATCAACAACCTTTAAATGTGCCCTGAAATAAACCCTCTGGCTCCCCTACAGTCATCTCTCACATGACGGCTCTTTGCATCCTGATACCCAGCGGCTGGGACACTCGATTCAAAGTCTGCAGAAGGGACTGTGCCACGTCGGCGTTGCGCCGGGTGTAGAACATCAGCCAGGACTCCAGGGGGCGGCATCTGATCAGAGGCAGCCCCCTCATCTCCTTGGACCAGTCAGCCATCCAGGGATTGTACTCATACTGGTACAGGGGAAGACAGCACAAGGACTTTCATATATACATAAACACATCACAGACACAGTGCTTATAAGCATGTACACAGCATGCATGCATTCATTACGCATTACAGTATTTACTTAAAGGCTATAGATACATATTTTTATGGAGACAAATTTTTTTTAATATAATACATCCACAGAGCTTGATGAAAGATGCAGAATAAAAGTATTGCTTTTCCCTAAAAATAAATATTGATTATGAATGTATCATTACAAAAATTGATTTACGGGCCGTAGGAGAGTGCAGTGTTTATCTCTTTCTAAGACGTCAGACTTTGGTTCCCGGTGTTGTGCAGTTCGTTTTTAGGCTCCCCTGCAGATCTCTCTCCCCCTTCACTATAAACACGCTAGCTAAGCTACGCAATGTGCTATGAACGCCCTGTGCTTTACTTTTCCTTATTTTCTCCAGTTAAAATGAAAACGATAATGGACTGTGGTACGAGGACTGTAAACATGGTATGAAATGCAATCTCCACATGACACTAGGGGGGTGAAATGCTGTATCTATAGCCTTTAAACAACGGCATCTCTGGTGCTCGTACGTTGCGTCACACTGGCCCGTCATCTTAGCATCGGGCCTTTACGCCATTACGCTTACTGGCCGAAAAACCCCTACGACCCTGACATTACCGTGAGATAAAACATACACGTTTAACGAGACGGGGCACTTTATTTCACTGCATTAACAAAAAACAATCAGCATGCGTTCCATCTGCGCCTTGGCACCACAAACCGTCTTGGGCCCCTGCACAATCCTCTCGGCGGGGAGCACCCGGGCCTGGATGTCCACCAGCTTGTTGTCAAAGTTCAGCCCCCAGGTGTTGAGCTCCATCTGAGCCTCCGTGTTCCTGGGAGACAGAAGGGAGTGAGCTAGCGTTCTCTTCCTGCTTAGTGCAGGTCACGGGGCCACAGTAAACAAAGCTCAGCTTTATTCATCAACACCTACCAGCATCCATTCTTTAACAAGACGTATGAAATATGGGATTTAAATATTTAATTTGTCTCTTAATTAGCACTGACACCTCCTCACACACATCTATTATAATCTCTCTAGAGGCTAATTAAGTTGTTAGTCTGAACTAAAGTCATCATCAAAACAGTGGTTTCTGAGTACCAGGGCTGAGATGACAAACTTTACTGTACAAAAGTTTCATAGTGCAAACCATGATGCTAATGCAGCTAATTTAAGGCTGTTCAAAGCATTTATCACATCAATCAAACGCTGCAAAGGACAACCTCTAGACAATTACAACAAAGTGTCGTCTTTGGAAAGTCATACTTATGAATGTTGTTGATGAAGCGGTTGAGTCGACTTTCTCTCTGTTCTGGTGTGAGTCTGGTATGAGATGAGAGATCCTTCATGATGTTGAAGTCACTGCGCATTTTGTCTGTCAGGCCTGAATGAAGGGAAAGGTGTCAGTGAGTCTGCACGGGCTGCTCCTGGCAGCAGCAGGCACTGTACTGACTGTCATTCAGGTCAGGGATTCCCACAACGCCCTCAGCAAAATTATGTTTTTACCCCTTTCAAGAATATTTTTTTAATCTCTCATACATTCCACATTTTAGACCAAAAAACCTTCTGGGTTACACATACTTGATAATGTGATTGTAACCATTACAAATGAATGTGTAATTAATGGCTTCATATCCAACACAGGCCCATGGAGAACACGACAGAAACAGCATGGTGGGCTGTGTGGTCGGGTGCCAGGGCTGCGTCCCGACTAGGGTTGCAAATTCTAAGGAATTTCCTTGATCGATAGTCGTCAACGTTAATGAACAATCAATCGATAACAAAACAGCTAAAAATAGCTTGAGACATAAAATACAAAATGCATGTTTTTTTCCTCAATCAAAGCTTTATTGAAACATTTGAGAAATACGCCTGTTTCATAGCATAACACAAATATAATTATGAACGCTGTTTTGTTTAAGTATGATATTTTAATAAGGCTCGGGAAATTGCGCTCACTCTTCCGAGGCGAATCAGTGACTAACACATACGTCTATGACATATACAAAAATAAGATGAGCCTTAATTAAAAACTTAAATTTGCAAAATTATTATGAAATAGATAAATAATATTTTTGAAAACAGCGCTATAATAGGTTCCCTCTTGAAATGAGAAAGCTACGACAAACTACGACAGCTCAGGCCTCAGTTTAAAACTTAAACTGCATAAGTGCAGTAAATACCTAGGCCTGCTGATTTTTATTTAAGAATATAAGCATGTTTACGTTATCAGGGGTGAGTCGTGTGCGCAGTCAGTTTACAGCGAGACCAGCTGCTGAAAATACGCATTCCGATGGGACCGATGTCCCAGGCACGCATAAGTAGCGTGCTTCATGGTCGAGTGAGTCGTCTTCCTTGTAAAGTTAATAACATGTTTCCTAATTGCAGTGCGCGCACCCCCTTGTGTTTAACTTAATGATTGCATTTCACCAACAGCTCCCATTGACACAATTAAGATGAGACCGCAAATAGTTCAATTTGATCGTTAAATTTGAAATGGTCGATCGATCAAATTATTAATGGCAATTAATCGATCAACGATTAATCGTTAACACCCCTAGTCCCGACACTCAAAAAATGCACCCTCCTTTGCTCCACTACCACCTCCTCTCCTCCGTGCCCCGGAAACAGATCTTTGCATTTTAATCTACTGTTGCTGATTACATCTTAAGTACGTATTAATGGTTACTAATTAATTAATGTCTCAACGCAAAAGGCAATGTCAGGTACATTGTATACTGTACATGCAAATACTTGTACTCTAAACGTTCAGTCAGTTTTGCATACTTCCGGGTAGGAGAGGAGTGGTAGTGGGGGAGTGGAGAATATTGGGATGCACCCCAGGTAAAGGTGCCACTTTTACTGAATTTCCCTGAATTTGGGTCCTCAGTCACAGACCCCTGATTAGACCACGCCCACCTGTCAGGTAGCACAGCTCAGGCACCAGCATGGCAGGCCCAGGGGGCGGAGCTCCGGCAGGGCCCAACCTCTTCACGTGACTGATCAGCAGCACCTGGTTTCCGTCGGTGATGTCCAGACTGTATTGCTGTAGGGTATGAACATGGAAATTCGGTGGTTAAAAACAAAGCAAAAAAAAAACTAGCATGGTCACTTTAAACAATCAAGTTTCATGGATTTTTCCCTTACAAGTGCAATCAGACAGCAGTGGTCGTTGTAATTATATTAAAATTAATTCATGATACATTTACATTTTTGGCAGACGCTCTGGCCAGAGGGACCCAGACAGTTTAAAGCATTTTCATATGTTGAGGCCAGTTTTAGCGGTTTCATTCAGAGCAGTGACTGGGCTCTGCACAGCAGTCTCACCCTTTTGTGTGGGGCTGAGGAAGCCTCACAGATTCTCCTATATATATATATATATATATATATATATATATATATATATATATATATATATATATATATATATATATATATACACACACACACACACACACACACACAGGGTATTCTCTATATACAGCTTAGATAAGCAACCCAAGACAAGCTCCCCATACTAACCTTTAAAACAATTAACATGACTCACCAGTTCTGCTGTGAAATGGCAGCTTTGATACCACAAACCAATAGCTTATAACAATTTTATGCCAACGGTAACTTGGCAACAGTTGACGTTGGAAACAAAATGGAATAAATGGGACTTGTTGAGCAAGGACTCCGGGGGCACACTCACAGTCTTGTAGTAGTTTCTGAAGGAGATCTCTGTGTCTCCCCTTTTGAAGGTATTGTTGGGGGTATGATCCCATGCAATGTCGTCAATCCGGTATGTTTTGTTGTTATACCTTCAAGAGCAAATGTAGTGTGCATCAGACACAGACGGCTGAAAATTTGTGGTCTCACATCGGATAAAATAATTTAATTCCACATTCTTTGTACCATCATTTTAAAATAATACCACAAATACATTTGAAAAATGTTACAACTTGCATGGATATAATCCAAACAGTGTGATACTGATCAGAATACTTGATGTCGGTAATACAGGGCTATCAGACTGCAGTACAGTAGGGCAGCAGTGTCTGCTGGCTTTTAGTGTGTCTCAACACTTAACTGATTGATTTAAGTAACAGATTGACTAAATAGTCCACACAGAGGAGAAATGGTGCGTCCGTTTGTATTAGCAGTGTACAATGCTGCACGTTGTATTAGCAGTGCCTTACTTGGTGAGCACGATGAGTCCCACCAGCTCCTTGGTACAAGCCTCTGGGAAGTGCTCGGGCCCACAATCCTTCCTCAGCCTGCTCATCACACTGAGCACCGTCTCACTGCGGAGCACCTTGTGGCTCACGTCCGTGCAGAGCATGATGCTCGTCTCGTACTGCAGGATGGTGGTGGTGAAGCCCGGCCAGATCGTCAGCCTGCCGTTAAAGAAAGGGTTTTGCAGCATTTTCATAAAAACACGTAATGACAGGACGCAATGAGGTGCGCGGGACAAATCTGGGGGAAGCGGAATTTACGGTTCCACAGGGTCACACTAGCGCCGGTGTGCACCGTACAAACATGTGCTCCGTGAATCATTACGCAACTGCGACTACATTGCTGGGCGGCGGACACAAACCTGTGCTGAGGGATGTTGAGGGGGTCGCTGGGGTTGTAGTAATGGCGGCCGATCTGCTGCATGTTCAGCATCCTCAGAACTCTGAGGAGAAGCACAAGACAGGGTTTCTCAGTGCAACACGCAGGGGCTCCGTTTCAGTGCCCCGATACCCTTTACAGCTGAGCTTCATCTCAACGAGGACGGCTGACGAAAGAGGCCAGTGGCCCAGCCTGAGCAGCGAGGTTTCCTGCCTGACCTTCTGAAGATGATGTTGTAGAACTGAAGGCACACCGGGGAGGTGGGGGGCAGCTCGTTCGTCAGCGTGACCGTGATCTGGACCTTCTCCCCGTGCCTGGTCTCGCTGTGCAGCACCGTCTCCTGTACAACAAACACATTTACAGCGTTATGTCACCTACCCGGCTGCTCCAGACCGGAACTACAATCCCAACACTCCCTGCGGAATACATGCGCATTGCCACCCGTTAAATTACAATCGTGCCGTGTTCCTATTTGGTTACTCTCGCCGTCAGTTGGCAGACACTCAAGAACAGTGCACTGGGGTACTGGGGAGGCGGATGCTGCACCGTGCTGTGGAGTCTGCGAGGGAGGAAGAGGATAGCTCCGTCGAATGTGCGCGCGGTGCCCAGCGTCTCGTCGTGCTGAAACAGGAGGGCGGAGCGCAGGCGGCGGGACTCCATGGGGGGGTTGAAGTCCACGTGGTACTGGTACAGCACCCACTGGGGCCGGGACAGGATGCGGAAGAAGTTTGCCTTCAGCTCGATGGGAGACCCGGAAATACCTTTGGAAAAGTCGAGCGTGTTACGCATGCAGTGGTAAAAATGCGACTGTCCACCCTCCCCCCGTCCACAGAGCTGGATCGTGTGGTATACGCACCCGACTTTGACTCCTTGACGTGCTCCATGGCTTGCCTGGTGTTGATTCCCGCATCGTGAAAGTCGCGCCGTCGGCCACCTCTTTCCCCGATTTTCACTTGCGCAAAGCCAGCAGAGATCTGAAGGACAGCTGTACAAACGCAGTGCAAAAACACTTGTGTGCTTGCTGAGAACATGACCAACACAGCCATGAAAATGTGGACCTTACTGCGTGCTGGGGATTTCCGTCACCTAAAATTCCCCCTTTCACTCTACATACACGCCTTTTTCTCACCTCAAGCAACTGTATGGTTTAGTTTAAAATTTTTAATTGAATTAAGTATCCAGTTTCTTATTAACTGATAATGAGGTGATAACCAGTGAACAAAAAGTGGTTTCTGTTGATGTTTGCGCAGCAGAACTTCTTTACGTGACAGAAATTGAATTTCCCCAAATATCTAAGCGTATCTGCTTGCTTTTCTGAATGGTAAATGGTAATGGTTTTACTGTATAGCCCAGTTTGTAAACTTGTACAAAACTTTGTAAACTTGTACAAAACTTTGGACAGCCAAAGTAAATTCTGACCAATTCAAATTAAAATGTCAAATTTCTGCACTATATTTGAAACTAATACAAAAAACTACAAAGAATAAGCATTTTCTTGGAACCATCAGATGTCTGTACTTTATCGCATAATAGTACTGTTCTTTCTTCTCTGACTCAGGATGTGTCATGTGACTGCCAGAAAAATTCCCAAGTGGCAAGAATGCCATGGGCATCCTCTAAGATCACAGATACCTTGCATTATATCTTAAGCTATAAATTTCTTGATTTTACATTGGTGTTTGTTACACCAGTGTGGATCCAGATTCTTGATTTAAGTGAAACACTACTGCCTCATATTTACCAATTTAATTTAGTACCCTATACTTAAAAACATACTGAAGTATTTACTGACAAGGCAAGAATGGTCATAGTCTTAAGAATACTGCATGCACATGTACAGTATTAGATATGTTTTGTTAAGTTCTACTATTGTGAAGGTTTGGTATTTCTCAAGACAATTGAGCTCCTTGTTTCCACTGTTTACCTATTAGAGGGATCATGGAATCTATAATCTTTTTGATGCAAAAGCTAAGGATATACAACCAAGTAAAAACCGTATGTGTAACACTACTTTGCATGTACAGTATACAATGTACCTGACATTGTGCTTTGCGTCGAGACATTAATTAATTAGTAACCATTTCTTTAATATGTTTAATATCATTTAATATGTAGCCTAATCAGCAACATTAGATTAGGACACAAAGAATGGTTTCCGGTGCAGAGGAGAGGTGGTAGTGGAGGAAAGGCGGGTGCATTTTTGGAGTACTGGGACGCACCCCTACTCTGCTTTCCCCATCTGAATAAAATGAAAAATGTATAAGGAGGGCAGACTGTGCTCTCTAAAAAGGAAAATAAAATTGAAGGTCAGTTCTGATTGATAGCCTACTAAATGGATGCACTGCTGATGGGCTAAAATGTAAACCACCATGCTACTTATGCAAGCAACATGGTGGTCTCCAAAAGTCAAATACAAAATCTTCCTGTACCGGTCAGCTTAATAATAGGCAGCAGTGTGGCATGTTTAGGAGCTAGGCTTGCAACTCCAAGGTTGTACTTTTGATACCCAGGTAGGGCAGTGCCATTGTACACTTGAGCAAGGTACTTCAGAAAATATCCAGCTATATACAGTGCCCTCCACTATTATTGGCACCCCTGGTAAAGATGAGTAAAAATGGTTATAATAAATTCACCGTTTGGTGAATTAGCTTAATCTCACACTGGAAAAATGAGAAAAATCCAACCTTTAATTGAAGTGAATTTATTATGAGAAAATAAAATCCCTCATAAAGAAATAATTATTTCTAACAAAACCATGTGTGCCACAATTATTGGCACCCCTGCATTTATATATAGAATAAAGTAATCATTTTTAATATTTGGTTGGTAAAATGGCTGTAATTCATCAACGGTCTGAGGTATCAAACAAGCCTCAAACCATCACTCTGCTGCCAGATATGCAGTAGATATGGATGGATCACTTTAAGGGTTGTTTCTCCTGACAAATTTTCCAATTAAACTCTGAAAAAATAAGTCAGGAAAAGAAACCCTTCAAGTTATCCATCCATATTTACTGTATTTCTGCCAGCAGAGTGATGGTTTAAGGCTTGTTTGATACGTCAGAACGGTGATGACTTACAGCCATTTAGCCAACCATGTGTTCCATACTGTTCAAGTGTAATTTACAGCTAAATCTAGGCCCTCCCCCAATTCTCATAGAGATCCATTCAAATGCAGAGACGTTATAGTATCGCTTCTAAGAGTACCAGAAAATAAAGATATCAAGAGTCTTTTGATGTTGTTGGGTCACACATCAGGAAGTCATGGCATGCTAAGGATATGTGACCAAATATTAAAAACGATTACTTCATTCTATATATAAATGCAGGGGTGCCAATAATTGTGGCACACATGGAGGGCACTGTAAATGTATTACCTTTAAAAAGAATGTAACTTGCCTAAGGCACTTGGGATAGAGTGCCTGCTAAATGCCTGGCTTAAATGTAAAATGTGTTGCCTTCAGGGTACCAACTTAAAAAAATCTAAACTGAATAAACATCATCCTGCCATATTACTTTTTATGTTTATATCTCTCTACTGAAAAATTATGATCGCGATCTCACATGGTCTTTACAATAAGGGCTAACTTGCCAATGTACATAAGCAAGAACGTGGATTTAAGTAACGTTCCTCTGATAGCAACATCGGCTGTTAGACATATGTGCCCTATTATTTGCCTATTATTTTTACCTTGTGGCCAGCTTGTGAACTATAGCATTAGCCGACTGCAATTTACTCAACACAAAGTGGTCACAATATTGTACATTACATTACAACTAAATATAATTAGCAACGTTATTAGCCACTGAACTGTCCTCAGCTTTACAGTTTAGCTTTACAGCTAACAACTGCTAACTGTTACCTTCCTTTGCTACAGCTCCCGGAGCTGTTCTCTGCCGTCCGCGACCCACCAGCTCGCCTGCCTCTGGAACTTCCCGCGTCGGCTCCTCAGATGGGGCCTGAAATAAAATGAGTATTTGCAAGATATACATTACTTTTGGCCCTTCGAAAAAAAAATGTAGCCCCAAAATTCTGAGTATATGACATTTCATCCGTTAAAGCAACAGTGTGTTGCAGGAGACTAGCCATACGAGTAAAAAGGGTTCGTAGTTGGAACTGTTAACGTTAAAGTCTCACCACTCCTGGAGGCCCCGTCTCCTGTCCACGGGCTCGTCCCCTCGATCTTGCTCTTGCTCGTCCGGTCATCTTGTATCGAGCGAAATGAAATATGCCCTAATTTTTTTTGCGTGCCTTAAATTGGAAACCAAATTATATTGCCATTAGATAACGTTTGTCGTATGAAATTTCACTAAATTCCCACTTAAATAACGTAGAAACCTAACTACACACGTGGTTAGGCCGCAAACCTTAGCTAGCAACCAAGCTGCCCATGTGCTGACAGTGTTGTATACTTTCACTGACTGTTATTACTTTCGCCTTCCAAAATAATTTTAATTTCGCAGTCAAAATGGTGGCAGGGTAACTAGAAGCTAACAAAGCAAAACCTAAATTATTTATTGGCTTCAAGCTGAATTGAATACTAGCAAGCATGCAGTCGTTGACTGCAATTGTGCAAACTGGTAACTAACGTTAGCCAGCTTAAATATTTGCAAAGTGAACATCTACTTTAACTTGTATACATATAAGCGTGAAAAATAACATTATAATATTACATACTATAATTATAATATACCCTGAGATACTGAACTTACTTCTAACGTTATACCGTTGTGCCGCCCTCCAAAATCTTAGAATGTACACTAATTAAGCCACACCCGTCGTTATAAGGCAAACCTTGGTATGTTTATCTTAGTATCCCTACGCATGCAATACAGCAACGGTCTGTACGACATGTAAACTGATTTTTTCCACTTATTTGTTTTTTATTTCATTTAAATTGTATATCCATTAGTTTTAATATTTAGCAGAAAGAACTTAGCTTAAAAAATAGTTCTTAGCCAAATTGGTTGCAAAGACAAAGTGGATCTACTTTTTTGGCAGGATACTGTGCACATGGAGATTTTTGCAACTGGTTGCGTGCAGTTTGCACTTGTCTTGTCCGTGGTCGAGTCGACTGCAACATGGCGGCTTTCCACTAGATGGAGCCGAAAGAATGGTCTGACTTCTTAATCGTAGTGCTAGGTTTTTCCTTTCTTAATGTCAAATTTAATTATTCACGCCGTTTTAACAAGTGCATTCGTGGTTACCGAGCCCGTCACATAATTATATAAATAAAATAAAAATGGTTGAGTTTGTATTTTTTTGCAAAAAATATAAATCAAGCTATTTCGTGAAAAGCAGTTGAACAGGTTAGAACTTGTTAAGAATTCTGGCATCTATACAGTCTATGGTTTAGAGTGAAGAAACAGAAACCGGCTATTTAATTCCCCTCAACAAGCTTTATTGGTCAGTGACGGCTTATAGGCAGGTAATGGGATGCATCATTATTTTTGCATGGGTGCTAGGGCCTACGCTATTTTCATGCAACAGTGCATTTGTACTGGAAGTTTCGCATTTAAAATTTGATGACAGTATCCACACAAGCAGATTGTGTGAACATGTGCGCACAGACACACACACACACACACACACACACACACACACACACACACACACACACACACACACACACACACACACACACACACACACACACACACAGACACATTGCTTTTGTTATTAAATAAAGTAGAGAGAGTAAAAAAGTACTACAGCGTAGTAAACGATCAAATATAATGTGCTGTGCCATTGCATGGATGCATTAGAATCCATTGGAAGAAGAAAGCTAAAGCTAATCATGTGTGCCTAATGTACTTTAAGCCCTGTACATTCACCATTGCCTGGGTTTTGCAGATAGAAGTTCCCCTACTGTGCCACAGTCACTTGTTTAATCATCTCTATGTATTTTGATGGAAACAACATCATGGACCCCAGAACATCCTAGTTTACCGGGAGACACATGAATCAGCAAGACCATGAATTTGGAATGGATTTTCCCTCTAATTTCCTCTGGAAGCTCACAGGGACTTTTTGTGTGATTTTACACAATATGTAACTGGCATATTTGTTAATTCAAGCTGCCTCTCTTGTGGCTTTATTTGCGGCAACACCATGCTGTTAGATTGTGCTTGGCTGAGTGTTTAAAAATGAGCATTTAAAAGATGCACACAACTCATTTTTAATTTGGATGTTCCCAGTCTCATGTTCTTAGGCTTGGACAGTCCTTTGGGCACCTGGGTCTAAACCACAGCTCTCAGAACAAACAAAAAAACATGTCAGCAATGTTTTGTACACAAAGGTGCTTTGCATTTCTGATCCTCCCAATGTCAGGTCTTTTGAGATTCAGATTCTTGGTTGAGTGACATTTTATTTTGAGTGCCTGTTGACACCGGAAGGCTGTGTGTTCTGTGCCCAGCTGTGCCACACCATAATTTAAAGGAACGTAAGCTTAATTGCCTCTCTGGTTGGCACTTACGTTAAAAGAGATGGATTTGGGCAATAGCTGCATGGTAGACTGGTGTATCGGGTGTGTATTTGTGCAATAAGATTAATCTGGGCAGCTGCAGCCTGTCAATCCTCATTTGTGTCATCTCATAAACCACCCGAGTTGAAACATTATTATTTGCCAGTTGTGTGCAGAGGCCAGTCTTAAACTGTAATTTAGGAAGCCAACAAGTTTCCTAAAGAGCGTGGCTTGCCCCGTTTCAGAACCCCTGCTGAGTTTTTATGAAAGATTAATGATTCAGATGTTGAGGATTCTGCCACAAAGTCACAGATTTCCTCTCTCCCGGTACATCACGATGCCTAGATCATGAGCCGCCATTCCATTTCCCCTCTCTCCCTCGCCCCACCCCACTCTCACCCTCAATCCTCCAAAAAATCACTTGGCACCTTAGAGGGCATTCTAAGGAAGATGTACGCAAGTCTTTCATGTGTGAGATCTAAGACTGATTACAGATTCAAACCTGAGGGACAAGTCTGATAGGAATTGCACCAGTCACTGTTTACCTGCCTTAAAAAGAAAGGAGGAATCAGTGTCATAAGCATTAATGCTGGATTTTTACAGGAAAAGATTAGATTTAGACAGCACAGGGTGATGCACATTTTCAAGCATTGTTATTACACCTCTTTGTGTTCTTTCTTCCTTTCTTCTTTGTTCCTTCTATCTTTTTATTTTAGATCCAAGTCTACCCCCTTTGGTGAACTACAAATCCCAGAAACCTTTGTACACACCATGAGGAGAAGACAATCAGGCATTTATAACTGGGGTAAGTATTTATTTCTGGTACCAGCAATCTTTTTTTAAATTTTTTATAGGCATTTAGCAGACACTCTTATCCAGAGCGACTTACACAACTTTTTAGCATTTCTTTTTTTTAACATATATTATCCAATTATACAGCTGGATATATACTGAAGCGATTCAGGTGAAGTACCTTGCTCAAGGGTACAACGGCAGTGTCCTACCTGGGAATCGAACCTGCAACCTTTCAGTTACAAGGCTAGTTCCTTAACCATTATACTACACTGCCGCCCATCCAATCTGGTAAGAATCGTGCCCGTCGTGCCTGTCGGTGTTCCAGAAACACAGGAGACCAATGTGTTTATTATATACTTTTTCCACATTCTCCAAGTTTTGATGCATTACAGTTCACAACTGGGTTGTAGATTGGTTAAGGCACTGTGACAAGCAAATTACAGATAGCCAATCACATGGGCAATACAAAGTTATAAACCACAATCCTTTCAGCAGGGGAAAAATAGAACATCTGTAGACGGCAAGGGCGGTGGCATTTTGTTCCCCTGGGGCATTTGATGGAAAACGTTTCTCTATTAACAGTGCTGACACATTTATGAAAAAGCTATAAAATGTAAATGAGAAGTAAATATACTCTATAGAATGTGCTATTGCAACACCTGGAACACTAAACCCGTCCCCAATGGCAACATGATGTTGTAAATTAATTTCTCTGGATGGCCTGATGTTCCCCATTAACATACCCCTTTTGTCACTGGCTCTCAGCGAGGGCTCATTAACCTGGTGCATAGCTCCGTTCAGAGAAACTGAGACCTTGATCAGTGCAGTTGGTCTATAGAGAGGTTTATATCCTCTCTAGTCATAGTGTAGCTGGTTGCCTCTATGCATAAGATTAGAATTGTGCTTAAAAACAGGGAAAGCTTTTAAATTTAACACCGCAATCCCTTTTCAAGAGCTCAAAATTGCCGAATCACTGCCCTAGCATTCCGTCAAATTATATCTCGTATGAAAAAATGAAATTGTGGTCTTTATAACGTAACAGGAGAAAATAACTGTTCGGCGAGGAAATTGAAAGTAACGACTGTGAAAGTAGCCCTCAACAGGGAGAGAGGGTCCGATCAAGAAAAAGAAGGGTTATGTTTGCTTCTGGTATTAAGTGTGGGCATCCAACAAAAACTCATTCATTGCTTAAAACCCAGCATGGGAACCAGCACCACAGGGCACACACCAAAATGAAAGTGCAGCTAATTTGGGGCTTGAATGAGAGAGGCCCTTCTCTACCGTGGTTGTGGGAATGTCAAAAACACTACTGACACACGTGACTGAGTGACCACGGATTACGTATGGACGTCTCTAAGCCACTGAGAAGGATTCTTTTATCTGTGTATGTCTAGCTCCGTGCTGCTAAATTTGCGGTTTTTCCATACCACTGTAAATGTCCTCTGTACACCGCTGCAACTGCCCCCCGACACCTGACCCCCCCTTAAATGGCCAGCAGTGTCGGCATACACGAAGGTGATGTCCATTACAAAAGCTGGGATTTTAGACTTTTAATCACAGAGAGGGAGTTATGCTGAATCACGAGGATATAGAACATATTTGTGGCGTATTACTCTGACTGACACATGGAACAAATGCACACGTCCACAAAGACATTGCTGACGTATCTGTTCTGACTCATGTCTGTAATGCTGGCTTTTGTTTTGGCTTTAATCAGCGCACGTTGTAATTTGAAGTAGTGTCTAACTGCTGCATTACTCATCCGTCACAAATTAGGTCTCTGGACTACTTCAGTCAGCGACCTATCATTGGCGTGTGCTGATGACTCCTGTGACGTTCAGGGCTGTTTTGCACGACCGTGCTGCTTTTATCGCCCCTCGCAGTCAGCGTTCCTCCTAAGTGTGGCCATTTCTCGTTCCCCTGAAGTCTCCTTGGCACCAGAAGCCTCTTGCTATGCTCTGTGCTAATCCATTACCAAGACTCATCTTTTAAGATCTTTCTTTATGTTATTATGAGAAAGGGAAACATCACATGAGTTTGAGAACTAACCCCACAAAAAAAGATATATAATTTCTCCAGTTCTCTATTACACCGAACATAGCCTCCCTCCCTTTTGTATCAATCGCTCATTAAAACTTAAAGAGATTATTTCTTCTCTTTATGTGCATTTGGGCCAAGTCCAATTGGGGTTCATCTTCAGAAAGATGCCTATCAGCGGAGTCTGGATCATAATTAAAGTAATTATTACCTTCTCATGTCTCAATGTGGAGCTGTTTCAAAAGACACAGCAGAGGAGATATTTTCAGCTCAAATGCTGTTTATCTCAGGTCCTTCGTTAAGACTCTTTTTAGACTACATTGCCCCTGATGACAGAACCGTCAGAACAGACCGGTTTTACTTCCTACTCACCTGCTTGAGCTGCGCATGCCAAATTCAGGCCACTTCATTCATTACTTACAGTCGAATCCACAGTTTGCTGCCTGAGTCAATATAGCATTAGATAAAAGAGGCAGAATAATGCCTCAATTAGACTCTGATGATGGACGCTAAGTGCCTGTCATATTTTGGAGGAGCAAAGCTTTTTTTAAAGGAGGCAAATACTCTGAGTTTATGCTCATAAATTAAAAATCTTCAATATATTTTTCCTTCATACAGTAGCAGGAGGGGGGTTTTAGAACCGAGAAATAAGCGCTGATTAATAAGAAGCCGGTATTTTTTATTTTTTTATAAGTGAAAGAAAAGTCAAAAGGAATATTAAATATATATTTTTTTTTTTTTTTTACTCGTCATCACACCTTTTATCGGAATGAGATAAGCCACTGGACACATGAAAACCTTTTGAAAAAGTTTCTTTTCAAACGTGCCCCCCCCCCCCCCCCCCCTTCCGTAAAAAAAGGGAGGAGGAAAACAACAAAGACAAAGACCAAAAAGAGAGAGTGAAAATGAAAGAAAGAGGGGGGGGCTGCAGAAGAAAAGAGAGGCAGTGAGCGAGCAGCAGGCAGAGCGAGGCCGGGCTCAGAAAGGTGCCCCCCTGCCAGGGAAGTTGATGAATACGTTTCAGGCCTCAAGCTGGGCCTGCAGCTCTCAGCAGCTTGGATCCCACACTTACACTAATCAACCACTGTGAGACATCCATTCCACACACAAATGAGGGAGGCCAGGAAACAGGGGCTTTCAACCAAGACCAAGCACCGTGTGCTCTTAATGTAATAATAATAATAACAATCATATCATCAACATTGTGCCTCATCATAACAAATATAACACAAGCACCATCACCGATAATAATCATAATCATAACAATCATAAAAATGATAAATGCTGAAATCATGCCATTCAGCTTGTCAAGGCTCATCATTTATGCATCAGTAGTTGGTACAGTAGTAGTAGCTGTCATAATGTTGATAGCCATAGATTTAACCATAGTGGTAAAAATGATAGTCTTAGTCGTAATAGTAGTTGTAGTACTAATGAATGTAATGTATATACATGTAAATATACGTAAAGAAATCTGTCTGTTGAGTATATCAGTTATGGAATGGGGCACGGGGCTTGCCAAAGGCTTTAATGGTAGTGTCCATGGGGAAAGATTAAAAATAATCTATAGATTTTTTTTGCCTGTCACATTGAGTTGCTATCAGTATTCCCGCTGGTAACTACATTAGCTTAGTGGCTTTCAACAGAGTGCTTTTTAGAACCTGTTTGCTGACAAGAAAAACTGTTAAATATGTATTAAAAGCCATTTTCTGTCAGACTAGATGTGTGTAGTTAAAATATTAGTTTTAGTTAGTTTTTTGTTTGTTTGTTTTCACTCGTTATAACCCTATTTGTGCACTGATAGATGAAGAAAGCAGAATAAAATCAACCACCCTGACAGCAGTGGAGTCATGAAGCTCCTATATTTGATTACAGAAATAGAACAAGAAGGAATTTTGAATAATAAGGGTACTGTGGCATGGCATCAGTAAGCGGGTTATGGAAATTAGATTACTCTATCGCCTGCTGTGGAACGTAATCTCTTCAGTATCAGCAAGATCCTTTGGTGAAATGGAACCGTGCCCTTCACTTGCAGACTGTTCACGCCCCTGTGACTGTCATGTTATGGAAATTGTTTTCACAGCCCCGGACGAAATCAACAATTAACAAAAAAGCATGCGTGCCGTTGAAACCCCTACCTGACCATGTCACCATTAAACTAGAATGATACCAGCAGATCAAGCCCATGTCTGTTTATGTAGCTGAGGACACAGTCTTGGTTCTATGACATGGAAAATGGCAAGGCAAAAAGATTAATGCCGTGGATCTTTCTACTCATTTCAAAGCTTGAACATGAAACACAAAGGCGAACAGAAACAGCCTAGCTAAGTGGTTGTTAATCCGTTAAAAGATGCAGGTTGACAACAGAATTCACCCTTATCATCCAGCACGCAGCAAGGTATGGAAAAAAGTGTGATTAATTTTGTTCTAGTGGGGCCGTTTATTTTGCTGTCTCCGTCGGCGTCACCATCAATAACAGGCCTGGCCAGCCTGTGTGGGATTTAACAACCTTCAGAGTGCAAATGGACTTCATTGTTGCATGGTCCCACTTTCACTGACAGGGAACATGTGTCAACCATAGGCAAGCTCTAGATCAAAATCTTCCCTCCCTTGGAAAATGACCACATTGTGTCGGTATGTCATCATTGGTAAACTGATAACATTTTAATGCGCCTTAATGTGCATGCAACTCTGGAGAATTTCCGGCAGATCTGCCAAAAAATGTCCACACGCACAGTAACCTCTGCTAAGAGAATGTGACCGAACCACATCTGCAACGATTAACAGAGTAGGTATCGCAAGGCAACCTCACGCTTGCAAACACAACGTCCCCGGTCTTGTTTTCAAGGTAAATGCAGATACGAATGTGCTATTTTCTTTTCTTTTCTTTTTTAGCTATGTTATGTTAATTATGAAGGATTAGAAAAATAAAATAAAATAAAGTCTTTTATGTATAAAGACCACGCCCACTTCAGTCTTCAAGAAGAGGGTAATCAAAAGCCGAATGACTTATATACTGCAGCCCCCACAAACAGAGAGCGCACATGGAAAAGGCTCATTCCACCCATGATAAACTGAAGGGTTTTTGCCTTTAATCTTCAAAAGCCCTAAATAGCACCATTATCTCCACTTACTGTGGCCTTGACCAAAATTAAGGAGTGTCTTTGAACTAATAAGTGGAAACAAATGGACGCGGAGATACAGATCCTTCAAAAATCTGACAATGTCTGACAACGCCCTCATTTCTGTACAGGCATAACATGGAAAATGACGTATACGACAGCATATCGGTATGTCATCATTGGTAAACTGATAACATTAGATATATTTGGTTACCATCAAATGCACATGGGCCATTTGAAGTTCATATGATTCAAACATGTAAAATAATGTAAACGAGAGTAATGCATCATGAGTTGAAAAATAGGCTTCACAAAGCCTATACCTGATGTGCATTCATTATTTATAGTTTCTCAAATTCATTCACTTTAGAAGCAGAGACAAAAACTGGCTACATAAAGCAGACATTGATCAACAAATTGATCTGTTTATTCATGCATTTGATAGATAATCATGTAGCCAAACCTGCACAGTCATTATTCCCAGAGGCCATGGAAATATCCTTAGATTTAGTCATCCCAAAAGCGGAGATTATGAGCCTTTCTTGCATTCGATGTACTTACTCAGAGTCCAATTCAATTAACTTTTTTTTAGATGCAGGGAAGCTTTGAAGTTTAGGCAAAGAGCAGAGGAAATGGGGGGTAGAACGTTCTTTCTGCAAAGTGTTTTTGAACACACACAGGCACAATTTGGACATGGTTTTAACAGCAGCAAACCGGTGGCAAACTCCTGTTTTATTTGCTTCGGTGTGGTTCTCTCTGCACCTGGCAGCAAAAGCCCAATTTATGTCAAATGTTTTATTCTTAGCTGACAAGCGTCCTCGGAAGCCACAGTCAGCAGAGCGAGCGGGCAGGACCAAGGAGACTGAGTAATCATGACAGAACTGAGCTATCAGTGCGCCGTCAGGGTGTCGGGCAGATTAGCCACACACTAGGGGGGAAAGGCCTATAACTCACCAGCTAGGTCTGGTTATCTCTTACTGTATGCCTTTATGGAAATTTCAGTGCGGAAAGAATGACACATTGTAACTCCTTAAAAGTGTTTTTATCCCACTGTACTTTGTCATTTTTCTCCCGTAGAACAATGACAGCGGTTTCTAACTCCGACGAGAGCAGCGACAGGAAGAGCGGCTGCCGCTGTAATGGGTGGAAGCCTCTTGATTTAAAGTTGTGGGTCAGCAGTTGCAGGGGCCGGATCATGTTTGCTTCTGTCTGATATGCCTCTGGAGGGTCGCCCAGCAATCCCTTGGAAATGGGGGAATGGAGCCGTGCTCTCCGAGGCGGCATTAGAGACGCGCCCTTTATCCTGTTAGCCTTGACCCGGCAGCGTAAGCACACTGCGGCAAGACGGCTTCCCAGCGTTGACAACCGCGGTACATGTTTCGCCCCCGGTGAAAACACGCACTTTCACAGACTGCATTTACGGAGTGCCGTGTCGTCACGGCCCTGGTGGGACAATGGCAGGAAGGCCTTGTGTTTCGCGACGTGCTCATGTTGAGACTTCAAAACAATCCTGCCACTGTTTTTCTATTCATGCCATGAGAAGCTCGTGGCCCTTGTGAAATGGACAAAATATAAAGGAATGTATGTAAAGTGCTGCCGAGTCGAGTGGCTTAGTTGGTGCAGGCACTCACCGCAAGTGCAGATTGGGCCAAAAAGTCTCAGGTTTGAGCCTGGCTCTTGACTGTGTCACCAGCTGGTGATGACCAGTGTCCACAGACACTGAAAATAATTGGCCTTATTATTCCACCAGGGGTAGTGTGGTTTCAAGTTGGTCAGGGCTATTCAGGTTAGTGCTAGGTGCCCTCGGTGATACAATACCCATTGTTATCATTGAGAGGTACACCTCACATCCAGTCTGTGCTAACTCTAGTGCTGTGTAGACAATCGATGAGGAAATAGCCATAGTCACTGAGGAACATGGAAGAGTATTGGAAGAGTCCATAAACCTCAGCTGTAGTTACAGTGCAGGTATCATATTGTTTAGAAAGCTGTAATCCCTCCTGTCATGTTTTATCTTCTATTCCATGGTCATTTGCCCCCAGAGCCAGCTGCACACTCCGCTGAAACTAGCCGTTTACTGTATATCATAGTACTGTTACATCACAGCACTCTCTGAGGAGAAAGGTGAAGCTCTCCATGTTCCCCCACATAAAGACTACATTCCCCTCTAGTGCAGTGCTAATAAAATGTTTTCAAGTAATACTTCCTGTCTTCCAGAGTGGTGTTTGTCGGCATTTGGAAAGGAAGCGATCCCTTTGCTGTCAATGGATAGAAACACAGGTTGTGTTTACATTTTCACAAAGTGATTTGGTAGTTGTTAGTTGAAAGAAGAACAGATACACCTCATGCCCTCCCAAGGTCAAGCAACCACTGCTTTTCCAGCACAAGATATTATCAGTGTAGTAATTTGCTACACCACGATACAGCACTACCAATGGATAGTTTGTTTGGTTTATTTCTTGTATCTGAAGACAAACTGCTAATTTTGTTAATTAATGTATCCTCATTAATTTACCTCTCTAATTGGAAGGTGTCAGACACTTGATTGGAGACAGACATCTTCTCTTCTCTCCCTCTCAAGATTACAAGCGTTTGTCAGCCATTTTTGGATGGAGAAGAAAGCTTAACCTGCCAAAACAAGAGAGAACATGATTTATCCTTCCAGTATGTTTCTGAGGGAGACCTGTAGACACAGTGAAAACACTGGCTCGGGTCAGACAGGGGCAAACTGAAAGTCTACATTCAGACAACAGAGCACCAGATCACAATCTTCTCCATGCACCTTGAAGAAAGCACATTGCCTGCGAGAGTAAACACGAGCGTGTTATTCTGCTGTTTTGTGTGCTGAGGCCAGGGCGAGGAAGAACTGCATGAGCAGAGGAGTTAATGTTGACCAGAAAAATGTCCTGCGGAGGGGCTGCCCCCCCCTCCGAGCAGGTCTCCAATAGGATGCCATGTGATCTTTCTAAAGTCAACAAAGAGACGGGCCACAGCTGGGTTGCAGGGGAACACAGAGCGGACGCGTAGCAACACCCTCCTGCTGGGCGCACCGTGAGCAGAGCGCCATTCGTTCCCACGCGGTGCCTTTGGTTATTTATCTGTACCTCTGTACATTTTGGAGGGGGAAAAAAGGGGATGCTTGATATAAGAATATAAGAAGAGGGGGGTATCCTCTACGTTTGTTTATGTTTAATTGCGTAGGCGGTCAACCCAATCGCGGGGAAACCTGAAACTGAACGATTTCGGCTCTCTGTACTTTTGGCTCACGGTCGGTTTTTGGGGGCGGCGTGGAGCGCTTTGACGCAGCCGCCGCCAGATACGTTGACGCCGTCTCTGATGATGCAAGCTTTTCATCCGCACCCACCCACCCACCCCCGGCCCGTACACACACACCCCTTCTCGCCTCACAAAAAAAATTCGACAAAGAGCCCCGCCACAAAGGAAGTGCCGCTGATTTTGTCGCCACAAAAGATAAAGTCGCTCTGTGCGTCGCCGAAACTGTGTCAGGTTTTAGGCTGGGGTTTTGCCCTTTATGCCTCTGCTTATCCGAAGCATGATTCTGAACAAAGGTGCATTGAAGCATTTTCTTGCAGCAAGAATCTAATAAGGAGCAGGGGAGCGGGGTGTGGAGGCGGGGGTGGAAGCAAAAACGAAGTGAGCATCAAAGGCGTGCAGGCTCAGCATGCCTGGCATCGGCCTGAACTTCCAACCCAAGACACACAGCGTGCTCCTCAGCCATCCCTCTTTAGAGCGGTCCTCGGCAGTAATTAAAACCATCATTCCCACTGCTTCAGCATCTCATTAGCAACGGGACCTGCGTCTTTTATCCCCCGTTTGTCCCAAAACATCACATCTCCACGTCAACAAAGGAGAGCTGCACCGATAACACACTTTTCTGACATCTTCAGGCCAATTAAAATATTTAGCATTTAGCCCGGGCGTACACAAGCTGCTCCCCGATCTGCCTTCACAGAAAAAAAAGGAAAGACCCTTGCGGACAGATATTCTGTGATTCCCCATACATCTGACCTTTTTTCTTCTTAATCACTGCTCTGACATCTCATATCTTGAAAGTCGGAATAATCTTTTCATGTTCTGAGTGTTCCAGTCACAGTGGTTGTTGTGGTGTTAGTTTAGACGGGAAAAACAAAATGAAAAGAGTAATGGCAATTATGGTTCCTCTGTGTTTTGTGGAGCCCTCAAAGAGCCCAGTCTCTTTTAATTCAAAGTCTTCCAAAAACTTCACAAGTCTCACTTTTAAATGATATTTAACCGTCCCACCATGACCAGCATCTTAAAAGCCAGCTGACGACTTAGCAGACGGAATCTTCTGAGACGGAATCCAAGCATTCAGTGCACAGACATATGCTATTGCTGAATTTGCCAACTGAACGGTCCCATATGAATCAAAATCCAAATGATTACAAGAGTAGCCTAAGTTGCACATATATCTGGAACAAACTGTGTGAAATATTGAACAGAGTAAACACAAGCAAAACCATCTGAAGCTTGGAGAGTTAGTTTCTGAAGCTGCTTTGAATAGTGTCTGCGCTGCATACTGTAGCTGTAGTCAGATTGAGTGCTTTGGCTGTAAATAAAAAGAAAATCATCTGGCTACATTTAATCCTGTAGAAGCATGACTGCATCTGAAATACATGGGGTCTGGTGACTATACGAAGGACCCATACACTTCTCTATCCTGCCCTGCACGAATATTAACCTGAATTACGATTTCACATCCCCCATGTTAGCGTATGAGAGTCGTGCTCATCGAAAGAGGTTTTAGTTGTTATTTTTCTCCGCATAAATCAGTTACACTATGATTCGGCCGCGTGTGGAACTAAACGGAAACCTTAATCCACTGCATGTTATTAACCTACTTGACACCTCAGCCAAGGCATTCTTCATCTTCAAAGGACAAAAAAGGCAGACCAAAAAATATAAGTTCGAGAAAAAGGCAGGAGATGTCACTAACTGGAGAAGGAAAATGGCGGCACTCACTTTAAAAGGCCAGTCTCGGATTAAAAACACTTTAAAAAGGAGGACCGTGGGGAGAGAGAAGATATCGTACCGCTGAAATATTGTTGAAATACATCAACAAGTATTTGTCAGCATACAATCACTTTTTTTTTTTTTTGCCATCTATCACTTTAAATTCTTACTTGTTTTAAAAAAAAATGAAACTATGCATACCGGAGTGTCATTCAGTTATCCGACAGCTTACAAATGATGGGTTACAGTGATAGTCAACTGTCATATCACATCGTGGATATGAATACAATTTGTGCCATAGTGGATCAGGAGAACGGAGAAGTTTGTGTTGAACTGCTTGTGAACTCCCGGACAGGTTGTGACAATTTTGGCAGCGCAGAGCCATCAACTTCACAGCGACTGTTCAAAATAATATCACCTCTGACACAGGGAACATACATGTATACTTCATGGTACATTTGTGACTGGCAGAGGTGCTCCCTTCCTGTCTGAAATGGTGCCAGTACCATTTCTGCAAAGGAAAAACATTCTCCATTCACCTATAGGTCTGTGTTCATTGTAGAATTTCATAAAGCATACCTCTCCTATACAGACATTAGCCTACAGGCTAACGATGGCAATTATATAACCGTGATTTATGATAGCACCAGTTCTCAATTTATATTTTTGTTGCAGTGTGTAGGTGGCTGATTGCTTTGTACTCCTCAATTTCGACGGGGGAGGGGGGGGGGGTATGTGTGGCTGAATGAAGGATGTTAAATAATTACCTAATGAGTCCATTGTCCTGATAATTAACGTCTGATCTTATTGTTCATTAGCGCTTTGAGCGGTTCGTGGCCCGTATATCTGCCCTTTCATCTGCTGATCTGTGCAGCTCAATTAATGAACAACAGCTCCTTCTCAACACCCCTTGGAGAGATGCAAGGCTGCAGTTAAATGAAGGGAAAATCTCCCAATCGGGGGGACATCCGCGCCCCAAAGAGGTCGGAAATGGGGAATGCGCTGGTCTGTTCCCGGCACGACGGCAGTCTTACGCCCGCGTGAGTGACTGCCTGCATAACTCTGCGCTGCTTCTCACCCTACCTGCCCACCTCACTGGATCAGCAACAAAGAGATTGCTTGATGCGGATCATACCGTCCTACACAGGTGTGATGAGATTAAGTGCTCCCCTATTGCTACTGTCAGTAAAACAGTAAAAGGCTGGCGTTTCACATTTTTGGCAGTTATAATTGTGGCTTTTTGCCTACCAGTAGCATGGCATATTTGATTTACATTTTTAATGATGCTTTGTGGCAGGGGTTCAAAAGGAAGTGCTGCAAAAAATTTTGATTGCCCCCAGAAGCCAGTATGAGACGACCCCCCCCCCCCCCTCGCACAGGCACACATACATATACACCCCCACAACCCAAACAGCGCGCCCAAGAAGATGAATGGCCGCTAAATGGCGATAAACTGATGAAATTTCGAGCGCAGCTCGATGTCTTGAAGAGTAACCTGAAATATCGCCTGAAATATCAGCCGCCATTTCCCAGCCCAGCCCCCTCACACCAGAATATGACACAGAAGCACAGCGGGAAGGTTTCAAAGAGATTTCTGAGCAAACGCTGAATCTCTTAGCATTGTTTGTTACGCGCATTGTGCGTGTTTCTTTTTTTCAGAATAGCTTTTCTATAACCTCTTAGTCCTGGTCTTCCATTTTCTCGTCCCCATTCCGAGTCAGAAAATTAAACTGAACTACAAGCTGGTCCCAGCCAAACGCCGTTAACTGACTTTCTCTCTCTCTCCCTTTTTCTTTGAGAACCCTTTGATGTTAGCAGGGGGGCTTGTGCTCTCTCAGTGATGGTAACGAATGATACTTTAAGCGATTCTTTTTTATCCGGCTAGCTTAATGAAAGATTAATGGGTTTGATATTTTTCCTTGTTTATGTTTTATTTAAAAAGTAAGCCATGGTCCTTGGAACCTGTTAAAAGCTCCTCGGCAGCCCCGTCTAATGATTTTACGGATCAGCAGAGCCCCCGTCTCTCCCCTTGAATGTGCACCCAAATAAAAGCATATGTGCCAGTTGTGTCTCTCACAACCGCACGGCCTCCCCCGTGGACAGTGGTGTCCTGGTGCACAGAGTTCACCAGTGTGCCAGTGTCGGCAGCTGGGTGAAGCATGTGCACAGCAGCTTCCCTTACTGTGCTTGCATTGTCTTATCCTCCGTGTCACATGGTCGCTCAGTAGCTCCCCTCTGTCACTCCTGAGCACTGCAGTCACAAAACAACACATTTTACACATTGGTGAAGAGAACATATAATATGCTGATAAATTGTATGATATGATTGAAATTCAGTGGATCATTACCATGTGTTATTGAAACTTAGCGTTAAATTTTATATGCACCTCGTACTATGTTCCGGGTCAATTTCACCCGATTGTTTGACGTCTCTTAAAAACCAGTTAACCTTATTTTTTTCATTTGACAATCTATGATTTTTCCTAATTTGTTGGGATTAAATAGTAATATACAATACAATAAACATAATGCTATATTTTCAAATGTCCTGTGCTAACCTTGTATACAAAGGTGTTGGAGTCATTTTTGGGTTAGCTGTATAAAATGTAAGAAAATATACAAACCCCAATTCCAAAAACGTTGAGACAGTATGTAAAATGCACACAAAAGCAGAAAGCAGTGATTTGTAAATTGAAAACAGTACAAAGAAAAGATATTTAATGTTTTAACAATTAAAACTCAATCAAACTTATCAACTTTATTGATTTTTGTAAATATACGCTAATTCCGAATTTGATGCCTGCAACACGTCCCAAAGAAGTTGGGACGGGCAAAAAAGACTGGGAAGTTCAAAGAACACCTGTTTGGAGCATTCCACAGGTGAACAAGTGATGCTATGATGACTGGGTATGAAAGGATATCTGAAGACTCTTGATATCTTATTTTCAGGTACTCTTACCAGCGATACTATAACCTCTCTGCATTTGAATGGATCTCAATGGGAATTGGAGGGTGCGACTAGATTAAGCTGTAAATTACACTGGAATAGTATGGAACCCACAGTTGACTAAATGGCTGTAAGTCATCAAGGGTCTGAGGTATCAAACAAGCCTCAAACCATCACTCTGCTGCCAGATATGAAGTAGATATGGATGTATCACTTTAAGGGTTGTTTCTCCTGACTCATTTTCCCATTGAACTCAATGAAAACATAAGTCAGGAGAAACAACGCTTCAAGTGATCCATCCATATCTACTGCATATTAGATATGGCAGCTGTACTGTTCTCAATTAAATATTATGTAAAAGAGAATTTACAAATCACTGGTTTCTACTTTTATGTGCATTTTTACATACTGTCCCAACTTTTTTGGAATTGGGGTTTTGTACAACCTTTTTTAGTTTTTGTGAGTAATTCTGGTGTCAATTTCCCATACAGGTTTTAAACTTCACAAACTTTCACTTCAGGCGGATGCTTCATCACAGATTTTTTAAATCTAGGGATCTAGGGATAAAAGGCTAGTCAACAGAAAGTGTCAAAATCTTTATATTACAATAGTTTTGTGTCAGTTTAAACTTTTGGAGTTAATTTGACCCCAAAGATAAAAGGTGTCATAAAATATGAACATAAGCGTATGATGAATATCACATCTTGCCATCCTGGGTCATGACCAGCCTTTGAACTGAGGAGAGATATTGTGTCTACACAGATGAAATCGGCTTTCCTAGTCCAATAAAATAAATATCTTCCGCCAGCATTCATAACCTCATTCTTTTCTTATAATCTGAGTAGTTTATGGCAAAGTCTGGGGAAGGTTGTGTCTGACTGTTTTCACAAACCTTTCATTTGAACATGATATCCCACGGTAGTTTAACATGGTCCTTAGTGCCGTATTTTTTGTAATTAGAAACAAATGATGGTTTTGATTGGAACAGCCCTTTCATTTATATTGAACAAATTCAAAGTAGCAGCAAAGTATTACCCAGAATAGTAGCACAAGCATTTTTCTGTACGGTCCTACTGCCATTTCCCATGCAGTTTTCATGCTGTTTTTTGTTATTTTTTAGAACATTTTCAACAGAAAAATATACATTTTATGACTTTTGAAAAAGTGCCAATGACATGTGTAAATTCTGTCCCTGGTAGAAGTAGCAGTAGTGGTGGTAGTATCACTACCATTTAAAATTATCTGTGGGCTATGGACAGTGTCTCCAAAACCCATATAGTGACGCATGCAGTACAAAACTGCTAAAGTCTATTAAAAGATAAACATACGTATGTAGAACAAGCTTTAAGCTTCCATATTACCATGAGAAGTTTCATAGTTGACCTTCAATATGCACATTGTGGTAGCATGTTTTAATCACGTAGGCTACATGGTAGCAGGACTATTGTTCAATGTTCAAATTATGTATTTCATTGAATGGTGCATTTAAAGAGATACCTGTCTTATGTTATAATATGTTGAACAAAAACATTGTTGCTGCCTGTTCTTTCATATCTCTAATCAGTTTCAATTATCATGAACAATCACAATTATTAAATCACTGCATAATTATCCACTTACTCCTTGCTTTACACGGCTGTATTGATAATTGGATACATGGCTAAGCTTAAAGAGTAAGTGCACCCACTGTATCACCCTATCACTGCCTACTAAACCATTTTGAAAAATAATTTGTGGGGGTGAGCGAGGGAGAGGGGTGGGGTCGGAGGAGCGAGAGAATTGAACAGGACGCCACGTTGTTCCGGTTTAAAAACGTGGAGCCGAAATGAAAGTAACTTAGTGGGTCTAACCAATCAGGTGCCGGCTGTTTCCGTTGTGGGCGACAACAATTATCCATATGACGTAGAGGTACCTCCAAAGAGGTACTCTGACATCACGATTGGGGCGGGGGCAGTGTGGGGAGCAGAAAGGAAAATTCAACCATTAGCGGCAGCACAAAGACACCTTCCTACCAGTTTCTTACGATATACAATATTATTTCAGAATTGTTGAAATAACGGAATGCATGAATAAGTTTCGTTATAAGGTAGGCATATAAACACGTTTACAGCGGGAAAAATAGTGATCTAGGGTGTACTTACCCTTTAAGCAGCATACCTGGCTTTTGTAGAGCAATCAATTCTGTATCTGCACATGTACAGCTTTTCCATGAGGACATTTGGCTTGAAAGGACACTAGTCTGGTTCCCCTGGGGGCGTGTATGATTATATGGCAGGCCACATATTGTCTGTTCTCTGTGAAAATTCTAGAAATTCTGCAAGAGCCTGCAGCATAAAAAGAAAAAAAACATTGCAGGGAGACATTTCAGTGCTTTTTTTTGGTAAAGAGATGTCATATTTATATAAATTCTACAATCAGTATTGGCTGTAACATAACTATGGAATGACATCCATATTTCCTTTTTGGAAACATTGTAGCATGTGATTACTGATGACAGAACTGATGATTAGTATAGGTTCCACTCTTAAATCGTTCTGACTGCTGTAGCCAGGTGCAAAGGAACATACGTAATTTAAAGCACGAATGACAGATTTAAACCATATCCTATCCACCCAAAAAAAGTATGTGTGTTTGTGTGTGCCCCCTATTTGTGTTCACAATAATTACTTTCATATGCTCAAATGTGAACAATTACATAGAGTTTTGTTCTTGTGCAATCATATGAAAATGGAACCTTGCTTATCTAAACAATGCAAGCCGGTAGAATATATCTCTTTAACCCACCAGTACACTCCAGAGAGTGAGGAAGAGGAGGTTGTTGTAAGGGTGTGTGGCAGACTGCTGCTAACTCTGAAAGTTTCACACAGACTGTTTGGGTCAAGCTAATTGAGCAGTTCCAGTGTCAGGGCCAGTAATGGCTGCCACATGGAGATTACAGGGGCCGGAAATAAGCCTCAGTGCTTATCATGTGCATAGCAGGGCTGGTAAACACAATCAGTAGAGGGGTGAGGTCCTTGGCTGATATCACAGCGGGAGAGGAAAACTTTACCAAATTCGAGTCAAAGAGCAAACTGCCCCTGTCACCTTCCTCTTTCCTCCTGTGTCCGTTGTTGCTAAACTATCTGTTTATGAAAGCGTAATTGGGAGTCTAAGTAAGAATAGCCCTGGAAAACACAACGGAAAAAGTAGGGAAAAAAAGAACAAAGAGTGTGTTATTGCAGAGATTACACGGATAATCCTTTGAAATGGAAAAGATCACACAACTTATGATGGGAATCAGAGTGAGCCTGCGCTACGTTTTATCAAAAAGGAAGAGAAACCGGTACTGATGTGCTGGAAGTCTAGAAACCATAACATCCGAGAGAGAGAGAGAGAGACGAGAGAGAGAGAGAGAGAGAGAGAGAGAGAGAGAGAGAGAGAGAGAGAGAGAGAGAGAGAGAGAGAGGAGAGAGAGAGAGAGAGAGAGAGAGAGAGAGAGAGAGAGAGAGAGAGAGAGAGAGAGAGAGAGAGAGAGAGAGAGAGAGAGAGAGAGAGAGAGAGAGAGAGAGAGAGAGAGAGAGAGAGAATGTGTGTGTGTGTGGTAGAACAGTGTACGTGGATGAGTGGGTGTGTTTGTGCGAGACAAATGAGTAAGAGTGTAAGTGAAAAACACATCAAAGTATGTGTGAAAGTGTGTGTGTGTGTGCGCGCGCGCGCGCGCGCGCGCGTGGTGTGTGTGTGTGTGTGTGTGTGTGTGTGTGTGTGGGTGTGTGTGTGTGGTGTGTGTGTGTGTGTGTGTGGTGTGTGTGCATGCGTGCCTGTGTGTGTTTGTGTTTTGTGTGTGTGAGGGAGAGAAGGATAAAGATTGTTGCCAGAGAGACAGGTTGAGAGTGGGCATGAGTAAGATAGGGAGGGAGAGAGCGAGAGAGACTTGGTAAAGAGCACATACGAGCGAGGAATGGAGGAATGGGGAGAATCAGGGAAGAGGGCGGTGCATGTAATTTGTGTATAGCTTTCAAGAGAAGCAAATCCTGTTATTTTCAGTCTGCAGCAGAGAGCTGATACTGTCTCCAAAGACACGTCTCCTCCTTTTTTAGTGCAACAAATGATGTGTGAATCTAATGATAATAAGGATTTTTTTAGCCTTTAAGAGAATGTGACAACGCTGCCAAACTCACAACTTTCATTTCCTTTGTCAGCACCCTTATCGCCCTTCAAGTAATGTGCAGTTCAGCATTTTCTCTTAAGTTGCTGGTGAACAGGATCTATCATAGTGGGAACCTTGCAGAGTCTATGTTAGGGTTAAAGGGTCAGCCGACAGTCCTCAAAAACCGCTTTGAAGAGCTCTTCAGAATTTGCCCTTGTGTTGGACATTGCTCAAGTGGACTATTGTCCAAGAACGATGTCAGTCTTTTCAGAAAACAGTACATTACAGACGGGGAGATATAGGTTTTACTACTGCTGCTACTACAACTATGACTAGTGTTACTCCTGGAACTACTGTTCCACCAAAGTAAAATAATCATCAAACTTAGTAAGTATCACAAGTTTTATCATCCCCTATCCCCCATTTTTCAAAGAATTAACCGTTCTGAATTATTAAACGGTTATGACAGCAATGACCACAAAACCTCTTGTAAGCATTCTCTGTACATACTTTCATTTATCTGACGTTGAACAAACAAACAATGGCAGCTGTGATGCTAATCACATGACCAGCCTATATTTATCGTGCAGACCAGGCCTCGCGTTGAAGTCGGCGGTAACACGTGAGTGTTGAGAGCACTGAACCCGTCGGACCGGTGCGGTCCGAGGCACGGCGGTCTCCGTACGCCCGCGGCGAGGCTGAGGATCGCGTGTTTGTGTGGCTCCTGTCAGAGCCGCTCCTGTCAGAGCCGCTCCCAGCTCCAGGGCCTCTGCCTGGCTCACTCTGATTTACGCTCCAGTCAGGTAATTACAGAGGTGCCATCTACAGGAGCTGTCGGGTTCACCTGTCGGGTTCTGAGCTGTCGGGTTCACCTGGGGTGAGGCAGAGAGTGCACAGACATGGCCCCACGTCAAGAGTCATTTCATTTATGCTCTTACCCACGTCAAGAGTCGCCCCGTCATCATGGCATCATTCCCCTCACAGGTCTGACATGAGGTTTAGCAACATATTTTCCTGTCAAGATGTCACCATTTTTTGGCAAGCCAGCAGTGATGCCATCATCAATAACGACTTGCGCAATGTGTAATACAATGAGTACTTGTAAGCGCAGGACATTTTTTGGGGTGCATTTTGGTCACAATGCGCCAGTGTTATCCAGTTGACATGATGTAAAATGCCTGCATTCCTTTCAGAGAAAATAAGCAGAACGGATACCAGTGAGGTAGGTGCCTGCGCTGAAATGGGAAAAGCAACAGATCAACTGCCATGTTTGGGTGGCACCCCAGGCCAGGTGAGAGGGATAATCACTTCCACCTCTGCGGAAGAGCGGAGAATGTGATTGGCCGTCACTTTGCGCTCCTTCGCCCCCAGCAGTCCGGCCTACCGATGCGGATCCCGTCAAGTCGCCGAGGGGGGTAAGCCCCACGATATTCTGGAACCCATGCCCCACAGACAGTGGCTCTCCCTCTCTTTGTGAGGGGAGGGAGCTCGTGTTTTTTCTTGGAGTTTTTTTCTCACAAGCTTTGTAGGCGAGATATGGCTCAGTTTTGATCTTTTTTCCCCATAGAGCACGGGGCCGTCCCGAGTCCTCGCGGTGGTGACTCTCAATCCGCGGCCCCCATTGTCTGGGGAAAAGCGACCTTCCTGGCCGGGCCTGAGCGGAGCACGGGGGGGGGGGGGCGAATAAGAAAGCGCCCACATGACTGTGACAAAGTGCTGCTCGCTCGGCGTGCTCACCATGACAACCTCGCCGAGGGGGAGCGGGCTGCCGGGGACCCTTCTGCTTTTTTCAGGGGGGACAATGGGGAGAGGCGAGGCTGTCTTAACCCCTGTGACATCCCCGTTGTCACCGGGTCAAATCCTTGAATATCAATGAACTGACTCGCCCCCTCCCCGCACCCTCCAAAGTCCCTACACTCACATGTGAGCCCCTGTGAGTCCACTCTGACCTCCCTTGACCAGAGCCCTCTACTCACTTCATTCATCTCAAAAGGGTATTTTCTTTAGAGGAAAACAGCCCTTAATGGGGGTACATCCATCTCCCCTTGCTTCACTTTCAGTACTCTCCTTCAATAGCGGGGATGGGAGTCACAACCAGAGAGCTCTCCTCCTTGTCCTCCTCACGCCAGGGCCCAATGCATACTTCCACCACTGAGGAAGAGAATCAGATATTTTGTGTCAAGTTGTAGAGGGCTTTTTTTGCCCTTTGATAGCACTTCACATCAACAAGTAGCGCAAGTGCTTTTGAAGGCCAACAATGGTACTTGAATGACGTGGGGTTCTGGGCAGTATTTGTTTATCCTCAGACAGACACTCACACACTCTTTTAAAAGATGTTAGCATAAGAAAATCTGAAGTGGGGAATGACAGGAATTTCAAAAATGTTTTCAGTGAGCAAAGCTATTGGAAGTTGGATTGAAGGAAAGTTTACTGAAAGGTATAGTGTACAGGGAATGTGCCGTAGGTAACAGAGAACAGAATGTGTGAGGCCTGCCCTTCACTTTGGTCTCGCAGCTGTTGTCCAGACAGCTTGTTCTAAGTGTGTTTTCCATGCTGTTGCCTTATGAGATAAGTTGGTGCTGGTCAGCTCCTAGCAGATTACTTGCTCCTGCCATTGGCCAAATTGTCATTATCACAAATAGGAAATCTTGGTACACATCAGCTTTCGGGAAGCTTAAATCTCGTCTTTTGTTTGCACTGATTATTCAAAGACCAAATAATCTTGTTGAATCAGACGTAATCTAAACAAAACTCCAAAAGAAATTCTAATACAGAAATAGACATGTACTTTAGATTTCGGTATTTCACAGATGCTTTCCAGAGCAATTCTCCCAGCTTGGAGTCATACGTACAATCCGTTTGTACAGCTAGGAAATTAACCCGCAATCTTTGAGTTATTAGCCCAGTTTCCTAACCATTAGGTGACACTACCACCCCCAATGTTAGCCGACGGTTGTCCTCTCAGACTCAAGCCCTATACACATGGCTTCCTGTCTGGCCTTGATGTCACATCATTTTGGGACACTGTCGTAGACCACTGAAAAACTACTAAAGTTTCATAAGGTAACACTATTGAAAGTTTACCAATTTATTCTGTAAGGTGTTTTTTTGAAGGGATTTGCGCTACCTGACTGCATCCTGGTAAAAACCTGAACACCAGAGATATGCAAAGTGGGCATACGCCTGGAACCCCGAGGGCAAATTAATGCGACCGTTCGAGGAAATTGCAAACAACTGCATTCTCGCGGCGTCCCGCGAACAGCCCCGACGCCGGGAGGGGGGGGGCAGGGAAGCGTGCGGCGTGGCGCGGCACGGCGCCGAGGGGCCCGTCGCGAGGGGCCCGTCGCGAGGAGCTGTGAAGCCGGGTTGAAACGGCGTTTCAGTCAGGCGACGGACGGTGTTCGGCACCGCAGCCTGCCAGCGCCGCGCCGGAGAGCTGTCGCGCTGTGAGCTCTCCTTGCGTTCGCGCTGTCATCTGTCACGCGCAGGCGACGCGGCCGTCTGCATTGCGGAGGAACGCGGGAGTGCTCACGCCCCGCGCGCGCTGACAGGACTTCAGTCAGCCTGGCGAAGACGCCGCTCCCTCTCCGCTTTCCTACCTGTCCCGCCGTTTGCTTACCCGCCACGTTTAGTGACATATCCTGCACGATGATGACGGACAGGGAAAAATACAGCGATCCTTATCCGTGCCTTAAGCACTGAATTAGTAAGGGGGCAATCGCGGTTGCGATTTGGTCTTGCACAAATGGTAAGCCTAGGCCTTGCACAGGTGCGTTTGAGGCCCAGCGTCTAGTTCTTATTGCTTTCTTTCTCAGAGTTTATATAGACTTTGACAGTTGAATGTGTAGCTTCCTTTCATGTGATCTGCCTTTGCAGAATCCGTCTTTGAGTTTGTTGAGAGCTACTTTAAGGAGTCGTCTGTGTGAGCCACAAGCATTCCTCCTTGGCTGTGCCTGGGAGTGGTGCAGACCTCCTGGTGAGCTCTCCCCTCCCTCCACTGCGCTTCTCACACTGAGACCTGTCAACGGTTTGAGACCACAATGTCCCTTTCACAGTGTTCCTCACACAGCCGGAGCCCAGCACAGCGCCCCCTGGAGCTGGGAGGAAACATACTCTACATCCACAGACATTCTGGTGAAAACCTTGGAGCATTACTTTTAAACTGACACAAATACAACACCTTAATTTAGGAAAAACTGTTATTTAAATGGGATGACTGGTTGTATAGACTTTACATTTGTGCAAGCCATTGGTATAGGGAGAAAAACATTAATATAAGAGATCCCACTGTCAACATAAGTGTTTTTTTTTGTCATAAGTGGTTTTTGTTATAAATTCAGCACCTAACATCTGTGTCACCATCCAAACTGCAAATGAAGAGTTTAATTGGCTAAAAGTGGTTTGCGAAGACGTCAGCCAGTATAAGTGCCCAGATGGAGCTTCTGTGTGGCAGAGGAGCCTCAGACAATTATCCCTGACAATAAAGAAGAAAAACTTTAGAACTAAACAAGCAGAACTAAGATAAAAACATCACATTCTGCTGACAGGAGCTGACTTGAATAGTGCTTTGTTGTTTGTGCATACTTCTTTGTGCTTGCATGTGTATATCTATGTGTTTGTGTTTGCACAAGGTATGTGTGAATTTTTTGTTTGTGTATGTGTTTGGGCCTGTATGATTTGTGTGGTATACATGATGTGCATGCAAGCATGTTTGTGTGTGTGTATGCTCATATCTATATGAATAAGAAGGTGGGGTACCTGTGTGTGATGTGCATACAACTGTATCGGTGCATGTGTGCATCTCAGTGTACATCTGTGTGTGTTGTTATATATGTGCATGGAAGTGTTGCTTGTGTGTTGCTGTGTGTGTGTGTGTGCGCATGCATGTGTGTGTGCATAGGTTTCTGTGTGTGTGTGTGTGTGTGTATCCGTGCATATGTACATACGCACAAGTATATTTATGCATGTGCGTGTGTGCATATGTGTGTGAAACCGAGAGAGAGAGAGAGAGAGGGTGGAAAACGTTCCCCAGCACCAGCAGTAATGAGATCCTGGGCACTGGAATTCTGATGGGTTTTATTATCTGAGCACTTTGCTGTGAGGATTAGGAGGGTGGCAGATTAGAGAGGCACAATCCTGCACTGCTAAGTCACCATGGCGAAAACCTTGCTTCCAGCTGACACTAGGCTATTCACATCCCCCTCCTCACAGAATCTCAAGTCACTCTCCTTTATGGATTCCACCCATTCTGCCTCATTTCAGCGTATGGGTGCCATGAGTATTAGTTATACTTCTCCCTCATTGCTTAAAGCTGCGTTTCCGTCTGACTTTAAACGGCTGCTTTCCTCCGTGATCAAATGCACTGTGCGTGCCGCTCTCTGTCATAAACTTCCCGTCCCATTAAACCCTGTTCAGTTATCACAGATTGTTTACCCTGTATAGCACTTTCCTCTGTGTGGGAGTGGAAGGGTGTTGCAGGTTTTACTGAGAATGACCACTTTCCTGTGGCCATTTTTTGTGCAAGATATTTGAAATTGGGGAAAGAACATTTTGGTGAGGGGGGTGTGTATGGAGTGGGCATAGTGTCCCTAACAGAAGATTAAAACAGGCAAAATCTAACTTCAAACAGAGCACCTATACTTGGTGTGATGTGTGCTATTCATATATTGTTTTCATGTCTGTTGCTGCAACGTTGTATTTGTTTCTTTACCAATACATCGGGTATTGGTAAAGAAACAAATAACACGTTGCAACAACAACTGCACTTGCAACAACTGAAATTGCAGGTGCCTCACTTAGGCCTTTGAGCGTAAGTCATCCTGAAAAACACTGAGAGAGAAAAAGAGAGATTCTGCAAGAAATCTGCGAAGAGAGAGAGAGAAAGGGAAGGGGGGAGAGAGAGAGAGCTCCATGCAAATGGGGGAAAAAAGAAAAGAAGAACAGGTTTATGTAAATAGTGTGCTCTTTCTGCTGTTGATTCTGATCTCACCGCTTAACCGCTGAGAGAGGTAGTGACTAGGAGCTGCTGCTGCTCGAGAGTGTCTGGGGGGGGGCTTGGGTGTCTGTTTGCAGTGGCTCTGAAGTAGGGGTGGATCTTTTTCCTGTGGACTGTAATCTGCCTGATCTCTAACTCCAAGTCGTTTCTCCCTTAACAGGAAAAAAATGCAAATAAACATATTCAGGGGCTCAGCACCACAGCCGCTACCAAACGCTTGTTTGATCAGGAGACAGAATGAAAGACAAAGCACTAAACATTTGAAAAAAGGTGCCCCCCCCCCCCCCCCCCCACACCCTCTGGGTGTCACTCCCCACTCTGCCCCCCCCCCCCCACCTTATGGGGAATGTGCTCATTGTTGTCAGCGGAGAGATCAGATTCTTATGTAATTACTGTCAACTCTGACAATCAAAGGGCACAGTGCACTAGCAGCTCCAGTGCAAAGAGAGGAGTGGACAGGGTGTGTGTGTGTGTATGTGTGTGTGGAGACGGGTGTGTGTGTGTGTGTGGCAGCGGGTGTGTGTGTGTGGGGCGGCGGGGTGTGAGAGAAGCAGTGCGTAGCAGTACAAGTAGTGCGTGATCCAGCGGCGCGAGACTGCAGCTTTAAGTCCATGTGAGAAGCGCGTTCTCGCACATTTGAGGTCGGTATCAAAAGCGTCCGTTTGCGATTTAAAATTGGCCCTGTCCTTCCACGCTCTGTTTTGAGTCAAACAGACCCTCTCTGATGTGGCGTCCGTGCGCGCGGGATCCCACAAGCAGCGATGTGAAGGTGTTTGGCAGGAAAACGAAGCAAAGCGACTAAGTGGATTTTCTCCGCGGTGATTCACACGCGTCTCTGTCATACGAGATCCCGCTGGAATATTCCAAACGCTCATTATTATTTTGTCCCCATGCCTCTGTGCATGCAGCACTTTCTGTTGTCCTTCCTGACTGCATTAAACCCAGTGGCCTATTATTTGTCTGTTTCCCATTTTAGCTCTTAGAGGACTTGCCCCTGCAAGGCATGATCTTGGGCCAGCTTCAGTGCCAAGGCCTGGAAAATTACACACATAAAAAGACATTTTACAATTCTCATCATACGGCAAATGGCATTATTATAAATACCATTATCATATATACAATATAATCATATATTACATATTATAATAATTATGATTTCATAATGGAAACATTATGGATGCAGTATATGAAATACTTCAACACACGCTGGAATTTCAGTTTGGAATGTTGCTCTCCGTGCTTTTTTTTTACTATAAACTTTTAACCACGGCAGCATCTTTACGGTCAGGCCTAAAGGTTTTTAATAGGGCCTCACATAGTGGGATACATGCTGTATTGTTGCTGCTTGATCGCTGATCTGAGCAGAATTCAGATCCGTTCTGCTGAAAACACAGAGAGGTTGCCGGCCTGTTTTTTTGTGCCTGTTAATAGTCACAGTGTTTCTGCCATTTATGCAAAGTCTCTATCAATTGTAGAATGCCATAATATATTTAGGCTTGAATTAAACTATTTTGACAGTAGATAACTGAGATGGAACTACTTTGGTTTTCGAGCCACAGAGCATTTCAGTAGGCACATGGAATTTAAAAACACCTCAAAGGTTCTTTATTTTGGTTTATTCGCTTTTTTAAATGTGCTAGTGATCAGCCAGTGGGTTACCATGGGTGGGCACAGAGGTGGACATAGGTGCAGTGCATTAGGACACGTGCAGTCACCCTTTCCCCCAACGAGTGCTGGATCTCCCCTGCTGGCGGGTGAGTGCTCATATAGCGCGCCCACACCGCAGTGCTCCGTGCAGGCAGGCCACGACTCGTAAACAGGTGCTGCAGGAGCAGCGGCCGATGAGGGCGCAGGCCGCCTTCAAAAGCCCGATCAAAGGAAGCAGCCCCAGCCGCCAGTCAATGAGACGGGCTGATTTATGTCACCTTGTCAATGTACTTTATAACTCAGAGGAGCAGCGAGCTCACAGCTACGCCAAAAGGTTTGGGTTTCACAGCTTCATTCGCGCCCCTTTGTCTTTACTGCCCTTTGCATGCTGCGAAACAGGCATGTTTTCTTCATTTTTGTTGTGTATACGCTCCCCGCGCGATGACCTTTCTCCTTTTTCAAATACCAACAAGTCGGGTAGCCTTTAGGTTAACCTGCATAGTTTTAGGCCTTTAGACGAACAGGTCCCCACAGAGATAGCAAAGACTGTCAAAAAGCACAAGGATTTATGTAATCTGCACGTGCAGTCCCGTTGAGTTGGAATGGGGGGAAAAAACGAAAACCAAAAAACACCGTTGGTTAAATAAAACGTGTGAAGCGGCTCGAACAGGCCCTCACTCAAACACGTTTTTTGAGGGAGCACCTCGTCTCTATTTTGATTAACCCAGCAGTTACGGCTGAAGGTGGGCGTGCAGCGACTGGAAAGCGAGTGCTTAGCAGCCTATGGAGGGAGCCCCCTGAAACAGAGGCGTCGGAGGGGAGCAGCCAGCGGGGCCGAGAGACGCCGATCTGAGGACTGTCACCCCCGGCCAGATGCCTGCTGCCAGATCCCCCGCTAGGAAAGACAAAAAGCGGCGCCTCTCGCACAATCGCCGGAACCCACCGGGGGGTGGGAGAGGGGGGGCTGCAGCACCGACAGTTCTTAATGAGCCCCTTGCCCCGTCTAATAACCTCCCGAAACCTCCAGTCACAGCGAAAATAATAGCGGCAACGCAGGGCAGAACCGAAGGAGGACGTCCCCGTTCATCATCCTATTTCAGTACAGCGACATCTGAGGGGCGCGGAGTCGAGATATCATCCGCCTGGCGGATCCAGCACAAAGCACCTGTAACGCTAACTGTACAAACCTGCGACGTGTGCCCGTTCCTCGCTAGGCTCACATGCCCCTCGGTCCGTACTTTGAACAAAAATATGCATTAAAATCTGCAGCTGAAGCCCATTGAGACATAGAGCTGGATAACCTGGGTAAGGAGGAGGGAGGTTGTGTGTGTAGGGTCGGGGGTGTCAGGGTGGAGGGGGCAACTGTCATTTATATTTAACCTTCCCAGACACCTCCGGGGCTGTAGTCCAGGTGGCCCAGACTGAAACCCTCCAAAACATTCACATTTTTTTTTGCAACACAAAGTATCTATAGACGATGCTCCACTTTGATTCGGCAACAGCGTGGCAGTGAGTCATGTGTGTTTGACTGTTAAAACGGGTTTGGCTGATGTTGGAACTTGAATGCCCTGTGGGGAGAGCACATATTTAGACTCATCCTGCAGTGTTATTGTACCGCGTATATATGCTTTTATCCCACCGAGAAGCAACTTGCACGTAAAATGTTTGCTTAGGTCTAAAAGTAGCACCTTATTTTTTTAAAATTCCTTTTTCACAAGGAATAAGTGTGAAAAAATCAAATTTTCACACTTATTCCTTGTGAAAAACATAAACTTTGCTTCATGAAAGTGTGAGTAAAGGTTATGGTGGAATGGAGGGCGTGGACTACCCAGGGGGCATTCTGAGATGACTGAGAGCTGTTGACATCAGCATAGTCAAGATAGGGTTGTTGTACTCTGAGTAACATTTTAGCCATCATTAATTTTCACAGTCGTACCACATTTTTTAGAGTTATGTTCAGCAGCCATCCAGTTCATCACACTCAAAATAATACCTCAACAGCCATTTTGTGACAAAACTCTATTAAATTCTGATTTGATTCGAATGCCTCAGGTGTGGTGTCTGGGCCAATAGTTGAATATTGATTTGAGTTCCCTGTGCAGTCCAGTTTAACATGACAAACATACACAGGGGGCTGTGCAGCAAAGCGGCTCCACAGTTGTAACATCACCTAGTAAGTGATTTCCTTCTCTTTGACATATGTAGTCCCCTCTTTCGTACACCACTTAGCAAGCCTGTTATCCCATGTGTCAGTTGCGTAACAGAATACAATTTTAGTCAGTTATAATCATTGTAGACATTATACAACGTGGAAATGTACTAACATGCAATGCTCAGATGAATTTGCTGATAAACATATGATGATGATTCAATTGTTTCACTAACACAGTGCAGAATTGTGTCATATTTAAATTTGAAAAACAGATATATTTTTTGCTTGTGCAGTTTTAGTTAATATATTTCTCTTGAAATACTTATTGACAAGACTTTCAATGATTTATTGCCCTAAATATATTCAATTTGGGTGAACCACACAATATAAAGGAAACATAACAGTCTATAAAGGAAACATAGATTATGTCAGAATGAAGACAGTATTTCAACAACACATTGAAAGGGACACATTGATTAATTCAGTAATAAGTCATTCTAACTCTATATTTAACTCCCTGTTGTCATGTCTTATCTCTTGCGGCAGTGGGGTGTCTGAGTCAAACAAAATTTCAACAGCATGCCTTTTGCTGTCAAGATTCCCCACTATCAAGCACGATGTTCCATTTTTGACACTGTCCATAGATCATACTGCACAATAAGAACATTCATACCTTGAGATATACAGCCTTCACAGCAAGAAAAATCTCAAAAAGCAAAAGCGCACAATATGTAATAATATAACTTGGAGATAATGCACATTTCAAGATCATTGTGACTGAACTTAAAATAACTGAAAAAGCAACATTTAGAACACACGTAAATATCCAACTCGTGTAATGTAGCTATATGTTATCAGTACATTTTATAGTTTGCGAAGCCTGCTTGGCTCAGCTCAAATTTTACGTATCGCAAAGCAGAATACGCAATTATTGGAAGCTTTAATAATCATGTAAGTACAGTGATGTTTAAGCAGTTTTTAAACTAGATCTAGGCAAAGCTTTCAACCACATGAAGAGGACGTTATTGAAAAACTCTGGATTAGTTTAGTACTACATGTTTTTGATCCCAGGAGCACATGCAGCTCTCTCAAAGGGGGATATCTGTTATTTTAGCTTCTTTCTATGAGAAATAAGTTTAGTTGTGTGTTAAGTGTATTTTGCTAAATTTTTCCTTACAAACCTGGATTTGAGAGTGCAAAAGAAGGCATTTACCGTAGCCTACATTTAAAAGTGACAACAAATGTTCTCTGCCAGTAGAAAACAGGTGTTTCAACAGAAAAGACCCAAAGGCCCAAACA
>CM056376.1:18686579-18794524 GCA_029718625.1 Synaphobranchus kaupii
TATAGATATCTCCTATATGTGCTCTGAAACTGATCCTGGATTCACTCAGTAATTTAACAATGCGGGCTGCAGTCAGCATCTTGCAATTGTCCCAGGCGTTATCTTAGAAGTAAATCACCCCGCAGTTTATCAATTTAAAGCCCATTATTTTATCCATTTTCATGGCCGCTGCCATTATGAACACTGGAGCACGTTATTCTAACAAAGCGATGATCTCGCCAGTGCGTGTGCAAAAGCCGTTCGCTTGAGACCAACTCGAGAAATGCTGTGTGCTACCCAGGGCTTAACAAAAATGACAGCTGTAAAGACCCATTTACTGACACTGCAGTTCGCCAAGCTGCTAAACTCAATGGAGGATTGTACGTTACAAAGGCAATGACATTTCATCACTGCACCCTGTCAAGGATACCCTAATCAATCATTGCTAAAATAACCATTTCGCTCCTTTTATGCCTCTCCGGCTCAATACACACCTAATTTAAATCGCCCGCTTCAACCCCGCCCCATTCAGAAGAACGGATCGCGCATCCTTCCAGAGTTAATGCACAGTCTGTGTTATAAAGCATTCCTGACGGATTCTCTGTTGGACTCATTCCAAGCGCAGATGGGAATGACAGTGCTTAAGGATTACCGAGGGACAGCGAGGACGAGCTCAAGAGGGAGCCACTTGCTTTGGCTCAAACATTATGTGGGATAATATTTAAGTATTTAAGGTCCAAGGTGACATTTATAAGCTCGGCACATCACCGCCCCTCCACGCGGCATCTGTTTGACCGTAAAAGTGTAATGGAATTCATGCAGATACATCACAGTTCAGTACGGTCAAGCCTCATAAAGGTTTACTCGAGGCTTTTCTTGCTATTGTTGCTATGATGTTAGCCATTTATTAGACAGGACAAGCTTGAAAAGTGAAAAATAAAATGCACTGAAAATATAGTCCTGCCTTCCCCGTTGCTGAGTGTACGCTCAATGCAGACGCGCGCATGCGTGCGCAGGCTCACAAACCCCGTACGCCACACCCACAGATCGACTGAAACGCATGACGCAAAACTGCCGACCTCAGATAACCTTGCTACAGTATGGCATGTGCACGGACACCCTGCTGCATGCACTGTGCACACATATACGCGCGCGCACACACACACACACACACACACACACACACACACACACACACACACACACACACACACACACACACACACACACACACACACACACACACACACACACACACACACACACATGCTATGCGACGAGAGGTCTCCTGCCCATTCAGGAATTTTTGAGCTTATACCCACAAGAGATCCAGCCACACCCTCATCCCATCCCATCCCTCCCTTCCTTAGTCTCTCTGTCTATTGCACAGCCTCAGCTCTAGCTTTTCTCCTGGCAGGTCTATGCTGATCAGCAAGCTGACATCACTGTTTTTCCTGCAGACTCACCCTCATACACATTAGTGTCTGTAAATCACAGCTGGCTGAAGCATTTATGGCTCGAGCAGCGCTCTGCACCAAAGGATTTCGCCAAAATGCCTTTGAACAGAGCGGGAGAGTGAAAAAGTAAAAACACAGCAGGTGCCACCTTACTTTGCGCAACCTCGAGTGGCAATGACACAAAGTCAAACCCGAGGGGACGTGACACAGCATAACTGGAAAATTGAAAAAAAAAACTGAAAAAAACTGTTCATTTTTCTTGTATTGTAGTATGTGAAATGCCATGTTAAGAAAACAGGATTGTTTCTAAAGCAGTTTTGAAGGTACTGAGGGGATCTGGCATGACCAAGATGATGAGGCAGATTTTCCAGACAGTGCAATGGTGCAAAAAAGCTTAATCACCCATTGTTCTGTCACCCAATCATTTATTTACACGTAAATACTATAGTATATATTTCTCCAACTGTTGTGTACAAATCCTATTTTTATCTCCTGGATTAAGTATGAAAAAATGAGCACACATATGCACTTAAAATTTTGATGCAGTATCTTGTGGTGCCTAACTGATTATAGAGCAATACATTATCGATAGTGTTCTGAAAACATCTTTTGGATAGTTCTCAAATATGTGAAAACATAGAAACAATTTTGACCAGTTACTAAATTGAGGCCACTCTCGTAAAGATCAGTATACCAAATGTGCAACATCTCCTCTTGCAATACTGCATAGAACCTAATTTACTGTAACCTGGGATGCCAACATGAAATTATACCTAAATAACACTGGTACCTATATATACTGTCAAATAATATGTTTCTTGTTAGGTCAAGCAAGATTCCTTGCACGCCACTGACAACCACAAGGTATATCTTATCTGTGATATACCTATGAATAAACACAGACTATAATGAGGTAAAGAAAAAACGCTGAATATGGCTGTGCGGTGGCTAGCCCGCGTCATCTGGGTGAGACGGCACAGTCCTTCACGGAGTAATTGAGAGACTGCAGCACGATTTCACCTCAGACCTGCAGAGAGACTAGGCCTGAATAAGCAAGAGGGTTATAATGGGAGCCTCTGCAGGGAGCGTCTGGCCAGGGCAGGAGGGGAGGGGCCACGCCTTGCTCGGTTGTGTCTCTCGCGCAGACTGTGTGGGCCTGTCAAGCGGCAAAGTGTAAATAAGGAGAATGTGCCGGCTTTTTCTCTTGTGCACACATGGGGGCAGCCATACTTACTTACTGTACAAGGCAAGCCCATGCTCTGTGGTAACCTATTGAGCCGATGGATGTTAATCTGGCCATTTTGTGTGAGAAGCAGTGCCAAAATTTTAATTGTATTTTTAGGGGTTTTAACTGCATGTCATATGTAATTAAAAAATAATTTACTATCTATTTTCTTTAACTTTACTCTGCTGCACCGACTTTCAATGAAATGCAAGGTTGAATATAACATAATCAACAGCAGGGTGCCGTATAACTGCCAATTCAAAAGAAAAATGTACAAATTAAATATTTAAAATATATGAACCTATAAACAAATAATTTCTGTTGACTATCATAAGGAAGCCCCTCTCTGCGGGAGAATTAAGTGTATAATGTAAAAGTTGCTTAAAAGTAAGCAAGACATTTCCCTCTGAAGTGGTCCAGGCCTCTTCCTTTCTTGTGTTTCACAGAACACTTCACACCCCTCCGATGTTGTAAAAAGGACGATCCAGAATCAATCACGCCCTGTTTCTTTACCTACACGGTTACTCTGCAGATTCACTTTGGGAAATTAAAAATGCAACTTCAAGTGCTCAAACTCTTGAGTGATATTATGCATAGCTGAGAGATAGTGTGCCTTCTTTGTGTTTGAATAGTTGATGTGGCATCCCATTCCAATGTTTTATAACCACCTTTAATAGCTTAATCCAGCCTCCACCATGAGTGCTGTGATGGTAGTAAGGAACATAAATAACATTAATTTTGGTGGGAGATGCATCTGGTCTCTAATTGTTCTGTCCAGTGAATCAAGGTCTCTACATTTTGGAGGAAGTTCATCGCATATTATTATTTATTTAGGATTGGCCAAGCAATCAATGTACTGGTTTTAAATAATGCTCATAAACACGGATGTTATGTTTCATTAATGACATACATGCATGAAAATTCACATGGGAAACAAAATCATGAAGAACAACTGAAAATACACTTTTCGTGGGTGCAACTACATCCCTTACAACACTTTAGGTAAAAAGAGAGGTACTGCTATTCACTACTGAGGATGACAGTAAGTCAGTCAAGACAATTAGTCAGTAAGTGACTGTAAAAATTAAGAAGACTCCTACAAATTGTGCCAGTTGCAAAATCTCTCAGACTCATGTCTGGTTGAAAGAACCCCTGGAGAAAGATGACAACTTTTCTTAATTAGATGTAATAGAGCTATTACTGCAGGGTCACACCTTATGGGACGACAGGACTAAACAACAGACTGGGCGATTTTGCTGTGAGTGCGCCTCGGGACTGTTACGCTCTCCCTTTTGATGAGAAGGAAGGGGACGTATGCAGGGTAATAACAACAGCAGCAGACGGCCAGCACACTGCGGGCCTCCCTGCAGCATTGGTGATGCGGAGGAGGAGGGGGGCAGAGGGGGGCAATGAGATTATTAAAAGGACTGGGGCTAGACTGATCCACCCTATGGAGACAGATGCAATATGAGTGGTTGGTGCCGTCTTATACAGTATACAGTATTTTGAAAAACAGAATTGCTGTAACCGGAGAAATGTGGCTGGCTTACCTTCAGATTTTTTTTAGTTTAATGTAGACATAATAGCCCGTCACAGACCATAGCCTACTCTCTAACTCTAATTTGAAGCTCAAGATTCTCGCAATTTGTTTCAGTGTAAGCGCATATATTTCTATATAAGCAGTATTTACAGATAGACCAATTTCAAAGCGCGAAAATAGCATAGCAGTACCTGTACGAATCTGCTGAGCTGCGGTTGCTTTTTAGGTGTTGCCGGGGTAACGTTAACGAACAACTGAGGTACTTTGGATTGTTTCCTCTGTGTTCTTTCACTTCAGCCTAAAATAATCAGGCTGACTGAGTAAACAGATCTACAATGCCCTCTGCTGGACAAACTTTGAGTGTTTTTCTCCCCATTGGGAGTTTATAAAATTTTATTATTATTATTATTATTATTATTATTATTATTATTATTATTGACCTCGTTTGTCTTTTTGTGGAGGCCTGGTATTTGCGCGATTTTCCTTCTGGTTCTCTGTACAGCATTTTTGAGATAGTTCTCTGTAAAAGCGCTATACAAATAAAATAGGCTGATGTCGGCTATAGTGACAATTTGAAGCATTGAAAAAATGGCTTTAGGCTACAGTTTCTCTGTAAACACGTCGCCTACATCTCATAGGAATAAAGAGAAATAAAATGACACTGCAGCTGCTGTCCCCCGCTCTTACATTAAGATAAACTAACACATTCTTACATCGACCTGCTGCAGGAAATACATTTGGTCCAATATGTAAATATGTAGACCAAGAGGTAATGCGAATTGAGTGCGTGGTGTTGCAATCGTAACCAATGAATGCTGCGTTCCATTTGACCTGGGAAGTCGGAATTTCCGAGTTCCCAGTCGGAAATTTCACCTGGAACGCCCCCTGAAGTCGGATTTCCGACTCGGAAAGTCGGGGCAGCCTCGTCAGCCTAGCCCTAGAAGAACCACTAGATCACAGAACTACTACATGAAAACGGGAACATCTAGGCCTACTCATAATCTGCGAAATAAGGAGCAGGTGCTCCCGTTATTATGCAGTTTTGTAGTCTAGGGATTTAAACTTTTTCTAAATTGTTTGGAATTGCCCCGCAGACATTTCGGTTTGCAAAACTTATTTGCGAAACTTGTTATTTGTTGTGCTGAAAAAGGATGGTACTATTTACTTCAGCAAGAACAGTTAGGCCTACCATTATTTAATCAGGGGAGATTGAGTGAGAAACATAATTTCCTAAATTGTTTGGAATTGCCCTGAGAAATTTATGTTTGCAAACCTAGTTGCGAAACTTGTTTGTTGTGTTGATAGGCCTACTATGGTACCTACTTCAGCAGGTAGCTATGGTTACTGTTCTCTAGGGGAGATTGAATAAAAAACATAAATACATAAACCTTTGCCAGTTTGCATTCTCCAATCGCAACAGAAGATTGTTTTTGTCCCTGGGGATTTTTCGGCCTACTTTTGTCTGGTTATAACGGTTTCATCCTGACATGGGATGGGAACCTGCATAAAAGCTGTCTAGAGATACTAGCCATACTTCCATTGTGGCTATAAAAAGTTATGGAGAGCATCAAAGCATTGATTCAACATCAACAAAGTGCAACAACCTGTTCTTGAACAACTGCCATTTTTAATAGCATATTTCAAGAATTGCAACTTGTATAGCTTATATCACCTACAATGGTTAAGTGCTAAATATGCAAAGCTAGCCTGCTGCAGAAATTTGGCTATGTCTTATTGCCAGCAATATTAATGTGCATCATTCAGACTCCAACATTTTATGATAGCTGTAATGCTGAAAGACTGCAGTCATATTCCCTGCTTCATTGCAGTTTATTACACCCTTGTCAAGACAAGCTGGCACTCCTTTTTAAGTCTGCAGTGCTAAGAAATGAATGGCTGCCTGTTGCGTCCATCCTCTCATTTCTTCCAACACTAAACTCAGAGAAGACCGAAATGCTGGTTTTAGGTCCAAAAAAACAAAGGGAGAAATTGTGTACATCTACTTTAAGTTTTGATGGTTGTTTAGTTGTTCCAAACTCAGCTGTGAAAGACCTAGGTGTTACTATAGACCCAGATCTAACCTTTAGAGTGCACATAAAAAACATATCTAAATATGAGCATATTACCCCAGTACTAGCATCACTTCATTGGCTACCAATTAAGTATAGGATAGACTTTAAGGTTTTGCTTCTGACCTTTAAAGCTTTAAATGGACTTGCGCCAGTGTATATACGTATGTAATCTGCTTTTACCATATAAGCTGAAAAGATCACTTTGTTCCCAAGACGCAGGCTACTTAGTAGTCCCTAGAATATCTAAAAACTTGACGGGTGGTAGAGCTTTCTCCTACAGAGCGCTACTACTGTGGAACACCCTGCCAAAATTTATAAGGGAATCAGACACGGTCTCAATATTTAAGTCTAGATTAAAAACGCACCTTTATGATCAGGCTTATAACGAGTCGTAGTCTGGAGACAGGACCAGAGAAGCATTTAGCCATAGAGTAATGTGGGGTGGCATCCTATCCTTACTGTCACCTGTCAACAGCTGTGACCCCATCTTCCTGGGCTGGCTCTTGATAGGTGGGTAGGATTGTTTTCCCTCTCATGACTGCATGGTTTCTCAAACTCTGTCTTCATAGCTATGCAGCCGTAGATTACTCCTGGCGGGGGCACTTGCCCCCCCCCCCCCCCCAGTTGGTGCTCCTGCTGCTCTATTACACTTTCCATAACTGTTTTCTCTCTCTCTTTTTTCTACATTCTGCCGCATCTCGAGAGTTGCTGTCCGGCTTCCGCCTGGTTCCCCACCATCATTGCCACCACATCTGGACTGTCATCTAGCTGCTGCAAATTCTATTATCATGGACATTGGCTGTTTTGAACATGCTGGTCTTTAAGCCTTTGACCCTGAGCCGACCAGAGGAGGATGGGTTCCCCCCTTGAGTCTGGTTCCTCCAAAGGTTTCTTCCTAGTTACACCAGGGAGTTTTTCCTTGCCACTGTTGCCTTTGGCTTGCTCTTGTGGGGGGTTTAGGCTGGGTTTTTCTTGTGAAGTGCATTGTGACAACTAGTTGTGGAATGCGCTATATAAATAAATATTGATTTGATTGATTTGAATCAGGATACAGTCAGATTGTGTAATTGCTGCTGTTAGTGTCCAGTGCAGATCCAGAAACACATATGCACATCCATGCAGTACCGTCAGTCCTGAGTGCAGTCATCTGGCTATTCACTGCAAAGATAGGGAGCTATTCTGCTGTTGCCGGTGTAACTATGACTAGCCGTGGGCTGTGAGCCAGTAAGTGTGCTACTGCCTTTCACCCAGAGTTATGAGTATATTCATGTTTCCAAAAAAGTGCTGTCTCTCACAGAATATTTCCCCTCAAATGTACTCAGCAACCAAGTAGATATATTTAATAATATCCCCCCTATTAAATATTTAAAGGTCTAAGTCAGAGATACTCAAATCTGGCCCTCAAGGTCAGTAGTAGGCTAATGCTGGTTTTCTCTTCTGCTTGATAGTCCAGTCTAATAATGTCACAGAGTGGCCAGAGATTACGCTGACCTGGTGCATCAGGTTTAAATCCCTGAATAGAGCGGAGGAATGAAAACCAACAGTGGCCCTGAGGAGCAGATTTGAGTATCCCCGGTCTAAGCATACATTAGAAATATTGAATTTGCATGACTGCATTCAACACCTCCCTGCTGCTTGTCCTATAAAAAAACATCGCAGGTGAATCTCAGCACCAGGAGTGGGACATGGCACATTGCATAGGTGCCAATGTATGCCCCTGGATTGGCATGTTTAAGATATTACAATATAACCAGGGACTACAAACAATAACAACTATTTCTTATTAGCGGGTGATGGCTTCTTATCAATTTCCCTTAGATCCCACCTTGTTTCTGTTTGTCCATGTAAAACTCTAGAAAGTGAACTGTCCCTTTAAGTGAGATAACGACGCACTATGCTGTTAATGACCTGTTGCGTATCAGGTTGGGTGTCTGTCATTTGTACGGTGTGTGTTGTGCACATTTTTGCACTGTATAGTTTTAAGGATGTCCTTGTTTATTGGTAATATACAGGAGTTGTCTGTTGCCTGCGGTCGTGATGTTTAGTTTTATTATCCGGTCCAGGATTACTGTGAATATTTTAAAATTATAACAGAGGGAATACACACAGCCAGCCTGTCATCCTGCGATATACGCATCTCTCTCCTTTCTCTTTAGCAGTCATACAATACCCCTCCTTCTCTGCCCTCTCTCCAAGTTTCATCATCTATATCTTATGCACATTCAGCCATTTTTAATTTCCCAGAGATAAATGCAGACAGTGATGCAAGTGGGGGGGGGGGGGGGGGGGGGGGGGAATTGTTCACTTGCAAGGATTTACAGTACATACAACTGTTGACCCAATGAAAAAATAACCTAAAATGCTGGTTTGGAATAGATTGTATATTGCAAAATTACTTTGGGTTTATCGATAAATGGTCATGATAAGAATTTCCCCTTTTCCAAAATATATTTCTCAAAGATGACACAAAATATTTGTATAACTAATACACATTAATGCACAGCGAAGCCATCTGTCAGTTATACATTTTCCTTTATTAAGGCAAAAGTAACATGGATTTGAGTTCCTCAGTGACATGTGAATATTAGAGCAAAATAAACAGACACAGGTACAGTTCCCATGCACTAACCACTCTACTGTATCTATCAACAGAGAATAAGACTACTGGAATTCAATGTAAGCATTATGTTCATTTGTCCTCAACTCTGAAGGAAATCTTAGTTGGAATCATTTTCCCCACTAACTTATGTTAAAGCTTTAACACCAATTATTGTCAAAAACATTTTCTTAAATGCAGATTCATGTTGAAAGTGAATCAGAAGGTTCATTTGAGTTTTTGAGTTACAGGTTTCTCTTTTACGTTTGTTGCTTGAATGAGATAAGTGTGCTTTTCCTTATGTGAACTCCTTCTCTCTGTCCCTCCTGTTCTCTCTCTCATTTCCCAGAGCACAGAGCCAACGCCCAATTTCTGCAGCACTGCGCTCTCTCCCTGTCTTCTCTCCAGATTTACCCTGCTGCACTTGTCTTTGTAATGCTTCCCTTCCTCGCCCTCCCTCTCTCCCTCTCTGCCTGCAATGAGGAGGAGGAGGACAACGAGAAGGAGGAGGAGGAGGGTGGCAGGATGAGGAGATGTGTCCTCATCAGTGACGTCTGTCAGCTCATAACTGCACTGCACCTAGCCACCCACCTGGGCACCGGCACACACATAAACACAAGACAGGCAGACACACACGTTATATATGCACGCTACATTAATATAGAAAAGTCATGCACTCATGCAAATACGCACAGACAGGTGTGCACACAAACCCGATACACCACACCCACAGATCGATTGAAACACATGAATTGAAAATGCAGACCTTAGATAACCTTGGTACAGTGCGGGATGTGCATGTACACCCTGCTGCGTGTATTGCACACACACACACACACACACACACACACACACACACACACACACACACACACACACACACACACACACACACACACACACACACACACACACACACACACACACACACACACACACACACACACACACACACACACAGTCAGGCCAGTGGCGGTTGAGCATATCATAAACTGACCCAACCTTGCAGTCGTTATCACAATTTCACCACTTGCCACTGGCAAAGTAAAAACAAATTCTTGATATATCGAGAAGTTTATAAACAGCAATATTATACTGTATGATTCACAAGGGCCCCCTGTAGAGATTTCACCCACCACCAATCAAACAGGTTTAATAACCAACTTGTCAAACACAAAGATGGCTAGGCACCACGGGAGAGCAAATTTAATTTTGCACTGCTGAGCAGGACAACATCGTCAAGGGTAGAGAATGTATCAGAGAGGAAATAAACGCAATGACCACGATAAACAGCGCAATCCTTTCTGACAGCCTATGAAGCAAGGCTACTAAAAATACTGCAACGATTATGAAATATGTCAGCTGGAAAATAGGCCTACAGTTAGTGCTCAAAGTCTGCACCACTTAGAGCCCACATAAACGTGTACATTTTTCCTTAATGTGACCTTGTCATTTTAATGTGTCTTGTCAGGGTTTGTCTTGTGGATGTGCGTCTTATCCTGTGTGCTCACGTTCAGCCTGCACCTTGATGTGGTGAGTGGGCTTTAAACTGAGACAGGCTGCTGAACTTTGCTGTGTCCTATAACAAACTCCTAACGTCTCTACGTTTTTCCCCCCTTATCGTCCAGGACAACGTTGGAGACGGTGATTAAACTTGCTGTGAATGAAACGCAGCATATCGAAGAATAAAAATGTTTCCCTTATTCATGATTCATAATTTTGAATGGTGTACATTTGATTATTTAGTCTTTACAAATGAAAAAAAATTAGCAATTTCTCCTTATACCACTGTATGACATATGCAAACAATGAACCCTTCAATAAAAAAACAAGTTTTATAATTAATTGAAACTTTTTATTACTGTTTCCCCAAAATGTACATACTACACAGCTACATCCAGCGTGGGGAGAAATACGCAAAGAAGGCCATGGATTGGCATGGCTGGAGAGGACAAGATGTGCGGGGGGGGGGGGGGGGGGGGGGTGTTTGTAGGGAAGATAAGGGACAGGGGTGAGGAAGAGCAGAGGGCGTTGGGTGAACAATGTCATGGCTACAAATTTAATTTGTAATGACCAGATATAGCTATAGGCTACAGTTATGAGGTTTCAAGGAAAAACTGAATACGATTAAAGTTTCAGTAAAATTTCAAATGCTGTTCTTCTCAGTGAAGTCACACTTGTTTTAAATGAACATGCAGGCCTACCTATTATCGAATCGCAATTTCCCTAAGTGCAATGAAACCAATAGGCTATTCGCAGAGAACTGTAGGCGAAATAGCCCACTAAACGGTAAAGCAATTTGAATTTGTATATTTACATTTTTAAAAGAATAGCCTAGCTTCTTTCTAAATATCCTCCGTTCACTTTCACATGGAGGTCGGTTGCTGGGTCGAACTGCCGACTAATGTAAAACTCTAGCCAAGGAAGCTTTTTAACATTGAGACAAAGGGCAGTATAATCTATGTCTCACAAAGGACCGCAGCGTTCCCTCCATCAGCATTTCAGACAAAAAGCGTCTGCATTTCCTCCTCGTGACAAGATTGAATGCTACCATATTGAGCCCTTGGCCTCGGTGTATAACTGAAAGGGACTCAGCGCTGCTGCCAAATGCATTCACCCAGAAAACACTGGCACGTTTCCGACGATATCGATGCAGTCTAATGGACACTGTGTCGTTCTCCAGAATCGGATCCAAATGATAATGCTACTGTTGTGCTACATTATAGTCGCCTGTGCTTAATAAAGGATTTGGAATGGGTGATTTTCACATTTCAGATGGATCAAACTGACAGAACAAGCACACGAAACACAACCTGCTCTGTCGGTTAGAATTAACGTTTGTTAAATTGCGGCACTGCTCATGTAAACGCAATGAAAAGGGTCTTTGACCAAACTTTAAAGAGATACTTTAAATATAGGCTAGGCTAGGCTAGGCTACTATCCAGTTAATTTATGTGTGTATTTTGGCTACCGCTAGGAAGCAATTTGAGTGCAAAGGTTATTGATAGTAATAATACTATTTGCTTTCATGAGAAAGACTGTCCTTTTTCAGCCATTTCCCACAAACAATGAATGATATTTTATGGGATCAACAGAGTGAACAGACTCAAACGAAGAACAGCTGTTGGCTCGTGGTAGGGCGATAAGAAAGGGATAGCTATTAGCTGCACTAGTGCAGTGCCACCTAGTGGTCGCACAGCGTCAGGTGCATTTGTCACACAAATTATTTACACAGCCCAACGGCATTTTTGTATTAACCCCACCCCGCCTTTCAAACCATCAAAAGCGAAAACTTTTCATGTATCAATCAGTAAATATTTACGAAAATAATTCAAGGTGTAAATTATAGAATATTATTTTGTTTTGTTGATCCAGACTGAACTTTATCGTGTATTTTTCATAAACGTGTGTAGAAATTATATTGATGATCTAAAATGAGTCATAATGATTAAAGAAATGAAACAATAGCACCATCTCATGGAAGTAGTTTCAAGTCAAAATACCTACCATATCTGTCACTCAAGTATTGATATTTATTTTAGGGTGGTAATTTTGTATAGTTATGTAACTGTAGCTAATGTGCCTCTGAATTACCAGTGTTAGCAAATATTTAGATAGGATGGGGGGTTAAAGTAAAGTAGTCAGAATAAATGCAGAAACATAAAAACATAAGAAAGCTTGATGATAAGAACAGGCCATTCATTCCATTTTGCTTAGAGTGCACCTGACAGTATGTCAAACCTGTTCTTGAACGCTCCAAGCTTTGCTTCCATGTGGCATCTAATCTCTTAGATCTGCTGAGTTAGACGGCCTGCCAATAATTATAAAAATCACAGTTTTTCAATCAAAGGATCTTCACAAATGTGTACATTTTTACAGAAAATGGAACTGAGACACTATTCATCAAAACACTGCCTTTGACATTGTTATTGCCAGAGGCAATGTTTTTATTGAATAGCATCTCAGATCCATTTTTTAGACAATTAAATTCCAATGCCTAAACCAACAGTACATTCAACAGCTCATTCCCTGTAGTTCAACTGTCATTCCATGCATGCACTGAAAGTTCTGCTTGTAGACTCACTGCGAATAAGTGTGACAAATATAACTCAAAACACGTTATTTGACTGAGGGAGAGCAACAGTGCACTGTATAAGTGAATATAATAGCTCTGTTTTAACTTCCCAAGTGGTAATCAGAACAATGAGTGCCTATTTAGAGCTGGTGAAAAAAATATAGTTTCGCTACAAGCATGAAGTCATTACAAGCACTTTTTAAATGAAATAAAATACATTTAAAAATTGTGGAAATAGAATGTTAAAACACCATTTAGCACTATTTTAGGAAAAGAGGTTTCATCCATGCACAGTGGCAGGATGTACATCGCACAAGTCCTTCCACTGTTCAGCCACTCTCCTGTGGGGCAGCAGGGCATTGTGGGAAAGAGGCTGTTCTGCATCACGTCTTGTGGACACCTCCCAGTAGTATAATCCTTTAATTAAGAACAAGGTGTGGTGTGTGTTGGAGTAGTACGCAGCATCCAAGTTGCCTGCAAGGGTCAATGAATTTTGTTCACTTTAATATACAGTATTGAATGGAACCTGCTTTCATCAATCCAAAATCTAAAAGTAAGAAACGCATTCAAGCATGTCACAATGTGTACATTGATTCATAATGTCTAGTCTATAAATGTTTTTTTTGTCATATTAATGAGTTTAAAGCAATGCAATGATTGCACCATCTCATAAAAAACCATGTGACATCTACATTATTTATGGAACTGTAAAAATTATACTACTTTCCTTTGTATGATTTATAAAAGTATGCTGTATAAAGGTGTAGAGAAGAACCAATACAAATTATAAATAGATTAAAAAATATTATGTTGGCCTTTTGGATGATCATTCAAAACAAGGGCTGGGCTCCTCTAAACTTTTTGGGAATCCGTCCTGCAATTGTTGACTTGACACATTGTATCCCCACACCTAAAACAAAGTATGCAACAAAAGTCTGGGTGTTTTGGTCTGCACGGCTGCTTCCGTGCAGAATTGATAAAACACATTTACTATCTCAAGCAAACAGCCTGGAATAATGTCAGCCTTTTATGGCAGGGTCCAATATCAAATGAACACTTTCACAGACACGCTAATTGCAGTTTCTTTCCTCTGAAAGAAGCTAATGGTCTTAATAGTGGATCAAGCCTTCTCTGTGGTTGTGGGAATGGAAAGTTTTTCTGCACGGAATTAGTATATAAATTCTCTCAGGTGTTGGAGGCACTAGTAAAACTTCTCGAAACCCCCCCCCCCCCCCCCGCACCACCATGGAGGGAGGGACTGGCTTCCTTCTCTAGGCTACAGGAAGCGTTGACAAATTGCATAGAAAAGCTCTGTCAGAAGAAGACAGAATGAAGCTCAAGTTACAGAGAGGTTACAGCAAAAGAATTTTAACTCATAAAACGCCACCCTGATATACTGCATTTCCATGGTGACGTGCATCAGGTGCAGGATTACAGTTGTCATCATGCCCATATGCCTGTTTGTACTGCACTTGAGTGGGCATGGAGGGTGATGCCATAATTCACTTCTGGGACAAAATGTTCCCGTTTCACTCGCATACTCATGGTTCACAACAGGGCGGCAAAATGTAATTGTTTGCACAAGCGTCCTGATCAGCAATCGGTGCTAATCCCATCATAAGCTGTTCCCTTTTTTTTTTTTTTTCATGGCTACGCTAAAGTTTGTGAAGACTGATGTAGGGGTGTTGTGTATTGAGGGGAGGTTATGTATTTAGGGGTGTTGTGTATTGAGGGGAGGTTGTGTATTTAGGGGTGTTGTGTATTGAGGGGAGGTTGTGTATTTAGGGGTGTTGTGTATTGAGGGGAGGTTGTGTATTTAGGGGTGTTGTGTATTGAGGGGAGGTTGTGTCTTTAGGGGTGTTGTGTATTGAGGGGAGGTTGTGTATTTAGGGGTGTTGTGTATTGAGGGGAGGTTGTGTATTTAGGGGTGTTGTGTATTGAGGGGAGGTTGTGTATTTAGGGGTGTTGTGTATTGAGGGGAGGTTGTGTCTTTAGGGGTGTTGTGTATTGAGGGGAGGTTGTGTATTTAGGGGTGTTGTGTATTGAGGGGAGGTTGTGTATTTAGGGGTGTTGTGTATTGAGGGGAGGTTGTGTCTTTAGGGGTGTTGTGTATTGAGGGGAGGTTGTGTATTTAGGGGTGTTGTGTATTGAGGGGAGGTTGTGTATTTAGGGGTGTTGTGTATTGAGGGGAGGTTGTGTATTTAGGGGTGTTGTGTATTGAGGGGAGGTTGTGTATTTAGGGGTGTTGTGTATTGAGGGGAGGTTGTGTATTTAGGGGTGTTGTGTATTGAGGGGAGGTTGTGTCTTTAGGGGTGTTGTGTATTGAGGGGAGGTTGTGTATTTAGGGGTGTTGTGTATTGAGGGGAGGTTGTGTATTTAGGGGTGTTGTGTATTGAGGGGAGGTTGTGTATTTAGGGGTGTTGTGTATTGAGGGGAGGTTGTGTATTTAGGGGTGTTGTGTATTGAGGGGAGGTTGTGTATTTAGGGGTGTTGTGTATTGAGGGGAGGTTGTGTATTTAGGGGTGTTGTGTATTGAGGGGAGGTTGTGTATTTAGGGGTGTTGTGTATTGAGGGGAGGTTGTGTCTTTAGGGGTGTTGTGTATTGAGGGGAGGTTGTGTATTTAGGGGTGTTGTGTATTGAGGGGAGGTTGTGTATTTAGGGGTGTTGTGTATTGAGGGGTGTTGTGTATTGAGGGGAGGTTGTGTATTTAGGGGCGTTGTGTATTTAGGGGTGTTGTGTATTGAGGGGAGGTTGTGTATTTAGGGGTGTTGTGTATTTAGGGGCGTTGTGTCTTTAGGGGTGTTGGGTATTGAGGGGCGTTGTGTATTTAGGGGTGTTGTGTATTGAGGGGAGGTTGTGTATTTAGGGGTGTTGTGTCTTTAGGGGCGTTGTGTATTGAGGGGAGGTTGTGTCTTTAGGGGCGTTGTGTATTGAGGGGAGGTTGTGTCTTTAGGGGTGTTGTGTATTGAGGGGAGGTTGTGTCTTTAGGGGCGTTGTGTATTGAGGGGAGGTTGTGTATTTAGGGGTGTTGTGTATTTAGGGGCGTTGTGTCTTTAGGGGCGTTGTGTATTGAGGGGAGGTTGTGTCTTTAGGGGCGTTGTGTATTTAGGGGTGTTGTGTATTTAGGGGCGTTGTGTCTTTAGGGGTGTTGTGTATTGAGGGGAGGTTGTGTCTTTAGGGGCGTTGTGTATTTAGGGGTGTTGTGTATTGAGGGGAGGTTGTGTCTTTAGGGGTGTTGTGTATTGAGGGGAGTTTGTGTATTGAGGGGCGTTGTGTCTTTAGGGGTGTTGTGTATTGAGGGGAGGTTGTGTATTTAGGGGTGTTGTGTATTGAGGGGAGGTTGTGTATTGAGGGGTGTTGTGTCTTTAGGGGTGTTGTGTATTGAGGGGAGGTTGTGTATTTAGGGGTGTTGTGTATTTAGGGGTGTTGTGTATTGAGGGGAGGTTGTGTATTTAGGGGTGTTGTGTATTTAGGGGTGTTGTGCATTGAGGGGAGGTTGTGTATTTAGGGGCGTTGTGTATTGAGGGGAGGTTGTGTATTTAGGGGCGTTGTGTATTGAGGGGAGGTTGTGTCTTTAGGGGAGGTTGTGTATTGAGGGGAGGTTGTGTCTTTAGGGGTGTTGTGTATTGAGGGGAGGTTGTGTATTGAGGGGCGTTGTGTCTTTAGGGGTGTTGTGTATTGAGGGGAGGTTGTGTATTGAGGGGCATTGTGTCTTTAGGGGTGTTGTGTATTGAGGGGAGGTTGTGTATTTAGGGGTGTTGTGTATTTAGGGGTGTTGTGTATTGAGGGGAGGTTGTGTATTTAGGGGCATTGTGTCTTTAGGGGTGTTGTGTATTTAGGGGTGTTGTGTATTGAGGGGAGGTTGTGTATTTAGGGGCGTTGTGTATTGAGAGGAGGTTGTGTATTTAGGGGCGTTGTGTATTGAGGGGATGTTGTGTCTTTAGGGGAGGTTGTGTATTGAGGGGAGGTTGTGTATTTAGGGGCGTTGTGTATTGAGGGGTGTTGTGTCTTTAGGGGTGTTGTGTATTGAGGGGAGGTTGTGTATTTAGGGGTGTTGTGTATTGAGGGGAGGTTGTGTATTGAGGGGTGTTGTGTCTTTAGGGGTGTTGTGTATTGAGGGGAGGTTGTGTATTTAGGGGTGTTGTGTATTTAGGGGTGTTGTGTATTGAGGGGAGGTTGTGTATTTAGGGGTGTTGTGTATTTAGGGGTGTTGTGCATTGAGGGGAGGTTGTGTATTTAGGGGTGTTGTGTATTGAGGGGAGGTTGTGTATTTAGGGGCGTTGTGTATTGAGGGGAGGTTTTGTCTTTAGGGGCGTTGTGTATTGAGGGGTGTTGTATCTTTAGGGGTGTTGTGTATTGAGGGGAGGTTGTGTATTTAGGGGTGTTGTGTATTGAGGGGAGGTTGTGTATTGAGGGGTGTTGTGTCTTTAGGGGTGTTGTGTATTGAGGGGAGGTTGTGTATTTAGGGGTGTTGTGTATTGAGGGGAGGTTGTGTATTTAGGGGCATTGTGTATTTAGGGGTGTTGTGTATTGAGGGGTGTTGTATCTTTAGGGGTGTTGTGTATTGAGGGGAGGTTGTGTATTTAGGGGTGTTGTGTATTGAGGGGAGGTTGTGTATTGAGGGGTGTTGTGTCTTTAGGGGTGTTGTGTATTGAGGGGAGGTTGTGTATTTAGGGGTGTTGTGTATTGAGGGGAGGTTGTGTATTTAGGGGCATTGTGTATTTAGGGGCGTTGTGTATTTAGGGGTGTTCTGTATTGAGGGGCGTTGTGTATTGAGGGGTGTTGTGTATTGAGGGGTGTTGTGTATTTAGGGGAGGTTGGCGTTCTTGGTTTGAGACACCACTGAGGGTACTGACCTGGGCACCCGTGAAAAAGTAGACAAGGTGAAGGTGCCACAAGAACGTCGCGGTGCCCAGGGGTCCGGCAATGCCTGGAAAGCCATTACGCTAGACCCTCGCATCCTGGGAAAAGGTCTGGTCAGCTGGTCAGCCTCGTTGTCGTAGCGCCAGTATTGGATACCGACAAAGAGCGCAACGAGAAAGGTTTTATTACCTCAGAGTTATGACTAATGTGTGCATTTAGGAAATTGTCTAAAATAATCTCCTGTGTGGAAAGATCAGCTCAATAATGGCTATAGGTATGGCACAGGAGGTTTTTTCAGGACATGCAGGTTGGTTAAGACTGTACAATTACACATTGTAATGGTGTCATGTTCCACAAGAAAGCCTGCAGGAACATCAGTGCGTGTGATTCTAATACTCTTGCGGCTCTCATATATATTTGGTGTGGATAGTTTGTGCTTATGAAAGGTTACCTTTAAAGAGGTAGGCCCTGTCCAGGTCAGTGGTCCAGATGTGGACGTAGGTATCTATGCCGCCAACGGGCAGCCCCCTCCAGCCCTGCTCCAGGGGGTGTCCCCGTCGAGGTCGTCCCTCTGCGATTTTCGTAGAGCCGGTACTGACCGCCGCGAAGGAAATAAGTGTTGAACCAGATCACCGGCGGCTCCCCCGGCTGTGCTTGGGGTCCTTTCCTCACCCAGTCGAACACGGTGTCGAAGGAGCACCTCACACTGCGCTAATGAAGAAATATCAAACTGAAGCCAAGGCAATACTCAGTTACAATTACAGTATGTATTCCCGCCTTAATGGCAACTCCCACTTTTACACAACCTCGCCATCCTTTTTCCATGTCACACTTTCCTGTCGTACGTATTACGCATATATTAAATGTACAGTAACACAAATAAAAATCTGGAAATTACGTTATGAATTGGCTATCTTTCATATATTGGTTAAAAAAAAGAAGAATTTGAGGCAGTTTCATCATTTCATAAGAATAATGTATGATTTTATACATGAGTGTAATTTGAATAAAGTAAATCGATAAAAGCCATGGTCAATGGCTAGGAGGATCATTGCACGGATTAAATTAAATCCAGTTTATATTCATCGAGTACCAGCATGACACAAGACTGAGGCTGACCTCTCTGGCATATCCTCCTGAGATGCGGCAGAAAAACTATTCTTTTGACATAACACCAGTGTCTTAGGTGACAAAAGCATGCTGCGGTGAAAATATGACTTATTTTATTTGTATTGAATGTGACCCTTGTAATGTAGACTATGTCATTCTTTTAGATTAAGACCAGAGACTCACGTCTGCGGGGCGTAAAAATTAACGGCCGGGTCTTAGGAGGCTAATGCTTACCGTACAGCTCCTGGATGGCCCTCTTGTCCCACCGGTCTAATTCCAGAGTTCCCCCGCTGGTGGGGTACAGAGGGTTCGTGACAGAGTCAGGAGACGGTGAGTGGGGCGGTCCTAGGACGTGTCCTATCTCACGCAGCGCCACCGGCAACACGTGCGCATCTAGACATTACTAGTTATATTACCCAGGGGACGTAGATACTTAGCACGTGCTAAGGAACAGTCTTACTTTTTAGCAGCACTGTAGGAGACGCTGAATACTCCATCTGTGTTTGTGTCCTCTGATATGTGCCGTGTGTGTGTGTGTGTGTGTGTGTGTGTGTGTGCGTGCACCTGCAGTAAATCGACTCCACGGTCGGACGGGGAGACGCTAAAGGGTTCGTCATCATCCAGGTGTATCTCTCCTGGCTGGGACGTGTGAGCCAGCTCCCCACCGGGCCCATCAGACAACCAGGGGACAGCCCAAGTGACGTCCCGCAGAGTGACAGGCACAAGCACACGCAGACAAAGGTCAGCGCTGTCTGTACACATCTTCGCTGAGTGAGCGACTGCAGGCTGCCAGGAGAATGCTAATTACTTCTGCTGATGAATACATTAAACGTGCCAGGGAAAAGCAAATATTCTGAAATATAAACATAGGTCATGCGCTAAAATGCAACTGTAGAAGACATTGTGGTATCGTTTCAAATATAGACCACATTTCCATGCACAACAATCATCTCGTTTCTACAGTACACCTGATTGCTTCTGAATGATTATGTCCTCTCCTCTGAATTGCTTCGTTATGGGATATGTATTTTAAATGGAGCCTTTCTCAGCAGAGAATACATAAGAATTGGCAATTTCTAGCAACGCAAAAATCTGACTTGTGATTGGAATTGGGGAATCTAATTTCAGCCTTGTGCAAAGAGCAACACGTTTGCAATCAAACATATGCAACGAAGGGAAAAAGACTAATCTTCTGAAATGAGTCCTGGACAGATTCCTCATTGTCTAATAATTGTCTACATCGTACTTCTGCTGTGCTTTGTATGAAAGTTGATGGGGGGGCCTTATATGGTACCAGTACTGAATCCCAGACGGATATCAACGCGGCGGCCCAACGTCGGAAGGCCAGAGCTACGACCCGTCTCTGTTGCTGGGCAGGAAGGTGGGTGCTGAAGCCCTCTGTGAGCAAGCGCCACCTCAGCGTCTTTTTGGCAAAGGCCAGCCCTGGCATCGGGCCCAGAGACTCGCGGGGCCCCCGCAAGCGCTTGCACCTGTGCGCTCTGGAGCCCTGAGCCGAACCCGTCTCCAGACCCGCGTACGCACGGACCGCCGCTCTCTCATCAGCTGGGGCCTTGTGATGGACTGAGCCGGCGGGCCAGGGAGGGGCGGCGGCGTACCCTTGAGCTGACGGAGAGGGAATAGGCCCCTTGTATTGAGTGGTTTCTGATGTAGCCCTTCTTTCGATCGCTTCTGTTTCGGGATGCGTAGGACTGGGAATGAAGGGCTTGCCATTCACAGCCCCGATGTCGGTGTTCCCAAGGCGAGCCCGGGAATTGAATTCAGATGTGAATCTGTGCGCAGGCTTCGGTCTCTGAAATTAAAAGAGTAAAGAGCAGGTTCGTGTCGCAGTTCAGACACCATGGCAACAGACACTCCACTTCCAAGCTGAACAGCAATTTGTACAAGGAGCCATATATAATTCAAAATACATACACACATTGCAAATACTATTCAGGTATGCCTAGAGAGAACATTTGATAACGACAACACACAGACATTAAAGGTAATGCTACGTATTAAAGTTTGATTCATGACCAGGCCTGAACCAGTCTTGCGGGGAGAGATATAGTGCCCCCCTAGTGGTGATGGGGTAGAAGGCAGACAGAACCATCAGCAGAAATGATATAGCCGGTCGCATCTCTCTGAAGCTCTACACTGTTACCCACACTCCTGGCTATCTCTCCCCTGAGATGGGCCCTTGCATACCGAAAGAGGGACTGGTCATTATGCCCTGCCATGCTGGCAGTGTGTGTTTCCCTTGTACAGGCAAACACCTGTTCATTGCCTCTAAGACAAGGTAACTATCTCCCTCACACCGAGGGTTGCCATTGTTGTTCTCCACTCTGGCAAGTAAGCGCCATTACTCATCTTTCGATCCGTATATTTCATTTTCTAATCATCATAAAGGGCGTCTTGTTGCCGAATGTGATGGAGGAAGAGCCCCTAATGAGCCATGCTTTTCTCTCCAGGAGCTTTTAATAAAATTGTGTTCCCTGAGTGATGCAATCCCATCTAAACGAGACCAACGGGCAGCGGGGTGGAAGGGCTTCTGCTAATCAGAGCTTGACTGGAAGAAATAATGGACACCTGCCTTCCACTGGACTGACTCATTCACTTAAGCTATCTTTTTTTTTTTTTTTTTTTTTGCAAGACAGAACAGTCCGACATCTGCACACTGGATACACAGAGCAAAGGGAGAACAGGAGATAATAAGGCTAGAGCCGGTGCACTGGGCTGGAAAATAAGCACGCATACCAACCCATTGCAGTAATGATTGTCACATACCTTTCAGATTTGCATTTTGAAGTCAGTCGCGTTTAAAGAAAAAAACATTTTGAAGTTTGAAGCATTGACTGAAGTTAAAAGCATTTTCAGGCAAAGGTCCAGTATATGTTACAGGAAGATTATTCACTTTCATGTCCTCTCATAGCCTTACAGCACAAAATAATGTATTCGTCGCATACACCTTCCACTAAAAAGATGTTACTTGTAATTCCTTCTGCATGTAATGACATTGTTTGAACACATGATGGCATTAGTGTGATTCACCATTTCCCAGCCTAAAGGCTTTGCTTGAAACGAATTACTGCGTCATGCTTCTATGGTCATGCTTTAGACAGCTGGGTGAATTGTTAACTTGAAATTACTTCTAATGTCTAACCATTATCGACAAATTAAGACAAATGACGTCTAGCGTTTAAATTCTGGTGGCCATACATCAGACATATCCCTATCAGTAAAATAGTCTTCATGTACATTTGACTAGAAATTTACTAAAACGAGATAAGTTAATTATACCTCTGTGGACCATTTCAATTTTAAATATATGCTCACACACGAGGGAAAATAAAAAATGATGACAGCTGAAGGAAAATTAATGTGTGAGGTTTAACACATTCATGATTCAACTGTCAAAGAGAACACTAGGACTGTAAGTTAACCAGTGTAAATTAGATCACTGGGTACAGTGAACACAAAATAACACTGCTTTCAAATAAAGTATACGCAGAACTGGTCTTCACATACAATTTTCAAAAAAGTCCCTTCAATCATGTAAATGCCCTCACTGCAACCGTGCTGGCTCAACACAAGGCGTCACAACAATGGACACATCCTACTTGTATGAGACAGATAATGAGTCTTTCATGCACCAAGATCTATTGCAAAACATGAAAAAATAACGTTTGATGTCAACCCATTGTGAATGTATACATATTGTATCCTCTTGTGCTGTACACTACTTTAGTCTATTCCATTCTGCATGCTGGCAGAGATTTAGCATGAACATGATGTTTACATGTCTCCCATAGCTATCTATATCTGTGTAATTGAGTTTTCCTAACCAAAATATGCTCTTGTAACGGTCTCCCTCTTGGGCAGGGTAAGCCGTGACAGTCCCCGGTGGATAGATCACTGATGTTTGTGAGGCGGCCTCTTTTACAAAGATCTAGTGATTTCCACATCCTTCCCACTCCGGAGTCAAGATTAAAGTTCCCTTGGGCACACTCAGCTTGGGCTGAAGGAAGCACTCACTAGTGAGAAGGATGCACAGAACCTCTGTCCCTAAGTAAATGGCCGCCTCTACAGTATCTATCTAGAGAATGTAATTAAGAGCACCAGCTGAATGAACATTGCAAGGAGCCGCGGGAGAAGCTAATGACGGAAGATGTGAGGTAGACTTTAGTGCACTGCAGCGGGCTGTCGTCTGCAGTTTGGCCGTCAGAGGACATCAGTGACGCCAGAGGAACAAAAGGGAAATTAGAGCAACAGACTAGCCACACACTTTAACAGCTGCACAGTGCTCTGTAGGAGAGGGGGAAGGGCCAGGGCAAGGCGTTACTTTACAATAACACCTAAAAATAAAATGCATTGCCCCTAATATGAGCGCAGGCGCTGCTAACATGAAACAAAATGCATGCATGTGAATATTCTGTACAATGAAGAATGTTTGTAACTGTATAGGCTATACTTCATAGGTACACTCTTTAAAATAAAAGAAAAAAGAAATATACTATTACATTATGAAATGTTCAACAAAAGGTTTTCAAAAAATGTATATTACAAAAAAGAACCATATTTTCATACTACGTGCTTGTATATTAATGCATAAATGCTATCTATCTTAAAAATAAAGAATTAAAAAAGTGTTAAAAAAAAGTTTAAGCCTTCTTCAGCCTATCTTTCAGACAGTTCATTATATAGTGTCCACCAGTTTTGAGACACCTTTAAACCGGTTCAGGTCTTGGTAAAAAGTCAACAGTCTTTGTTTTGTGGTTTTATTTTGTCAATAGAATAAGCTACAGTGATGTAACGAGAAAGTCACATTGAAGTCATCTGCGCCCTCAAGTGGCAGAAACCACAATAATAATATAAAAATGGATACAAAGTTCAGCCGCTCTCTTATGAGCAAAGACGGGTGGCAACTTGTTTTCACACATTAAAAATATAGCCTAACTTCAGGGTTGAACCGTAGGCTCCTTACAGCCCATTGTCTAACTGAATCAATGTGTAATTGACTTCCCCACCATACACTCTTGGACAGGCATTGTGCTAGCTGCCCATAAATGTTTCTAAATCTTCCAGTACATGGATTGCCATTCATACATTTTATTCTAAGAGTGGAGTGCAAATCCGATTCAACGGATCGATTTGGCAATGAAAACAGGAGTTTGTGCAACTTTGCATTGAAATGGTTATGTGCGTCTGCCTTGATCTCCTCTTCTCATTTCAGCGATTACTGTATCGTCAGTCGTGTAGAGAAGTTAGCCTAATAACGGGACTATTGCGCTCCAAATGCTTCAGTATACACGGCCACTGCCAAATAGTTTCGCAGACAGAGCTCAATCGTATTGCACCCTTTGCTCCCACCCCTCCCTCCCCCTTGTGTTAGTCATCATGGCGGAACTGTAATGTCCAGGACGAGAAAACTGTACCATCCGCCCCTGGAGTTCATTTATTTATTTATTTATTTATCACAAACCTCCCCACAATGACAAGGTGGATTCCAACTAAAAAAGAGAAATATGGAGTGGGTAAGTAACGAGGGCCATGTTGCAGTTTTGTGGTCGTTAGCTATGATTTATTATTGTCATATCGTACTCCCTCCTCACTCATAGCTAACTGGCTATGCTACCTACCAAACTATCCAGAAGTGTTTAAAGTTTGGAAGTTAAAAGTGTAGCTAGCTACCTGTCCCTGTTGGGTGTGTGTTGCAGATGGATACTTTTGACAGTTTTGTTGTTGAGAATACATTGATTGCGCTTTCTGTTTAGGAACATTAGCAGGAGGACTTGTGCGAGTGTTTAGGATATGATGGGAAAGCAATGTGCCGTTTGTTTGGGAAAGTTGTACCAAATAAACTTTTTTTGTTTACTTTGTAACTTCACATTATCATTTCCCTGTTAGTTTACTAATCACAGAACACTGAACCGTTTTCCGCCTAGGAGAAAAAAACGTGAAATGATTAGGCTACATACCGAGGTGCAGATTAGCTACGTGGGCTTGCGAAGTAGCGTGGAGTGTGTGGTCAAATAACACACCCATAAGGTAAATGCAGCCATGAAAACAGACGGGCGCACCTAGTCGTTTTGAATGTCAATTTACAACAAACAGCATTGGCTGACTACATGTCAAGTTGCATTATTGTCCCTGCACTAAGTTGTAGCAATTCCTCGGTGAAAAGGACCAAGCGAGCGTGGAATTCCAATGCAAATGTAACTCTTTAAACAGGCGTCACTCCAAATTGCCCGATTTGTTTAAACTGAAACTACAGTGCGAACACGAAAAATGCCATTGCCGTAGGTTGGTGTGTTAAGTTCGGTACTATAAAAGCTTAGATAAAATAATAAAGAGGAAAAAATAAGCTTTAATGCATTGTGTAAAGGAAGTTTAAATATGAATACTACGCCAAAGTGAAACAATTAATTTCACAAGCCACATATAGTGGCATGAACAGACTAGACTACATTAAATGACACAACCAAGTAGTAGCCTAGCTATTTATTTCCACGTTTACAATTATTTCAGACAAATTAGTTACTTATTTCAGACAAGTACAAGTACCATTTATACATCAGACATAGTAATAATAATAATAAAAAAAAGTTTGGTATGATTCATACATTACATTACATTAATTTAGCAGATGCTTTTATCCAAAGCGATGTACAATAAGTGCATACAGAGACATCATCAAGATCACTACAGAACAGACAAGACAAAGCACATCCTTCCCATAATGTAGCAGCTATCCCTAGTAATGAACGTTGACTGTAGTTCACAGTAAGCTGTGGGTAAATCAGCAATACTACACTTCTATTCTAAATACTATTATAAACTATAATAAACAGACAGGAAAACACAGGGAACTAGTCAACACAGGGAACTGATATTCTTAGGTTAGAATATCAGTCAAGGTGGAGTCTGAAGAGGTGTGTCTTCAGGCCTCGACGGAATGCAGGCAGGGTTGGAGTAGAACGTAGGGGAATGGGAAGTTCATTCCACCACTGAGGAGCTAAGGTGGAAAAACTCTGCAGTCGGGACGAGCGAGAGCCTTTGACACGGAGGGGGGGAAGTGCGAGTCGCCCTGCTATAGAAGAGCGAAGTGGTCGAGCAGGAACATAGTTCTGGATTAAGTCCTGCAGGTAGGCGGGGACTGTCCTATTGGCTGCAGTGTAGGTCAGGGTCAGAACTTTGAACCTGATCCTGGCTGCAACTGGCAGCCAGTGGAGTGACCTCAGCAGGGGGGTTACATGGGAAAATTCCGGGAGATTGAACACAAGCCGGGCAGCTGCATTCTGAATCAGTTGAAGAGGCAGAATGGCGCAGGCTGGTAGGCTTGTGAGCAGGGAGTTGCAGCAGTCCAGGCGTGAGGTGACCATGGTCTGGACAAGAAGCTGGGTGGAGTAGGTGGTCAGGTACGGTCGAATCCTCCTGATGTTGTACAGGAGGAACCTGCAGGACCGTGCCGTCGCCCTGATGTGCTCTTTGAAGTCAAGCCAGTCGTCCAGGACCACCCCCAGGTTCCTTGCAGAGCGGGAGGCAGCCACCACGGTCCCGTCAACGGTGATGGAGAGGTCATGTAGTAGGGAGGTCTTGTACGGCATGAAGAGGAGCTCTGTCTTGTCAAGGTTGAGCTTCAGGTGATGGGTAGCCATCCACTCAGAGATGTCAGTCAGACAGCAGATATCCTCTCCTTAACCTGTGGGGTAGAGGGAGGGAAAGAGAGGAAGAGTTGAGTATCATCAGCATAGCTATGGTATGAGAAGCCATGTGAATGAATTACTGAACCAAGAGACTTAGTATACATAGAGAACAGCAGAGGACCCAGTACAGATCCCTGCGGGACTCCTGTAGACAGGGGATGGGGAGCAGAGACAGAACCCTTCCAGGAGACTTGGTAGGATCTATCAGTGAGATACGATACAAACCAAGAGAGGGCAGTTCCAGAAATGCCCATCTCAGCGAGTGTGGAGATCAGGAGTTTGTGGTTGACCGTGTCGAATGCCGCAGACAGGTCAAGGAGAATCATAACAGAGGAGAGAGAGGAGGCTCTAGCAGTGGCGAGTGCCTCCGTCATAGCCAGGAGAGCAGTTTCAGTGGAATGGCCGGTTCTGAAGCCGGACTGATGCGGGTCAAGCAGGTTGTTCTGGTGGAGAAAAACAGACAGTTGGTTAAGGACAGCACGTTCAATTGTTTTGGACAGGAAGGGCAAGATATATACAGGACGGTAGTTCCTGACATCAGTGGGATCCAAGCTAGGTTTTTTAAGGAGTGGGGTTACACGGGCAGTTTTAAAGGCAGCAGGAACATGGCCACAGATTAGGGAGGTGTTAATAATGGAGGACAGATATGGAAGGAGCTCAGCAGATATAGACTGGAGGACTGCTGAAGGTATGGGGTCTAGTGGACAGGTGGTTGCGCGATGGTGCGTCACCAGCTGGAGCACATCTGAGTCCTCCAGAATCTTGAAGGACGACAGTGTAGCGATGGGTTCAGTATGGGGGATGTGGGGTGTCACCGGATGCGTGAAGGAGTTCCGGATCGCGGCCACCTTCCCCTCAAAGTGGGTACCATATGGTCATACCATAAATCATTAGTTGCATTTGATAGTGTGCACGTACTGCAGCTGCTTAGGCTATTTTACATGTCAGTTGTGGGTCAATCATTCATGTAATTTCACACAAAAGTGGATTTCGACACTCACCATCTCAGATTCTGAAATGGTTCCTGTAGTTAGAAACAGATAAGATAAGCATCCATGTAACATTGTTTGTAGAAATATAATTTGATCGGTGAGAAATCAAGATAATTGAGGCACCTAAAATTTAACATTTTACTTTGGTATGGTTCACATAATATTCTATAAATAAACTACCCATTTGTACCAAACCGCTTCCTGATAACGATTAAGACATGAGCAATCCAAATAAATGGTCAAACTCCACCCAGAGACCCCCAAATCCCACCCCAGTCCCACCACAACAAACAGTATAACACCAGTTCTCTATGTTTGATCAGAAGCATGGAGCTATGGCTTGGGAGTACTGTTTCTTCACACTATCTAATGTATTCCCAGTGAATGTAGTGTTACTTATTTCCCTCTCTACAAATGAATGTCATTGAAGTTGTTTATTTTATGATCCATTATATAATGTGATAGTACCTGTTTCTGATGACCAGATGCCGCTGCACTGGCCTACCCTTTAGGTTAAGAATAGCAGCAGGTCTGATACAAATTCTAAATCAGTTATGTCTAAATCAGTATCATTTGAAAGTACTTTAATATTTTAGTAATCACTTTAAATTAACAGTGAAGTCACTTTTTCTTCACCCATTTTAATCTAATAACAAAAACTGCACCATCTGGTGGTCAGAACCTGGAAATAACAGAATCTAAGACTGTATAATGGGACAAAATACAAATAACTTAAATGACTCATTAATCTGTACAGGGGAAAATAGCCATCACCATATTCCCTGGGAATGCATTAGATAGTATAAAGCAGTCCCTCCAGGATTTCGCAGTGTCGCGATCGCATCTATTAACGCATAATCAACGAAACTCCGCGAAAGTTGCGAGAGCTTGCAGTTGTTTCCAATCACCGCAACTTTCCCGCAAAAAATGGTCAAATCGTTGTAAGACCCGGGCTCGAAGAACACAAATGATTTCAAACACAAATAGGCGACTGACAAAATGTTTTTATTAAAATATCTCCTCCGTTGTAGCGAGTCTCATAAAGCAGGGTCAGTTTCCCCGTCATTACTGAGCATAAACATGGTTTCATGATAAAATAACTTTTGGGTTCTGCTGTCACGAGTCTCCGTGTTTACACATAGGCTACTTCCGCGTATCACACGAGAACAAACAATTAGGCTACTCCAAGAATTACTCCACGTTAACTGTGATTTTCAGGTCCAAAAAAAAACAAGTTTCACATTTCAATTTACAAATAAAACAAAACATTTTTGCTAACATTCATGCTAAAATGCCAAGGAATGCCTGCTAAATTGCAGCAACACATTTTATTACATTTTACATTGAATGTAGACTATTGAATTGCATGGGCAACCTAGACCTACCTTCATATTTTCCTGAAATGTGCTTTTTATTAAGAGCAGACTTTATACAGATACATGGAACGGAAGGTAATTCACATGCTCTTAAAAATACTTTAAAATGTACAGGTTCGTACATTACATATTTGACTAGCTCTTTACATCCATATAAGGGTAATTATAATGATTAAATTTGCTAGTCAGTCTCACTTTTTGTTCTTAAAGCACAACTGAACTTTGGGTTGTGTAGTTACCTGGCCAAGTGGCCATGATATGAGTCCAAATAGTGGCGAAATATGTTCGTTAGTTGCTCTGTGCTCCCCTGGGGTGATAATCCATATTGGGTATTTGTCGCTCTCCATTAATTTCTATGGGGCAGCTAAAACGGTCTCAAAATGACACTTAGAAGTGGATTCTGTCAATACAAACAATAACCAGTCCTTGTACGTATTTCATTTTTTAATTCAATGGCCCTTTTCTTGCTTTTTCGTATTTTATTTGGAACGTAGACCCGGTAGGTAGGCAACGTTCTTGTGCCAGAAACCACTCATTGGTCCAAATTTCCACAGAAGCAAACGTTCCTAGTAGCTACTAGTATATATCTATGGTCCGACCTGCCGACATTTTGGTAGTCTTTTTTGGTAGCTTGCTAACAACATTGAAGAAAATAGTACTTTATAAATAATTTTAATTACACGAAAAAAAATACGTACGAGGACTGGTTATTTTTTGTATTGACAGAATCCGCTTCTTTCGCGGTCATATACGTGCTAGAAGTGTCATTTTGAGACCGTTTTAGTTGCCTCATAGAAGTGAATGGAGAGCGACAACTACCCTATTCTGGATTATCACCCCAGGGGAGCACAGAGCAACTAACGAACATATTTCGTCACTATTTGGACTCGTATCATGGCCAGGTAACTACACAACCCAAAGTTCTACCAAAGTTCAGTTGTGCTTTAAATTCTGTGAGCTAATTTTGAATCTGTAGGTCAGGCATTGGGGAATTCTTGTACAACCCTGCATTGCATGGGCACTTGCACAAAACTTACAAGCCTCTGTGAAGATTTTTTCTTGTAGGCTATTTCTATTGCATCTTGATTAAGGTATGGACAGAATAAACGTTTGCTGATTTTTTAAGAAGTAACTGCATTTGTGTCCCAGTGTTGTGGGTATTTGTGGTTCCCTTTAGGAGGCCACTGATTTATTTTTTAAAGCCTGTATTTTTAAAAATGGCACGTTAAAGAAAGCATTGGCCTGCAATTATTGTAGCATCACCATGTACCTTGAATGGGTTAATGTGAAGATTTGAGGATTTGTCATTTTTTATTGGCTGTGTTTAATTTCAAGTTCATCACAGGGAAATGGAGTAGGCCCTGATACGTTCAGTCATACAGAAAAAATAAGGAGTTCAAATAATTATTTGAAGATTGCTTTGCCTGGAATATTCTGGTTAAGTGTTATTTTAGAGTCACTCTTACCTGCGGGTGGTAAGTAATTCCTGTCATATGTAGGTCCCCTTATTTAGGACTTGACAAAGGACTGATGGGAGTTTGAGGAAAAAGTGCTGACTGTGTGTATTCCTTTATTTTCCCTGTAGATTAGCTGTTCACTCAGATTACATCTGACCAACCGCACTATGACAGTAAATGTGGCTCATTAGCCAACACCTCTCTCTCTCTCTCTCTCTCTCTCGCACACACACACACACACACACACACACAGTCAGTGCACTTCTCCTTTTCGACCTATGGACTGTGCGACTATAAAACCTGCAATTAATGCCTTTGTCCTGTTCTAAACGTATTTGGACCCCACATAACGCCAGCAGAACTGGCTCGTGACTGAAAGTTCCGCCATGAAATGATCAGAACGGTGACAAACAAGAGAGTCCAGTGACACGCTGAGGAAGTGCTGCGTGAACCGATGTGTAGTCTGCCAGGCAGTGACGTCACAGGTTGAGGTGAACAATAGACAGAGTGAGGCAAACTCGCAAGCGGCGGCTCGGCGAAAAGCAGAGGCGTCCGTTGGGGGCACTTCTGCATCTCAACGCGCTCGTTATTGTTACGGCCTCTGTTGCCAGGCGCATGCCCAGTCCTGAGTGCGGCTGGGCCGTGAAACAGTCCATTGTCAACGTCTGCAAGTGCCACAGGAGATTGCTGCTCTTTACTGTTTTGTGCGGCCTTAATAAAGGCCATTGTTTTCTGGGCGGGGGAAAAAGGCAACTCGGCCTTTATTGGTTTTTCGGCAGAAGTATGGGGTGGAAGGATACAGGTTCCAAAGCGCCACCCCCCCTCCACCATTCAGGAAAAAATGGGCCAAAGCGTCAGTGCATCCTTTTTCCCTTCTTTTTTCTAAAGGGGACCAGCAGCTTACTGTATAATTATAGTTTATAATAAGGCCTATGTCTTATTGAAGCTTGAAAGTGATTTAAAGTTTTTTGACAGTGAGTATTTGAAGAAGTACCAAAGGTTGAAAAGTGTTTAAGTGTTAAGTACTGTACCAAGAGCCATTTCAAGGTAGATTTGTGAAATTCTTGTATGTCCAACCAGATATTGTCTCCAGTTTTTAATTGCTTTGGGAATCGCCCTAGTTCCCTAGCAGTTAATTTTTTGACACCCAACTTTGCACATAATGGACAACACTCTGTTTCATGAATATAATGTCTGCATATTTTATATTGACTAAAAATAAAGTTCCATAATGAAGTCTCCAGCTCATTTTTCAAACAACGGTGAAGGACGCTGAGAGCAGAGCAATATCCCTGGCAGAACTCCAATCCTTTTATTTGCATGAGTGAAGTGGATATTTTGAGAACTTATGTGTCTAGCAGCAAGCATCCCATTTTAATGTTGCACGGTCTTGGAGGCGTCGGACACAGCTTGTAACAAACAGACAGATGTGTGGCGTTCTGGAAATGTGGAGCTTAACACCGTGCTCCCGGAGGCGTCTGAATTCTCCCTTCTCACTTCCTGCACCCTCAAACCATTTCTGGCACAGTGCGATAAACCACTCATTCTGTAGAGATAAAGGCCTATACAGCTTTGTAAGTATCAGTGGTCCACAAAGTTTTTTGGACGTGTACCTCTAACCAGATATGCAGCCGTTCTGCATGGCCTACCCATTTTTAGTAGGGATGCATAATATGGAAATTCTGGGCTGATATCAGTATGACTGGCCATATGAAGCCACTTATGAAGGCATTTAAACAGATTATATTTGAATGGCAAAGTATTATAACTTGTTTACTTTATTCTTAAACAGAGAGCATGAGTCTAGAGTAGGGATGTCACGGAATGAGTTTGTGATGGTATGATAACCACCCTAAAACATATTAGGGTAACGACTATGTCACGGTAACAAAGAATAATATAAATGCACTGCTATTAAATGGAATTCATCTTAGCGTGTATATGGCTCACAATTATCCTTATACGTGTACCTCTAACCAGATATGCAGCCATTCTACATGGCCTACCCATTTTAGTAGGGATGCATAATATGGAAATTCTGGGCTGATATCAGTATGACTGGCCATATGAAGCCACTTATGAAGGCATTTATACAGATTATATTTGAATAGCAAAGTATTATAACTTGTTTACTTTATTCTTAAACAGAGAGTGTGAGTCTAGAGTAGGGATGTCACGGAATGAGTTTGTGATGGTATGATAACCACCCTAAAACATATTAGGGTAACGACTATGTCACGGTAACAAAGAATAATATAAATGCACTGATATTAAATGGAATTCATCTTAGCGGGTATATACCCTCTCCTTTGCAATCGTGCGCCCAAATATTTCCTGTATATTGAGAACAGATTTGTATATTCAGCTGGGAAATGAATTGGCGTGGCTCACAATTATCCTAATTGCCACTGTTCGTTATTTTAGTTATGCTAATTGCCACTAGCAGTTATTTTTAGAATACAAGTTTGTCGTGATTTCTTATTTGAGTCATGTCTCAAGGATTTAGACCTTTAGTAATAAAAGGTATCAGTGAAAATATCTCTGTTTAATTGAGAAGCTGCCTGCTGAAATAGGCTACACAGCTTCGCGGGGTTACTGCTAATTTAGGCAAGTGGTGTTATTTGTTAAACAGACGTGTTAGTATAATCGAGCAAAATGCAGTATGAACATATGTTTATGTTGTTATGTCAAATACCATGTCATACCACAAAACGGTTCAGGGTGACCAAAACATTGATGGTATGATATCCGGCAATTCTGACAACATGGTTTACTGTTAATCCAGTAGGCTATACTGTGACATCCGTAAAGTTCTACTGAATCTCTGCAGAGCTTATGAGTTTGTCTTGTAAAAAATTATAGATTGAAAATAAATGAGAAATAAAGAAGTTCAGATTTTTATGATTAGGCTGCTTTCTGAGCATGACATTTTCGTAAAATTTTACAAATCTAATTTGTTACCTCTGGCACACTTCTTTTACATCATATCGGTCCGTCGCATATAGGCCACAATCTTATCTTCAGGCGACACCTGTAATTTCCTTTTAAGATGTTGTCGGGTGCTACCAATACAGCCCTGATATTACTGTGCATCCCTACATTTTAGCGCACACACAATTAAAGAAATTAGGATGAATTAATATGGACAAGGTTAACAGGACCGTTCTGTAAGGCTGAACTTTATGGTGTTTGGTCTGCATAAGTAAGTAGGCAAATCTGTGTCCAATCTTTTGTGCCTTGTAGGGTCGGATCTTATCCCGGTTTTTTGGTGTGTAGCAGATTGGTATACAAGTACACCCCCAGGACAGGAGACCAATCTATTACAGTGCCATTACCCATGGTCCCCTGTTATCTGACGGGGGTGAGGCATCATTTTTAAAGCCTCTGGTACAATATGTGTCAACTGGGGCTTGAACTCACAACCCTAGGGTCACTCTAAGCACAATGCCTTCATACACATTAAGTGCATGTACTTCTGAACATCAAATTGTAGATTATACAGAAAGATTTAATAAGAGTCCACAAATGATTTAATAAAAGACTTAAAAACAGTTAATAGATAAACTCATGGCGGAATGATATATGACATAAATCCGCTGCAGGCATTGCGTAAGTAACTTTGCTTGGGGACTAGTGATATAGCCTACATTATATACATTAAGTAATTACAGTAAATTGTTACTGTACTTTCCAAGATTTTGATCTGCAAACCATCAAACTAGCGTATGCTTTATAGCAGCAAAGTCTCACTTTATTAATATAATGTATGTCATAAAAGTCATAAGGCAGTGCGCCACTCAATTCAAGCTTTATTCAATTCATGTTAAATTGAATAAAATATCCGTTTTTTTTTCCCAGTGGCGCACCTCTATGAATATGAATCTCTCACACTACTGATAAAACTGTGAGTTGGAAGTCACATATGCCCGCTTCTTTGAATTATAGGCTGAATGGGACACATGGATCTTAAAGCATTCCTCGTATTGTAGACTGAGTTGTAATAATGAAAGCCAGTCCAAGCCTGCAGTGAAATTCTGAAATTCTCTGGCTACAGGGATTATCATGAAGCAAGTTGGGACAAGGGTTACCACACTGGGCTTGTGAAGGCAAGAGGGGGGGGCGGGTGGAAGGCGGAGACGATGGGGTGGAGAGGCAGGCATCCTGTAACATGGCTCAGACTCCCACTCATGTCCTTCAAAAAAGCAGGAAAGTGTGTGTGTGTGTGTGTGTGTGTGTTTGGGGGGTTGCAGGATTGGTAGGATTTTTTACCCAGGAAGACCCCACTAGTTCACAAATGGGGGGGGGAGGCTTTTCCACAGCTGAGCCTACTAGCTGGAGCATAACTATTGGCTTAACTACCTCTGTGGCAGATAGTTAGAAACCCCCTTGTCTCGTTCATAAACTCCCACTTGACAAGTAAAAATAAGAACAAAAACAACGCTGTATTCCTTCATCCACCCAAATCAACCCCATGGTCCAATTACACTAACCAGCACTTCACCAGAGGGTGCTGAAGAGCTATGGACTATTCACAGTGAAGAGAAAGCAGTAGTTCAGCTATGAAGATAATCGCAACAATTGCCACTGATGTCATATTTGACAATCGCCCCTACCCGAGATATCCTTCTGCACTGTTCATATCCAGGAAGAGCACTTTTTGAGTTGTGTGAAATCTCGACGTTCACGAGTTTAATATCACATCGTTCACGGAAAAAGAGATAAACGGCCCAGGTACAAATTCATTCTTTTACGCGTTTGCAAGTTATTTTCGCAATGAAGCCTTCGCCGCACTTTTTCAGGCCGCATTCCAGCAGAAACGATTTCATCAAAACAACTTGACAGCCTCTCCCCCTCCTTCACTGAGGGGTTTTAGCCAACAATGCCAGTCTTATCTGATGAAAGTGGAGGCTCAGTGTGTTAAAACTCACTGTGAAAATGAAACGGCATCAGAGTGAATATCACAAAATGCAGTCAATCCAAAAATACTGTCAAAATGATTTTACATGTTTCCCCCTTGTTTTTAAGGGGGGGGGGGGGGGGGGGGGCCCAGTAGGACAAGGTTGTTGGATAGGAAGCAGAAAGGAAAGAGCTGATTGGCTGTTTCACACAAGAAGCCAAAATATATCACTGCACAACATAACATAACATTACTTCTCTTTCAATCCCGCTCATCTCCATAACCAGTCTTGCTGTGCTTGTTTCACTATATTTATCGTGCCAAATTTAGCGTATACAGTCTCTCACTTACTCTTACTGGAGCTCACTTTATATCTTTCATTTTTTCCCCGACTTTCTCGTTCTGCAGCTTCCATTTCTTTCAGTGCACTGTATTGTAATTAAATGCACTGAGTAAATATTGCCAAAGCGTAACATGCAACTATTAGTGTTCTAAAACAAGCATGCATTTTAAATTAACATATGCTGTAATTATAGTAATTATTACTGCAAAATGTATATAGCAAACAGCTTGTGAATGAAATATTGTGCAAATGATTCTTTCTCTCTCCCTCTCTAGCCGTATATAATTATGATGCCAGCGGAGAGCAGGAGCTGTGTCTGCAGGTGGGGGACACAGTGCACATACTGGAAACGTTTGAAGGTGAGTCTGAACCTCGAGCAGGCCCGAGCACGTCGGTCTGTTCCCACTCAGAACAAGCTGCTACACGTTCAGGCAAAAAAAAACATGCCGCATTCTGGACCGCTTCTGTAATATTTACCCCAGAGCTGTAGTGAAACCTTGATGTATTTTCTGGTACAAGGGGCAAAAATGTGAATGTGATTTAGCTGAATTCAATAACTGTAATGTTGATAGCCGTACCTCTTTCCTCCTATCTTTCTTATCTCCCCGTCGTTTACTCAGGGTGGTACAGAGGATACACGCTACGGAACAAATCACAAAAGGTGCGGTCAGAAATATCACTCCATTCGCAGTTCTGTTGATATATCAAACAAAATGATTGCCAGCGGTGATATTCTCTGTTCTCTCCCTTAGGGAATTTTCCCAGCTTCCTACATTCACCTGAAAGAGGCGAAAGTAGAAGGGACGGGGTAAGTCTGCAGCACAACGCCGTTCTTACGCGGCGTTAAATTGGCTGACTCCCTCAATCCCTCTGCGGACAGTTAAACCTGATGAAAGCACAGGCTAGGTGTGCGGCACCAGCGGCTCTACATTTGAACATTTATGGAAAGTTCATAAATCAGGGAATGCTCTCATGTAATCATGTTGTAAAAAAAAATATCGATCGACCGAAGAGCTGCTTGTAGAAAATGTACTTAACCACAGGTAGATCTTGCAGGCTATTTGTTTCGCATTCCCAGGCTGTGATTGTGTGTCAGGACAGTTTAGGTGGTCCTAACGCTCCCCTGCTCCCTCTATCTTCCCATTACCCCTTGAAGCCAGCAAGAGATTGTTATCCCAGCGGATCTTCCCCTGGTACAGGAACTGGGGGCCACTCTCAGGGAATGGGCACAGATATGGCACAAGCTCTATGTGGTAAGTCAAATCAATAAATCTAATCAATATTTATTTATACTAGTTGTCACAATGCACTTCACAAAAAAACCCAGCCTAAACCCCCCACAAGAGCAAGCCAAAGGCAACAGTGGCAAGGAAAAACTCCCTGGTGTAACTAGGAAGAAACCTTGGGAGGAACCAGACACAAGGGGTGAACCCATCCTCCACTGGTCGGCTCAGGGTCTAGGTCTTGAAGACCAGCATGGTCAAAACAGCCGATGTCCATGATAATAGAATTTGCAGCAGCTAGATGACAGTCCAGATGTGGCGGCAATGATGGTGGGGAACTGGGCACCGATGGCGGCGGGAGCAGCTGGCAGCGGTGGTAAGGAGGGAGGGGCAAGCGGCGGCGGACAGGAAGCCGGACAGCAACTCTCGAGATGCGGGGCATACTAAGCCCCGCTGGCAGAATGTAGAAAAAAGAGAGAGAGAAAACAGTTAGGGAAAGTGTAATAGTGGGTAGCTCTTGTGTTCGTTCCCCTTTTATTGTTTTGATTCTGTCCTTTAAATGATCACATTATGTATTAACCAAGCAAGTAACTTTATAGACATATTGACAAGGTCTGAAAAGACAAGTTTAAAAAAAGACATGGTTTAAAATATACAGGTCCAAATTTGAGCGTGCAAACGTAGACGATATTGTGTTTGTGTGTCTTTGTGACAGAACAACAAGACCGCCTTGTTCCGGAACGTACAGCAGATGGCTTACAGCCTGATAGAGTATCGATCACAGATAGTGTCCGGGACGCTGCCAAAAGATGACCTGGTGGAGCTCAAGAAGAAAGTCACGGCTAAAATTGATTATGGAAACCGGTGAGAGACTTCAGATTTATTTTATATTGTCCTTAAGAGACTTCAGGCTTGTTCATTGTCCTGTGTTATAATATTTCTTTAGCGGCTAATGGCTTCTTTGACGCTTTTGTGCGGCTCCTCTTGTAATAAAGAATTACTCTGTTGTGATCTTATGAACCACTGTTGGGGCTTTTTTGTGAAGGATCCTGGGTCTGGACCTGGTGGTACGAGATGAAGCGGGGAACACGTTGGATCCGGATTTCACCAGCACTGTCAGCCTGTACCGGGCTCACGAGACAGCGTCCCGCAGCGTTGATGAGAGGATACAGGAGGAGAAGGTGACGGCTGTCTGTCCATGCATTTGTAGTCTGCCGTGGTCCCTCTATTCCCCAGGGCCTTGCCGGTTGATTTAAAGCCCCTTTTGAGTCAACCTCCTTGCCGTTTATTGAGGTTGAAAGATAAGGCTTTGTTTCCTATGGGTTTGGTTTGCTTAAGGTGGCGCAGCCTAATAAAGGACCTGACCACCTTAAAAAGAGATTCGTTATTAAACGAAACTTCCAAAACCTTCAAGAACTGGAAATGACTCACACTGGTTATAATGGTGTGTGATATATAGCTCTGATATGTGGCAATACGGCGCACTGCCTATATGATTGAAAACACCGCAATCAGGACTGTCTCGTCAACAGTGGCATTTATTGCTGTGAAGGGCACCGTAAGGTGGAAGTAGATTATTGGGTTCTTTATAATGACCATGGAGATCGCATTTCTATTTGGGTAAATGGCTGTAACTGTCACTGAACATTTCAACTTCACTATCACTTGCAAATGAAATATGAATGGTGTTCTTATTATCTGTGCATGTTGATACATTTGAAATATATAATGACTATTTCCAAGTAATGTTCCCAAACAAGTACAGAACCAACACGAGCCATTGGTGACTTAGTATTGAATAAAGCCGATTAAAGCAGATTTTCACAGTCAACCTTTGTCTTATTTCCTAGTCAGCTTTAAGAATGTAAAGCAGCAGACAATCATGAAAGAATACATTTATGCTCCAGCTTTTCCTATTTACGCATGAATGTGCCATTTATATAACATTAATGATATTGTGCGCATGATATGCGAAACCAGATGTTAAAATCCATATCTGTAAATGAAAATCTGTTTGCATTAGACGTATTGACCCACCGCATCGACACCAGCCCCCCCCTCTCTCCAGCATCCAGCCGGAACTCGTGAACTGTTGTGCAAGGCCACAGAGAACTGAGAGCCACTGAGAACTGAGAGCCAACGTAGTTGATTATTTTCATTCTCAACCTTACCGCAGACCCGGCTGCAAAACTTGGAGATGAGGCGGCAGTCCCTCTTCAGCACGGTCCACACCTACAGCCTCCTCATGAACCTCAAGAACTTTGTGTGCAACATCGGAGAGGACGCCGAGCTGCTCATGTCCCTCTACGACCCCGACCAGTCCGAGTTCATCAGGTCAGAGGTCATCTCCTGCTTCCTCCACGGTTACGGCCGCCTAGAGAAGCGCCAAGGCTGTGGTTGCGATAGACTGCGATTGTGAAATGCTAAACTCACACAAAGGCCTAGGGATGCATATGTTGTGAAGTACAATGTCGGAGATGCTCGACCATCAGGGCAAAAATGTTGGAGATGTTTTAAGCAAAGACAAATTCATGCCTTATTGACAGCATGCATATTGTGACAGAGGGAGGGTAGCCATTTTGATATTTCCAGCCCATGTTTGACCGTGTGGCATGTTGCAGTGAGAACTTCCTGGTGCGGTGGGACAGCACGGGCATGCCCAAAGAAATTGAGAAGCTCAACAACCTGCCGGCCCTCTTCACGGTAAAGGAGACGCGCGTTCGCCCCTTTCTTAGTGCTTCCTTCCTCTCCGAGCATCAATTTTTACCTTCTCATTAGCTTTGCTCTTTCACACTGCTGACCCTCTGTGTAGCGCTAAAAACATTACCCATGTTTTACCCATTACCCTAATTGTATGAACTCCCCATTATAGTTATTTTGGTTGTTTGTCATTACCATAACATTTAGAGGTAGTAGTAAATCCACCTGGAACTATGAATGATTTTGTTTACTATTATTACTCGCCCACTCTGTATGCACAGCAGTGGTGGCTTGGGAACTGGGCTTGTTATGCAGAAATTGCAGGTTCACTACACTGCTACGGCATTTCCATTGTTCCCTCATGCAAGGTATTTATCTGCAATATTTTAAGTGTGAACTTTGCTCAGCAAATAAACTGTGTGATGATGATTATAAGCATGCATGCAGTAGCACAGCCAGGTGCACAGCCAGGCAGAGTGAATGTATGGATATCTACGTGTAATGAAAGAGAGAAGCTTACTCAGAAGTCCAAGGTGAGATTTGAACCCCGCTCCTCTCACTCGTAAGCGAACGCGTTACCAATCAGCTAAAGACGAAATCGCCGATAGCTAAGGGCAACGTTGTTATTTTTAACCAGAGGGTTGCGTCGCCAGAGAGTGTTGTCACGGTAACCTGCTATGAGGCCTTCGCTTTACCGCGCCTCACTGTGCTTGCTTGGCGAACTAGCCGAGCTGCACCCGCTACATATGGTCGGGTTCATCGCTTGTCCTCCATCCTTTCCTCTCCTCCCAGGACCTGAGCAGCAGTGACCTGATCCGGCCGCGGCTGTTCCTGGTGTGCCAGATAATCCGGGTGGGATGCATGGAGCTGAAGGAGGGCAAGAAGCACACGGGCGGTTTGAGGAGACCCTTCGGAGTGGCGGGTGAGGCTTTGGAATCTGCAGCGCGGAGGCGCACCCGCGAAGGAGATTTGAATTCCGCTCAGACGCAGCGGTGGCGTCGAGCCACAATCCCCCCCCCCCTCCCCCCCCCCCCCCCGTAATGGAAATCAACAGCACAGGCAAACATGGCTCTGGTAGTTTTCCAAGGAAGTCGTTCGCCAAACGGCGTAAATCATTGTAATTTATGTCGCCTCTTACCTCTTATCTCCCCGGAATCGCGTCGTAAGTTTGCAACGATATTGTCTGGCAAATCCCTCGCAGTGAAACTATAAATAATGAACGGATTGAAAGTGAATAAACAAATTTAGAATAGAATCCCGCCGCTAAACTGTCTCTGCCGACCCGTGAAAGCACAAACCCCCCCGTGCCCTGTAAAAGAAATGACTGGAAAGGTAATTAATTGCTCCCGTGTTTCGGGAGGAGGATTGAATTTCTCTGCTGGATGAGGAGTGGTCATTACTTGTGCCACCTGCACAGGGAGTAAATGGGCTGAATCGGAGACAGAGGAAGTGAGCAAGGCTCACCCCCTCCCCCATCCACCTCCTCTCAATGTCTTTCTCTCTCTCTCTCTCTCTCTCTCTCTCTCCCTCGCTTTCTCGCACCCTTGGTGCATCTGCGTTCAGATGCTTTATTAGCATGAAATGCAATCCAATAAATACTGCTGAAGCATAGAAATTTATGATCGAAAAACATACAGTAATAATCTAAAATAAGCACAACCTTAGGATTCATGCGTGCGGTTGAAGGAGGAAAAAATATACATGCTTCAAGGGCTGCAGTATGGAAATTTTCTAGCCTTTTTTTCTTGACTGGTGCATCAGTTACTGTCTCTCTCTATCTCACTCTATCCCTCTCTCTCACTCTATCCCTCTCTCAATGCAGTTACATTCAGTACTTTATTGTCATGCAGGCGAAACGAGTGAATACTGCTGAACCATAGAGATTTGTGACAGAGCAACAAACAGTAATAGCATAAATGTACAGCACGTAGATTCTCACATGTAGTTACTTGAGGAAAAAACCATGACAAGTTTGAAGGGCTACGGTGTGGAAATGTGGTAACCCTTGTCCTTTTCGACTCGTCCGTCAATCGCCAGTGTCTCTCTCTCGCGCTCACACTCTCCCTTGCTCCGAATGACCTCTGAAAGGTAGGAAACGAGAGGGGAAAATCCTGTGTCCCCTGAGGCATGAATATCCATGGCCAAGGTCATATATGCCGTTCCAGAAATCGGCGTTTTTTCTTCTTCTAGTCATCTCTTGTCCCGCGCTACACTTTCCCTGGCAGCCGGCGTGACAAGGCCCGTAACAACAGCTGGCACACAAAGGACATTGTGGGTCCTCTGTTTCTCAATCACGGCCACGGGTCCTCCTGTGAAGAGCGCCAAGGCTGGGAAACGTGACGCCGCGCACTGTCCCCGTCACACACGGCAGCCTAGCTCTGCGCCCCGAGTCAGTGTTAACCATTTTTTAAAAATCAAGGGGCGACCCCTTTCAGGGGGTCACAGTGTCATCTCATTCCTGCTCTTTTCTCTCTGCAGTAATGGATATCACAGACATCGCTCACGGGAAATCGGACGACGAGGACAAACAGCACTTCATCCCCTTTCAGCAGTGAGTCACGTGACGCGGTCGCCGGGTCGAACCAGTGGGACTAGAGATCGGCTGTGAATTAGACACCCTCCTCGCACACGTCTCCTCCGTAGCTGGGCGCCACGAGAAGTGGGAAGTGTATTCAGCCGCGGTGCCTCTGTCGGGCCGCCAGTCTTGCTTTTAGCGAGATGTGCGGCGCAAACGTTTCAGCTGGGTCACATTCGACCGAGGGACGTGTGACCTTCCTGTGAACCTCATCTCAATGTGTTATGATATGAATGTGAATGCCGCAAGTAGGATTGCGCCTGACAAAAAAAAATGTTTCTAGCTTAACCCATCCTCACTTCTGCCTGACTGGGCATGTTCAGGACACACGCACGTCTGCATGCTGTGAGCATGAAGGTCACAGCCTACCTTAACATGTTTAGCCAGGAGGAGCGGCTCAATCTTTTTGAAATAGTTTAAATATTTGTCTTTTTCATGGAGAGCGATCCTTGGTTCCACATCACCTCCATTTATTTCTCACTACTTCTCTGATCCCTGCATTTTTCATAACCGTCCTTCTGCGCCTCTCCTTCTGTGCCCCAATTTTTTCCACTTTGACTCATTCCTCCATCTCTCTTTCCGTCTTCTACTCTTTTGCACGCAATCTTTCGCATTCTGCCCACTCACTTCTCCCCCCACCCTCTCCTTCTTTTCATTCATTTTCTCACTCTCAATTTCAATTTCAGTTTCCTTCAGTTTTCAATTTAAATGCTTTATTGGCATGACATATTTTACAATGTTTTGCCCAATACCTCTCTCTCTCTCTCTCTCTCTCTCTCTCTCTCTCTCTCTCTCTCTCTCTCTCTCTCTCTCTCTCTCTCTCTCTCTCTCGCTCGCTCTGTCCCTCTCAACCTCTCTCTTCCCCTCTTTCTCTCTCAGAATTGCAATGGAGACTTATATACGTCAGAGGCAGCTGATCATGTCCCCGCTGATCCCGTCTAGGGTCATCGGGGAGAACGAGCCACTCACCGCCGTCTTCAACAAGGTCATCGCCACCCGTGAGGTCAACCACAAGGGTCAAGGTGAGGATAGGGCCGGCGCAGACAGTAGGCATGTCCTGAAATTAGTGCCTCACTAGGAGCTGAATGGCAAGAGCTGTGAATGACAGCTGCCATCTGGCCTACTTCTCTACCCAACCACTGTCATGCCCATGATTTTATTTATCTATCTCGGGCCCGTTGAGGCTGCAGGTTTTTGTTTTAGCCCACCACTAAGACACCTGATTCAACTAATTAACTAGTCATGGTCTTCAATCAAGACCTTGATCAGTAGAATCAGGTTTCTTAGTGCTTGGCTAAAACAAAAACCTGCACCGGCCCTTTTCGGATACAGTTCCCCAGCCCTGAGCTATCTGATTGCTTTCATGCTTGGTATTCCCATATCTGCGCCTCTCCGTTGCTCAACCCTGTCTGACCCCGCCCGCAGGACTCTTCGTGACGTTGAAGCTGCTCCCAGGCGATCTGGCCCAGGTCCAGAAGGACTACCCGCACTTTGTGGACCGCAGCACGGCCGTCGTCAGGAAGATGGGCTTCCCTGAGATCATTCTTCCAGGTGTGGTATTGTGAAGATCACGGAGCGCGTTTGTCTTTAATCTCACAGGAAAGCGGGACTAGGTGTTCCGTTACCGACGGAGACGGAGAGCTTGCGCGCGAGACGCTCGGAATCCCAAATGAGATACGAACACAAAGGCCTAATGGCGTCTGTCTTCCTTCAGGAAACGTGCGGAATGATATATATGTGACGCTGGTGCAGGGAGAGTTTGATCGAGGGAAAAAGAAGACGCCAAAAAATGTGGAGGTGATGATGAGTGTGCTGGATGAAGAAGGCACGCCAATGGAGGTAATAAATCAAGTTAAACTCCATCTACATGACTTTAATCAAGTTAAATCAGAATAAATCAACCCTTTTCCCTCAGCCCCTCACCCCATGAAATACTCTCTCTGCTACAAGAGCAGAAGTCCTCCACGCCTGTAATATGTGGCAATTGTATCCTTTGATAGGTGTATCGCCCTTTTTCAAAAATCCATCTGATAGTCTCCCCTTCAATTAAGATTTTTACAACCAGACAATTGTGCTGTAGTTGACTAGATAAGATTTTCATCGCCATGTAGGGTCGGTTGAGCACGTTGCTAAAAAAAACTGCATATCTGGAAATGAGATCAAATTCTTATCAGCAGAATTTCTTAATGCGATTGTCCGCCATCCTCCTCTGAAAGCTCAGATAAGGATTTACATGGGACTGAAATCTAAACACAATCTCTGCCATGTTACCCAACCTTCTCCCCATGGCAGAAAGCAATATTCCCTGGAGCTGGCTATGACGGAATCACGGAGTACAAGTCTGTCATTTACTACCAGGTCAAACAACCCTGCTGGAATGAAACGGTGAAGGTACGGAACACTGCTCTACTGGGCATTGGACTGGGACGGTCTGCTCACAGTTCCTGAAACACTGTTTTATAATTGATAGTATAAAATCATTTTAAAATGGGAGAGGACATAGTCGTGAATTAACATACAACTTAAACTATTTTTAATCATGGCAGCATGGCTGTATTCCACTAATGAAATTATATTTGATATGTTTGTTTGTGTGCTGTGGGTCTGCCCCACTGTCTCTGTCTTTTTGTTGTTGCTGGGGCTACAACTGAAGTTCCCAAACGGGAAAATAAAAGTTATTCTATTCTATTCTATTCTATTTAAATCTCACTCCTTCCTATATTGCAATATTCCTCTTCGTCCGTTTCCCGTGGTCATGTGTTCCAGTGCATTGTACAGATTAGGCATTTAGCAGGTGCTCTTATCCAGAACGACTTGGAAAGCGTTACTTTATTCTATTTATTTATTTTACACACAATCAATTTATATAGCTGGATATTTACTGAAGCAATTCAGATTAAGTACCTTGCTCAAGGGTGAAACGGTAGCGCTCCACCTGGGAATCGATTCTACGGCCTTTGGATTTGCAAGCCCAGTTCCCTAACCATTATGCTACACTGTCAGCTTAGTACATCACGGCGAGCCTCACTATTTCTTCCTTCCTGTCTCCATCTCTCTCCATCTGTCTCCATCTGTCTGCCCATTCGGCCTTTACTGTCTCCTCCCATGTAGGTGGCCATTCCCATCGAAGACGTGTGTCGCTGCCACCTCAGGTTGATGTTTCGCCACAGATCTTCCCAGGACTGTGAGTTTCCCCTGCTCCAAAGCATCCTCGTGCTGTAGACATTTGAGTGTTTTTCTTCCCACTGAGGAATTACCTCATTTGCTTTTTGTGGGTTCAGGCCTGGATTTTGCCCAATTTTCCTTCTGTGTCTCCGTACAGCGTGAATGAATGAAATTGAATTGAACCTCCATGCCACCTGCCGTCCATCCTTATTCAGCCTGCTGGAGGCGTTCGGGGCCGCCGGCAGCGACTGCTCTGACACACCCTTGTCTCTTCCAGCCAGGGACAAATCCGAGAAGCCCTTCGGCATGGCGTTCGTCCGACTGATGAAGGCCAACGGGACCACGCTGCCGGATGGGAAACACGACCTGGTGGTCTACAAGGTGAGATGCGTGGCACGGCGCGGCCGGGGAGTCGGCGGGTTGCGCTTCTCGGCCAAGATCTGGCTAGCGTGCTTAAGCAGCGAGAAATCTGAGGGAGCTTCAAGAGAGCATCAAGGCTGTCGATTACAAGCAGATTAGTCATCGTAGCCTTGCATACTAACAATGCTGGCGAATGCTCTTTTCTATCCTCACTGGGTACCCTGTGGTGAGGCGTACTGAACTGAATATCTCACAATTCTGTGAAGAGCCAGCTCCATGAAGAATGTAAGAGAATGTAAGATGTAGATTGGTGAGCTTCTTGTACTTAGGAGATATGTCATGTTTATAATAGGCTAAAACATATTAGCCTATTATGATAGCCTATTACTGTTTGCATATTAGCCTATTATAATAGCCTATTACCGTTTGCATGGTTCAAAAAGCAAGGAATGTCTAATTAGCTGTGTCTCCAGTATATCTGCGTGCTATGTGATTTTTGCTGTCGGACCGGATACCTGTTTATGTAATTGTAGGTTGATGTGAAGAAGGCAGAGGATGCTAAAACCTATCTGGCCATGCCTGGGTCATGGGCGGAGGTAGAAGATAAACAGACGGGGAAGCCTTTCCACCATTCGAGTGTGGTCCCCGTAACCAAAGACAGCTTTCAGATTTCCACGCTAACCTGCTCCACAAAGCTCACTCAGAACGGTAAAGTCTGGTCTCACCCCTTGTGCACACATTTATACTGAGTACATTTGCAGTTCGCATAACCTATACACACATACGCACGCACCAAAAATACGGGCTTGCTCATGCAGAGGCACACATACACGTGAACACATATACATGCATGCATTGTTGCATACACATGCACATAATGCCAAGGCATGCGTGCATGCACTGTTGCACGCACATGTACACCCCCCAGGCGTGCACGTGCACTTGCTCATTCACATACACCTACGAAAATACCTGCACCAATACATGCATTAAGCAATGTATGTGGTCACACGTGTATAGTCAACCACATACAAGATGTGACTGCACTCTGTGTGCTCTGTCCCTTGGGTGTTGTATATTTTACACAGAAGTACACAGTTGACTTTAGTTGGTGCTGCGATGTGCTGCATTGTTCTTCCCTTAATTGAGACCATGCAAACATGTGTTAGGCAAACATGGTGAGATCCCTGGTGTAGCTCCACAGTAAACTGTAATAAAGCACTCTGTGGGCATTAAATTGCTCTGTGAAGCACGACGTCTGTGGAATGCTCTTTGCAGTTGCAGGGTTTCTGAAAGTTCTTGCCAATGTTCTTGTGTTTTGACAGTGGATCTGCTGGGCCTGCTCAACTGGAGGTCAAACCCGGGAGAACTGGAGCAGAACCTGCAGAGGCTGATGGAGGTGGAGGGAGGGGAGATCGTCAAGGTGAGGCAGGAGGAGTGAGGTGGGGGGGTGGGGGGGTGGGGGGGGGTATGGCTGGGCGATATACCGCAATGATAATTATCGCATGCAATAACATCATCGCCACCCTGTGGGGTATTGCCTTTATTTTTGTCTTTTTTTCTTTAATTATCCCGGATGCGTAGAAAACGTCAAAGGCCACGTGAAATGCTTACGGGGAAAAACGTAACCACTGGGTGTTGACAAGACAGCCAATCAGCAGCAAGGCCTTAGAAGCTTCCATGTGATTGACAAAAACGCATCACGTGATCACATGGAAACTGTATGACCTTGCTACTGATTGGCTGTCTTATCAACAACCAATAGATATCAATGGTGATGTTTTTTTCTGGAAGCATTTCTTGCGGCCTGTGAAGTTTACTACCACATTAGGTATAATTAAAGAAAGAAAGACTAAAAGAAAGGCGATACCCCACAACGTGGCGATGACCAATATTGAACGCGATAATTATCATTATGATATATCACCCAGCCCTAGTAGGGCGGTTCAATCACGGTTGCCAAGGTGTTGGAGTTTGAAACTGCACCAACAAGACGAGGCGGGGAAATGGGGATTTGAATCGGCCTGTGTCCCAGCTTCCTGTGCAGAACCGTGTTCAAACTCTTATTTTTATGTTCAGTTCCTTCAGGACACCCTAGATGCCCTCTTCAGCATCATGATGGAGACGTCTGAAAAGGAAACGTATGACACCCTGGTCTTCAATGCCCTGGTGAGCCCTTGAGCGTTAGCAAATGCTATATCACACAGAACCATAGCGACAGACTCAATCATAACCCATCACCAAAACCTCAGGCTTTTCTGTTTTGGTTCTGTATTTAATACAATGAAAGTGAGCTTACAGAAAATAGCATATCCTGGGTCCAGTCAATAGCCTTATGGAAAATATTGAAATAAATGTGTTTTCAAAATATGGCAGCATTTCACAGTGTAATGTATATTATACTGTGTAAGATATGCTGTGTGTATCGGTATACTTTCCAAAGTCATATTTACAGTGTATTGGCACGTATTCCATCTCTGACCAACATATGAATGAAAGAACAATTTAACTCTATAAACTTCACCCCTAGTGGTTGAGATGTATCCGTCTCAATTACAATATTCATGTTTGCTTAAAACCCCGTAACTTTTGACGCAGTATTGTTTAAAAGGGTAGCCTCTTTTGTACGTTTAAAAAAAAACGTATTTAAATACATTAGGCTACTTATGTTGTGGTTATTATGTATATACTGTATGTGACTATTCTGAAATAAATGTATTCTGTTGCAAATTTCTGAATGATACAGCTTCTTCTTCAATTTGAACTTTAAACCATGGATGTGCAGGGAATATTTTTTGAGATACTGACATATAAATAAAACTAGTATAAACTAGGTGGAAATTGCCCCTGCAGGGCCAAAGTAAATAGAGTTCATGTATTTCTAAGTCAAAGTTGAGCACAAATACGTGTTGAATCCAAGCCCACGAGAAACCCTCAGAAATATAAGAGGGTAAGTCCAGATATTTGCGTATGCACAGAAAGACTTCCTTATCTCGATCATCCTTGTTGCACACGTTCATACCCCCCCCCCCCCTTCTGACAGGTGTTTATCATCTCACTGATCGGCGACATCAAGTTTCAGCACTTCAATCCAGTCCTGGAGACCTACATTAACAAGCACTTCAGTGCCACACTGGCGTACACGTGAGTCTCTCCTCCCAGCACTCACGCAGAAGAGCTTCTCGCGTCAATGAGACAGTGCCCCCCTACTCAATTTCACTCTCTCTCACTCCCACCCACTTTACTTCTGAACATTCTTTCCTGTAAGTTCAAATGCTCTATTGGCATGGAATAAAACACAGCAAGTGTTGCCAACGTACATACATTTGCAGTACACAGTATAATGACTGCACAACATTTCAGCGGGTGCTTGTCATGAAGGCTAAAAACAACAGTATTTCAAGGTGGGCAGGCTGTGAATCTTTAACTACTTTCTTTCCGGATAACGGATTGCCTTTCTTCTCTCGCCGGTACTCTGCGGTCACGCTCCCTTAGGCTATAACAGACAGCTGTGTTCTTGGCTTCCAGCGAAATGCAGTTCCTGTACCCCCTAAGGAGAATGGGCAGTTTTTTTATATTTGATGTGCATCACATTAGGAAAAGTTGGCTAGTACAGAGTAACTGTTTAGATGAAGTTTCCTCCCGTGTGGCTGTACTTGTCATGTTTTGGAGGTGCCAGCATTGACGGCGTGAACGCCGCTTGTCCTCTGTGGACAGACATGACTGCCTGTGTTGGCTAGCGTCTGCGCCCAGACTATTGCATTTTTTCAGAGTATTTCTCTGGGTTCTATCACTTACCTCGGTCAGACATTCCGCCATGCTGTACTGTCTACTTAATGCCCTGCAGAGCTTGCGTTTATGTTTTCAATTCTCTGTTTCTCACTCCCTCTCCTTCCCAATTTTCAGTTTTTAAATAAACTGGCTTTATTGGTATGACAGATAGCACCTATGTTGCCAAGCACCCATTGATGTAAATAAGTTGCGAACGATTTAGAAAATAAGACCGTCCTTTCTTTCTCTGTTTCTTTCTCGCTGAAACACCGTCTTTCTCCCTTTTCAGGAAGTTGACCAAGGTGCTGAATTATTACGTGGGACACGCGGAAAACCCCACCCTGACCGAGAGACTGTATTCTGCGCTCAAAGCCCTCAAATACCTCTTCAGGTTTATAGTCCAGTCCCGGGTTCTGTATCTCAGGTCAGCCTCCTCTTTGTGGCATTATTGGCTCCTTACTCATAAATGGTCCACAAGGGCTGGTCTAAACTGATCCTGACCCCTGTTTTTCAGATTCTATGGGAACAGTGAGGATGGGGACGCGTTCTTTAACTCCATAAGGACGCTCTTCCTGTCCTTCAACACTTTGATGGACAGACCGCTGGACGAAGGGGTCAAGATTAAAGTGAGTCGGGCGTTCTAAGAAAAGGAGAGGGGCGGAATAGGCGGGGGAGGTGTAAAACCGTTGAAACGAAACCGGAAGTAAAAAGGGGGGGGGGGGGGGGGTCCCAGAGGAATTCTGAAGCATGAATGAGCTATTTTAAAAGCTTCTCTTCATAACAAGTGTTTTCGTTTTGCCTTGACCTTTCACTGACACTCGGTGATTAATGGGAGCCATCTTTCTGTTACAGGGAGCAATTCTGAAATACCTCCCCACCATCATCAACGATATCCAGCATGTCTTTGATCCCGTGGAGCTCAGGTATCCCAGACATAGGCTCTGGAGGAACGATGGTTCTGACCTTCCATCCATCCTTCTGATGGTTCAGAGTCCTGCTGTTGTTCAATGCTTTTGCTTTCCATGCATTTGTGGTTCACCAGCTCTTCTCCTCTGATCCTCTCCCATGTTCCAGTGTTCTTCTGACCAAGTTTGTTGAGAGTATCCCCGACTCTCAGCTTGTCAGACAGAAGCTGGGCTGCATGTGCAAGATGGTGGAGACTGACCTTTTCAAGCAGCCAGGTGGGCAATTAAGAATTCAGTCGCCCCTTCCTTGACCGCCCTGACAATGCTTCCCATCTGCCAAATTTATTTTATGGATACTAATCCCACATTCAGCCGATCCTTCAGCCGACTACTGCTGCGAAAGTGACAGGGCGCAGACACCATCCTGTTGGAGATTTTTCAAATTAATAGAATTATTATTATTATTATTTTTTCCCCTCCCCTCTTAAAAGTGACATTTCACCCATAATTGATTTTTCATTATGATGTACTATTCAGGTTGAACATACTGAATTTAATATATGATACTGATATTATTTTACCAGACAGCACATCATTTCAAAAAGATAATAAAAAATAGTGTTGGTAGCGTGACCAAAATTAAAGTTTTCTGCATTCACCATACATTCTTAAGCTACTATTAAAAGTATAGTCCAATATTGTATACATGTCCAACTTCCAATTGAACTATGCGGCATGGCTGAGTGGAAGGTATTTTGAGCGTGCTACCTGCAGACATCTAGATTCTCATTGTTTTTGGTCGACGATGCTAATGATGATAGCCGTCGGTGGATGCTGGTTTCTATGGACAGCAAATTTGTTAAAAGCTTCTTTGGAAGCAGAGTACATCATACTAAAAAGAAAAATGTTAATTGTTTTTGGGTGTACTAATTATATTATCAGAGCCAGCTGTATTGCTTGTGGATCTGTATCAGTTTTAAATTTGGGTGTCTTTAAAGGAGCTATGTGTAACATTTACACCGAGCGTTTAAAATGGGTACTGCAGTCCAAATTCAAAATATTTGGGAAAGTTATCTCCGCCCACCCCTCCTCCCCAGACTCGAAGCTCAGGCGGGTTGCCAGGTTGAGGAGACTGAACGAACACGAGCGCAACAAGACATTTTGAGTCAAGTGCAATTATTCTATTTTGACAATGACAAGCGACGACGAGTCCTACCCTGTAAGTTGATCAGCTAATGTATACGTTTGCAATTTATTATTTGCAAATTATAAACCAGCTCATGTGGATTTTTTATAACTCAGTCAGTGTTAGCTAGATGCCTGGCTGGCTATGTTTACGGTCACACAGATATAAGCTAACGTTAGTGGTATGTTTAACTAGTAACTATATACATATTTAAATCTTTAGCTAGCTAGCTAAATGAAAACGATGTTGAACTTAGCTTAGGCATTCGTAAATCGGCTGTCGAAGTGCCGGAGTACATCTGGTTGTTCGTATATTCAGAGCATTGATAAAATTGTCACTCTCGGAGCTAGCAAGCTAAATGAATATGTTGAAGGTGGCTAACTTAGCTAACTGACTTGCCTTCGTATCGTCTCAGAGTTCCAGAGAACACTGTGGTCGTTCATAAATTCAAAGCATTGATATGTCTCACTCTACAAGCGCTCCGGGCACTCTGACTGAAAGAGCTTTGTTGTAATTTCAAAACAACATGACAAAGCAATCGCTAACTCACCACAGTAATAGCCTACAAGCAGCAGCAATGCTGTAATCTAGGGATTAATCTAGCTAATAAGAATTTTTTTGAGTAGATGGGTTTATTACAAGCCGTATGCTAACTTACAAACAGTGTTGGACGGATTACTTAGAAAATGTAACGTTAGCTGAAAGAGAAAAAACTTTCTTTGTTGTTCGACCGGCAAGGACTATCTGTAGGCTAACTTAAAAAACGGTGTTGGATGGATTACTTTAAAAATGTAAGACAACAAAATTCCTTTGTTGGAACGATGTAACTAGCTAACGTTAGCCTCGAAACAAAGAATACCTTACCTAGACCCTAGCTAGCTAACGTTAGCTACATCGTTTCACTAAAATATCTATCTAGCAATCTAATGCTAGCGAAATTTGAACACATTCATTGATTCAGTCACAAAATGGAATAAACTCTTCTAAATCAGGTATCTGGTTTGCATTAGATAAGAGATAACTAGCTGGTAGCCGTGATAAAGCTCAATGCTTACCTATTCAGGAGAAAATTAGCCAACTCGGCATCCTTCTTGAAAGCTTTCTGGGCTCTCAGCTTTCTCCATCTTTCAAATGCCAGTCCAAGATTTACCCGTGTTTTAGCACGGCTCCGGTCGTGCAGCTGTTTCGAAAGAGGACGAGGCTTTTTAGGTTTGTTAGAATCTAGTACCATCGCAGTTGATCCAGTTTGTTTTCTTGCTTCCATAGCTGCAGTGCGCTGTGATTGTGTGCCAATTTGTTTCATATCAGGCAACCCGGTGTGTCGAAATGGGCAGTGGGCGGAGTCAACTCGGAGAACAGTGAATCACACAGGACAAAGAAGAGAAGCCAGTATTTCGATTTAGCATGTTTCCTTAATCTCTGATGAAATATCATGGTCATTTTATGATTTAGTACAGTGAATTTATTACATATAGCCCCTTTAAGGTGATTCCATGAAAGCGCCATCAGTGATTCAGGCAGGTGATATTGGTGTTTCTTCAGAAACCAAATTTTGATTTGCAAGAAACTCGCCGTGCATCTTCTGTACAATATTGTCAAACTATTCGGATGCGTTTCCTACATTTCCTGCACTCTTTAAATGTTATGTTTCATGGTGGAGAATTCTGGCTTTCTTTTACGCTTTCATGCTTTATCACAATCCATTGCACCAATGGAGTGAGTGTCAGCCAGCATGTCAAATGTATTTCTCTCAAAATTGCCTAAGAAAGTCTATAACATCCAAACGTAGCAGAACTGAGCTTTTATGCACTCTGATGAGGGAATGCAGCAGTATATAATTTTCTCACAAGGTTTCACCGGTTGCACTTACCTGCACCTCGAACAATAGATAAGTAAGATAAGTAAGCTTACACTGTTACAGTAATCATTTGGGTCCATGCAGTGGCGGACTCAGGCTGTTTGAAGGGCAGGGGCGAAAAGAAAAAAGGCACCTACTGCACGACATGGGGCCCCATCAGCGCCCAAAAAGCATCGCCATGATGCGTTATGTGTGCTGAAATAGTCTTCGTCCTTCATTAACATTATGTAGGCAATCCAGAAAGGGCACCCTTTGGGACCCATTGGTTCACCAAGTCTTTCCATGACATAACATGTTAGGTCTACCCACCATAAAGCTTCACTGTCGCTTCGTTCCATCCAGCCACCTAAACAATGCGTTTGTGGTGCTCGTAGCCTAGGAATCCGTCACAGTGGTCACGTGTTGAATCACAGCTAAACGTTGGGAAAATGGCAAACGAAACTCAAATTTTCTCCAACTCCCCCCAGACTGTCGTGATGTTCTTCTACCCATGCTCACTGACCAGCTGAGTGGTCAACTGGATGACCACTCCAACAAGCCTGACTATGAAGCCTGTGTCCAGCTGCTTAGCACCGTACTGGACAATCTGGATCGCAAGGATGTGGTTAGTGTCACTGTGTCACACATCACACCTGCCACTGAAAACCTCAGCATTATATATATATATATATATATAGCTGTATGTAAATACATGTTTTTAAAACATATTTGTTATACAACTGAAATCTAAATTTCCCTATAACCTACATTTAACTTTTTCATTTTTGTATTTCTAAGAACGTGCCTGCAATGAAAATGTAACCTTGATCAATTTAACATTGATGTTAAGGACATAATAATTTAAATTGCTATTACAGGACAGTTGTATTTGAATTGTATGGGTGTATAGTGCGCATTTGCCTATTTGTAGATTATGTCCTGCTGTCCTTCCATTGAAGAGCAGCTGTTACTCTCTACAGTGGAATCTTGCTTTGATGTGACATTTCCAAGCAGATTAATAGAAAATGTGCTTATATATCTGTCGTATTCAACCCATTTTGAAACACTTAGTCATATTGGATTTACTAACTAGTGCCAGTTTTTGTCTGTGAGTCCTTCCATTGTGTTATTCAGGTCCGTATCTCTGTCCGACTCTCCCTCTGTTTTTACTGTCTGTCCAGGGCCCCACCAGAGGACACGTGCAGCTGATCATGGAACGTCTCCTCCGCCGGGTCAACCGGACCGTCATCAGCATGAGCCGGAACTCTCCTCTCATTGTACGACAACACTGCAAAAAACAAATCTTAACAAACATTTTAATCTTATATTTAGACCTTAGAATCTTATTTCTGTTACTTTTTTTTGCTAAGTAAGACAAACTATCTGCCAGTGGGGTGAGATAATTTCACTTGTCAAGCAAAAAGTAACTTAAAACGAGCTAATATTTTCCACTTTTGCAAAAAAACAGAAGATTTTAAGTCTCATTACAAGACTAAAACACTTGCTAAGACAGACATTTTTTGCAGTGAACCAACGGATTCACAGATTCAGAGTCACAGTTGTCTTAACTCCGTTTCCATTGCAGAAAGTGCATGGAGCCTGTCTGTTTAGCGCACTGCCTGGACACAGAGCAGACAGGGGTGGTGCTCGCCACGTTCTTTTTTGATCTGTATGACTTTGTAAGGCCCGTTTAATGGACGGTCTCTCTCCTCCGGCAGGGTCACTATCTAGCATGCATGACCGCCGTTCTGAAACAGATGGACAACGCACACTACACTCACTATATCAGCACCTTCAAAACCAGCCAGGACATCATTGTAAGTTCCGCTGCGTTGCCCTCCCCATGACCACCGTTAATCTACGCAATCACAGGCAGAGAAATCATCCTATGGCCCAGGGCAGTGTCATATCTCATAGCGCCTGCCTGTCTCTGATAAATTCATCATTGATGTGACACTGGCTTCAAACGACAGCATTTTCACTGATGCAATTTGTCAGTCTCTGTGTATATTTCAGCAGATATATAAATACCTGCAAAATGATGACTGTAAAACCCGGCAATCATGATATGTTTATATATATATATATATAGTTATACCATTTTTAATTAAAGTAACAAAGTGAAACTGCAGCTCATAAAGTATGGAGTCAAGCAGCAAGAGTTATATGCACACATACTTCAAATCTCACTCCCTCTCTTCTTTCTGCTCCCTTTCCTTCTTGCAGGACTTCCTGATGGAGACATTCATCATGTTTAAGGACCTGATGGGCAATGTCTTTCCCTCCGATTGGATGATCATGAACCTGCTGCAGATCCAGGTGTTCCTGCGGGCCATCAACCAGTACTCTGATGTCCTCAACAAGTACTTCCTGGACCAGACTCATTTTCAGCTGCAGGTCATTATGTCGTACGTAATCGGGGTAAAAACAGAGAATCTTAGCCAGTCCACTGTTGCTCAGTGTGTCCTTTTCATCCCTTTTGCCCCACCAGTTGTGGAACAACTACTTTCATCTTACTGTGGCCTTCCTTACCCACAAGTCATTGCAGCTGGAATCCTTCTCCCAAGAGAAACGCAACAAGATCATCAACAAGTAAGGATATTCCAAGAATAGTATGTCTGGACGCACTCACAGCAAGGCCAACGGAGTGTATTACAGAATATAATGTACATCATAGGGATTTACTGATCTAATGACAAACGGGACCTGCCATTGCTTAGTTTTGTTGGTTTAATTGTAGAAGCCGAAGAACATTATTAAGCAACTCAAACCTTGTATATGATAACACGTAGACCTGACTATATGTGTCTGCCTGGCAATATGGGCGTTATCAGTTGGTGGTCTTTTTTTACAGATACGGAGACATGAGAAAGACAATTGGCTTTAAGATCCGGGACATGTGGTACAACCTTGGTAAGAAACTCCGGACAGGCCTCTCACTGTACATGAGTCATAAGTATATATTGAAGCAGGGTGGGCAGACTGACAATTCAATCACGTTTCCAAAGCTGTTAACTGCCAGCATGTAATCAATTAAATTTTAAAAGTCAGTTATCCCTAAGGGGCCGTCGTAGCTGGCCAAGGCAGAAAAGACTTAATAAATAGATAGACAGTTAGTGCATAGTATGTCACACAACCTAGAATACCAATATACAAGCCAACAATCAATAAAAAGGCCCACAGGAAATGATGCACCAGACATCATTCATGGAGAGTAGGAGCCTACGTTAAAGTGACTACGTGCATGATGGTGTGTGTGGGAGGGGTTTCAATGGGAGGAGGACACTGGGCCTGGAGTTTTAGCCTCAGGCACAAAAGCGACCTCCCGCTGGTTGGTAGTACACTGCGGTCGATGCTGACCAAAGGTCAGATTTTAAAGAATGGATGGAGTATATGTCCAGTATTAACACAGAGAGTGTAAAGGAAGTGTTCTAGCCTGTATAGAAGTGGCCTGAACATCTTTATGATACAGATATAGCCCACTGATTTACCTCCCTCCCCCTTTGATTGTGCTAGTTTGTGCTCCATTCAAATGCAGAGACGTTATAGTATCGCTTGTAAGAGTACCAGAAAATAAGATATCACGAGTATTTTGATGTTGTTGGGTCACAGACATAAGGAAGTCATGGCATGCAAAGGATATGCGACCAAATATAAAAAAATGATTACTTTATTCTATATATAAACGCAGGGGTGCCAATAATTGTGGCACACATGGTTTTGTTAAAAATAATTATTTCTTGATGAGTAATTTTTTTCCCTCATAATAAATTAACTTCAAAAATTAAAGGTTGGATTTTTCTCATTTTTTCAGTGTGACATTAAGCTAATTTGCCAAACGGTGAATTTTTTATAACCCTTTTTACTCATCTTTACTAGGGGTGCCAATAATAGTGGAGGGCACTGTACATATAGTAATGAATTTACATATAATAAATAAAAATGATCCACTGCTATGAGGATGGACTGAGTGTAGGCCCATGTCGGTGTAGTATAGCTGGAGTGAAACCTTCTCGTCTCTTTTTTTTTTCCAGGGCCTCATAAAATGAAGTTCATCCCGTCCATGGTGGGCCCGATTCTGGAGGCCACCCTGGTTCCTGAGCCGGACCTGAGGAAAGCCATCATCCCCATCTTCTTTGACATGATGCAGTGCGAGCACAACTTCAGCCCCAACCACACCTTCCAGATGGTGAGCACTCCCTCTATCTGTCCATCTCTACGGGCAGCACAAAGTGCTTATTATTTACAGTCAGCAGGAACACCGGACTTGTTCAAAACACTGTCACAAGAAGGACAGAGCACTTTATTCTGCCAGTCACACACACACACACACACACACACACACACGGGCACTCGCACACACACTTCAAAGTGCTTCTGGCTGTGTGGCTAGTGGAGAAATGGCCAGGCGCCTGTATTGCCATAACAGCGTATGAGTGTTAATGTATATATGCATGCGTTGCAGTTTGAGAACGAGCTGATTACCAAGCTGGATCAGGAGGTGGAAGGTGGCAGAGGAGACGAGCAGTACAAGCTCTTGCTGGAGAAAACGTGAGTCTGCCTCCACCCCGGTGTCTCTGTGGCCCTGTTCCGTCTCCCTCGCTCTAATTGAGATGCATCACCTTAAAACAGAAATCCATCACTCTAATAGTGAGCGCTCTCTTTCCCTGTGTCCCAGCGTCCCTCTGGCTCAAATAGAGAGAGCTCTGTGTCCCTCTGGCTCCAATAGAGAGAGCTCTGTGTCCCTCTGGCTCTAATAGAGAGAGCTCTGTGTCCCTCTGGCTCTAATAGAGAGAGCTCTGTGTCCCTCTGGCTCGAATAGAGAGAGCTCTGTGTCCCTCTGGCTCTAATAGAGAGAGCTCTGTGTCCCTCTGGCTCTAATAGAGGGAGCTCTGTGTCCCTCTGGCTCCAATAGAGGGAGCTCTGTGTCCCTCTGGCTCCAATAGAGAGAGCTCTGTGTCCCTCCGGCTCCAATAGAGGGAGCTCTGTGTCCCTCTGGCTCCAATAGAGAGAGCTCTGTGTCCCTCTGGCTCTAATAGAGAGAGCGCTGTGTCCCTCTGGCTCCAATAGAGATAGCTCTGTGTCCCTCTGGCTCTAATAGAGAGAGCTCTGTGTCCCTCTGGCTCCAATAGAGAGAGCTCTGTGTCCCTCTGGCTCCAATAGAGGGAGCTCTGTGTCCCTCTGGCTCCAATAGAGAGAGCTCTGTGTCCCTCTGGCTCTAATAGAGAGAGCGCTGTGTCCCTCTGGCTCCAATAGAGATAGCTCTGTGTCCCTCTGGCTCTAATAGAGAGAGCTCTGTGTCCCTCTGGCTCTAATAGAGAGAGCTCTGTGTCCCTCTGGCTCGAATAGAGAGAGCTCTGTGTCCCTCTGGCTCCAATAGAGAGAGCTCTGTGTCCCTCTGGCTCTAATAGAGAGAGCGCTGTGTCCCTCTGGCTCCAATAGAGATAGCTCTGTGTCCCTCTGGCTCTAATAGAGAGAGCTCTGTGTCCCTCTGGCTCTAATAGAGAGAGCTCTGTGTCCCTCTGGCTCGAATAGAGAGAGCTCTGTGTCCCTCTGGCTCCAATAGAGATAGCGCTGTGTGTCCCATGCTGTAATAAAGCGCTCTATGTCCCATGCTGTAATAGAGAGAGCTCTATGTCCCATGCTGTAATAGAGAACTCTATGTCTCATGCTGTAATAGAGAGCTCTATGTCCCATGCTGTAATAGAGAGAGCTCTATGTCCCATGCTGTAATAGAGAGAGCTCTATGTCCCATGCTGTAATAGAGAGCTCTATGTCCCATGCTGTAATAGAGAGAGCTCTATGTCCCATGCTGTAATAGAGAGAGCTCTATGTCCCATGCTGTAATAGAGAGAGCTCTATGTCCCATGCTGTGATAGAGAGCTCTATGTCCCATGCTGTAATAGAGAGAGCTCTATGTCCCATGCTGTAATAGAGAGAGCTCTATGTCCCATGCTGTAATAGAGAGCTCTATGTCCCATGCTGTAATAGAGAGAGCTCTATGTCCCATGCTGTAATAGAGAGAGCTCTATGTCCCATGCTGTAATAGAGAGCTCTATGTCCCATGCTGTAATAGAGAGCTCTATGTCCCATGCTGTAATAGAGAGAGCTCTATGTCCCATGCTGTAATAGAGAGAGCTCTATGTCCCATGCAGGCTGCTGGAGCACTGCAGGAGGCATCGGTACCTGGCCCAGTCTGGGGAGTCCTTGGCCGTCCTGCTCAGCAGCCTGTTGGAGAACCTGCTGGCCTATCGCACCATCACCCTCGACGAGAGCCCAGAACACCGCATGAGTTGCACCGTCAACGTGCTGGTGAGCCCCACCCCCCGAGCTAAACCATTCTCTTTCACAGAGTTTCAGGGGAGCCATCCCTGGCCGCCGAATCTGCCTTTCATCACATTTATCACAGCGCGTCGACAAGTAGGGTAGACCCCCGAGCGGGAGATCTCCGTTTATTATGATATGAATGCTGTTTACCGTCGGCAGGGAAAGGCTCCAATCATAAAGATATTGCAAGTGTGTAGCGGCCCTTCTCCTACATTATGATAAACATAATCTCGCGGTTTGGGCATTGTGCCTTGCTGTTCAGAGGCTCTGAGGGCTCTCTACATTTCTGGCTTAGCAGAGTGTGGTTGTGTTGTTTTTGATTTCAGAACTTTTACAAGGAAAAGAAAAGGGAAGACATCTACATTCGGTGAGGCGCGACTCATGAATTAATTGTGCTAAATTATAGTCCTGCGATGGGTAGTGTTACCCGATTTATAGAGCCTGACTTCCCTCAATTTGCATTACATTGTGTCTGTCCTGCAGGTACCTGTACAAGCTACGGGACTTGCACCTGGACTGTGAGAACTACACGGAGGCAGCCTACACGCTACTGCTGCACGCCGAGCTGCTGGAGGTGTGTACTGTGGGAACCCTATTGTCCTCAAAAGTTTAAACTGATACAAAACTATTGTAATATAAAGACTTTTGCACTTTCTTTGTCACCTGCTATCTGTCTCCCAATTGACTAGCCTTTTTATCCCTAAATATTAAAGAGCTGCAATGAAACATCTCATTTTAGAGCCTGAAGTAAGTGAAAGTTTGTGAAGTTTAAAACCTATATGAGAAGGTGCCACCAGAATTGCCCACAAAACAATCAAATATGAAAACAAAGGTTGTATATTTTCTTACATATTATACAGCTACCCCACACAACACCTTTGTATACACAGTTAGCACAGGACTTATAGCACAAAATATAGATATAGCATTATATTTATTGTGTCTTTACTACTATTTAATCCCAAAAAGTTAGGAAAAATCATATAGTGTCAAGATGAAAAAATAAGGTTAACTGGTTAGCGACGTCAAACGTTAAACTACGATACTAATGTTTTCTCATCACGTGGACTGCATTATAAACAAGATTATGCAAGATTTCGCCAATGTTACACGAAAAATATGCGGTAGCATTTCTTTGGTTTGTAATTGGCCGATCGTGCTCATGTTCTCCCCCTAGTGGTCCGACAAGCCTTGCGCGCCCCACCTCATCCCCCGTGACGGCTCGCACATCTGGAAACAGCAGGAGCTGAAAGAGAGGCTCTTCCAAGAGATCATGTGCTACCTGGACAAGGGCAAGGTGAGTGCTCGCACGAGACTGCCCCCCCCCTCTGCGCGCCTCTCTCGGGTCGCCACGGCGAAGCTCTCCCCCGGCGACCGTGCGTTGTCAGCGCGCCCTCCCTTTAATGTGTAACGGCCCTGTCGCTGCTGGGAGCCTCATGACTGAGTAGACTCTCTGCGGGGTGTGCTGGTTTCAGATGTGGGAGAAAGCCATCGAGATGAGCAAGCAGCTGGCGAAGATGCACGAAAACCAGATGTTCGACTTTATGGAGCTCAGCCAGCTACTGGTAAGGAGGCGCGTCTCCATCTGCTGCAGAGTTTTGCCGCACTGGCGCGGGTCGGACCGCAGGCGCGCGTCGCGCCGGCGTCTCAGCATCGCTCATCCTGCTTTTGTATCGGCGCGGGAGCGCTTGCGAGTCACGCGCGCTTGCCGTTTGTGTCGGCGGAAAAAGTTTTCTAAACCACCGCTTCGCACGACCCCGCTCCTGTGAGTGTGGGCTGTTATCCGCGGAGACTGAGGCCGAGTAAACACAACCCCGCAAGCCCCCCCCACGCGCTGACCCGCTTCTGTTAATTAGCGATTGCGTGACACGCAAATGGAAGCCGCCAATCGCTCAGTTTCTTGGGCTGCTGTTGTTTGATGGCGAGCGCCAGTTCCAGCTGTCTGATGTATCCCCACCCGTCACCGTTCTGAAACCCTATGTTCACAGAAACAGCAGGCCCAATTTTATGAGAACATCATGCACGCCATGCGACCCCAGCCAGAATACTTTGCAGTCGGATACTACGGCCTTGGCTTTCCCTCATTCCTCAGGGTGAGTCACTCTCTCTGTCTCTCTCTCTCTCTCTCTCTCTTTGTCTTTTTCCTCTATGTGATATACTACTGGAACTGGTTATAAAATTGTTTTTTTTGCAGTGATTCATGTAGGTTACTTGAATCCTTAAGAGACTGAGGTAGTGTGCAGATAAAAGGTTTCACTGGAGTGATATTTTTAATTGAGACTTTTCTAAAAAAAACAATATCAAGCATCTTTTTTATCACTTAGCTGAATGCAGCATATATCCTGTCGAAACAAATGCACTTTCAGTGTACCTAGTGAAGGAAACACGCTATGATGCTCAGAGTGACTCGGGGGGGGGGGGGGGGGGGGGGGGGGGGGGTCATTTTCATTTCTAGCCGTGTAACTGTTGATTGCTGAAGGTTCTAGAAGACGGCAAAGCTTTTCATGTTTGTCTCATTGCATTTTAATCCCTTGAATGGTTTCAGAACAAAGTGTTCATTTACCGCGGCAAGGAGTACGAGTGGCTGGAAGATTTCAGTCTGAAGCTGCTCTCTCAGTTCCCAGTGGCAGTTAGAATGACCAGCACAGCGCCCCCTGGGGACGACATCTGTAACTCCCAGGGACAGCGTATCCTTTTGTCGTGTTGTGTGTTCACCTGTTATTCACCTGTTAAGTCTCACTCTCCAATGCTACTGGTGGCTTCTGGAAACAAGATAGAACATTGACATCTTCTTTTGTGCAAGCACATATTCATACTGATGTGAACAGCTGCTGCTTCAATTAAAATAGTAGAGCAGGCCAAGGCGTCTGTGGTAACATTAGGTAGTTTGATTCTCATTTGATAATAAAGGCAGAATTACTGTGTGACAAATTGGCAGCATTAATATTAACTATCTGAGTGGACATAATGCACAATTATCAGTCGACATCTCAATGGCCAGCTGCTTGGAGCACGTTGGTTCAATTTAGCCAAAGCTTTCTTTGAATTTAACATACAAATGCTTACGGATAGAACCCAGAATTAATTTCAAGCTCCAGTTAAAATGTGTTGTGAATGATAAGGAAAAGTATTAATCAGTGTTTGAGATAAAAGCTCCACTGCCTGTGATATTGACTGTGTATAAATTAATATATAGGGAGTGTCAGAGCTGTGGCTAAAGTGGGGAGATTATCTTTATGCCTTTTTGGGTACGGATGATTTTAGATAAAGTTGCAAGTTTGCATTTAAAATCAGCCCTGATGGTGTATGGCTGCAGACCAGTAGACCTGTGCACCCGCATTCCTCAGCTACACCCCACAGATATCCAGTGTTTCATGGTCAAACCGGTCCTCACTGTTCCAAAACAGTTCAAGGACAAAGGAGTCCCAGAGCAGATTCTGAAGTGAGGCACTTAATTAATATTTTATTTGCATATCATTAGTTTTGCTTCTCGGAAACTCGCATCCAAGATTATGTGTGTATCATGCACTGTTCATATATGTATAAAAAGTATATCTGTGTGTGTGTGTGTGTCATGAGAGAAGACATAAGAGACAACATACAGTATTGTAGAGGATAAATAAAGTGTGCTATAAGAGTAAATTTTCTAGTCTTTATTTGTTGCCCCATCTATTCTAGTTACTACAGAACTAATGAGGTGGATAAGTTCCAGTACTCCAGACCCTTCCGGAAAGGAGAAAAGGACCCAGATAATGAGTTTGCCGTGAGTAACTCCTCCAGAGTTTATCTCAGTTCACAATCTTGCAGAGATCAGGCAGATTCCTTTTGAGCCAAGGAGGCTGAAGAGTCATCCGTTATCCCATGTCACGCTTACCTTTGGTTAACCTTCCGCGCAGGAAGGAGCTTTTTGCTTGTAGTTTTTCATCCTGATGATTTCTCCAAGACTGCAGGGTTTCCATCTCTGCCAAATGATAGCAGTCGAAATTGGGAGGAATCCAGCTGGGATACAAAAATTGAGCCTGAGCCTCTTCTGATATTTGTTTCTGGGAAGGTTTTTTTTACTGTTGTTCTTCGTGTCCGTCCCCCCCTGTAGACCATGTGGATTGAAAGGACCACCTACATCACGGCCTACCTCTTCCCCGGGATCCTCAAGTGGTTCGAAGTGAAGTCCGCCTCCGTCGTAAGTCCGTTTCGGGCGGGCCCGTGACTTCCGTCTTCACTTGGGATTGGCACTTGGCCTGCACCTGAAAGCGCCGTCGCGCATGAAGGGTCGGCAATTTGAGCAGTTTTTAGAAAAATGCTGCATTCCGTGCTAGATGCTGCGTTCTTTCGAAGCAGTCCACTGCCTCGTCTTCTCTCCCCCACTGTCACCATGTTAGTTGCAGAGAACCCAGATTCACATGATCTGTTGTTCTATTGCTTGCTAATCTCCATTGTACTAAGATAAAAAATCCCACAGACTGACACACACACCTGGGGCACAGAGTATTGAAAGGGTAGTAAACGCATCCCTCTGATTGGCCGTGGGTGAAGGGCTAAGCGGTGTGTCCGATTAAGCTGCGGGATTTTCGCAGGCAGCCTTGCAGGTTTTGTAAGATGGCTGCACGACTGGGCTTCCGCCTTCATCTCGGATCCTTAACGTTACGCTTGCGTACCCACAGGAGGAGCTCAGCCCCCTGGAGAACGCCGTGGAGACCATGGAAATGGCCAATGAGAAGCTGAGCAACCTGGTTCAGCAGCAGGCATGCGACCGTTCTCTGCCCGTCCACCCCCTCTCCATGATGCTCAATGGCATTGTTGACCCCGCCGTCATGGGAGGCTTCTCCAACTACGAGAAGGTCAGGTGACCTCAAGAACCTTGGTTGCATAATTATTTGGAATATATTAAACCGTTTGACGGCAGTAGAATTCCACATGATTCCTGACAATTTGAAAAGAAATTTCCATTTCTCACAATAATCTCACAAGAAATCATCTTTTATATGATTGTGCGTTTCGGCTAGGAAAGGTTTTGTTGAAAATTCAGGGATCTGCAGGCATGCTTTCAAAATTTCCCAGCATTTAAAAAGTATAAATCTTTCTACATATCAGGAGTCAAGAGATTTGTAGTGAATCTCCATTTACAGTACTGGAAATGTTGGAGATCCTGTTAGTGTAAATTGTCTGTGGCAAAATGCAGTATATGCCCAGATTTACAGAAATACTTTTCCCTCTATTTCATACTATTGTATATGGGCCATTCTACAAAAGTCATGCAAATTTCTGTCCCTCTCTGATAAAAGTAAGAAATTGACCAATAAAATCTTTCAATGCTATATAATTCATTAGATCATGTTATTTTTTAATATAAACCAAGATATAAATTGCAGTAATAATAGTTACATTTATCCAAAATCAACATTTACAGTATACAGTATATCAACAGTATAAATTCCTATTGGGAGATGGCTGTCCCCACTATCAACCCTTAAACTGGTGTATTAAAAAATAATACCCAAAATATTTTTGCCAATTATTTGACTTGTCTCATTCAATAAAGCATGTGAATTTCTATCAAATATAAGTTAAAATAATGCAATCTATTTTGTAATAAATTTTATAATTTAGTCTGTGCAGTGAACCTGCTTGTAGCCACACACCCCTTTTTTTAACCAGGAAATTAGACAGCCTTCATATGAATCAAGGCCACATGGTGAGTAGCTAGGTTTTAGCGTTTTGTTATAATTGTCCTTCTAAGTATGAAAATTAGTCTGTGGTTTTAAGAGATGTCACACCCAAACACCCAAGTTTTCATATTAGAGAACAAAAGTTGATTTCATAACTGTAGATTTGATTAAAAGGAAGGTGCATCTACACAGAGAAGTGGTTGCTAACCATGTGCTTGCTAAATCTTTTGTTTTGTGGCCGAAATGAGCCAAAATTGTCACAACCGAAACAGTCACTACCAAAACAAATGGTATTGTTTTGACAGGCCTGTTTCGGTTGGTGACACTTGTCCGTAAATTCTTATTAAAGACAATAAATAGTGAGACAATCAATGCACATGTACAAACCTCAATTCCAAAAAAGTTGGGACAGTGTATAAAATGTAAATAAAAACAGAAAGCAATGATTTGCAAGTCCTTTTTGTATTCAATTGAAAACAGTACAAAGACAAGATATTTCATGTTTTAACTAATCAACTTTATTCTACATTTCTTTCTTTATTCAGCTCATTCTACATTTGATGCCTGCAACACCTCCCAAAAAATTTGGGACAGGGGCATGTTTACCTTTGTGTTACATCACCTGTCCTTTTAACAACACTCAGTAATCTTTTGGGAACTACAACACTAATTGTTGTAGTTTTGAAAGCAGAATTGTTTCCCATTCTTGCTTAATATGAGACTTCATCTGCTTCCCAGTCCGGGGTCTCCATTGTCATATTTTGGGCTTCATAATGCGCCACACGTTTTCAATGGGAGACAGGTCTGGACTGCAGGCAGGCCAGTCTAGCACCCGCACTCTCTGACGACGAAGCCATGCTGTTGTAACACGTGCAGAATGTGGCTTGGCATTGTCTTGCTGAAATAAGCAGGGATGTCCCTGAAAAAGCGATTGTCTAGATCGCAGCAAATGTTTCTCCAAAATGCATATGTACCCTTCAGCGTTAATGGTGCTTTCACAGATGTGCAAGTTACCCATGCCATGGGCACTAACACACCCCCATACCATGACAGACGCTGGCTTTTGAACCTTGTGTTGGTGATCGAGATGGTGCTTTTCCTCTTTGACCGAGAGAACACGACGTCCATTATTTCCAAAAAACAATTTGAAAGGTGGACTCGTCAGACCACAGCACACATTTCCACTTTGCGTCAGTCCATCTCAGATGAGCCCAGAGAAGTCGGCGGCGTTTCTGGATGTTGTTGATATATGGCTTACGCTTTGGGTAGTAGAGTCTTAACTTGCATTTGTAGATGCAGCGACAAATTGTGTTTACTTTCAGTGGTTTTCTGAAGTATTCCCGAGCCCATGTGGTTATATTCATTACAGAAGCATGCCGTTTTTAATGTAGTGCTGTCTGAAGGATCGAAGGTCACGGGCATTCAATATTGGTTTACGGCCTTGCCCGTTTTTTCCAGATTCTCTGAATCTTTTACTAATATTATGGACTGTAGATGGTGAAATCCCTAAATTCCTTTCAATCGTGTGTTGAGAAACGTTATTCTTAAACTGTTGGACTATTCGCTCATGCAGTTTTTCACAAAGTGGCGAACCCATCCTTGCTCGTAAATGCCAAAGCCTTTGTGGATACCCAGTCATGATAGCATGACCTGTCACCTATTCACCTATTTACTTGTGGAATGTTCCAAACAGGTGTTGTTTGAACATTCCACAACCTTCCCAATCTTTTTTACACCCCTGTCCCAACTTTTTTGGAACGTGTTGCAGGCATCAAATTCGGAATTAGCGTATATTTACAAAAATAAATGAAGTTGCTGAGGTAAAACATTAAATATCTTTTAAGTATCATTTTCATTTAAATATATAGACAAGAGAATTTATAAATCACTGCTTTCTGCTTTTATTTGCATTTTACGTACTGTCCCAACTTTGGAATTCAGGTTTCAGTAAGAGATGTCACAACCGCAACAATGTGGTCACAACTGAAACACCTGCTGTTTTGTTAAAATTTTGAATAATATGAATAATCAATCAAATATCCAAGATATTGTGCTGGTGAGGGTATATATAATCTCATAAATAAGAATCTATCAAATTCATGTGATCAAATCTGTCCATTTTATAGAGAAAATTTGTACGGAGCTTTCACTAAATTTAATTAATCCAATGTTTTATTTGATTTAAAAATTCAGGGTAATTGATTCAAATTCAACAGCAGTCAAGATTTTTTTTCAAAAATGTCATTTTCAAAGGGGTGAATTAAACTTATCAATTGGGTATGTGATTTTATTTCAAAAGCAGGTTTTACACCATGTTTCGGTTGTGACATATTTAGGAGCAGTCAGTAAATTCATCCTTATTCTGAAAAAATTACATGTGATTGCACTGTACATCTAGTATATTTATGTATCTCAGATAAAGTGTAACACATATATTATAAAAGAATTTTGCAAAAAAGAATACAAATTTACACTTTTCTCCAACCCTCAATTTGCACGACTTCTGTAGAATGGCCCATTTAAAACAATTGAAACCTCACAAACCTGAATCCAACAAACAAATATCTTTAGAAAATGTCAGTGGGATTTATAATAGGATTTCTGTGTCATGGGAAGCTCCTAGTGTTTTTGTTTACTTTCTTACATCCGTGAAGATTCACAGGGTATTTAGAAACTGTTCACTTTAAAAACTGCTTCAGATTTTGGAAATGTTACGTGTTAAAAAATTTGAACACATTTTAAAAAAGGTAAACAAGCACAGCAAGGCAGATATGTCCCAGATGTGTGAGATTGGGATACGGTGGTATGAAATGATATAGCCAATATTATAAAGCTGTCTCATCTTGTGTTGGTGATGGTCAAAAAGTTTACTTAAACACTACTACTTCAAATATAAAAATGTATTAAATAATTAATTTACGTTTAATTATATTAAAATATATATGTACAGGTAGTGAACAAATTATATAATATGGTGTAGGACCGCAATGTTTGGCCAGTGCAGCTTGTATGGGACATGAGCTACAGTCTGCCAGTACCAGAGGAATGGCCATGTGGGTACAAATTTAATGAAAGTATGGGAGGTCACCAAGGTCAGATGTCCATAAAAATAGTATGAACATCTCAGGAAAGCTTGTCCAGTGTGAATAGAGAAAGAATGTTAAAGATGATATTAAATTTCCAGAATGAATACACATTTAAAAGAAATATGTCAATCAAAGTGGAATTGATAGATACAAAGATGCTCATAATTAATAGGAGTTATTTTTTACAATCTTTGTCATGGGAGACATTTTTTAATGATTTAATGTAGCATCAAAAATATGACTATTTTCTTTTGATTCACAAGATCCATAATAAAGGGCTTTAAAATATCAGAACTTATATATGTCACTAGAATTTACCTCACAAACTTTTCTTTTTAATTTTGTGTTTGCAGGCATTCTTCACAGACACCTACATCCAAGAACACCCAGAAGATTTTGAGCGCATTGAGGTCCTCAAACAGCTCATTGCCCTGCAGGTTAGCTTTGCGCAACCTCCTCTGCACTACATTCAGTGCTCTCTTATGTTCACTCCCTAAACCCTAAACGGCCTCTGTCCCTCTGTCTCTCAGATCCCTCTCCTCGGTGACGGGATACAGATCCACGGTGAGAAATCAACCGAACAACTGAAGCCCCTGCATAACCGCTTGGTCTCCTGCTTTCAGGACCTCAAGGAGAAGGTGGAGAAGCAATATGGAGTCATCACTCTGGTCAGTCTTTCGCTCTTGGTTATCTACAGCTCAGTATCAATGGATGCAGGCGTCCATTTGACGTTATCTGCATGTTCACCTATCACACACACGGAACACCTTAGATCACCTTCTGTTAATTTTTATCGTTCTCCGCTGAGATTCCTGAAGGAATGTAATGCCATTCCTTCCTCTGTGTATGTGTGTGCGTGTGCGTACGTGCCCGTGTGTGTGTGTGTGTGTGCGTGCGCATGTGTATGTGGCTGTGTGTGTGCGAACGTGCCCGTGTGTGTGCGTGCGTGTGCATGCGTGTGTATGTGCGTGTGCATGCGCGCTTGTGTTGTGCGCCTCAGCCCTGCTCCCTGACGGAGAGGAAGAAGAGTCGTGTGGGCTCAGTGGTGATGCCCTACATCCTCTCCTCCACCCTGCGGCGCATGTCCACCGTCTCCATCCTCTCCACCACCTCCTCCGGCCTCTCCAGTGGCTCAGGCTCTTCAGAAGGCGGCCCCTCCCGGCCCTCCTCCCAGGAGTCAGTTTAACCCTTACGCTCGCCTCCCCGCTGAACATTACACTGTAACCGTTTCCACAGGAAGTCTCCCTGCTCGCCCTCTGTGTCTCTGTCTTATGTTCACGCTAGTCCCGCCCCCCCACCCTACTCTGCCAATACGGATTCTGTCTCCATGATTAATCTCCAATACCCTCCGGTGCTCATTCAACTCTCCTCCCCTCATCCGCTTCCTCTGTTCCCAGTTCCCTTTTGTCCCGCGTCAATGACCGCCGGGCCTCGGTCCTGTCCCGCTCCGAAGAGGACAACCGGATCGGCCGCAAGAACCGTAAGGAGTGGAGCGTGAGCAAGTCTCAGGTTCTGGTGGAGAGGCCGCTGGACACAGACGAGGTGATCTCAAAACAGCACGACTAACTTGATATTGTTGTTTCTATATATATATATATATATATATAGAATATAGAATATATATATATTCAGTATGATATTATCGATATTGAATGCAGTGATTACAACTGTGGTATCATGGGGAAATGACATGGCTGTGGGTGCCATCTTAGCTCCGCTTGTATTGATGTTTCCTTATTGATGCGGTTAAACAGTTTCCTGGGTTTAGGGAGCTCGTGGTAACCTTGCTGTACTTGAGAGCTTTGTTTGACCGGGGAAAGCCGTATTGGGGGTGCTCGTATTGGGGGTGCTCGTATTGGGGGTGCTCGTATTGGGGTTGCTCATGTGTGTCCTGTTTCTCACTGTTGTAGACTCCGCCAGAGAAGCAGCCAAGACCAAAGAGCCTTCAGTTTGGAGACAGGCGTCTCACCCTGTCGCTCTTCCCGGGTGCATCCTCCCAGCTCAGCTTGTCCAACCCTCTCAGCCCCCTGCCCGCCTCGCCAAACACTCCTCGCAGCTCCAGTACGTAGTCCGGCCCAGTGCACCGCTGTAATATGAATTCTAAGAATGATGTAATAATGGCAGTGTGGTGTAACGTTATGGTTAAGGTACTGAGCCTGAATCCCAAAGGTTTCATTCCCAGGTAAGGCACTGCACTTGTACCCTTGAGCAAAGTGTACTAAACTTGAAGTAAACTTCAGCGCAGCAGTAGGCCAAAATAAAGCTTTTGCAGTAAACTTGGCAGAACAGGTACATTTCGTGACATTTCCTTTTTTTACTGAACTTTTTTTTGCCAATTGTTTTTCTTGTCAGTGTCTTGGGAAGCACCCTAGAGTTTTTGTTTACCTTCTCACATTTGTGAAGATTCACAGGGTATTTTGAAACTTCGCATTAAAAACTGCTTCAGATTTGCAACTATAAATTTGTGGAAATGTTACTTGTTAAAATAAATACAGACACATTTTAAAAGTGTAAACAAACACAGCAGCTCTATGTCCCAGATGTGTGAGATTTGGATACGATGGTATGAAATGATATTACTAGGATTATAAAGCAGTCTCATCTTGTGTTGGTGGTGATCAAAAATGTCACTTAAACACTACTGCTTCAAATTTTAAAATGCATTAAATTAAATAATTAATTTAACTTAAATTATATTTAAATGTATATGTGCAGGTAGTCAACAAATAATATAATATGGTGTAGGACCGCAATGTTTGGCCAGTGCAGCTTGTATGGGACATGAGCTACAGTCTGCCAGTACCAGAGGAATGGCCATATGGGTACAAAGTTAATGAAAGTGTGAGAGGTTGCCAAGGGTGAGATGTCCATAAAAATACCGTGAACACGTCAGGAAAGCTTGTCCTGTGTGAACGGCGCTATAGAGATAACATGTTAAAGATAATAGTGAAATGCCAGAATGAATTACCTCAGGAGAGTAGTTCTCTCATTTTCCTCCTCAGGCTATACATCTCTCCCAAGTGACAACGATTTGACCGCTGACACCCCCGGGACCCCCCCACCCATGCCACCGAAGAAACACCCCCACGATGGCGACAGCCCCAGGCACTCTGCAGAGGTACGGAAAGGGATGACGCACCAGACGCTCTTTTTTTTCCCCCTTCCTTTTTCGTTTAAAGTGCTAGGTGGTGAGAGGGGGGGGGGAGGGGGCAGGTTAGAAATGGGTTTTGTCTGAAAGATGTGTTCTCTCCACCTCTCTTTCCCTGTAGTTCATACCCCCGTTGCCGATGAAAGTGGACAGCAGGCCACCCCCGCCCCCTCCCAAAACCCGCAAATCCATGTTCCCTTCATATGAACACGGCTCACAGTGAGAGAACACCCCGGCCCCGCCCAACCCCAGTCTGAATACAGTAATGATAGAGAGGTGGGGGCTTTGAGTCAGTTTGAATGATGGTGAGAGATTCTTTTCTGAGGAAAAAAATTATTTTATTCTGAATTTGAAAGGATGATGATGTGTGTTCTCTGTCGGGAGTGACTGTGATTTTTGCCATTGCATTCCAATTTAGCTGTTTTTTTTAGCTTGTGTAGAAAATAAAATACTAGCACTGTTGATTTAAATGTTGTATATATTGTTGTATAAATTGTGTGTATTACTACTGGTAAAGGGTACGACCAAAGGTTTCATTTGTGGTTTTTCAGTGTGTGTTGAAATTTGATCAAACTGTCATTGAGTCAACCGTTTCAGTGTGTGTTTGGGGCATTCTGTATTAAAACAGCAGGTGTTCAGATACTGTATTAACGCATTTTCAGTAGATGTTATATACTGTGCCCTCCACTATTATTGGCACCCCTGGTAAAGATGAATAAAAAGGGCTATAAAAAATTCACCGTTTGGTGAATTAGCTGAATATCACATTGAAAAAATTAGAAAAATCCAACCTTTAATGGAAGTAAATTTATTATTATTTCCCTCATCAAGAAATAATAATTTTTAACAAAACCACATGTGCCACAATTATTGCCACCCCTGCATTTATATATAGAATAAAGTAATCATTTTTAATATTTGGTCGCATATCCTTTGCATGCCATGACTTCCTGATGTCTGTGACCCAAAAACATCAAAAGACACTTGATATCTTATTTTCTGGTACTCTTACAAGCGATACTATAATGTCTCTGCATTTGAATGGACCTTTATGGGAATTGGGGGGTGGGACTAGATGTTTGGCTAAATGGCAATTTAAGGATTGTTTCTCCTGACAAATTTTCCTATTGAAATAAAAAATAAAAAAAAAGTCAGGAGAAGAAACCCTTCAAGTTATCCATCCATATCTACTGTATTTCTGGCAGCAGAGTGATGCTTTGATGGTTGTTTGTTACGTCAGACCCTTGATAGCTTAGAGCCATTTAGCCAACCATGTGTTCCATACTGTTCTAGTGTAATTTACAGCTGAATCTAGTCCCACCCCCCAATTCCCATAGAGATCCAATCAAATGCAGAGGCGTTATAGTATTGTTTGTAAGAGTGCCAGAAAATAAGATATCAAGAGTCTTTTGATGTTGTTGGGACACAGACATCAGGAAGTCATGGCATGCAAAGGATATGCAACCAAATATAAAAAATGATTACTTTATTCTCTATATAAATGCAGGGGTGCCAATAATTGCGGCACACATGGTTTTGTTAAAAATAATTATTTCTTGCTGAGCTGAGGGATTTTTTTTTCTCATAATAAATTTACTTCAATTCAAGGTTGGATATTTCTCATTTTTTCAGTGTGAGATTAAACTAATTCACCAAACGGTAAATTCTTTATAACCCTTTTTACTCATCTTTACCAGGGGTGCCAGAAATAGTGGAGGGCACTGTATGTGCTGTACAGAAGACTGTAATTATACAAAAAAGGTGTTGATTTTGTTCTCCACAGTTTGCAGAGCTGTTGCAACATAACTCTTTTACAATCACAGTATATTGAAAGCAAACTTTTCAGATCATGTAGTTCATCAATTCAATAACACTCCTGGAGAAATACAATTTCTTAGTTTTCAGTATGTGTTTGTTAAGTATATTTTCAGACAAATATGCATACAGCCCTTAACATACTGGTTTAGAGCTATATGCATATAAAAGAGCATACTGACTCATCTTGGAATGACTCAGTAATATCATCAAAATGTTTAATTTTCAGCTAGAAACACATTGACTATGCATACTGTGAGGGTAATGAAAGCAAACTAAAGATGTCAGTACTGATTTAATTACTTCATAAATTGAATCAGATTATTGAGACATGCACTGGATGGCTATAATGTAAATATGTTTTTTTGGGTTTGTTTGTGACGAACAAAATACTGTATTTGTAGCAATTTCCTGCGTATTTTGGAGGAAGAGAACATTTATTGTTTATAAGGTACAAAGCATGGATCAATGGCTCAATGTAGTGTTTTTGTCCCTTTTTCTAAAAAAAGAAAAGAAAAATCAGTCATGGTACATCAGCTTGTTGTTAAATTAGGACATTTGTTTGATTCTTTGTTGCCTGCTTTAACTTATTTCCTTTGGCGCTCACATTTATTAGAGTTTACAACATAACACTCATTAAACAGGTTAAGTATTCTGAACTACACAAACCATGTACAGTAGAGTTTACACCAATGAACACATTTATTACATTGGGACAATAACAAAAAGACTAATTCTATTTTAAGGCTGTTTTGTTTTAAATAAAGTTGATCGAAAGTGTTCTTTTGCAGATGATAGAATATTTTTGTATGCCTGCTCAATGCAGTTTATTTCAGCATTTCATTTTGTCATATTTTACAGGAAATAAAATATGGGTTTCCATTATGCTTTTCAGTATTATAGAATTAGAATTTTCAGGGACCAGGACAAAAGCTTTCTGAAGGGAAGGGACCTGACTGTGTTTTTTTTTTTTTTTCTTCTTCTTTTTTAAGTTAAACAATCATGGTACTGTAAAATAAACTGTAAGAAATCTGTAAGGGGATGTAAGGTAATGTTAGCATGAAGACATGTCAAACACTGAACTTATTTTATCAACTTGTAAAGCTAACCAAACAAAAATAAATGTTTAAACAAGTAAAAGGGTGCTTTAATGGTGCACTAGCAGAGGATTTTCCAGTATGAAGATGCCAGTTAAAGTGTAAATATTTTATGGTACCAGTTACCTGGAGTAAAAAGTGAGCACAAACAGTATGTAATATTTATTAATGATATTGGCAAAATTGCACATCACTTATTTCAGGAATAGGTTACCGTAAGTAGACCACATTGTACAAATACACACATAGGCACATGCGTGTTCTAATAGACATAGCCATGTGTGAAATATTTGCATTTTAAATGTCTGGTAGTTTTCATTTGAATGTGCCCAAATTTAATTTACTGGTGCGATACCCTATCTTCCATTCTAAACAAAAAAATCTATGTTAGTCTTAATATATACTTTGTGTGTGCAAACATCAGATATCATTTTTCATCAAGCGCTTTGGGCAGTGAAACTTAATTGCTGCGTTTATAGCTACCTGCTGCTCCCATTTTCTGTACCCTGGCCAATATTTAAAACCTGCAATAAAAACAAACGGAAGAATATCTATCTCATAAAATATAACAAGTTCTCTCTTTGATAGCTTAGAAAGCACCCGGCCATCTTAATTATAATGCTAGAGTATGTTTACCATTGTAATTGTCCTTAAGGTAAAGCCAGTGCTCTCTCAACTACACATTTAATTGCTAAATGGGATTAGCCAATATTCCTTATCTGACATGTTTGAAAGCCCTGTTTGGATACTAATTTCCGGATTAATTATCAGCAATATAAAAATAATTGATGTAATGGGTACTATTTTCTACTGTATCATATCTACTTCGACAGCAAAAAATAATTGCTTCTGGTGGCAGCACAAATCTTGTAGTCGTCCTATATAGTTGGTAGCTTCCTTCCTTCCTTCCTTCGGCCACTTTGTGTCTGGGCCTTAGAATCTTGCAGCGGGCTGCGTCTCGCAATGAGGTTTCAGAATAAGCGAGCGCAGCTTTTCCCAGAAAAGCCGTTGGGCATTAGGGTTGCATCCTGGCCAGTCCAGGCAGGACTTCTTGCAGAGCTCCCTGCGCAGGCGCTGGTGCTGGGACAGCCTACTGGACGGGATCTTCTCCAGGAAGACGAAGATCAGCACGTCCCTGTTGTCGGAGAAGAGCTGCATGTGGGCCATGCTCATTTCCAGCTTGCACCAGTCGCTCTTCAGGAAGTGGCTGGAGATCACGCACAGGGTTTTGCGGCTTCGCTGGATGCTGCTTTCTACGTTGTCCAGGATGGTGCACCCCAGGTCCCAGTCACGGTCGGACACGCACAGCCTGATATGGGGCGGCCCCGCGTTGTCCTCCACGTGTGGGATGAGCTCGTGCAGGACCCACTGGAAGTCCCGCTCACTATACGCCACAAAGGCATCAAAAGCAAATCTGGCATGGTTCATCCAGACCTCCCTGTTTTTTCTCTTGGACAGAATGATATACCATTGGTAGTATATCTTCCACCGATACATGTACAACAGGCCAACCACTCCTCCCATTGCTATAAGCCCCAATGAAACAGAGAGGATATACCAGGTGTATACAGGTATGCACAGGGGTTTGAAGTCTGTCAGCAATAGGCCCTGGATTTCAAATGGGAGATGGCATGGGACATTCTTGTTTACCGATGGGTTCTGCATGGAGTCAAGCCATGATGAAACCCAAGCAAGGTCACAATCACAAGTGAAAAAGTTGGTGCTCAAGTCTACATAAATATCTGAGGGGAAGTTGAAGAGACCCTCTGGTAAGCTTGCTATAAGGTTGTTGCTGAGATCGATGTGTACCAGGTGATTGTTATATTTGAAGAGGTCCACAGGTAATGTCTGTAGCATGTTACCATTTAAGTTTAAAAACTTAAGGGCCTTAAGTGGGTCAAAGGTCCCAGAAGCGATGCCCTTGATGCTACAATATGTCAGATTCAAGGACTGGAGGATGCTAAGGGTCATGAAAGCATCACGATCTACCAAATTTATTTGACTTTCCCATAATACCATCTCATGAAGGTTCGAGATTTCAGAAAAGGCAAAGGCATCCAAAAGATTTATTTGTGAGTTGTAAATCTCAAGGGTGGTCAGAGGACAAAGCTTCAGATCGTCAAATGTGGTCCTCCTAATGTCATCAAATTTAATATTGTACAGTCCCAAGTACTCAAGTTTTGAATTCCTAAGGTCAAAAAAGACTGTGTCTAAATTTGTATCTTGGATCGGGCCAATTCTTAGGGATTTAAGGTTGGGGAGCTCGTAGAATGCCAGGGATCCAACCTGCAGCATAGCGTAATGCTGCATCATCTGTAGGTGCTCCAGGGACACCATATAACTGAATGTGTTTGTGTCCACTTGATGCAGCCAGCCAAAGCACAGGTCCAAGAAAAATAGTGAAGTGAAGTCAGCGAATGTCCATTGGTTTATGCTCTGAATGTGATTTCCACTAAGAAGTAGGGTGTGTACATTTTTGGGGATTCCTTTTGGTAGCTGTTGGGAGATGTGCAAAGTGCATTGTTATTTTAATTTGTATCACATTCAATTTGGAAGACATTTTTTTTGTCATTATGCTTTGGACATCCTGACCTACCTGTCCTGTGGAGTTTTTGTGACATGTACTGAGGCACAGCATACACCCTGAGGAAGACACTGTGTGTCGAAACTGGTTTTTTTGTAACAAATAATTTGTGAGCATTATAGACTGTGCGACTATCCTCCTTTTTATGATGGCTCTCCATTAGTCTGCACCTCGCTATAATTTTGGGTGTGCGTCCTCCCTCCCTATAAAATGTACTGAGTCTAGGGGTGGGCGGTATACTGGTATGACACAGTGCCATGATATGGATTTTGCCATATCATAGATATTGTGACAAAAGTGTTTCTTTAAAAAATTAAGTTGTGGTATGTTTGTGGTGGTACGTTTAATTAAAACTGGAGTAAAACTGAAGCCTGGAAATCAGCATATTGGTTTGTATTGTATTGACCTATTTTAGCAGGTAACCTGCATTTTTTTGGCAGGTGAGCAAGAAATGTTCCAATTCCAACTAGCACTAGCTGGCTAAGATAATCAAATATTGGCTAGCTGATTGGTGCTAACGGTAAAACCAGTTGACGTTATTAACGATCTGAAGCACAGCATCCAGACAGTGAACCATAGCAAACTATAACACGATGTTGCAAATCTGTTGCCAATCCCACAAATTTGTTGTGCAGTAGCTAGCAAGTATTGGTGAGCTTTGCAAGCTAACATTATAGCTGGTATCAATCAAATAAAATTATACTGTTTGGCCACGTTGTAGTCCTGTGTGTTTATAACAATATAATTTTAAGCTGTTGCTTCCTGTAAAATGTCTGGTAAAGACGACTGCTACTGCCACCATATGTAGGCTGTCTGGACAACAAATACTTGGGCATCCCTGGCATCAGTTCTTCATTAGAGAGGGCTTTCAGTGCTGGCAGTAATGTGGTGACATGCCATCTGTCAGCACTCAAACCTGAAGCTATCAAACCTATAAGCTAAGTTATGTCTTAACTTTTCTGGTTTTATATAATCCAAAGTATGAATAAAAAAATCTATATTGTTACATCATATTGTTATCGCAATAACAGTGTAAAATATTGTGATATAAATTTTAGGCTATACCGCCCACCCCTACCTGGGTCAACTTGGCATCCTCACAGTTCAGTGTGTCGTTGTTGCGGAAGTAGAAGCAGATTCCATCCCGGCTGTGGTTCGCGCTGTACCCCGTGCAGTTGTAAAAGTCCCCAGGGTCTGGGCACTCATCTATGAAATGGATGACAGTGGTGTCTACACCAGGAGAGGTTGTTTTATGGGCAGCAGAAGTGGTCTGAGGAGGCTTGGAAGGGAAGACGATGGGGCCAGCTGTAGCTGTCTCTGATGTAGTTGTGGGATTTGTAGTTGTAGGAGTATGTGTCATTTCTTGTGTAGTGTATTGCCCACCGACCTCTCGAACGCTTTGCTCCGTCATTGCGCGTGATCGGATACTCCTTGATTTGACTTGATCCCAGTGGATAGCCCTTTTACTTTGCCCATGGTTAAAGTGTCGCCCGTTGTACTGTTGAAGTAAAAATGAAACCTGTGCAGGGAACCGTCTTTGCTGGGATCTAGTCGGCTGTTTGTCCACACCGACACTACAGTGAATGTGGATCCCACTCAGAGTGATGGTGACCACCCACAGCACAAGCATCGTTCTCCTGCGCAGTACACTGTCAGGTGAAAACAATAGTCACAAAGCAAGTATCAGTTAAATATTGCCCTGTATCTGTTAAATATTCTAACTGGAATTAAAGCTTTATTTTCAGTTCACATTGGATTTACTAGCCATTTAAATACATTATTTATTAAGGAAAACAAATTATATTTATTTCTTTCTAGTTATGTCCAATTATGTCCAGTGCTACTGAATGGGGCTATGGGACTAGTATATGCAAATCAGATTTTCCAATGAACTCTTCTAGGGCAAACAAAAAAATAAGATTTCCGTAGTAAAATGTCCAGTTAAAAATGAGCAAGTCTCTTGAGCATTGAGTAAATCTAAAGCCTCACTGTAGTAGTGGAGGCTTAACCTACACATTTGTATCATTTATGACTAATGTGCTCATATATGACAAAAAAGAGAAATGTTCTTCAAAGAAACCGATTCATAATGGCATCCAGGATGATAAATTGATTTTTAAAAATGTATTTAAGACTTACTCCTGCAGTTCAGGTTTCTGCTCAGAACTTAACCTGCCAACTGTGTGTTTTGAATTCAGCTTTTTAACCTTCACATAACTCTGTCACTCCAATGCAAAACATGTTATGAATCATAATTTCACCAGTGTGCCAATATTAGTCATTATCAAATAGTACTTGTGTTAGTGTTACTGTCGCTGTAATCCACCGGATCCCTTGAATAAATTATACTGCGCTTAGTATTATAAAGGGAATATAATGGACACATGATTTAATAGTAATTTGATGAATAAGCTTTTCTTTAAATGAATAAAATTCACTTGTAATACATCAAATGTAAAACTGTAAAGATCCAAACCCTTACCAGACTGGAAAGCTGGGAAACCGTGATCTTTCTGTGAGCCGTCTCTGGTGGAGTAAACTGCGTAAATTTACCAGAGCTCTTCTTGTTCTGAGCTCATTTATGACCGAGCCTTATTGACTAAATGAACACCCACATTTCCCAGGCTCTCTTAACATCCATACAATGTATCACATTTTATGTACCACAAAGGAAGTGTCAGTGCAATCGCCATAAATGTAAGACTGATTTATCTTGAATATCACAAAAAATGTGAAGAGGCTGTTGTTTTCCTGTGCTGTAATAGAAATCAATTATTACTTTTCTTGAAATTGTGGAGTGTCAAAGAGACCTGTTGAATGTGTTTTGTTGAAAGTCTTTTTGTGGACAGTTAATTTCAAAATATGATAACATGGATAAGGATGAGGTGTGAGCTCCAAATTCTGGGGATCAATATCGGGTGTAATCATGTGATCGTATAATCGGGTGTAATCAGGTCTGATGGTACTTGCCGATTTAGTAAATATATAGTATGTTATGAGTGGTCTGCATTGTCTTTCTATTCTTGATTGTTCCAGAGTAAATCTGAACCAGGTTTTCTTTCTCCCAGGTAATTAACTGAACAATTAGCGCTACTGATTGACCTGACTGTCTTCACACCTGACTCCCAGGTAAAGGGAGGGTGGAAAACCAGCAGTCCTCGGACCTCAACGACCGAGATTTTAATACCAGGGTTCTATACCAGTGTTAAAATATAATTAGGGCAGCAAGCCAGTTTATTTCAGCAAAGGGAAGCAAATTAATCATGAAAGTACTTTTTTTTTTTTAACTGACCCTTAAAATGAGGAAGAATGTAAAATAAGTGCTACAAGTACAATGACTATTATCTAAGATGCACGCAAAACCGTTTTATATTGAATTCCGAGCCTTGGTCAGCTTTATAAATATGTATATATACAAACATGTAGGCGTACACAATATAATAGTGATGGGTCATACAACTAATACATTTCTGATCTACTTTAATGGTATTCATTTTATTCATGCATGAAGCAGGTTCGCAAGAAGACATTAATAACAGTCAATCAATGTGCAGGGATCTTCATAAAGACCTAGTAGGTCCTGTTTGGAGGACTCCCACTGTAGTTGGATTCTTATTATGCAACCATCACTGCAACTTTATATATTCACATAGATATAATTGAACGTACACAGTAATAGTGAAGAAACAGTCATCAAAGACGGATACCACATGCCGCAAAAACAGTATGCTTAATATAAATACATTCATAACATAATATACATCATAATCAGAGCAAATATGAACTGACGGCACTGTTCATATACTATTGTATGTTAAATGGGAAACAGGACTGATTCATTCATGTTTATTAAATTAATCATAAATCAACTGTTCACTGCATTCATTTTTAAAAACTCAGCGCTGTGCAGTTTTTATGTATGTAAACATGCTACTTAATAAGAGCATTTTTGTTCACATCAAGGGCAATTTCATCATAGTAAATGATAATGCCATATTGCATAAATCCACACGCTAAATTGCTTAGTAAAAATTATACGTGTACAGTTTCTAAAGAGAAGCTTGACAAATGGCTTTACGTGGGTGTTGCCCATGAAACGCATTCTGTCATACTTGGATTAATTTGCTCAATTTATTATTTATTTTGCTATATTTCATAACAGTGCAACAAACAATATAAAGTAGATTTAAATTTGTGACTGGGTGTAATATCAGTTACTGCCAGAGCTGAGACGTGTTTGTGTTTCAAGTATAATATTTTTTTCAGTGATGCTTTTTAATAAATAAATAAAATAATTCATGCTAGTCAAACCCAACCAACTGCAAGTTTTTTTTAATCATGCTATCCTAACAATTAAGAGGGTAAATAACCAAACCTGGCCTGAAAAACAGTGAAGGCCTTACTGGGCCAGACCTCAGTGTCCTGGGGCTGGGGTGGCACTTCTGTCTGGCTTGGTCTCTGGAACTTTGAGGCAGGAGAGACAGGGGTACTCCTCCAGGAAGAGGTTGAACAGATGCAGGAGTTCCTTCCAGAAGGCCTTCTTCCCATAGATGAGCACCAGGGCACTGCTGGCCGTGTAGGCCGAGGAGAAGAGGATGGTAAGTGGTAAGGCGTTCTGGTTCTGGATCGTGTTCATGTAGTGCACATAGAGGTCCACGACCAGGAAGCAGATGAAGACCGCGATCAGTCCCAGGCTCATGCGGATCACCCGCATCTCGGCGCCCAGCTTGGGGGCGTGGAACCCGTTGGTGCTGGCCTTCATGTGACGCAGGTGAATGGCCAAGTGGACACTGATGGAGATGCTGCTCTTCACCATGACCAGACCGGGGATGATGTCAGACATGAGAAGGTAGTACGCCAGGTACGCTATGCCTGGGGTGCCCTCGGGCCTCAGGATGCCGCAGTCATAAGTGTCAAATTCGTTGTAAAGGTGGTTTAAGATGACCATCATTGGCATGCAGCTGCCGAACCCACACACGGGGATGACCACGACCACGGTTGTGACGTGCTTCAGGATGGCCTCCTGTATCTTGGTGTAGCAGTGTATGGGCTCGATCACCAGTTTTGTGCTATAGTAAAATGACAGGAATGCGATGATCCACACGATAGAGAACTTCAGGCTGTAGATAGTCACCACCAGAGTGGAGAGCAGGTATTCATTGAGGACGCAGAAGATGTCCATCTTGTCCAGGGTTATATAAAGGTAGGAGATGACCTGGTGCGCGGTGCTGGCCAGAGAGAAGGCTGTGATGATGGTCTCACAGGGGAGCCAGTGTCTGTTCTCTCTGTAGTGCCGCAGGCTTATTAGCAGGGTGTAGACATTGAAGAATATGGTGAACACGGCAATCAAGCCAGTCACCAGCCAGATGATCATCCTGTCTGTGCTCGTCAACATGGTGCCTTAGTCCTTTTCCCTTTTCACGCAACGTGTTATTGTAAGATAACTGAGTGGTTTAGGGACAAGAAGATTAAACTATACAAAATATAGTCAAATTATGCAAGGTAAGTTTCTATCAATACATATGGATGAGAGAGTTCTCACTTCATGAAAAACAGCAGTGATTTAGGTCACAAGTGCATGTGCATATATCTGCAGGTAATGATGTAGCTGTAAACGTTACTATATGCACTCAGTGAGTCCAGTAGGTGGGGCAATGAGGCTTTAAAGAGGCGATACATTTCAGGCTCCAGAGATCTGTCGTTCCCTCTTACTGCATACATGTAATGTTACAAGTCTGCATGTACATCTAGAACAGAATGGAGATCAGTGCAACATTCCAGATATAAAACTGTTACACTACATAATAATAGTGCCTACAGTCCACAATGAGTCCACTGTCTTTATCTTCTTTTACCATTCATGGTGTTCTATTAATTTGAGCCTTGAACCGTTTTTTTTTTTTCTCGCTCTTGTTCTGTTGCCTGTGAAATGGAGGAAATTATGAACAATATTAACTTGTCAGATAGCCATTAGCTGTTCCGTCGTTTAGTGTTCAACAGCTCGTCGAGTCCAATAGAAAAAGCCCTTTAGATTTCACTCTTTTATTTCCTCGAGGAATAACTCTCAACTGGAGGTGATCCATTATTTCCTTCACAAAAGCCAGATATTTTCATATCTGTCAATAAAGCAGTTCAGGTGTCTAGAATAAAGTTTGAGATTAGTCAGATTCTGATATTATTCAAAATGAAGCCCTGAATACACTCAAGATAACAAAACATTTTGACCTGAAAAGAAGAGAGGCTGTGTGGTTTGACAACTGCAATTAATGAAGTAGTGATCCAGGTACGGCGGTTATAATACGTTCTTTTTTCAGATCCAAGATCTTCACAGATGTAATTTCTTGCATTTAGCTCTTGCTGTTGAAAATGAGTGCAATATGCAAAAAAAAAAAAAAAAATTATTATTAGTCATAAGAATTCAAACAGAATGTTCCTGTTCCTCAGAATGAATAAACTTCAAACTTAATGGTGAAGAGGGAAAAAAATTGTTAGAAACAGACCGTTTTTGTGGGTGAGCTGAAGCCCTTGGCGAATGACACCTGAGGCTGAGCGCGATCCTTTTGATCCTAGTGAAGCATCCAATCATAAAGGATATGGGGTGTCGGAAATGCCAGAACAATCCACTTTATCCAGGTGTGCATTTGCATACACAGTGCATTATTGTGTGTGTGTGTGTGTGTGTGTGTTGGGGGGGGGGGGGGGGGGGGGGGGGGTGTTGTAATGTATGGCTAAATCACAGGTACATTCAAATGTCCTTCCTGACGCTACCACATTAGATTTACAAGCCACCTCTCCACAAGAACCATTCACAGGAAGTGACTCAGCAACAGCTTCTACTCCTTTTGAATGTCACTTCACATGTTTTTAGGTGGGTTGTGCTTAAACATGGACTGGAAATAATCAAAGAACAAGGTCTTGGGCTACATATTTCGATTTAGTGCATCTTACAAATTACTTGTATAAATTCCATCTAATTTCAAAAATAAATATATGCCTATTTTTTTCTAAAGAAATTACTTTTCATCACTTTTGAGTCTGATTGTGCATTTAATTTTGATGTAAAGAAAATTGTAATGCTGCGTATATGTCATGCTATACAGGCATTACATTACAATATGAGGAAATATTTTTGATTTCTTATTTTAGCAAAAATGGATAGCCAGTTCTTTGGCAAGGGTACATACAGAACATTGAAGCGCGATCTTGCCAGATCATTTGCCAGTTTTTATTGGGGATGCTTTCCTGATGGATTTCACGGCTGTATCTATAGTAACAAGAGATATAGGTGCTTTGCACATGGTAGCCATGGTATCCTTTGAGCTGGCAGTTCTGTTTAAAATCATACATATGAAAGAGTGCTAGAGGACCACTAATTCAGATCAAACAAAGACTGAACACTGCTGACTTGCTGGGTCAAAAGCTCTGGCAAGCTGTATAGTGTGTGAGGTAAAGGAAAAAGGCTTATCTGCCAACTAGCAAGGAAAAAAAGGAAATGTGACTGTGAGCTGACATTGCAAAATGACATTGCTCTAATCTTTCCTCTCCCCAGCTTTTAATTACTTTAACTGAATCACAGGTTGAACCGCATCAATTTGTCATGATTTCGTCACCGTTAAACCACAGCACAGTTTCATTGCGGGTGCAGTACATATGAATTTAATTTAATTTCTGTAGACTTTAATATACTTCACGTCTATGTATATATATATATATATATATATACACACACACACCCACACACACACAGTGCCCTCCACAATTATTGGCACCCCTGGTAAAGATGAGTAAAAAGGGTTATAAAAAAAAACCTATTGGTGAATTGGCTTAATCTCACACTGAAAAAATGAGAAAAATCCAACCTTTAATTGAAGTAAATTTATTTTGAGAAAAAAAAAAATCCCTCAAGAAATAATTGTTTTTAACAAAACCACATGTGCCACAATGTGTGCACCCCTAGAAATTATGAACAAAATGTAACAAGCATTTTTTCCATTTATATTTTACTTTTTAAAGAGTGTTTAGGAACTTTCAACCAGTAATCCATGACTTCCTGTTTCACTGGGGTATAAATATGAGGTGACACAGAGGCCATATTCCCTTATTCATACATCAACATGGGAAAGATAAGAGAACACACAAATCAAATGAGGGAAAAGTGTGTTGAGCTTCATAAGTCAGGGAATGGCTATAAGAAAATAGCTACTCTCCTGAAAATGCCCATATCTACCATTAGAGCAATATTTAAAAAGTTCAAAGCAACTGGAACTGTTACAAACTTGTCTGGAAGAGGACCCAAGTTTATTTTGCCCCCACGCACAGTGAGGAGGATGGTAAGAGAGGCAAAAAAAATCTCCAAGGATCACTGTTGGAGAATTACAGAGGAAAGTAGCATCTTGGGGTCATCAAGTCTCCAAAACTACCATTAGGCGTTGGAAGGCATGCCAGAAAAAAGCCTTTCCTGTCATTTCACCCCAAATGTAAGCGCATGGAGTTTGCTAAATGCTACTGGAACTTTGACTGGAACCGTGTTCTATGGTCAGATTAAATGCCAGGACATTTTAAATCTGAATCTGCCTCTACCAGGAAACTAAAACTGGGTCGTCGTTGGATCTTCCAGCAAGACAATGATCCAAAACATGCGTCCAAATCAACACAAAAATGGTTAACTGGACACAAAATCAAGCTCCTGCCATGGCCATCTCAGTCCCCTGACCTAAACCCCATTGAAAACCTGTGGACTGAGCTGAAGAGGAGAGTGCACAAGAGAGGACCTAGGACTCTGGATGATCTGGAGAGATTCTGTAAAGAGGAATGGTCTCAGATTCCTTGCTCTGTATTCTCCAACCTTATTAGATGTTACGGGAGAAGACTCAATGCTGTTTTATTGGCAAAGGGAGGCTGTACAAAGTATTAAATGCAGAGTGCCAATAATTGTGGCACGTGGTTTTGTGAAAGATAATTTTTTTTCTCAGAATAAATTAACTTCAATTAAAGGTTGGATTTTTCTAATTTTTTCAGTGTGAGATTAAGCTAATTCACCAAAAGGTGAATTTTTTATAACCCTTTTTACTCATCTTTACCAGGGGTGCCAATAATTGTGGAGGGCCCTTTCTTCAAGCCTGATTCACTTTAACACTCTACTCTAACACAGTGATAATTAGCAACAGAGTACATTTTTTATATCTGCTCAAACATCAATTTGAAAATCAAAGCCCTTTAAAAAAAAAAATATATATACAGTATATATATATATATAACTTTGAAATAAATACATTTGAAAGACTAAATATGGTTTGTCAATATCCATTGACTAATGTAGACATTTTACCTGCATATTCCTTTATTGACTAATTATCCCCAAAGTACAAAATTATACATTTGAATTAATAGTAGGCTATTAGCTTATTCCATCTCCCAAACACAAAATGCCTAAACATGGTTTGGTAAGCTGAGCGTTTGAAATATATTAATTTAATCAAATCCAAAGATCCAAAGACCAAACAGTGGAACAAAAGAAAAAAAAATATGAATGAATGAAAATGTAAATAATAGAATCAGCAACAATATAAGGAGGACTAGCCTACTGCCCTTGAGAATAATGGAACAAACTATTCTTCGCAAATGCTCAGCCATGGATTCCACTGTGGTTGAACCAACTGATTTGAGTGTTCAGTGACCTTCCGCTGTTATTGAAACCAGGGGTTTGTGGTTGGATGCATTTCCATTGTGCCTTTGCCTCAACATAACCCAGATTACAAAGAATTACGTTCACATACAGAAAAAAGTATTCACAATTCTACTAGGTCTTATATTGATAGTAAAAGCAATGCAAGCGTTATGTTAACCTGAATTTTAATTCATGGCAACAAAAATAACAAAAGGTCTTGGTGTGTACACACAGACATTTCAGTCCTTTGAGAAAACTGGTCAGGAGTAGGCTGCACCTGAATTTGGCCAAGATTACTTGCTGTTGAAGTAAAGGTGGAGGAGATATTGACTCAATATTGACTCAACACAAATATTAGCTCAGGACATTTATATAGAATTTTATGTATGTAGATTACATTTTTTGCAAAGGAATCCAATCATATTTGTAGGGATTTTGCTATTTCTTATTTGTCATCAGAACAATTATCATCAATCAATCAAGGAGAAAATGTGCTGTGTCCTTGAAATGCAACTGTAGGCCAATCTATCGTGATGTTCAATTCACTTTCGAGCTGAGAGGCGTCTATTGATCGGCCTGCACATAATTGTAATATTCAGCTGGGAAACAGATTGATGTGGCTTGCATACTTATCCAAAAAACAAAACACATATGAACTAAAATTAAAACTAACCAACACAGCTCACACCTTTTTGTGACATTGGTATGCTTACGCAATACGAAAAGCATGACTGTCATGACAAAGAATTTTCAGGTAGAGTAGAAGCTTTTCCATATTTTCATTTTTCAGTGAAAGTCTCTCTCTGCAATTTTCTCTCACAGTTCACCTTCATTTCCCCACCGTAACGTATCGGACTGTGATTGGCCAACTCATTTAACTGTTTGGCTAGTATGATGAAATCGCCTACTGTATATCTAGCCTATAGCTATCTCTTGACAATTATGCATTCATTAACTAGCTACTGAATGGCTTATAAACTTTGCCTATGTTAGCTAGCTAGCAAAAACACCATCTTAGATTTGCTAGTTATCTCTTGATAAAAGGTATAATAGAGCTACATTCGGTAGCTAGCTAGGCAGTTGGTTAATGTTTATCATCAGCTGTCCATCACCTAGCTTGCAGCAATCTAGCAGAGAACTGCCAGAACACCAAGACACATTTTTTTTTTCCTTTTTAAACTTCAACTGGGTATAGCTTATGACATTATGGGGAGAGTAAATATGAATAGCATTATTTTTTTTATTTTATTTAACATTTGTTTAACCAGGTTACTCATTGAGATTAAAAATCTCTTTTTCAAGAGAGACCTGGCCAAGGAAGCAAAAATATATTAGACACTACAAAAAATTACATTTAACATAAAAGCAGACAAACCATCATGTTTCAACTTTTCAAATCAGGTTACACAATACACAAGTGCAGTCTAAATATATGGTGCAATTAAGGGTCAAAGCATTTACAAAGTTTACTTTCCTCCATAACTGTAATCCTTGCTTTAAATAAAGCTGTTTCTGGAGCTCATTCCACACCATAGGAGCTGAGAACTGGAATGCTTTTTTACAAACCTCTGTACGAGCCTTTGGCACAGACAGTTAAAACGTTGTTTTGTGAGCTGTTTCAGTAGGGCCTTAACTAAAATAACTAAAATTATACCAATGACTCTGCCTATGTAGTGCCAAGGAGGGCCAGTCCACTCTCCTATAAAGAGTACAGTGATGAGTCAGGGATTTGCAATTCGTAACAAACCTCAGTGCCCCATGGTAGTGTCCAGCAGATGCAATGACACTGCTGGAGCATGCATATATAAAATCTCTCCATAATCTACTACCGGTAAGAAAGTAGCTGAGGCTAGCCTCTGTCTCACCTAAAGAGAAAAACAAGACTTGTTTCTGAAATAAAAACCCAACTTAAGCTTAAGCCTTTTTACAAGGGAATCTATGTGAAACTTAAAAGTGAGACCATCATCTATTAAAAAACCGAGGGTACTTATAAGTTGTCACTCTTTAAATTACAACCTCCCTTTGCCAATGGTTTGTCCTGCATAGTAACTATAGAAGGCAGTGTCTGTGGCTCTTTCTTTGACCTGGTAAAGACCATCAACTTTGTTTTGTCAACATTTAAAATAAACTTCTGTAAAAGCCTGTACAATATTAAAGGTCTTCAAAAGCCTTTTTTACCGTTTCTGCACAAGAGTAAATGACTGTGTCATCTGCATAAAAATGAAAACCGGCATTTGCCACATTTTTACCAATATTGTTTATATAGATAGTAAATAAGAGGTCCCAGGAACGAGCCCTGTGGCACTCCTGTCTGTACAGTTAAAACACCAGATGTATTTCCATCAAACTGGATGCACTGTGTTCTATCCGACAGGTAGTTTCTGAACCAAGTGACTGCCTGATCAGATAAATATATATTGACTAATCTTTGTAGCATGATGTCATGGTCAACGGTATCAAATGCCTTTGACAGGTCAATAAAAAGGGCAACACGTTGTTGCTTTTTTATCCAGAGCATTAATAATGTCATTAACCACCTTCATTGTTGCAGTAGTGGTGCTGTGCCATTTTCTAAAACCTGATTGGTAGTCAGCTAAAATGTAGTTGTCACTTAAAAATCCGTTGATCTGCTTACACACCAATGTCTCCAAAACCTTAGCCAGAACTGAAAGCTTAGAAATAGGCCTGTAGTCATTTAGATTTGATGGTTCTCCTCCTTTTACCAGGAGTAGAACAAAGGCTGACTTCCATACACTAGGGATAACATTTAATTCAATAATAAGTTTAAAGAGACAAGTTAGGGGGCTCAGCAATAAAATCAGCAGTTTTAAAAGATGAGGATCCAAATTGTCAGGACCAGCTGCTTTTTTTTTTTAGTCAATAACTTTAAGAGCTTTGTGTACTTCGGGTACAGAAAAGAGGGAAAGACAAAAACGGGTCCCATTTTCTGTTCTAGATCAACAAATGCCTGATTACCCGATGTAGCCTTAAACTGAGAACCAGAGGAAATAAAATGCTGCCTTTAATCCTATACAGTCTTATAGGAGCATGCTTGTTTATGATTTAAGAAATTGTCTCTGAAGAAAGTCCAAGCAATTTCAACATCTGGAATAAGACTGATCCTGATCCAAGCATTGTTATAACAATGTGAATTATTTAAAACATAATTAAATAATATTAAAGTAATTGACTCAAAAGAAGGTGCGTAAAAGATAAAAAAATTTGACCAAGAAACTAAGATATGGTAACTGCCCATACCTAGCCAAATGACACCCTTGTATATTCCTTACAGAAACATGTATAATTTTCCCTTATTATTAACCAAGCATGTGGGTGCAAAAGCTAAAGGATGATGTACAGGCCAAATAAAATCATTCATTTGCCTTGTTCCCATGCTCATAATGACTTTTCAGGTTCATGTAAACATTTCATGTAAAACCCAGCACTATAACTTAAACAAGACTGAGGTGTTTCTATAACCCCCCCCCCACCCCCCCCCCCCCCCCCCCCCATTCAGCCTTTGTACAGTGCATGTCTACTTTGGACTCACCACACATACAGGCAGTATTTGAACCCATCATATTACAGGAGTGTATCAATATATTTACGTGTTGCATACTGACCTACTAGCATCAGCATCACTGTTCTTTGCCTCTTACTTTAAGTTGCTGTCATCCATAAAACAGACACCCTGCAGATCGGTCTTCAGACAAATTTAGCAAATATGTTACCAACCTTTACATTTTATTATTAAACGGTTAAAAAAACAAAATAGAAACTAATATCAATCCAGTATCTATAATTTACAAAATAGCCACTGAGCATACAATCATTCACAATATGTACAGTATTAAAATATGTTCTATAAGAAAGTGCACGCACAAACACACACACACACACACACACACACACATGCGTACACAAACACACGCGCGTACACAAACACGCAATATTGAGCAACGCTGTTGACACTGTAAAATATTAACCCAGATTTACACCTTTTCGTTTGAGCTGATTACAGCTTAGGCCTTGATGGACACTCCGGTGCAGGGCCTCGGAAGAGTAACCCCCAGCACCAGTTTGTGGGTCTTGCACATCTGTGGCTATTGCATGTTCTTCAATTCTGCCATGTTATTAAACGGTTAAAAAAACAAAATAGAAACTAATATCAATCCAGTATCTATAATTTACAAAATAGCCACTGAGCATACAATCATTCACAATATGTACAGTATTAAAAATATGTTCTATAAGAAAGTGCACGCACAAACACACACACACACACACACACACACACACACATGCGTACACAAACACACGCGCGTACACAAACACGCAATATTGAGCAACGCTGTTGACACTGTAAAATATTAACCCAGATTTACACCTTTTCGTTTGAGCTGATTACAGCTTAGGCCTTGATGGACACTCCGGTGCAGGCCTCGGAAGAGTAACCCCCAGCACCAGTTTGTGGGTCTTGCACATCTGTGGCTATTGCATGTTCTTCAATTCTGCCATGTCTATACGGGGTATCCGTATCTGCTGTCGTATTTTAGCGCTGGCGCCCCCTGGTTGTTGGCGGTGGGCGGTGCAGCCTTGCCCCCGGCTGAGTAGATGCTGCTGCGCTCAGACCCGTTCCATTTTCCATTCCTCACCGAGCTGTAGACAATGCCGTGGGGGGCGGTACCCCTGCGACTGAGCGGAAGCTGGAATTTTGGCTGTTTGGCTGGCTCTTTGGGGCCGGGATGTCCCCCCTGTGAGAGGAAGCGGGAGAGGGGTGAGAGGGGAACAGAGCAGCACGTAAAGGGCCGTGAAATTGGGCCCCATCTTTCTCCGTAGACCGTGATGATTCTTTTCTTTTCATTTTGACTCAAGCTTTTGGTTCCCATCACAGTGTCCACATCCATGACAAATCTACTGATAATCTTTAGAGACTCAGAAACGGTTATTCAACAGCTCGGCCGTTTCGTGAGAGAGGACGCGCGTGAATTTTCAAATTTTCAAAAAACAAAAACGGAGTTTCGGCCACATTCTGGAAACGGAGCGATTTCTCACCCAGATCTCGTTGGCCGCTTCATTCTCATAGCGTCGCTTGTGGCAGAGGCAGTACAGAAGCCAGATGAGGAACAGGAGGAGGAGCAACAGCAACAGCGCGCCAATCACGGCACCCACGATAATTCCGGTTTTGTTGATGGCTAGAGGTGAAAGAGGGGGAAAAGAGAGTGCGTCACGTATCGGCGCTCTTAGCGCAATGCTAGCATGTGCGCGGGATCACCAGGCTACATGGATGTTTGATCAGACTTAGCGCAATGCTAGCACGTACATGCACGGGGATGGCCAGGCTACATGGATGTTTGATCAGACTGTTTACTGAGGCAGCTTCACCTTTCACTTGAACTTACGTTGAACTGCTCGCAGGGTGTATTTACAGTTCTCCTGGCCCACTTCGTTGTTCACTTCACACAGGTAGTTCCCCCTGGAGCTGGCAGAGTGGTTACTCATCACGAGCTCTCCAGTCCTGAGGGTCTGGGGGGGTGACAACAAGACGAAGGCCGTTTATTCCGCCATCGGGTGGATACATGGTATGTGTGGTCGTTTGTTACAAAATATGACATTTGGTATGGTCTGTGGTGTATTCCCAGCCATAATATGCATTTTGGGCCCCAATTCAGAGAAACATTCTGCATGCTTCTCCCTTTTTGGAACTCTGAAACAAGTAAAACGAGTAGGAGGAGAGCTAAATATTTCAGCACAATGTTTGTTTTCCTTTAACCTTCGCAAAAGTTTTACCTCTCGAGTTACCACTACAGCATCCGCACAGGTGCACTGAGGCCGATTGCCACTGGGCACGTAGCTTGAAGGAAATGATGCAGCAATAACTAGAGGAACCCTGGATCCCCACATAATCCTGCCCTGTGCCCTGCTGTAGCATACATCCGGTGGCTCTGTGCTTTGGTGCATTTGATTTTATTTTACCTGATACGATTCTATTAGAACATTCTGAATGCACATACAGTCATAGCCTCATATTAATACTTCACAAAATTACAATATTGACATTAAAAATACAAAAGAAAAAAAGAGGAGATTATTGCCGTAGTGGTCTTCGTGCCTGGTTTTGGGGGGCACCCTTTGTGCATTTGTGTGCAGGGCTGGGTTATTTTCACACTCACTCTGGGTTGCAGTGGGTGGTATGGCCCCTCCGCTCTCTCGCTTCCACGTGTAGCTTAAGGGGCTGGATCCCTGAGACGACTTGCAGCGCAGAGAGAGACCGTGCCCCCGATCTCCTCACTGCCATCCACCCAGCACTTGGGCACGGACGGGGGCACTAAAGGCGAGAGAGAGACACAGAAGACGTCAAATTAAACGACCTCACATTATCACGCACCGATATTACCGTCTATAAACTGCTAAAGGAAGGCAATTAAGTGTTCTCATTTTATATATAATGATACATAACAGGGTTTTGTTTGTTGGTTGAAATGCAGATTAATCACAGTCTTCTGCTTTCACCTTCCTACTATTACATCTTTCATTTCCAGTAGATTTGCTCTGTCAGATGAGAGGAAGCACAACGAGAATAATAAATAGCCAGAGGGGGGGGTGATATCGCTCAAATCTCTACATTTGCGATATGTGGTTGGTTGAGCGTTCATGTCAAGCACCGCTCCCTACTCCAGGCCAATTGCATAAATGGACATTAATCCCTTTTTTTGATGCTTATTTCATAATTAAACGCTTATTACCTTCCATGGCCTTTGTTTATTGTGTTGAAAGCAAATCCCTGTGTGTACACAGAGACAGTGGCACAACAGAACACTGTTCAGTAGTGGATTTCCCCAATTTTCAGAAGAGTCTCTGCGAGTCTTGTGTACTATATACGGAAGTGAAAACATGTTCTGTCCAAGCAGTGTATTCCCACTCTGTTCAGTGTGATGGACATGCTGACAATGGGGCCAGATGATTACACAGAAGGCACAGAAACTTATTGAAGCCTACAGTAGCGCCATGCCAGACCAGGATTATTGTTCCCTACTCGGCATGCTGGCTCCAACTGCTTTCCCATTTATTTCAGCACAAGACTACTTTGGAGAATAATCAATCCAGTCGGGAGGCCACCGGTGTCTCCGTTTCTTAAAGTTGCACGAAGCTAACTTTTCTGTATTTTTACTGTTTTAAGGAGAGTCTGCTTTATTATAAAACACCTACAATTGTAATTGTAAAGATTAAGTACTTTTCAATTGGGCAACTGGGACATACAATTCCAATTGTATACAAACCCCAGTTCCAAAAAAGTTGGGACAGTATGTAAAATGCACATAAAAGCAGAAAGCAGTGATTTGTAAATTATTTTACATAGATTTAATTGAAAACAGTACAAAGAAAAGATATTTAATGTTTTACCTTATCAACTTTGTTGATTTTTGTAAATATACGCTTATTTTCAGCTACTCTTACAAGCGATACTATAACCCCTCTTGCATTTGAATGGATCTCTATGGGAATTGGGGGGTGGGACTAGATTAAGCTGTAAATTACACAGGAATAATATGGAACCCATGGTTGGCTAAATGGCTGTAAGTCATCAAGGGTCTGATGTATCAAACGAGCCTCAAACCATCACTCTGCTGCCAGATATGCAGTAGATATGGATGGATCACTTGAAGGGTTGTTTCTCCGGACTCATTTTTCTATTGACCTCTATAGAAAAATAAGTCAGGAGAAACAACCTTTCAAGTGATCCATCATATCTACTGCACATCTGTCAGCAGAGTGGTTTGAGGCTCTTTGATACCACAGACTCTTGATGACTTACAGCCATTTAGCTTGGGTTCTAAAAATTATGATTTTGTCATCACATCGTACAGAATGAAAGTTTGACGCGCCCCTTTAATTTTAGACATCAGCAGCCAGAAAAATGAGTATTAAATATCCAGTCAGCAATGTATGAACTGTTTCTTATTAAAAATCCATTGAGATTAGCCAATTCTGAGTGCAAATGTGTATTGTCTGGTGATTAATACAACAAATCAAAATGGCAATTAGGCTCATGGATGCCACTGCCTGTGTCGGAGGTAGATATGAAATTAATCTACGTGGGTTTGTTGGCTGTCTATACAAATAAATTTTTCCCAGAAGTCACCATCAATTTTCCTCTTTGTTGTGCGTATATCAACAAGGCTAGACCTGAGCTACCTCACCTAACCCCACTAAGCACTGGAATGTACCTTATGCTTTAGGGACTTATCACTTCCTATTTCAGGTTCCTAAGGGCTAATCAGCCCAATGCTACTTTTTGACTTCTTTCTGAGTTATTGCTGCTGAGCACTTAAAACAAAAGCCCCTTAGGTACTGTCATATCTTCACCACAGATAACTTGGAATGACTACAACAACTGTAATAACAATAATAATAAATAATAATAATAATAATTATTATTAACAAATAGCAACACTGATTGCAAGTTCTTTTCAAACACGGTTTAGCAACATCCAAGCTCATGTAAATTAGAGGGAGGGGCAAATGAAAGCGGATAAGAAAGACAGGACTGTCGAGAAAAAGAGGGAGAGCGAGAGAAGACAAACGCTTCACATTCCTAAACAGTGAGAGACGGGGTAACTGAATAGGGGGAGGCCAAACCGAAACTAGCCAAGGAGTGCAAGATCTCCGAGACGTGGCTCACCCATTACAACAAGCGTGACTTTCCGCATGTCCACGCCCGGAGACTTCTTCACCTTGCACTGGTACGTGCTCGTGTCGGAGACCTGCAGGCCTGATATGGAGATGGAGGCGTCTCCCTGGCTGGGGTCGGCAGTGAGGAAGTCCAGCCTCTTCATTAGGCTGGGAGGGCCGTGAAGGTACTTCCTCTGGCCTGTGAAAGATAAGATCTGACAGGCAGGTACGCTGGTTCAGGTTTCTGTCACTAAACAGATGCGCATGTGAATGGCCATAATGCATATCTTCCAAACAGGTTTTTCCTGCAATTGTTGCGACACCCTGTCTGAGCATCTTGTGAAACCGGCATCAGACGAGCAGTATACACTCAATCACATTTTAAAGGTTACAGAAGACACAGCTCTCATGAAAAACTAACTCACAAATAAGATATCCCCCCCTGAACAAATGCCAAAAGGCTCAATTCTATTCACCTAAAAAAGAGCGCTCGCCAAATGTCATCCCTTATGGGAAAAAAAAAATACTTCAGTATATTGTAAATATATCAAAATTATCATCACAATATATTTAAAATATACTGCAGTACATTACATTTCCATAAGGGATCCCTCCCAACCCCCTGTATTCCAATTCCAGCCTCTCACCAGCTTGTCTTTCTGGGTCATGTCTGGGCTGACAAGGGTCCACTCGATGTCCAGGTCTCCTGTATCAGAAGCACCAGGGGTGTACGTGCATGCCAGGATCACCTTCTCGTTCACGGCTTTTTTAATGGTCTGTGGCCCCGTGGAGGTCACCTGCATGGCCACAGTGACACCTGTAGGTTTGGAGGCAACAGTGCGTTAACCATATTGTTTCCCCCCATTCATGTTCGTTTATAAATCACACGTCTTATGATGGTGGAGCTGGTGCCCGACCTCTCCCTCTAAAATAGTTGCGTTGAGAATCAGCTCAGCCCTGGGGCCAGGGTGTAGCCACCAGGGATTCCTTTTATCATACCACACCCATTTCCCTGGCTCCACCCGGCACACGCCTAATCGGTTACAGCTGGTGTCACCAGTCCCATGACAAGACTGCCAGTATTGGCCAAGTCAGATGCCGCTTCCTTTGCAGGTGCCTCGTTAGACGTAAGCCGGCGCACAGACCCGTACCCCCTCGCACAGACCCGTACCCCCTCGCACAGAGTAACCAGGTCTGTCCGACCTGACACCAGACCAAATGCCAGTGTCCATAGCGGCCTCAGGGCAGAGATTTCCTTTTGTGATGCACATTCCTGTCAATAACCTACATAACCTGACTGTCTCTCTCAAACCGGAATTTCTGCCACTGTCACACTGCTCTTTTCAAATGAAAATAAATGAATACGTGCAACAACGACAAAAGATGTATAAATGAAAATATGTGTAGATGAATGGAAATGAGTCTCTGGGTAATGTTGAAAGGGCTGTTGCCACACACCCCAGGTTTTCTGGGCTGGAACATGACAGATGTCACTGTTGAGGTTTGTTTGTGTGCTCGTTACCATAGCTCCATTGTGAAAGAACATGCCACCCACCTTACTGCTGTCAGTGTAGATTTTCTGTGCAACATGTGTGTGTGTGTGTGTGTGTGTGTTTACATATATTGAATTGCATGCATGTGTGTGAGACCTTACACATTTTCTCGTGCTCCCATGGGAAAACTATAATTGTGGTTATGCCTAAAGAAATGGACACTTACCTGACCTCAGTAACACTGTTATTACGCAGACCGCAGTCCACAGTGTTCTGGAGCACACGCTGGGCCTGTTCATGCTAAGGCCTTTTGAAAACCTGTTAGAGACAACAGACAGGTAAATGATAGTCGGGCGTACAGTGCAGGCAGAGGCTTATGACGCCATTGAACATCTTTGATAAAAACATCTCTTCAGACTGCATTAGGGCTTATCTATCTTGAACCCGCCATAATCTGCTGGTTGAACTAAGAGCCTACTTGCGGCGTTTTAGCTGTATGCACCGATACACTGATTGACGACAACCGCTATCATTAGGTGTAACGATTAGCTACACTTAGGGATTTGTCTTCAATGGATAAAATTACACTGTTCTGCCTTCTATTCTATTCCATGGACCGTATCAATGTGCCTTTTCCGTACACTGTATTCTGATCTGTATTTTCAAATGTTACTGCAAATGACATTCATCAAGCAAAAAAAAAAAAAAAAGAAAACTCATTCTGTCACCCACGTACAGCCATTTATGAGAAGTAAATTGCACAGTTTTGATTGCCATCATCTCTGAGAGATGGCATGTTGTGCGGAAAATAGATATTCACCTGCATCCCAATGCCCCTGGCTTCATCCAGATGCCCTGCGCATCACTTTCACCCACATTGTAAAATATGCAATGGGAGATTACTTATATGCTCAAGTTAGCCTATGAAGCCTAATAAAGTGCAGGAATCATGTTTGCCATACACTTTATTTAGGTCTATAGCACTCAGATGCAGCCTTCCTGAATTTGGCTTTGGTAAAATTGAACAAGAACAAGTTTGCAAGCAAAATTGAATAAGCCTGTGCTGCATACGTGCACATTATATTATAACAATAATGCTAACTTCAAGTAGCCCTTTAATTTTCTCAGTCTAGAGCCAGCTAGGTTCACATTGTTTTCCCGATGCTATACATAGCATAGAATATGTTTGTTGGATAAGGCAGCAATAATAATAGGTCAAGCAGAGGAGGGGATGACGCGAGTAGTGGTTGACAAATTATTATTATTATTACTGCTTTATGCAACAAACATGCTATTTATGGCACCCCCCAAAATGGTAAGTAAACAATGGGACTGTGTAAGTCTACAAAAGATAACTAGTGTTTAAAGGATGTAAAAAGGAATCACCTCATTTCTCTTCAACAAAAAGGTACAACAGTAGTACAGCAGTATTTAAAAACAAAAAACAAAAAAAGAAAAAGAAAAAAAAGCTTGACAATCATATAGGCGCCTGGGACAGAGATTTAATAAAATGACTGAAATTTCAGTTTCTATGCGTTCCTTTAGTGTCGTTTTGTGGTACATAAAACAAAAACTCCTGAAAACAATTTGTTGTTTCTGTAATATTTGAAAGCAAACATTGAAGTAAAAAATGAATATTCCATAGCGAAATGAAAAAAAAACAAAAAAAAAACAGGTGCCATGTAAAATACATTTGACAACCTCCCTCCCTTCACTAACAATAACAGTGCCTTCTTGTCATAGTATTTAACCCTTTGCCTAACCTAGAATCGAAGAATTGAAACATTTATAACAAAGTTACAATTGAATGCCTTGTATTTATTTATATGGGGCTGTGTATAAACACTGAACCTTTGTTTTAAAACATATGCTAGAATTGAATGACTGACATAATCAGTTTCAAGAATGTAAATTCCTGATCAGAGACAGCGACTGTGCACTATACAATTCAAATTGTATTGTTCAAAACAAAAAAAACAAACAAATCACGTCCAGTACATTTAAACATCTTTTTGTATTTCACTAAATCACTATACCCTATATTGTTTAATGTACATATAAATACAAAATATTAACACTTAGGTGTTTTCAGGGAACCAATAGAGAAATTAAATCCCCCATACTATAACCCCCTTCACCTCACTGTAAAACATTCTTCAGTACTGAAATACACAAAGCCCATCATTTCAAATCCAATTTACCTGACTGTTGGACAATAATCCGTAGTTGAAGCCATTCATAAGGTTCCTGAAAGCGAAATGACCGAGATAATTGTTTTCCTCTTTCTTACACTCCTTCCCCCCCCGAGCAGGTGTGTCTCTACAGGTCACACCCTCCCTGTTTTTCCTATGCTTTATCGCTCCTGTGAGACGGATCAAAGGTCACTTTCAAATGCCGTGGTTGGCTTTATACCTGAGGCATTTATCAACCATTAGATGACAGCCAAATATATATATTTTTTCATTTGATAACAGTGTGAGATTTCATTTCCCTTTTGACAATGACGCAGTTGAGTAAATGCTTTTGATTGAATAGTGGAAGGGTATAATTACTTTGCACTACAGAAAAAATATATTAGTGTTATAGCCTATGAATGTGTTGAGTGAATTCACAAGAAAAAATATCAAAGATAGATGTATAACTCATGTATTTCTCTTTAGTAATACATCCAACAGTTAAATAAATACCAATAAATAAGTAAATATGAAGTGTATCAAACACATGCCATGCTGTGTGCATTTTACAGGAAGAGAGTGCTGAAGATCTGTCTGCACCAGATGCTGGCTTTTCCCACAATAAATGAGCAGTGGTTGGCTGAGACCAGTGTGAACTAGAGAGAACGTTGGGAATACTGCTTGCATTACCGTTCGGACTCAGTCGTCGGCTGAATCCCAAACTAAGCCCTCGTGGACTGTGGACTTGTAGACTTTAATGGGCGTATTTCCGGGGGCAGGCAAGTCTGCATTGACTTGCAAAAATGGCAGGTAGAGGGTGCGAATAGTCCTCAGAAGAGCATTGGCCAAAAACATTGTTTTCACAACAGGTCAGCCTTAAGCTGAAAGTGGAACATAAAACCTTATTAAGCCTTATTATCATATTATATATTATATTAAGCCTTAAGCTGACCCGTTGTGACTTGACCTGAGAATGCGCCTTTGAGTCCACGAGTCCAGAGAATGGGATTCAGCCATCCATGTGCAACTAAACATTTATTAATATTCAATACTTATGTTCAAAGCAGATTGCGTAAGCTCCACGCAGCTGTCATTTCACTTAGTTGAGCTTTAAAAGTGAAGACCTTCACAGTGTGCCATTTTTAATGCAGTAGGGTGGAATACCATAGCAATGATGACACCAATAGCAGTAGCAGGGCAGCACCATATGAAGGGGTGGGTCCTGTGACGCAGCAAAACTCCACAAACTGGTTATGTGACAAAATGGATTACTATGAGTGAGAGTGAGAGAGAGATAATTAAGTATCAGGAAATGTAGTCTTAAACACAGTAATTAGGGGGACATGCTTTTAATATTACGGCTCCACAACAAACAGTGAGTCCTGGGGTGTTGCCAATCGTGTAGAGGTGGAACTCCCTTATTTTGCTCTTTCCTCCTTACAAAGAATGGCTTAAGCCACAGCAGTCTCTCTCAGCTCAATTCAAATGAGCTGCATTAGCATGCCAGTTCACAGGGTTGCATTACCAAGACATTTTATAAACACAAAATGACACGTTCTAAAAGCAAATTTTGCTGACCCTTATTTAAGAGCCCTAAATCAACTAAAAAGAACAAAACCTATGAACAAATACCAAGTACTAATTACTAATACCAAATATACACATACTTCACAATTCAATCTTCTCCCCTGCCTGTGCAGAGACCACTAAACTATTCTCCTGTCTGTTCCTCTCACCTTCACTTTTCTCACCTTCACACAGAGCCCACCTCACAACTAACACTCTTTTCTCTCCCACACGATGACACACACCGTCCTGCCTTCTCTGAGCCACTTTCTCGGCAACAGTGTGACCAGGCACCGCAGGGTTTACCCAGTACCCATTAGCCCTGAGCAGATAAACAGCACATATATGCTTGCTCCAGTACACACACACACACACACACACACGCACGCACACACACACGCGCACACACCTACTTTTACTCTATCCTTGTCTCAAAGTCAACATATAAGATTGATCTGCGGGGAACTGATAAGATATTCAATATGCATCATAAGCAACTTCTGCATTGTGCAAAAGGTGCTTTATGGATCACATGTGCTCCTAAAACATTATGGTGAAGACAGAGGGAAGTCAGAAAACACGAGGGGGGGAGACAGCCAGGCCTAAAAGGCCCAGAGGGATAGCTTTCTCAGCAGCACAGCAGGAACACCAGGAAAATGCATTTACTCAGGAGAGTAATAAGACTGTGATGCATCGCCGATTACAGAGACTACATCTGAGCCCATTTCTCAGAGTACATTTACTTGCCTGTAATATAAATATCTTAGCAGCTGCAAAATATTTTAAAAGATTACAGATGTTGGTGATGTTGGTGAAAAGGTGAAGGTAGGGTGACAGAAAAAGAGGACCGGGGCAGAGGGACATTGTGAACATAATACCATAGACCATTTGTTTATATACGGTATATGGAATGAGCAAAACCTAACTGGACATTTGGAGGAATTTAGAAATCCCGCCTGGATGGATATTTTCAGTGCCAAAAAGAAGTAACGTCTGGGGAAAAAGGAGCACATCTGGTCAGCCTAATGAAGGCATAGGCGTCGATTACAGTGCAGTGGTTCTTCCTGTCAGATAGTGATGTCCCTAGGGGTTTGCTTGGTAGCAACTCGTTGCATCCCAGTGATGGGAAGCACAGAGAAGCATAATTTTAAAAATAATATAATACATATTAACCATTTAATAAAATATTTGTAGCAACTCATTGCATCTCAGTGACAGGAACCACAGAGAAGCATCATTTTAAAAATAATATAATACATATTAACCATTTAATAAAATATTTTATGAATTGGGCCAAAAAAAAAAAATGCATACAGTGTTGATATTAGGTTATTTTGTTTGTCCACTTAGATACATTTGGCTAGAAGGGCATAGGACAGAGTGATAAGTGGGGTGTGTGTGTCTCTGTCTGGCACTTGAGGCAAAACTGCTGGTTCACCTTGATAGTTAATTGAATGTTTAATGTCAGTGAGTCCACTCACAAGGTGCCCTGATTACATTTACATTCAATTTTAGCAATTTAGCATGTGCTCCGATCCACAGACACAGCTTCAGAGGGTAAGATTGAAAACCAGAAGTGCTGCTGGCCTTGAGGGCCAGACTTGAGCATCCCTGTTATCAGCTATGATGGCAGACAGAGCAGTAACTCAGACACCACTCTGAAAGCTCCACAATTCTATGGTTAATACATTCTCCCATGGCTACCTCCTGCTGATGATGTGTTAAATATCACAGAATGTACCTAAAATGTCAGATCATGTAAATGATTGGGCTAATTAAATAATTTAGAGCAGAAGTTGCTGAGCAGTGTGTAACATACAGTATAAATATCTACCTACCACAGAAACCCAAACAGAAAAGGAATTTATATACGCTTCTATTCTTAGTAAAATCAGTAATACAGATTTACAGAGATATTCAAATTTATTGAATAAGTCGTTGCTTACAGAGCCATACCGAAAGTAATTAAACAGCAAATTGAGACACCTGGACCAAATTTCAGAGCAAAAATGTAACAAATATCAAACTTAATGTGTTAGCCTACATTATGGATTTGTTAAATGTAGGCAAATCCTGTCGTCTAGTCGTGTAAAGCAAACATAAAAAAAAAAAAAAAACTATACCGGATTAAGATGTTAGTGGCTACATGTATCATAGTAGTAGCCTATACATAATTGTAGCTGCAGTGATGGAGACAGTTGATATGTTGTAGCTTATGGGTGAGGAATGTTGTTACTATGAAAATGTATAAAAAGACCTATCCACAGAACAGTTTAACTGGGAAAGTGTATTTGAATTTGAGAGAGAAGCGCCTCACCTCTCCGTGCTCTACTTCATCCTGAGGCTCACAGCGGCAAACATATCATCCCAGGAAAGGCCTCTCCGTCTGGTTTGGCTAATTGAAAGTTACGGTACAACAGTTTACTCCACAGTTGAGGTGTGCATTCTTAATCCACAGTGAGAGCCACTCCTCTGAGTCAGGACAGTCGATACTCAGCCCTGTGTATTTCAACCTTGTTCAAACAAGCTGCATTATCACGCGTTTTTGTTAATTGTCAATTATTCAAATCCGAAGAGCGTTAATTATTTACACACATTTTGAGATTTAGTTGTGTAGTCCCTGAATTGTAATACCGCTGTTTCACCACTGGAGGGGCATAAAGAAAGCCGCTTGGCACATTGGCTTGAGTATTACATTGACACTTAAGACAAACCTTAATCATACGAAAAACTAGACTTTAAGGACGCAGCATTACCTAGGCTGTGTCCGAATCAGTGCCCTATCTACTGCCTGTCTCCTGCGAACATTGCACTGGCAGAAGTGCGCTGTTTAATGTGCACTGTTTAGCAGTCCGAGAAAAATATCCACCATACTATTTTTCAACCACACTGTGGAAGTGTTGTAAGCAGGTCATACGACATCCCACCAGTGTTGCCGTGTCCACGGTTTTACAGCTAAATCGGGATACTTCCAAAGTGCAGTCACTGGTAAAAATGAAAAGTCGCAAACCATGCACTTATTTAAAAAAGTAAAAACATGATGATTTCTATTTAAAATCTATTTGAAAAGGCTTCGGTTAAAAATAGCCTATAATTTGGGCTAGTTTTGAGTCGCCATTCGGCTGGAAAGAAAGATCTGGCAACCCTGTGCCCTGCTCTTGCGCTGCCATGTCACGTGTTGTTTTTGTTGTATTTGAAGGAAAACGTCAGCGAAGCTGCGCCTCATTTTTTAAAAACGAATCTTGACGTCATATTTATGTGACCAAAATGTTTGTGCACTTCTTGAAAAGTGTGCTCCCGAATGTACTTAGCGAAACCCCGGAAGTAAGTGTGTCATCCGGGTGTTTGAAGTAGCTTATACTGCAATTTGAAAAATTTGTGCATACTCTATGACTTTCTCGCCCTATCTACTCACCAAGGCTACTCAACAGTGTGGAAGAGTGCTGATCCGGACACGGCCCTAGTCTTACCTAATTATCTTCATTGTGTTTGCTAAGTATACAGGATATATGTGTTTCTATTAAATCTATTTACTTTTATTTAAAAATAAAAACGTAAAGACATCACAAACTGTAGCCCAGGAGAGATTATGCAGCCATTTCTAGCTAGGTGCATCGTTAAGTGGTAAATTTGTGAGGTAAAAACGTGCTGAAATATCAGATGTAAAACAAAAACAACAAGTGACTTCCATCATTTCAGATAATGGTAATGATAGCCTACACATTAGCACAATTGTCAGTTTCTGAAACCGCAAACATCTTTACCTCCGGTAGGCCAGGAATGAATTCCTTCTGTCTGTAGGTCTACTATAAATTTATATATTTCTCATATGTATGGGAAAACCAGCCTGTTTATTTATTTTTCTGGCAAAGTAGCTTGATTGTTTGACTGTTTTGTTGTAGGTCGTAACAAGGTCATAATTTCAGATGGTTACAAATGTATTTTTTATTTGTTATGAAGCCACTTTTTTTGGCCTCATGATATAATTACCCATAATTATGTAAATAGGAATAACCGAAAAACAAATCCCCAGAATGGTCAACAAAAGTCTATTGCCAGATCTACAAATTAATCTCTAACCCTTACACATTTTTAGAAATGATCTTATGAAATTATATTTTGAATGGAATGAAAATGAATTGAAAAAACATCTGGTGAATATAGTTATACTGCAACATTTGTTTCAGGAGGCACTTTGGGGAAAGGAAAATGACCACCAGAAATATTAAGTGATATAATTTCTCAGGTGAAATTGCATTAAAAAAATTATCTACAAACGTTTTGGAGCCTTGGAATATGATACACAGCGAATACACTCCTAAGCAAAGCTCATAGTGAGTGGTGCCTGCTGATGACGAAACAGACATACACCTGGGTAACCTTTCTCGAGAAGTGCAAAGAGTGGGTACAGAAGCCCTGCTACCTGTCTCTGATAACTAATTAAGATAAGCCCCTTTACAAACCTATTCCATTATATTAAAAACACCATGTGTACAGAGGCAGTGCTTGAAGGTGGAGCGTTATTAATCATCAGCCCGGCAAGCAGGTGGAGGCGGACTCATTAGAGGCCAATTCTGTTTGGGTCTTGCTGTTTTGTGAAGTCAGACCGATATGTGTAAGTATACCATATCTTACTGTTGGTATGATGGAAAGAAATGCAAAGCTTTAGGGGATTGGTTACATTACTGAGACGCTCAGCTGATTACTCTCAAGGACTGTGTTGCCGTGGTGATAGGAATTCTTTGCCTGAACCATTTCTATATTTGAGCCTCAGACAAATGAATTTGTTCCATTGCTCCTAATGGCTGTAGTTCCCAGCTCCCTCCCGCACCCGGTGCAGTTAGCATTCTTTGTTTTTCCAATGATCAAAAAATAAAGGAACACTCCTGGTTACCACAATTGTTTTCATCAATGTCATGGATTAGTTTATTGCGGTTTACAGTAAAGCTGACCTACCCACCTGTACACATTCAAAGGTAATCTCTGACCAATATTGGCTTTACTTGGCTGGAGACTCATACATTGATGACAGCGCGGAGGTGTTGACCGACACCTACAAGGCTATCATTTGCACTTGGTTAGCAACACTGTGAAGTAATAGATAATTATGATCACAGTTATCACACTTGGAGTGACCTAGAGCCCTCCGAAGCCCATCTGGATTATTAATAGAGCAGTTGAGGTGAAGGATGCTATTATTCTTGTAAATTATGCTATTGAAGGGCACCGTAGCAGCCTCGTGCCCCGGACCGAACCCTTGGCGCATTATACCACCCCCCAAAATAGTACATGGTGTGTGCAGAAGTGCTCATGCGTTACAATCAGTCAGACACCCAGCAATCCCAAGATGAAGTGTGACATTTTCAGGACCGGGTGACAGGCCTGTATTTACTGTATAAAGATAATTGTAATGATGATGCTAAAAACCATACTGTGTACAAACTCTTAACAGTCCACACCAATGTGGGAGAGGGGAGATGGGACAGGAGAGGAGTGGACTCTGGCCAAGATGCTTAATTAGTTGGGCCCTGGGCCGGTTTTGAATTATGCGCCATCGATCGGCGGGGAGTGAGTTTGATCACTCCCCAGCTCTAAATCGGAGACAGGGACTCTTTTGAAAGTGACACCGTGTTACTGCAGTCATTGAAACGCACCACCTCTCTGAAATGCTGACGCACTGCAAACGTTTCCCTTCATACATTTGTGTGTGCGCACGCACAGGCGCGCGCACACACACACACACACACACACACAAACACAGGCGTGCACACACCATCACACACACTTAAGCATGCAGGCACAAACGTGGCATTGTTTTTAGGAGCCAATGGTTTCTTTCGATGCGTGAAATTAGTCCTCCCTTCACAAGTCCTTACGTTTACCGACACAGACGTGTTGTTGCTCATGTAGGCTGTTGCTCTCTTTTCAGATTTCTAATTCAATGAATTATGAAGAACAAAAATGATAATTTGCTTGGTGTTCTGGAGAAGACAGCTGGGCATGGATGCCAGTGCGTTAAGGCACGTCTCATCCATCTGAATGTGTGGATAAGAAATGGCACATTTGCATATTCATGTTTTAAAGAACTATGCAACAATACACAGCACAATAAAATATTGTTTTCAAATGACCTATTATGCTTACATCGCTCGTGTGTGTCTATAACCTCCACCCCCACAGATCTTAAATGTGCTCCTCCCATGAGTGGCCTCTGGCCACACCCCAAGTACCAAGCTGTACGACCCGGCAAGAGGGAGTGTCTGCGGTAGGAAGTGAATCCCAAGAGCCCCTGTGCTAGAAATACCGTCTATCTTTGTTATATTTGTAGGGGAGCATAATGACATCAGGTGGGAGGCGTACCGCCATGACAGGGGTCCGAATTGTCAGAGGACAACAGAATGGTTGGGGATGGGGTCTGAGAAATGAATAAATAACCAGGAAGGTAGTGAAAGGCTGGAGTCTGTCAGAGAATTACACAGAAATAGCACTGGGAGTGTGAGTCATGATGTGTCAAAGTCAGCGCTGCACTTATATGTGTGTAAATTCATCACACAGACGAGGAGCAAGGCAGTCTGTCACCCACGTCTGCCATTTTCATAGTGGATGTGAAACGGAACCTGTTCAAAGCAAGTCGCCCTAAATTTGGGGACTTCAAGGGATGCTTTCCGAAGGCATTAAAATCAATGTGAAGATAAAAACAGAAGTGTGCTTTGAACTGTAATTCCACCATGATATGGGATTAACAGGAGCATGCTTGCATATTAGCGTGAGCAGTTTGCTTTAATCGGCGAGTAAATCGCAGACTTAATTCGTAGTCTAATATGCACAGTTGGCGTATAAGCCAAGTTGTTTCACCTCTTTAAAGGTGCTTTTTTCTCTCTCTCGCTTTCTTTCTCTCTCTCACTCGCTCACTTCCTCCGCTCGCTCGCAGATGTCTGTGAAGTAAAAAGAGCCACAAAAGGCTTTTGTGTTATTTCAGCAGGACACCAGCCTTTCCCTGTAGTTCACAATCTGTCACCTTGTCCTTTTTTCACCCAAAAATAATAACCACTGCGAAGCTTGTGCCCACGGCCATCGTTGTCATCCATTCGATGGTGCGTCTGCACTACCCACACAGAGGGAAGGACTCAAAGAGCACGCCTGTTTCATCAATTTCATTATTACAGTCTGTCCGGTACGTACAAAGCAGTCTCTAGGGACACGTGACTCTAATTCACCTGTTTTAATGGAGAGTCCAGAAT
>CM056376.1:18795024-19019453 GCA_029718625.1 Synaphobranchus kaupii
ATTTGCAGTTGGCTGTGGTACTTTCCTTTTAAAGGCACTTTTTAAAGGGAAAGAAATGAGGCAATCTGATTGGCAATAATGAAACCAAACCCCCATGACACCCACAGTTAATTCACTCGTATTGAACCAGCCACTTTAACAACTCTGCCATAGTTGCGCTTAAGCCTGTTGTCTTGAAATTACCAAAATTGAGTTCAACACGCCCTAATTCGGCAGCCCCTAGAGTTACGGCAAGTGTTTGACAATTGTGCCCTGACTGTTAAAATAGGGCCCACAGAGTTACATCACATGGTGCAACAACTGAGTGGGACAAAAGATGGATGAAAACTGAAGGGGGCACAGTGGAGTATCAAATACTTAAAAACTAGCGTAGTCACCGGCTCTGATATTGGCATATTTCAGATCTCCTTTGATGGAGAAGAAAATAATGGGTTGTATTAAACTGGCTTTGACCACATTTTCACTCAGGCACAGACCTTGGTTGCTTCGTAATTGATAACAAAGCTTTTTCAGCTAATCCATTGATCAGAGAAAACGCTGTGATTCTCATTTCTATAGTCTTTGCAATGTCCAGGCCAGCATCTCTAATGAGTAGGACCGAGATAAAAGGCCCTTGATCTCCAAGACTAATTACATTGATCGTGGCTTTTCTGACCGAGGGTCTTAAATCGCTTTTTGAGATGGGGAGGTGATTGAAAGGATGTATTGACTTCACCTTGTGCCAAAGAAATCAGAAAAGTCTACCTCACAAGAAAAAAAGAAGGCAGAGATAAATATTTCTCTGAGCTTAGGTGGCAACATCCGTAAGCCACTCACATAAACAGGAGGCCACCTCTGTGTTTCCGCCATCACAAGGTCAGGCTTCAGGAACGAAAGCACTCTCACTTAATACGTCTCCCAGATGATGGGAAAATCCGTGTACAGGTTTCCTTTACGGGCTTCCGTACTTTGTTCATTCCATTACTCCCACTGCCACTTTTGTTGTTCTTTCTGGAAGTAGATCATTAATTGTTGTCAACAAAGACAAAGAATAACAATGTCCTGGAATGTGAAGAGGGATCATATGCTTATGCTATGCAAGGCAGATATATATATACACGTGTATATATATATATATACAGTGAGCACCATAATTCATTGGACAGTGACACATTTTCATGTTATGTTATTTTGGTTACAATGACAATGAGGTTGAAGCCAGCTTTAGTCAGACTGTCAGCTTTAATTTGAGGGTGCCATATTGGATGAACTGTTTAGAAATTATAGAACCTTTTGTACATAGCCGCCGCACCCCCCCCCCCCCACCCCCATTTTCGGGCATCAAATAATATTTGACAGTTTAACATAATATAGAATAAAGTAATCATTTTTTATATTTGGTCGCATATCCTTCGCATGCCATGACTTCCTGATGCCTGTGACCCAACGATATCAAAAGACTCTTGATATCTTATTTTCTGGTACTCCTACAAGCGATACCATAACCTCTCTGCATTTGAATGGATCTCAATGGGAATTGGGGGGTGGGACTAGATTTAGCTGTAAATGACACTGGAACAGTATGGAACACATGGTCTTAATTAGAACTGCATTAATGCTGTTTCGGATGCTTATTTATTAATGTGGTCTCAGTGCCTGTTTATTTGATCTTATAAGAGTAAGTTATGTTTGCCGTAATCGCTGTGTTTCCAGAAAACAGAGATACGGAGGAGTCCTCGTGGCAATGTACCAACATTTGGGGACATTAACCAAGTCAATGCATATTTGGGTGTAGTATACCAAAAAACAAGAACAAAAACTTTCTTGATTCAATCTTTTTCTTAATATATTAAAAGGTTAATTTAACATGAGTGAGTATAAAAAATGTAAAAGAATATATAAAATGTAGTGAGTAGGGTGAAATATTAGAAGATATATATCTATATATATACAGTGCCCTCCACAATTATTCGCACCCCTAGAAATTCTTATGAACAAAATGTAACTGAACCATTTTTTCCATTTATAGATCAGAGAGTTTAGGTGAATTTTTTATAACCCTTTTTACTCATCTTTACCAGGGGTGCCAATAATTGTGGAGGGCACTGTTATATATATATATATATATATATATATATATATATATATATATATATATATATATATATATATCTTCTAATATTTAACCCTACTCACTGCATTTTATATATTCTTTTACATTTTTTATACTCACTCATGTTAAATTAACCTTTTAATATATTAGAATTTTTTTTTATCAAGAACGTTTTTGTTCTTGTTTTTTGGTATACGGCACCAAACATTACACCAAATATGCATTGACTTGGTTAATGTCCCCAAATGTTGGTACATTGCCACGATGACTCCTCCGTATCTCTGTTTTCTGGAAACAGCGATTAAGGCAAACATGACTTACTCTTATAAGATAAAATAAACAGGCACTGAGACCACATTAATAAATAAGCATCCGAAACAGCATTAATGCAGTTCTAATTAAGAAGACTTACTTGCATTCAGATCATGTGTACAAAGCCAAACAGATTATGACTTCTTTAAACGACCCTTTTCCATGGAAAATGCCTCTGATATTGCCTCCAATGAGAAAGGGTACTCCAAACTGTAGCTGGTAGCACTCAAGACCAGATAATTGGCTCATATCTGCTGTCTGGAGAGCTGAGGGTAAAGGTTATCTGTCTAATGATAATGTCTTAGTTGGATTTACATTTTCAAAGTTAAAGTTCTCATTCTGGTCTTTATGTTTGTGTTTCAGGGGGATTTATGGGACCAGTGCACTGTGCTTGTTACTCTGTATTTCAAATCCGAAGAGATCTTCCCACACTTCTGAGACAGATGCCGACATCAACCTGCCCTCTCACCAACATTTTATCTCTACTCAGATTCTGCCAGGACTTGTTCTATTTCAATCATTCAGTTTCTATAATTTGACATCAAGGACACAATACAACCACTGTGCTAAGTGGAAGAGAACAGATTCAAGAATCTCTTCAGATTGCAGCTACGTGGACTACATGGTGCCAGTGACTAGGGCTTTGCGGCCCACTGACTTCAAACATTCTGCATGGATGAGGCTGTTTGCTCATAATGCTGACAATCATGGTTTCATGTAGATAAAAAAGAACAGAATAACCGCCACTTTGTGCTACTCTATCACAGAGACCAAAAGAGAGGCAAAAAATCCCAGAGAACAGGTTGCATTGCTGCCAAGCATGAGCTCCCAGAAGACACTGTGACGTGAGAGCACCAGGGAAAAATATAGTTATGTAGGCATCACAATTCCCAATTCTCCAGTCCTTATTGGGTCACTAGCTTCAAATGTCCTTAAAGCACAAACATAAAACAACAATCTGTAATTCCAAGTTATCTTATCAAATTTTTGAATAGAAGCATATATTATATACAGTATGTACCTTTTACTGGATAAAATTTACATTTTTACAATTTTCTGAATGCTTAATTGAGTCTGACACATGAAAGGTAATTTTGTGATACACTGAATTGCATTTATTATGAGGAGAGTCAAAGCTACACATATTTTCGGGCAAGTAGAAACGTAGCTTAGTGCAAAATGTCAGAGTACAACGTGCAAATGGTGACCCCAGGAGAGAACATGACTCCAGTCTCTGTACCCCAGAACTGCTCTAACTGCAGTCAGACACCTGAGCTCAACATCAACAAGGTGGTGGCACTGGGCCTGATACTGGGAATCTTCATCCTTTTTGGGGTGTTGGGCAACATCTTAGTCATCCTGTCTGTGGTCTGCCACAGGCACTTACGGACCGTCACTCACTTCCTCATCGTCAACCTGGCAGTGGCCGACCTGATGCTCAGTTCCACGGTGCTGCCCTTCTCCGCCACCTTAGAGATCCTGGGCTACTGGGTGTTTGGCCGTACGTTCTGCAGCATTTGGGCCGCCATGGACGTGCTGTGCTGCACGGCCTCCATCATGAGCCTGTGCATGATCTCGGTGGACCGCTACATCGGGGTCAGCTACCCTCTGCGCTATCCAACCATTGTGACCAAGCGGCGGGGCCTGCTGGCACTGGTCTGCATGTGGGTTTTCTCCATCACCATCTCCATTGGCCCTGTGTTTGGCTGGAAGAAGGACACGCCAGAGAACGATACAACCTGCGGGATAACGGAGGAACCGGCCTACGTCATCTTCTCCGCCGTGTGCTCCTTCTACCTGCCGTTGACCGTCATCCTGGTGATGTACTGCCGGGTGTTCTCGGTGGCCCGGCGGGAGACGCGGAGCTTGAAGGAGGGCCACAAGACGGAGGGCGTGATGCTTCGGATACACCGGGGCAATGCCGCCGCCTCGGAGAAGCAGGAGGCCACGGGCACCCTGACGTACTTCACTCTGCGGCTGGCCAAGTTCTCCCGGCAGAAAAAGGCCGCAAAGACGCTGGGCATCGTGGTTGGCTGCTTCGTGCTCTGCTGGCTGCCGTTCTTCGTGGTGATGCCCATCGGTGAGTCTCTCACATGCTGCATACTCACAGGTCATCACTGGGCGAGTCTCTCACATGCTGCATACTCACAGGTCATCACTGGGCGAGTCTCTCACATGCTGCATACTCACAGGTCATCACTGGGCGAGTCTCTCACATGCTGCATACTCACAGGTCATCACTGGGCGAGTCTCTCACATGCTGCATACTCACAGGTCATCACTGGGCGAGTCTCTCACATGCTGCATACTCACAGGTCATACCTGTAGCACCTTATTCCTTTGTTGCAGGTTTGTAGCCCGTTTTGATATTCAGAACACACATTGGAGCTCATGAATCTTTGCAAACTTTTTCCTTCAAGGTTAATTTTTAGTCTTTGTATATTGAATTACTGTCTTTCCCGTCACTGTAACATCCTCTGCCAATTCAGGAGAGCGTACGCGAGCATGCTAATATTTTCAGCCTGCCGCTACTTCGTCAACAATCCACTGAGCCATACAGTCATTGCGCCAGGGAATCAACTACAGATGTTTCTGTTATGGGATGATATAGGGACAAACACCCGACTGAGAACTGTCCTCCCTGGATGATGCAGTAATTAACTGTATGTCACCCTATGGGACTCCTAGCCATAGCTGGATTTAATTCCAGACCGTGGAGAATGCGGAGCTGGTACTTTAGCTGGATGTAGCACCAGGGAGCCCCTCTCATTTATATTAACATGGAATTGGTGCATTTTGTTGTATGGCAGCTAATCATGATATGCAACACCTATCATGCCCCCCCTCCTCCTCTCCCTCATACCACCCCATCCCCTAAAAGGACCACAATGGAAATATGCCTTTGGCTTTATTGTATTTCATTCCTTTTGATGATTTTTAGTACTTGGGTCATCTCTGGTTAGAGGGGCCACCTGTATTTTAAAATGATCAATAACGAATTTCAACCAACCAATCAATCAATCGAATAAAACTGCAACCCCTATTACACTCTGGAAGGACTAGTCCTCAATCATTGTTTATGGAGGTTGCACACTTCCTTGTTTAACAGTTTTAATCAAATATTAATACCAATAATGATTTCCTCTGCTTTATCGCGCATCATTTCATTGCTAAGGGTCTGCCGTATCACTTGAAGAGTCATTTCTTCTGACTTATTTTTCAGCTAGAGTTCAATAGGAAAATGAGTCAGGAGAAACAACCCTTCAAGTGATCCATCCATATCTACTGCATATCTGGCAGCAGAGTGATGGTTCAAGGCTCGTTTGATACCCCAGACCCTCGATGACTTACAGCCATTTAGCCAACCATGGGTTCCATACTATTCCCGTGTAATTTACAGCTTAATGTAGTCCCACGCCCCAATTCCCACAGAGATCCATTCATATGCAGAGAGGTTATAATATCGCTTGTAAGAGTACCTGAAAATAAGATATGTTACGACTAAGTACTGGATTGGACCCAAATGCAAGACTCTGAGACAGACTCGATGAAAACTCCACCAGGGAGTATATTTATTAAGGCAAGACAAAGTTGCAGGCAAGCAAGCAAGCAGGGAAACTAAAGGTGACAGGCTGGATACGGGGTTGGTGAACTAAAGCGGGGCAGGAGAGGAGACCAGGCTGGTCAGGGCAGAAACGGAGGCAGGCTGGGCGGGCTGGAACGAGGAACAGAACAAACAAGTAAAGGGCAAACAGAGTAACAAACAGAATGGCCAGGAGTGATCTGAAACAGAGCAGAGAAAACGAACAACAAAACTGAGAAAGAGGGGAACTACATAGAGAAGGGAACAGGTGAGAGGGCTAATTGAATAACTGAAGGGAGTGCGGAATGTGTGCAAGAGGGAGAGTGATAGGCTAAGCAATAAGGGGAGAAAACAAGGAACTAAACGGGGACCACGCCCAGCCTGCAACGAACACTGAAACGAGACGAACAGGGTGAACTGAAAAACATGACATGAAACATAAGGAATGGGAAAACGGAAGAAACGAAAGGGAGGTGGACTGGAGGGAAACAGCGGATGTTACAATGTCAAGAGGTTTTTGATATCCTTTTATACCCGGTCATGATAGCATCACCTGTTTACCTGTGAAATATTCCAAACAGGTGTTTTTGTAAATTTTTTTTACTTCCCAGTCTTTTTTTTTGCCCGTCCCAACTTTTTTGGAATGTGTTGCAGGCATCAAATTCGGAATTAACATATATTTACAAAAAATCAAGTTGATAAGGTAAAACATTAAATATCTTTTCTTTGTACTGTTTTCAATTAAATATATGTAAAAGAGAATTTACAAATCACTGCTTTCTGCTTTTATGTGCATTTATGTGCACTCCCAACTTTATTGGAATTGGGGCTTGTACAATAATAGGAATAAGTGTTTCTAGCTTACTGAAAGATGTCATTTTTGTATTTATATGTAGCAGTACAGGAAGGCTGTATTTTTAATACTTTAGTGCAACACCAAACGAAGGACATTTACAATACAAATTTTAATTAAACAGCTTAGAATGACAGAATAAACATCCACTGGCCAATTTCTGTGAGATCCCTGAAACTGATCAGGCCTTTAGGTGTCCTATCAACTTGATCAGGCAAAAAAAAAGAGAAAGAAAATTGGTTGAGGCAGCTTTGGAAAGGATACAAGTCATGTACAATCCTTTGGCATGCACAAGATCCAGACCTTGGCTTTGACCATAGGCTACATCTGGTTTTGCTATTTTCATATATCTTGCTGATGACAGCGTTTCTTTATAGAATGCCGTGTCTCTGCATGTCCATCAGAAGCTTAAGCCTCTTGAGGGAATTTGTTGATGTTTTACCATTGTTTCATTTCCTTATAATAGGCTACTTCCATTCCTACCTCTGCATGGGCATTTATGTTTTCAAGGCTGAACCACAAAATAGAAATCAACCTCATCTAAATGCAGAGAATTCTTTGTGGAAACTGGACACAAATAGACCTGAAGACAGAGAGAACATGGAAAGCTGTTGGCCTATTTTTAATGTTCTTATAATGGAGAGACCTGCCATTCTTTTCTGGGCTTTGATCTTACATACAGATCCTTTCCAAAAAATTAGAATATCATGGAAAAGTTCAAAAAGTGAAACTTTCATAGATTATAGATTCATTACACACAAAGTGAAATATTTCTAGCCTTTATTTGTTTCAGTTTTCATAATTTTGGCTTACAGCTCCAGAAAACCCCCAAAACAGTATTTCAAGAAATTAGAATAGTGTGTCGAAAATCAGCATCAACTTCAGTTATTTCAGAGAATGAGTGGAGTGGCTTGACTCGAGGAATCCGACAGTTGTAGCCCATGTCCCGGATACGTGTGTATGTGATGGTTTTTGAAGCACTGACTCCATGAATCTATAATCTATGAAAGTTTCACTTTTTGAATGGAATTATGGGAAAAAAACTACTTTTCCATGATATTCTATTTTTTTGGAAAGGATCTGTATGTACATACACACAAGCAGAGTGGCACCCTATTTTCTTTTGGGATTAGTGCCTTTCCTGTCACGCAAGCAAATCTCCTAATTGAATTTGTGCAATACTTCAGCGCAATACTGTTGCAATATATTAACCCAACAGCAACATCCGTTCGTGCAGCTTATACATTTCTTTTCATATGCATATTTTAGTCGTATTATTTTATATATCAGGACTAATGAATGTTAAAAGCAATGCATTGATGCATTCGCAGCGCTTGGTTTTGATTTTAATTAACAAGTAAATACAATCTAAATGTAAATGGGAATAAACAACGAGGGCTATGGGGGTTATTTTTTTCAAGAGTTATGAAAAGCCCGTGGTCATACTGGTTGAATGCATTCATTTGAGATGCTTCTCATGTACACTATTCCCATTAATTTTGCTACAAATACTCTTTTGTCGAAGGACAATACAGGTTATTTTTTTCTGAAAGCAGATTTAGAAATTAATAATAGAGGTGGCAACTGACAAACCTTCCTTTCTTTGTGGCTGTCAACAATTCTATTACGCCTGGACAAACGGTGAATATTTCATGAAGGCATCAGACCATCGCATTTTCAATAACCTTGTCAAGAATAGGAAATTGGCTAAATTTTCCATCATTCAGGAATATCAGCTTTATGGCTGTTGCTGCTGAGTGGGCTTAATTCTAGAGGGACAGCAGTCATAGAATGTACCATTGGCTGCTCTGTATAAGGTAGTATTAACTTTTGATAAAAATTGGAAAAAAGTAGAGATCCTCATTCAAGCTTAACTTAGCATTGAATCTTCCAGCATGCAGCATATTGCACAGTATATTCCTTACATAATACAGCACGTTCTGTCATGGCGACATAGCCATTTAAAGCACTTATGTTTTAAATGTCCGTTGTGCATTTGTAGTTGCAATTGTATATTAATAGCAAAGTGTGCAGAGGAGTAAAGACAAGCTGTCTCAGGAAGGTTCTGAGTGATGGAAGTCTCCACAGATATTGTTGCTGGTGCGGGCTGCACCTGACCTGCGAGTCGCCCCCTTCGCTTATCTGGAGTTCCCAGCATGCTCTGCTTCTTCCAGAGGATCAAAGCGCCGCTGGAATTAGCGTGCGCTGGCTGACATGTCAGCTTGCCGTATCTCAGGCCCATTCTGAGGCTGATCCTCTGACAGTTGATGACAAACCAGTGCTCTCTCTCTCCTGTACAGCATTATCCTCTCCGGTCTCCACAGAACACAGGCAGTTTTCAATGCAGTCCCATGCATAGATGGGCAGGTCTGTTTGCGACAGTGGCCACCTGTGGTGATGTGGCTTGAAACCAGTAACTTCAAGAGTTTGTCTGGTCTCTAACTATGGATGACTATTAATTCAATTCAACTTTATTTGTATAGTTCTTTTTACTGAGAACTGTCACAAAGACGCTTTACGGAGAAGCGGAAGGAAAATTTGGCATAAAACCAGGCCTGAACCCCCAGAAAGCAATTGAGATAAAAACTCCCTAATGGGATGAAATCTCGGGAGGAACATGGTTAGAGAGGGAGAGCCCATCCTTGGCTGGCTGGCTATTAAAGAAGGATTCAATGGGTACAATGAATTGTCGCATCAATTCAGGCAGTGGTGGTGGTGGGGGGCAGGGGGTTAACAACAGAAACCTGTATTTTCTGTGGTTTTGATAGGAAATTGAAATGTCCTTTACTGACCACAGCTGTGGTCCATGTAGTTAACATTTTTCCTGAGGCATATGTCACGCAGGCTATTGCAACAGCAACTGCTGTCACTAAGCTCTCACTGCCATGTAGTGGGAGCAAGGCGAGCCTTTGTTTAGACGCTGCCATTAATAGGCACCCTGTATAATCAAGCCTGCAACTCAAGGACAAAATGTAATTACAGCTATGTATGGCGTAAGCTTTACTTTATCAGTTTGAAGATTAAATTAAACTGATTTGTTGTGTTTACTTAATTTGCGCCAGAATGGGGTATGGAGGCTTGCCAACCTCACCAAGGTGAAGGAGTGACATGTATTCATGTTGGACTTTGACCATGATAAAAGGTTGATGTGTAATGTCATTATTGCCACACTACCTGTTATATGTTTATAATGTTATTTGGGGATAAGAACACAGAAGGTGTCTCTAATTTCTCATAACAAAAAGGTTAAGATCACTGCATCCAGTCTAATGCACTCTGGCTTACTGAGACATCATAACCGAAGTTCCCTAACGGGAAAATAAAAGTTATTCTATTCTATTGACTCTACTTGTGGACTGAATAATAGAATTTCAGGATTCAGCTGCTTTTTTGAGTTTTGTGGCCTTTGCTCACCAGACCAATGAGAAATTGGATGACCGTGTTTAACTTCCTGGCAGAGAAAGGCTTTCACAGAAACTATCCCCTCCCCTCTGTGCTTACCACTTTACCTCCATCTCCTTCCCCAACCTCCTTAGCTCCCCCATTTTTCAAAAAACGTCCATTAACAAACCTCTCAGCTCTGGCAATAAAGTAGACAGCTTTTTACCTCATCTGTCTTTGAAGGCAGATCATTTCAAGGCTATTTGGGTTCTCTGCATTTTAATGACTTTCATGTGCTAGGCATTGGCTGTTAAAAAGTCACTTATACATTTAATGTAACGTTGTGTAACGCATGAGCTGACCCCATTCAATCTCCCCCGCCATGATCTCTGCTATTCATTCTTTCTGTGATGCCTCCATTCACAGTCAGAAGGGGCGTAATTTATGAGACCACTTAAATTAAGCCATTCACCTTGATTAGGAACAGGGGCATTGGCAGGGAAATTTAATCCGGCACTGTGAATGCTGTCAGACTACAAAAGCAGCTACACAATCTGGCACCCTTCATTTTAGTCTTGGGAGGTGCAAATTCTAAATATAAATGAGTCAAATATTTACTCCTTCTTGACAGCTGGCCATCTTTTAAATATAACCAGGTTTAATGAGCAAATGATTCAAAGCCACCGTGTACTGAGCTACATTTACAGGTTATCACAAAGTGAAGAGGAAAGAGTGTATGACAGTTGTTTTGTATTTGATATGAGATCACATGTATTAGTCTACAGCCACAATGGAAACAACAGTATTTTCAGCTATATGTATAGTGCATGTTAATATACTACAATATACTAGATTTAGCTGTAAATTACACTGGAACAGTATGGAAACACATGGTTGGCTAAATGGCTCTAAGTCATCAAGGGTCTGACGTATCAAACAAGCCTTAAATCATCACTCTGCTGCCAGAAATACAGTAGATATGGATGGATAACTTGAAGAATTTCTTCTCCTGACTTATTTTTCCATAGAGTTCAATAGTAAAATTTGTCAGGAGAAACAACCCTTAAAGTGATCCATCCATATCTATTGCATATCTGGCAGCAGAGCGATGGTTTGAGGCTTGTTTGATACCTCAGACCCTTGATGACTTACAGCCATTTTACCAATAATGTATTCCATACTGTTCCAGCATAATTTACAGCTAAATCTGGTACCATCCCCCAATTCCCATAGAGATCCATTCAAATGCAGAGACGTTATAGTATCGCTTGCAAGAGTACCAGAAAATAAGATATCAAGAGTCTTTTGATGTTGTTGGGTCACAGACATCAGGAAGTCATGGTATGCAAAGGATATGCAACCAAATATTAAAAATTTAAAGGCACAGTCAACTTAGTGTTTGTAAACTTGTGACCCACTGGAATTGTGATATAGTGAATTAAAAGTGAAATAATCTGTCTGTAAACAATTGTTGGAAAAATTACTTGTGTCATGCACAAAGTAGATGTCCTAACGGACTTGCCAACACTATAGTTTGTTAACATGAAATCTGTGGAGTGGTTAAAATTGAGTTTTATTGACTTCAACCTAAATGTATGTAAACTTCCGATTTCAACTGTATGTTAGGGAACTAATTAACTTTAGTCTGATGCTAGTTCTCTACCACATATTTATTTATATAAGTTTTGTATATGGCATATGTGATTTTTTATTTTCATAGCCTTTTCCCCACGTGCCGTTCAGTTATTTCTAAAATGTTTAATAATAATAATAAACTTTATTTGTATAGCACCTTTCATACATAAAATGCAGCCCAAAGTGCTTCACAACAATAAAAACAAAATACAGAATAATAAAAGAAAATAGAAAAAGAAAATACAGATAGTTAAGAACATTAGAACCTAAGAACCTAATTAAAAGCCAGCTTAAAAAGATAGCTTATACTTAAAAGTAACAACTGAGCTCGCCGTTTTTAATAAAATAGAGAGAAAAGGAAAATACAGAAAATAAATAAAATCAGCTTGCCTGCTATCTGCTGTGCACTGTACATACAATAAATGCCGCTCTTAAAACGGTCTTCTGCCGCTCTTAAAATGATCTTTTGCCGCTCGTAAAACGGTCTTCTGCCGCTCGTAAAACGGTCTTTTTCCGCTCTTAAAACGGTCTTCTGCCACTCTTAAAACGGTCTTCTGCCACTCTTAAAACGGTCTTTTCAAGTGCTCAACAGACAACAAGCAACAACTGAACATCAGAAAAAAACTGTATAAAAGGACTAAAAATAATAAAAATAGTGTTGCTAATTATAAGCTAGATTAAAAAGGTATGTTTTCAGTTGCCGTTTAATCAGTAAATAATCGCCATTCTTTTCTGTGTTTCTCTCTTGTGATTGCGGCTGCAGGCGCCATATTTCCAGACCACAAACCCTCTGAGACAGTCTTCAAGATAACCTTCTGGCTAGGCTATTTCAACAGCTGCATCAACCCTATGATCTATCCCTGCTCCAGCCAGGAGTTCAAGAAGGCCTTCCAGAATGTGCTGAGGATATGCTGCTGCATATGCAAGCCCCCGCTACTCCAAGCCACAACACAAGGGCAAATTGAACTCAATGAGCCCGAAGGCCCATGGCAGCAAGGACCGCCAAGCTTTTTCAGGGGCCTCGGGGGTAGGGGCAGGGGCAGGGCCAGGCAGTGCAAAGAACCTGCTCAGAAGATGCTGCTGCATCAGAGGGGACACACCCACCCGGAGAGCCGCCCAATCAAAGCCACCCGGTCAAGGCACCAAGCCAATCAAGAAGATCCACCAGCTCTCCCTGTCTAAGAATGGGGAGGCTGTCTAACTGAGAGCTTGGGTCAAAGACTCATCTCGTTCACATCCTGGTGCTAGTCCAAGGCAGTTTAACACAGCTTGGTGTTGGAGATGCCCGATCCAGAAGCATGCCTGGAGCTCAGGGACCATTCAAGCAAAGCCATCAGTATATAAAGGGACCTTTCTCTCTCATGGGTTTTGAGAAGACAGCATTAACATGGGCAGATTCTCCTCAGTTTGCTAACCCTTACCCACAATGAACCAAATAATTTTGGAAAGGACAGAATTGTTGACTGGGGAGACGAATCAGGTGGAATGTGCACAAATGCGCATTTGGAGGTGTTTGGGCTGATGGGTCATTTAGTTTAGCTAACATAGAGGAATAGCCAACACAGGGAGAGGAGTCTGGGTGTGGTTGGTAGCATTCCAGTTTGCCAACCACTCCTGCCTCTTTGATCATCTCATTAAAAAGTGAGTGAAGTGCTGCAGGCAATTGATAAGCTACCTGGGATATCAATCGCAAATGCCAAAATATTTTGATGCTCATAAATAACTCTCTGAAGGATACAGTACAAAAGAAACAAGAAGATATTGCCTAACATTGTAAATATGCAAACTGACAAAACCCTCTTTTCCAGTATCCATCCCTCAAAAGAAGTATTTGCTCATTGTACAACGGTTCATTGGTTTCTGTAAATCCTGAAAGTCCTGCTTTGCTTTACAAATCAGGCAGTAAGTTACACTTCTTAAAATATGATACTACTGATCCGCGTTAGCAGAAATTCTGTGTTACATGGAATACAACCAACATCTGAAGCTGAGGTGGGAGAGAAATTTGCTTCTTGTTCCAAAATTGTCTTCAAACTCAAAGCAGAAATCCCCTGGAGGACTACAGCCCCCAAGCCAAGGCAACAGTGAAATATAGATTCTACTTTGAGCAACACAGGACTTTAAAGGTCAGTGTCAGTGATGAACCCTGAACTTTGATTAAGATGTAAAGAATGTTTTAAATTTGGGGGGAAAAAACAGACACTGCTTGCTTGTGAAAGGTGACAAGAGACTTACATGAGAAGCATCACCTAGGCACCATAACAGCTGCTGAGCAAAGCCATGCGCCCTTATTTTCAGCCCTATTACATGCACTCATCACAGGCTTTCTCCACAGTATCGGAGTCAATGTCTGCTCTGCAAATTCAATGAAGATGGAGAGTGTATCTGAAGATCACCATCGCTAAGTGGATTAATTTAAAAAAAGCTTAATATGTGTTGTTCTGGTTTCAGTGAGAAATAACCTATGGATCAATGCTGAAATTGTAAGTAATTCTGTTTGTGTAACAGTTGAAATTGTGTTCATTTTTTTGAGAATCTGTATGTAAATGCCTGTGGGTCTCTTGTGCTGTTAGTGTACTAATGTATTAATTGAATTGGGTGTCATTTTAATAACTTTAATGTTGGTGGCTGTAAATATTGTAGTGTAGGAACTATGTGAGAACATCTCTTTTCAGACCAGTGGAGACAAAGAGAAAATGATGACAGCTGCTTAATTTCATTCAATGAACTGCCTCTAATTCTTATTGTCAAATCAATCAAAATTAATGTCACATTCCAGTGCTCAAGCCTTGATTTTACCCCAAACACAGAACTAGTCTCAGTGATTGATTTCAGTTTGGGGGGCGGGGCAAAGTCAGTCTGTTTTGCTTTTCCTGTCAGAATCAGACTGCCAATCAATTCATCATCCAAGAACAACATTTTCATCAGCTGTGTAATGCAGAAAAACAATGAAATCTACAAAAATGTTAATTGTGTATGTGTATGTGCCATGTCCTGAATGACCAAACCACATATGATGTTCCCAGTTTGATGTTCAGAGTAAAGTAAAAATATGTGTAAGCATTTGTGAGTATTCCTGTACATTAAGCCCTTCAGTCAACAGACTTTAAAGGACACTGTGGGAATATACTCTAAATTCCCCCCAAAAAAACAACTGATTCCCCCAGTGTTCCACCAAAATGTCTGACTGCTGTGAGAACTGTGTTTGACTGACTTGATGTCGTCCTAGACTCCCACCAGGGTCAGAGAGCAGGCAGGCTGCCCAGCTCTTTTTAATTACAGCATTCTAACTGAGCAGCCTTGGAAACAGTGGGAACCCAGGACAACGGTGTCTCTCTGAATCAAAATACCATAATAAAGAGCACAAGGTTCCAAAAGTCTGGAAGTTGTAAGGTCGGTCTGGAGTCTCACTTTCTTCTATGGGGCCAATCAATCGGGTCTACACACATTTGGGAAATGCATGGAGGCCATGTATTTGGTGAGGCAATTCCAACAATTCCCACAATGTTCCGCTACAGCTCTCAGTGGAATGGGGGTGGTGTGCCGCTTACAAGTAGGGAATATTAAAAGGCGGTTCATTTTTAGTTTTAATGACCGTCATGCAAGCTCTCAAATCCAGTGTTCAAATAAGTTGAGCACTGCTAAGTCACTCCCTGGAATTCCCTGGAGGGAAGTGTGTATTTGGGGGAGGGGGGCAGGGCAGGGGACATTTACAGATGGACTTCACAGGCGCGCAAGTATTCAGACATGTGAGCCAAGAAAAATGCTTGGAACTGGATTGGGGTGTGTCTTGAGTGCGATAAATCTATGTAGGCTATATGCAGGTGTATGACTCACACCAGAGGGAAAACACGGTTTATGGCTTACAGCAAGCAGTTCTCATTCAAAAGGCATGCTTGAGGTCTTTTTCTTTTTTTCTGGCGTGACGTGCAGCGTTCCTACCGTTCAGACTGGTGAGGCTCATGCCGTCACTAAAAGGCAATCTGCCATCCTCTCGCTGCCCGCAGAACGAGGCCACCTTCTCTCAGAAATGTAATTGCCAATCTAATTCAGTCGTGAGGGGAAAAGAACAGCTCACCTGTCCCGACAGTCTCTTTCAGCTGACACGGCGTGCCTTCACTGTGTCCCGGTTAGGAACGCTCCTCAGGGGCTGGTGTCACCGGGAGGTCACTTCCATCGACGGACATCTCGGCACGCACTTCCCCTCTCTCCCATGATAGCAGAGAGAACGGGAGATGGCGCAGGCTCGGGGCTCATCCCTTTGCTCGGTGGCTGATTTTCTGGGCAGTACTGACACCTTATCATCTCACACACTCTGCAGCCAGAGGCGCGGCCTAGTGCTCAAAATGACGACCTTCGTTTCCAGAGTCCATTTCTGTACCTGCTGCTCCGCAATGAGGCATCAGGGCACACGTGCAGATACAAAGAACAGCCGCATTTATGCATCAGTTTAGATGCAGGCCCCAAGCCTCTTGATTTGCACTGCCGAAGTAAGCGAGGCAACAGAGGACAGAGCATGACTATGACGCGTGTGATGCCGTATCAACTTGAATAACACCTGAATACCTGGTGGGATTGAATGATGAAAGCAGGAGTGTGGTACTCAAAAACGTCACAGACGGTTCTAATTCTGGATGGGGCTTTTTGACCCTCGAGCAGGGTACTTAATAATAATAATAATGCATGGCATTTATATAGCGCCTTTCTAGATACTCAAAGCGCTTTACAATGATGAGGGGGAAACTCGCCTCTACCACCACCAATGTGCAGCACCCACCTGGGTGATGCAACGGCAGCCATTTTGCGCCAGTATGCTCACCACACATCAGCTGAGGTGGAGAGGGAGAGAACAATTTTTTTTAGCCAATTAAACTGGGGGATGATTAGGTGACAGATTGAATGAGCCTGGGTTGGGAGTTTAGCCAGGACACCGGGGAAACCCCTACTCTTTACGATAAGTGTCATGGGATCTTTAATGACCACAGTGATTAACCTGAATCGCCTGAGCGTACATGAAGCGATATAAATGGATCATATTCAAACTGATTTTCTCAGGATTACAGCATGTGCACAGCAAATAATTAGTGTAATGTAAAAAGGATTGTCATCAAAGATGGCTGCTTGGAGTAACTTCTAATGCAGCTTGTAAGATGGCACACCTCTAAGGCCCTCTGGTGTGTTGTTAGAGTCAGCCGACTGCTCTGCTTTCTGCTGACGCTGGTCATTAAAGTGAAGTCTCAACTGAACATTCGACCAGCAGCATTTCTTTATAAAGAACTGCTCCAAATAGGCTTGAATTTAAGTATCTTACCACACCATTTTTATTTATTTATTTAGCTATTTAAAGATGGCAATGAAGAGGAGATATTGGGGGACAAGAGCCAAACGGTGGTAGTAAATATTAATCTGCATGAAGAAACGTCAAGTCACCCTAGATAGAGATGTCAGCAATGCAATTAAGTATAAAGTAATGTCATTCTAGGGAAATGGAAAATTCTTGGACATTTGGCTTTGCCCGTATGGTTTCAGATATCTGCTACGGCGCACTCGCATTGTTTCACAAACTCATAAATGCGGTGACATATGAAGGCCAGGTCGAGTTCTCACGGGAGGGGTGCACTGTTAATAAAGTTGGTTGAGAGTGTTTTGATCATGGTTCCCAGCATTTCGACAGTGCTTGAGTGAAAGCAGGCGCCGGACCCTGGCCATGAACAGAGGCTAAGAATGGGCTTTGAGTGTGGGACTCGGCCCGGCTGCCGTATCTGACAGAGAAAAGACATTTAATTAAATTTCCGCTTGGAGAACTACGTTCTGCCAATCCACATTTTGACCTTTTGACAAAATGTGAACACATTTATCTAAATTACTTGCACACATATTCACTTACAAACTAATAATTCAAATGAAGTAATAATAATAATAATAATAATTATTATTTAAATAATTCTTCTTTTTATTATGATATGTATTTGTGAAATGCCATAGAAGATATCAGCTCATCAGTACATCTCCTCTCATGATAGTGGTGCCATTTGTGGCAAACTTGCCTCACAAACTAGGCCCCTCATTGGACAAATGGAAGAAATCTGCACAGAAACAAGGCAGCATGAATCCCAGAAACACTGGCAGAAACACAGTGGTGGCTATGAGTAGAGAATTGTGAATTCACATGGTAGCATACATGTTTTGAAATACCAGATTGCCCAGTAGAGCTTCTTATTAATGATATGAAAATGCAGGACACAAGGTGTGAACGGACTGGTTTGAATGTTAGGCTTAATTTAGCTTTTGTTAGCATGTTACCCTTGTTGTAGAACAAGAGCAGCATACATCTATTGTTGATTACATTGAATATTAATTGAATGAGAATAATGTGGGTTGAAAGAAAGATTATATTCTTCAGGTACTGGCTATCAAGGGTGCCATGAATTTCAGGTTAAAGTTGATGTACATCAATTGGGCCTCCAGGTCAATTGGAAGTTGAATGCCCCGTACACTTCTAATGAGGACATTTTAATCATGCTGTACATCAGGAATTGTGGACTATGGTTCTTTTTCACCTTGCAGACAGTGATTTAGACCCAAGGAAGCATGGGGTGTGGTGAGCCATCTGTGTAATCAAGTACATTAATAATCACGGGCTAAGTTACTTGAAAAACAGGATAATCTGCAGGCTTTCCCTACCACTTTGGAACTGGTGTGCCGTTTTTAAAAGTTTAAACAGTTATGTGTGTGTTTAAAAAACAAAAACTATGAAGTTGATTTAAAAGGTAAAATGATCCCGTTCACTTAAGCCAACATTATTGTCATTAAAATCTACAGTAGATTACAGTAGAGCACATTCAGTGTCAGTGTCACAGTTATCAATGACAGCTGTGACACTGACTCTTATCAATATGAATAACAACTGGATAGCCAACTACCTACCAAGTATCTCACTTTCACACTGAGTCAATGTTATAGATACAGCTATAGCTGGCTAGTTTTCACAGCGTAGATGTGGATAGATCACTTTAAGGGTTGTTTCTCCTGACTTTTTTCCCCATAGAGTTCTATAGGAAAATGAGTCCGGAGAAATAACCCTTGCAGTGATCCATCCACATCTACTCCATATCTGGCAACAGAGTGATGGTTTGGGGCTCGTTTGATAGCTCAGACCCTTGATAACTTACAGCCATTTAGCCAGCCATGTGTTCCATACTGTACCAGTGTAATTTACAGCTGAATCTAATCTCACCCCCCAATTTCCATAGAGATCCATACAAATGCAGAGAGGTTATAGTATCGCTTGTAACAGTACCTGAAAATAAGATATCGACAGTTTTTTTCATGTTGATGGTCACAGACTTCAGGAAGTAACAGCATGTAAAGGATATGCGACCAAATATGAAATATGACACTTTAAAAATACGTTAAAGCAAAGGGTATGAATACTTATGTAAATGAGAAATTTTATTTTTTTATTTTTAATAAATTTGCCAAAATCTCAAAAAAACTTTTTTCACATTGTCATTATGGGGTGTTGTGTGTAGAATTTTGAGGGAAAAAATGAATTTAATCAATTTTGGAATAAGGCTGTAACAGAACAAAATGTGGAAAAAGTGAAGCGCTGTGAATACTTTCCGGATGCACTGTATCTACAGGTGTTGATATTGTCCTGAAGGTTGTGATTAGGCTGTAGCGTGTCAGTGTAAATACAGGTGGTACTAACAGAACTGCATTGCGCGGGTGGGGGGGGGGGTCCACCGAATGTTGTTTTTTAAAATCAGAAAATAGTGTCCCCACCACTTTTCAAAACAAAGTGACGCCCTTGCCACCAACTCACCAGTAAGTTCTCCTCAGACTATATCTCAATTTCGGGCCGATCCGTGGTTAATCCTCCTCCTCGCTTGTTCTCGGTACTTTGGACACCTAGCAGGCTTAAAATGGTAATTCTGTGGTCCTTCATGTCCATAATTAACAGTTTATTCCGCCATCTTTCCAGTTTTATTCTGAGCTAGCTACTTCAGTCTGAATAGCCTATGCTAGATCACTTCCGGGTTTTTCCGTTTTTTACGAGTTCAGTTGTAATGACAAATGTCCGTTGTTTAATGCATAAAATCGAATTCCTAGATCATTCTTCTCACACTTTTTTCACTGGGCAAACCGAAAAGTCTTTTGGTTAACGTTAGTCCATGTACATACCTTAGTTTGGTCTACTGACACGACACGATAGAGCACATTCTGACCGGACTAGTTAGTTTGTAATGTAACAGCACTATTTGTCTACGGCCTATTGTTACAGCGTATTATTTAAGCATTATTATATCCTGATCAGCGCTCAGGAATGCCTCTTGTCCTATCAAATCACTCGACCGAAATTTGTAGGCTATTATGAAAATAATGACAGCTCATTAACCAATCAGAATCAAGAATCCAAAAAAGGTGTGGCATAATTAGGACACCGATTTTGTCCTGAGACAAAAAAACAACAAACAATGCGTCAGTGATATTACCTGCATGCAAAGCCATTATGATTAGCCCACAATGTTAGGCCCACAGGCAAAGCAAATCGCAAAGGTTCCCCCATAAAACAATACAATCAGCAGACCGATGAATGTCTGCCAATACTGAAAGCGTCGTTTTGGGAAAAAAACATTCAGTGGAAAATGTACACTGGGAATTTGATGTATTTCTTTTTAGGTTTAGATTCTGTAGTTTTTGCTAAGTGTGCGGTTGAAAAAAGGTTGGCCTACAGGACCAGGGTTTACTTCCAGAACTGTTCTGTGGTCCCGACAGTCCACAAATCAAACCTGTGTCAAACCTGTCGTCAATGACACGAAACGGTTCTTTTTTCTAGCACGGTTGAAGTGATATACTACCATCTAGTGCCCCTGAATTGTAGCTACATGCGCTGTGGTACAGTTAGTTCAGTTCATGACAGCAATGAATAGCCTACATTACATAATAACCAACATTCAAAGTAAAATTTTTTCATTGAATTTACATGGACACCACCTTATTATGAATTATAACTGATTTTGTCTTTGGACACTTAGCTGCTATACTCCTACCGTAGTCCTATCTGAGAAAAGAAAAAAACAGGTCATTCAAATTCACAACACAATTTGAACATATACAGGATAAAAAAAAACCTGACATTACTTTACTTCTTTTCATGAAAAATCCAAAAACAGAGCAAATGTATAGATTGGTCCCAGTTGAGCTGTATTGGTAGAACCCCATAATCATTGTTCTGGGATCCTGGTGGATGTGCTTTTCATATCAGGGTGAAGAGATCAATAAAGCCCTGCTGGCTTGTTCCTCCATTGACTCTCTCACCTCTTATCTGTTATCTTTAGGCTGGAGCTTTTCTACATGTGCTTAAAATGTATAGCTTTGTGCCCAAATTGGAGCATATTTAATGTACTAGTAAAGGTCAATACAAGTTATGTACTCAGCAGAATCCATGAATTAAATCTAATTACGAGTAGGCCTACCTGGATCCAAAGTTGAAGCACTGATCAAAGGTTAGATTTACAAGGGGTAGATTTATCAAAGCAAAATATATGGCCACGAAGATCACACTGAGCTTGTGATTTCGTGCAAAGAAATTTAGGAAGAGGATTTTTATGATTTCTGTCCATATGGTCTTTGGGCCACTGACTGCTGACCCATTTTGGCTATTTGTGAGTTAGCCTTCAGGTGGTACATTCATCGTTATGAATGGCAGAGATCTGGGATGGAAGGTACTTCTGTATGTAATATAAATATCAATATCCTCTCAATTTGATCAGATCCTCAAATGGCACTGGATGGACATTTTAATGTTGTTTCTCTCTGGAAGATCATATTAGGCTCAAAAACCAATGCTACACACAGCTCAACAAGTGATTGTGATTCCCAAGGACGCATCCTTGAGAAAGACTTTACCAAACTGTTGATCGTTCGCTGGTCCAGCTCAGCTATACAAATTATTTCTTAAACCACAGTAGTATGTTCCACACACATGGGACCCTACCTAAATTGACATTTTCGTGGTTGAAATTGATAAGAACATCCAAATTCACATCTTTGATTATATTTTAATTCTTAATTAGCCATTAAGGTGGTAAGTTGAAGGCCTTAAAACTAATGAGACATGGCTTTCTGAGAACCCACTTCATGAGAGGTTGTGATTGGGTAACAGGTTATGAAAGAACTAGAATCTGACAGAAACAATGGTTGACACCACCCACGGGAAGAATTGGTTTTATTTGAGCTCATGTTAGATAGAACATGAGACAGCTACTGCTGTCATTCCTCCGAAAGAAAACAGTCACACGTATTTATTTTTTATTTTGTTTTTAATTTATTTTTGTTAATCATTTTACGTAACCATCAATGGGTTCTGATGCTTTCAGAGACGAGCATCCTTGAATCCCATAACCTACGAAACATACACCATCAACAGTTTCACTTTTACAATGGTCCGGAAAGGGGTAACAGTAAGAGGATTTGAAAAATTAATTGTAAAAATGGACATCAAATAAAATAAAATAAAATAAAGGAATAACAAAAACCTCAAACTGCACTTTGCCTACGTCACATACTAGTGCGGAATAGCAAAAAAAAAAAAAAAAAACATGTGAAAGGCAAGATGGGGAAGTGTTCAGCAGTGTGGTGTACAGAAAGGTCAGCGTGAGTTCCTGTGCGTCAAGTGCTGGTGTGTTCTGTCATGCATTATACCAGGCAGATCTATTGGCTCACACCAGACTCTTAAAGAAAGAGTGGGCGATAGAGTGGGAGGCAGGTACACTTTCACACCCACAGTAATCACGGGAGGTGCTCCTCTAAGACCTCCCGATTCAACGGTTAAAATAGCCTTCACCATGATAAACTCGACAGAGGAGCTGAGAGCCCCATCCGACAGCCAGTCAGGCGGAGGGGTGGGGGGTGGCGGGGGGAGTAGCAGGATTACATACACCACAACAGGAAACCGCACACAAAGGTCAGCTCTTCCAGCTGAAATAGCGTCTAGTTTAAATACAGATCATTGTGAAAACAGTCAGGGAAAGTGTTTTTAATAACAGAAATAAAATAAAAAAATCCCCTGAAGTAACAAATATACATACAAAGTAAAAAAATCTCACCTTCAGAATTTAAATTCTAAACTTTTCGACTGGTTTTAGACTGGTTCGACTGTTAAAACGAATGTGCCCAGACTGCAAGGGTTGGCAATGGAGACCGCGGAGAGGAAACGGCTATTGCTCACTGGGGAGTCCGCCAGCGGTAATGGCGCTTTGTGCGGCGGGTGTGGCTGTGAAAATGGCGAGGAGAGAGAGCTGCCCTGTTTCCGCAGACAGTGTTGTTCTAATAGCACCGGGTCCAGAGGGGTTGCTAGGGGCAACTTCAGCTCCAGCAGCGTTGTCATGACAAACAAAGAGCACGGCCAGAGTGGCTCATGGGCCTGTTGTCCTGGCAACGTTCTGATCGCAACAATGGGATGGCTGGAGCTAACGGAGGGATGGAAAGGCGAGGGAAATGTTTTGAGTCATAAAGTAGGCCTGCCTGATTTTTGTAGTGCAGTCCTCTAGCTGATGGATGTAAGGAAATTATCTGATTTAGCCCTCTGTCGCCCTCTTGTCTAGAGATGTGCACTTACCAACCGCAATCAAGCAAATAGGACACTAATGCTAAATTGAACAGCCAAGGTTTTTCAGTATGATGTCTGCTCTAAAACAAAAAACACAAATGGAGAGTAAAAACACTAAAATGAATTATAAAAGCATGGAAATATCAAGTGCATTGACATGAGAAAAAAAGGAAGACTGAAGTGAATTAATATTACTAGACTGCTGAGCCTTGGTCAACTGAAAGACTAGCCAGAAACACAACCTGAAACGGTGACCGGTACACATAATAGGTCTTTAAATGGCAACAAGAATGCTACAAACCGATCCCTACGGATCTCCTGTACAAGATTACTACACAATCACCAAAAGCCACTATCCTGTACCTGCAGCTGCCGTATACATAAACATAAAGCCCCTTTTAAATTATCTACATGCAGTAAGGTACCAAAATAGTGCAAACCACAACCAGACAGGGAGTAAAGGCAGGCTACTCCACAATTCCATGTGCATTAGTAAAACTCTCAGTAGTCTCATGGAGAGATCTCTGCATCGGAGAGACTGTTTAGTTACAGATGCCAAGGTTTCTCTAACATGCAAGCAGGGGGATCACAACTGGAAAATTGCTTTGCTAAATGAAAAACAGATTGCTCAACAGAGCTATTGACTGGGTGATTTCTGTAGTTTTATGGCCCTCTGTGAGACGAGATAAGAAGCTGGATTCCGACTTCCGCTCAACTGCCACTTTCCTCAGAAAAGCAATACCTATCACCTGGTGGAAACTTTCTGCTATGTTTGTGATAACAAACAATTTTATCCTTGCCGGGAATCTTGGGGGAAAATAAGAGCAATACTGAATCTTGCTACCAAAAACTTAAATATATATATATATTAACATGAAGTGCTTTTTAGAGAGGGCACTGAATCAGATATAGACATTCTAGCACCCTTTTGCTTGGTTAGTACAACTTATTCTACAGTTTACAACCTGCAGCATGTATATGGAAGTGGCGAGGGTACGAGGGAAATCACATTCCCTGTCCATTGAACTCTGGAGCAGGGTCGGTATCCTTGGAAACATCGGGGTGTAATTTGAGGCCTGGTCTCCATGGTGGTGCTAATCACAAAATGTTAACACCATAATGAAATTACTCCTAGGCTAGCTGCTGTGACACAATGAAGAGGGGCTGTACTATTGCATTTATGAGGCCTGAATTTTGATTTATCAAAGGAAATTGAGGTGTTAGCTACTCTGGTAACACACGACCACCCATTTCTGAGAGGAAATCTGAGGACAATGAAAACAAAAGAAATAGAGCCAGTGGTAGGAGCAAAATCTTCCTCATCTCAGTTTTTTCCTCACACTCTCTCGACAGTCTACGCCATTATACAAGAATGACAGGCTGGCTTTCATCTTCCAGTCACTTCAAAACACTTTCCAGTGCACTCACAAATGACAGCAATGCCAAGGCAGTGTACTCGGACACAACAAAACACATTATTCACTCAGAGCCAAAGGCTGCAGCTTTTCCAGCTCAAAGGCAAATCAGGACTTGCTTCTGAAGTTGGTTGCTGAAATCGATCTGAAAACAACCAGTAACTCTGGAATTCCTGCATCATGCACAAAAAAATGTATACTAATGCGCAAAGTGTGTTAATTCTTCAAAACGCTGGCTTCGAAAACAGCACAATTGTTTGCGCAAATACTACCTTCCATAAAAAAGTAAATAACTAAAACTGCTCCCTCTCAATTCACTTGACTCTTCCTTTTAAAAACTCAAAATGGCGTATGGCAGGTAGATAGGTACAGCATAAAACACTAAATAATACAGCCTGGAGTGCTAAAACATGGAGTTTTCTTCTTTAAATGAGGCGATTCACTGCTTAAATTCTGTTTCTGTAGGTGTCTCCACGTGGGGTAGTGGGTGGAGTGCGCTGAATGAAGGGGAGTGGTTAAGGGAGGAGAATTCTGGCAGGGATCTTCTTGGATGCAGCTCCTGTGGTGGGTGTGGTCTCTGGGCTGGTCCCCTGCTTCCTGGCTCCCCCCTCCTCCACTCAGCAGGTGTGGAAGCTTAACCCAGACTGGTAATATTGGCCCTCCCACCAGGGGGCGCCACAATGCGCTGGGTGTTGCGTCGAGGAATGTTGTCATCAATTTGTGCGCCTGAACCCACGAATCAGAAGGGAAAAATGAGGAGAAACTGAGCAACTTTTGAGCAACAAGGCAGAGAAGTCGAAATGATAAATTCCTCAGTATCCTGGTTTATTTTAATCACAAATCAACCAGTAGATTATTAGACAATTGCTTGAAAACATTCACAGCTCTGATTTATTGAAACTAAGCCAAATGTATTGTTCTTTAAAAACAGCCCATTATGCATGTGGGAAAAGTTGTGCACGTGGACCATGGGCTAAGGCGTGCACTCACCAGACAGACTGAACCCGGACTGGTGCAGGTTGCGCACGGGCTGGGCTGGCTGTTTGGCTGGAGAGGTCTTCGCAGAGGTTGCTGGGGTGATGGCCTTGGGCGTCACCGAAACCTCGCACACTGGTCCGTCGTAAAGACCCCGCGGGACCCCCCTCAGCTCAGCCAGCTGGAGAGAGAAAACGCACCGTCAGTTAAAACGACCCCCAGCGTCCCCGCTCTCTGAGGCCGACTGTCTCTCTTCCTCTGCCTGTATGCCTACATAACCATCTGCCCAACTTATTTATAGCTCTGTCTACTCATCCAGATGTCCATCTGAATAAGCTTTCACCCATACCTTGGAATTTCAGCCATCGTCAATACAACAATCCCACCATTTATCCACGTTATCCACTTAAAATGAAAAATCTTTAGCATACCCTTAACAACGCAGTATGCTTCCCCAGAAACACCTTTGTCATTGTCACTTTTCGGTAGTTAGAGGACAAGATGAACTACTTACAACTATAGGTCACGAAAAGGGGACACGGACACAGATTCAGACAACAAGCAAGCAAGCACACATACATTCTACCATGTTACACTCTAACACTCAAAATCCTGCACACATAGAAGATATATACAGTATACACACACACGAATGTGTGTACACATATGAACACACACACACACACACACACACACACACACAAATGTGCGCACACATATGAACACGCACACATATGAACACGCACGCACACACACACACACACACACACGAATGTGAGCACACATGAACGCGCACACACGTGCACACACACACACACACACACACGAATGTGAGGACACATGAACGCGCACACACATGCACACACACACACACACACACACACACACAAATGTGCGCACACATATGAACACGCACACATACACATGAATGTGAGCGCACATATGAACACACACACACACACACACACACACACACACACACACACACACACACATATGAAAACACACATGGCTCTCACCCTGCTGCGGGCCTTTATCCTCTTGTAGACATAGTCAGGGAAGGGTTTGCGAGTCACATAGCGGCCTGAGCCCTCAGTGGTGTGCAGGTTACCATCTTCCAGCACAATCTTTCCCTGGCTGATCACCACCAGGGGGGCACCACGTACCTCTGTCCCCTCAAAGATGTTGTACTCCACAGTCTGGTGGGGAGAAGATCCACGGAAGGGTAAATCCACGGAAAGGGTAGATAAACCCTTACCCAATTACAGCACCTCTGGTACAGCAACTGAACGTGAGAACATAAGAAGCGCCCTTTGCATTCCACCGAATGTTTGTAAAGACTGAGAGTCTGTTTATATTCCGCTTATTTATGTTAGAAATCCTGCAAAGCACCAAACAATCTGTGTTCTATAGGTATAGGGCATGTTCCATCATGCAGTAACTTGGTGGACAGCGTACCTGCTGTCCCAATATACTGTGACATATTGCACCACAAAATGCTTTGTCTCGTCATCACTAAGTGAGTACACACTTGAAATGTTCGTAATTTCTAAATTACGGAATTCAAAAAAGATGTGCGGCGTACAGGCCCATTCCACACAAACAAACTGTTATGCAATGAATCACAGTGGGGTTTAACTGGCTCACTCTCACGCTTCAGCGACACACGTTCTGAGTGAACGCACAGTACGGGCGAAGCCGCACGAGAGCCGGGCCGCGTGTGATGCAAGTCATTCAGAGCTGAGAGAAAGGGGGATTGTTCCCTGGAACGCTGTGGGAAATTGAGTCAAGGAGGCAAAAACCATGAGGGCAGAAAGGATGGATCCACTGGGCGGGGCATGTAAGGCAGCGTAAAACACCATGACATCATTCAGAGTCTAGTCCGAAGGGAACAGAAATCCAAACTGCCATGGTGAGCGCAGATACTCAGTGCACAGATACGGAATGTGTGACTGATATGATAGGACGCGTTTTTTGAGGGCTGGAGTAACCAAATCCAACACAAATCTTTTGATATTTCTTAATCCAATAAAGCCTTTTAAGCCTTTCAAATGACTTAATCTCTGTGAATCATGAGAGTGAGTTTAGCGTGAAGGCTACGACGCCAGGCAGTGTTCAGTGGCTGAGGGACCGCTGCTGTCACACCCTCACCAGATTGTGGCTCTTGGCCGAGATGATCTTGGTCACGTCTGGGTCCCAAAGCACCAGGTCAGCGTCGGAGCCCACTGCGATACGACCCTTGCGTGGGTACAGGTTGAAGATCTTGGCGGCGTTGGTGCTGGTGACGGCCACAAACTGGTTCTCATCCATCTTTCCTGTAACCTGAGGGAGAAGGAAGACAGAAGATTTAAGACCACAGCGGGACTCTGAACAAACACACAGCACTTTCATTGACTGGTGATTTTCTGGGTGCTTATGGGAGTGAGTATGGCGGATGATTGTACATGTGTCAGCGAGAGACAGAACATGTGGGCCATTTGTGTGTGTGTGTGTGTTGTGTGTGTGTGTGTGTGTGTGTTTGTGTGTCAGAAAGATTATGGTTGGACATTTCTGTGTGTCTCTGTGTGTGTATGTGTATGTACAGTACGGTTAAACTCACCGCATACACACACACAAATGACCCACATATTCTCTCTCGCGGACACACATACAGTCATCCGCCATTCGTGTGTGTGTGTCAGAGATTACGGTTGTGTGTATCTCTGTGTGTATGTGTATGTGTGTGTTTATGTACAGTACAGTTAAACTCACCACATACACACACACAAATGGCCCACATATTCTCTCTCGCGGACACACATACAGTCATCCGCCATTCGTATGTGTATGTGTGTGTGTGTGTGTCAGAGATTATGGTTGGTCATTTGTGTGTATCTCTGTGTGTATGTGTATGTGTGTGTTTATGTACAGTCGAGTTAAGCTCACCACACACTTGTCCCAGATTATAGAAAGCCGCTCCTCCGTGCCGTTGGTGCCCTCTGGAATGAGTGTGAAATCGTCCTTGCCCACAGCACGCTGAGAGGTATTGAATGTGCAGTGGGCACTGCCAGTCACTTGCAAATCACCACTGCAAAGAGAGCCAGGGAGTAACAGAGAGAGAGAGAGAGAGCAAAAGAGAGAGAGAGAGAGGGAGGGAGAGAGAGCAAAAGAGAGAGAGAGAGAGAGAGAGAGAGAGAGAGAGAGAGAGAGAGAAAGAGAGAGAGAGAGAGACAGAGAGGAGATGGTTTGGATGTTAAAATTGCTGTAAATGTTAGCTTGTTAACTTGTCTAGTTGCAAGCTGAGGTTCAGTGAGAATACTGAGAGAAGATCAAAAAAAAAAAAGCATCAGATGAGATTGTGGTATACTGGAGGCCCCTTACCAGGACAGCAGAGAGTTGAGATAGTCAGGGGTGGTGGGGTCAGGGCTGAGGGGTGGAGATGTGACATAGGCAGCGGCTTTGGCCCAGTTCTTGCTCCAGTAGTGAGACCCATCCGTACCCAGGCTGGCTGAGATGGGCTCTCCATACACCACAGTGCCTACAAGAGAGGACCCCTGTTAAACAACCACTTAAGGCTTTGTGACTGAATGACTTGATTATAGTCCTCTCCATGAAAAACCATGACCTTGTGTAATGCAGCAGGGACAACATATCGCTAATATTAACTGGAAGTTTTTTAAATTTTTTATACTCAGTTAAAACAACTTGATCCCTTTGATCAAATTCACCAAAAACCTTCCTTCCAAACTGTAAGAAGGTTATGCATTGAAGAAACTTATAACTAGATTGGCGTAGGTTCAATTCCCAGGAGGGAAACAGTTATTTACTGAACTAACTGAATTCGTAACTGAACTGATTAACTTTAATCTGGATTCCTCTCATCTGAACCTTAACTATTGAACCTGAATAGATAAATATATGCTTTATTACTATATTAAGTAACTGCCAAACTAAAGGAAACAAGTAATTACATTAGTCTTACAAGGTAGGTGTGGTTTATGCTTATTAAATAACTAACAGCATGCTCACACTTGTGTATGCAAATAATTTTAGCTACCATGAACTTGAAAGAGGGTTGATTGTTGAGGGGTGATTTTTTTCAGGCACATTTGGCAAGAGCTTCAGTGACTAAGACTGCTGAACTTGCTGATGTTTCATGAGGAACGGTTGTAGCCAACTCTGAATCAGTTAAAATATCTAGGGCGTGAGCAGGCGGTTTAATCAAGAGCAGTCTGTCAAGAACTTTAGAGAAAGGGATACTACCATTGGTGTAAACTGCTTTACTTTGGCGGTTACATATAAATGGATTGTATTTAATGTAATTTGCGCTAGATTACAGCGTCTGCTGTAAAATGGAAATATGAAATACCCATACAATACTTATATATTGACTTAAAAAAAACAACTAAATTGCATTGTAGTATAATTTTACTAGATTTCGTAGATTTATTACCTTTCTTCCTGGCCAGGGCAATGACATCAGCAGCACTTTTGCCCATCACCTTGGTGATGTAGAGGGGGCAATTGGTCTGATTGGCCACCGTGACCGAGCGGTTGACTGCCTCCGCCTCCACCTGGAGAGAAGGGGGAAAGCTTGGTCAGGACTGACGGGAATAATTCAATACATTGAGTGCAACAAATACGATTACCCCTCCAATCTCAGCGATTGTGTGTTAGAGTGTAATTACACAACATGGCCTTTTAACACCTACCTCATCACTGCCAAAACTTTTTTTGGAGCCAGAAAGCAAGAGTTCTTAATATGCTATAGAGTTTCCAATATCTATACAATGAGGGTTGTATCAGTGAAGACAGTATACATCTGTAGAAGCTGAGGACACTTTGCCTTTTAGCTACTTATCTCTTACAGGGTCTCACTGGCTGCAATGGGAGTAGGGAAAATAGCACAGTTCAGTGTCCCCAACCCCATTTCTGGGGGTACAATGTGTGTCTTCATTTCCGACTGACCTCTTCAATTGCTCATGCTTAATTGAGCTGCTAATTCATCCGAGCACATGGTATGTACTGCTAGTCCTTTGTGAAAGAAACATGCTATTGGCGTGTTGGTTAATCATTTCGTTTTTTCGTTTTTTATTTGTAATATTGTATTCACATTGCAACTTCAATTGACAACAAATAACTGACTGGTAGATAAATTGTACTGTTTTAGGGACTAAAATACAAATAATTGACCAACTGAGACATTGCAACTGAAATATCTGCCCTAACTTTAAGTACGAGAATTTAAACAATAACTGATTCAATAAACACTTTTAATTGTATTTTTCTTTTAGCATAAACACATCTCTGACTGCTTCAAATAACTTTAATCAGATAACTGTCAGTGATAACTGATGATAAAAAATAGTGGCTTAGTCAGTCAGGTACAACCAAGGTTGTTAATATTATGGCATAAAGATCAATCGGCACATCAACGTAGGTGTAGCTATAGGTAGAGAGGTGGCACTTGTACCTCCTCAGGTCGACTCAGTACATGGCCTTCAGGTCCAGTGATACCGAGCTCCAGGATCCGACGCTGCTCCTGCAAGGGCAAACCAGAACAAGTAAGTAGGCTACCAGAGAAATATAAACATGTTAAAAAATAAAAGCATGCTTCAGACTGTTTTGAACATTATGCTCTTTAATTCACTGCTGTTCATGTTCTGAATAACTGTTTCCTGTTGCTGTACATGTTCTAAACAGCTCATTATTTTCACTGCATAAGTTTACGTTTGGCATAATATCCCCTGATTTTGCTGGCAAAACTTTTTGTATGATTTTGTATGAACTTTTTATTGCTGGCTTTGGTTTTGATGGTTTTGATGTTTGTACTCTGTGGTCCTTTGGTCTGTTGAGCTTGCCCAATCGTATTTTTCACAAAGACAGTTTTAATAGTCAATTTGCCATTCTCGTAAAATAAAGGTTTAATACATTATGGACACGGTGGTTGTAACGCTGAAGCCGACTGTCTTACTTCGGCGATGATGTCTCCATTCTCTGCATGGACCTGTGCGATGGCCCCCAGGTCCCTAATCACACAAAACACCTCATACATCTGCAAGGGGAAGGAAATCAACCAATCAGATGGCAGGGCCCTCGCTCTCCCGAGACAAGTCAAACAAAACACTTTTCCTGTAAACAAACTCGAAATGTTTTTTGGCCTCCGGAAAAATAATAATAAAAAACTGCACTGGAGACATCAACACATTCCTGACCTGGGCGCGGGTATCCACAGAGATCAGGATTCTCTGCATTTTAAAATGAGTCAAGTGCTCATACTTATTCATTCATTAACTGGAGATTGCCTGCAGCTGGCTGTGCTTCTGGGTCTGATTGTGCTTGGAGAGCGCTGCCGCGCGGCCACAGGGCCGGCAGGAATTCACAGCTGCAGTAGGTCAGTGGAAACAGGAAGTGTTTCAGCGCTTGTATCAGGAACGGTCCCAAGCGGCAGTCTGCCTTCCTTACTCACACTGCATGGAAGATAGATTATAACGCCGTTCCAAACCTCAGCGATAACAGAGCTCGGTGGAGCTAGCTGAATGGAAGAGCAGTCGTTCCCACACCATTCGAAAACAACCGGTATTTTCCAGTCAGATGGCGGACAGCTTAGGGAATACGCTTCCTTCTGAAGTCAGTGTTTCATTTTTCAGATTAATTTGGTTGCATTAAATTAAGTCAGAACAAAATGTTACCTTAAGTACACTAATGATAAATGGTACATGAGATAAGAGACTCCTGGCTCAGTCTGTAATGATGTCTGCCATGAACAGAGACTGGGTCCTAATTCTATAGTCAAAATGTTGGAGGCTGGAGCCATGCCTTCAGCTGACTATGTCCAGGAACCTGTAGGCTTACGTCAAAAATGGCTTTGCACCACCAGTGTTAGGTTGGCACTGTTGGCCAATGCTCCTTGGGATTCTGCTGCATTCAGACCTCCAAACAGTGTACCAGATGTCCATGGGCTACCAGTTTTCAGAGAGATACACATCTCCTACCATAGGTACCAACCTCTCTTGTAGAACCATGGGGCCTTTACTGTGGGAAATTGTGACTGGTTTACAGGTGCACCAGAGAGAACATGCACTTCAGTCGTAGTCTTTTTTACATTTGGTACAGGAGGAAAAAAAATGGGCAATGCCAAATTGAGAAGAAAAAGGCAAAAAAGGTAAAGAGGACAACACCATACCTGAGAATCCGTAAGCTGGAACACGTCCTTATAAGCCAAATAGACCAGGAAAGAGTTGACACCTAAAGACAGGAAATGAGTGAGCGTGAGAAGCACCTGGAAAGGAATGAGTGATAGACAGAAGCAAAGTACAAGAGAAAAGGAAACGTAAAGAAGGAAATACACTACAAGTCCCACCATGCATTGAGAAAGGGGGAGATTCTCACAAAGAATTTGCTACGGTCAGCGAATGAGGGGCAGAATTAATTGACAGCAAAAAGTTTAGCCATAGGAGGATTCATAGCCAATTAGCAAACACAGAGCTAATTTAAAACTTTTTTTCTATTACATACACCATATATACAGTATATATTTTTTCCATTATTAAAACTATGCCATATATTACAGTATATTTTGGCTATTGGACTTTTTATTTTTATGACAAAAAGAAGTTTTTCTACTTTTTACTGCAATGACTAAATGTATTGCACTGGACTGAACACACCCCACAGTGACAGAGAGTGAAGTGACGTGGAAGACCGCAGAAGGGGCGGGCCCCGTACCATGGTCCTTCACCAGAGCCTCCATCTCCTCCTGCACGCCCTTGTGCCACTCGGTGATGTCCACGTGCAGGGAATAGTCGCAGCAGGACTTGCTGTCCGCCCACTGACGCCACTGGTCGAAGGCTGCCACCAGGCTGACCCCGGGCTCCGGCACCACGTGATCGACTGCACAGACACACGTGCAGAGCAACGACTTCAAAACACTGCATGCCCTACGCGGTTTATTTCACAGCAAATGCCAACCGAAGTAACCAGCTGGAGGGCTCAACTGCTGTGCAACGACAGCTTTCAAAGGATTACATCAGACAGAAATGGCAGCTTAAATTCAGCATTTAAACTGACATCACACACACTGGCACCCAATCTGTCTCTGCTCATAAAACACTGACATTCTTTCCGGGGCCAACTCTGCAGCGCTCCAAGGGCCGCAGCAGGTTAAAAACAAAGTGAAGCCTTTTAAAAATTGTGTTCAATTTTTAAAGCCTAAAGAATAACAAAGGAGACCAAGCATGTAAACATGCTGCATTGTGTTTGGCAAGCTCACGCACGCTTTTACAATCAAAGTCGCATTTTACAGATGGCTGAAATGACAATCCTCATCCTGTGGTGCGAATAGTTGGCGATGTTCCGGCTGCGGCTATGTCAGCTGGCGCGAGGGTTCCAACTGATTTCGCAACCCAACCAGACGATGTGACGCGCGTGAGCTTGGAGAGTACAGCCAAGCTGGAAAAGATAGAACGGACTAAGCGGGAGACAGGCCGAAACATATGAATCTATGTTTAACTGACATTAAATGTACCTCTTGTCAGAAACTAAGTAATTTCACAGAAATAAATGTACAAATAATATCTGATTTGGCTGGCTGCCGAGTGGCTCAGTCACCAAAGGCACTTTCCACACATGCAGGCAGGGCGCTATAGCCGAGAGACCACAGGTCTGAGCTTGGGATACATTATTAACTGACTATGACCAATATGTGGGTGGTGAGTGTGGTGCAGTATGTGCTGACAGGGCCCATATCTCGCCAGAGGGAGGGTGGGTTTAAATCAGCAGCGGTTTGTCGGACTACTGTTGCATTGGCTCCTCCCACCAGCACAACAGGCGCACACATGTTCCAGTCTCTCCTGTGATTGGCACTAGCTCTGCAATGCTAATCTAATAACTATCCTGTTGCGTGGAAGGAACAAAACACCAAAACTTTGATCTCATTCCATATAAACTAAACAGAAGTATTTTTTTTTGCTTGTGACAGCAACATCCTGCAGCAGTATTGTAATTTAACATACAAAGATATCCTAACAATATCACAAGATACATTTTAATATAATTAATGCTAGCATAAAAAAGCACGACAGAAGCTGCATACCCCCAATAAGAACTTGTAAACAAACACGTTTTCAAGTTTAAAAATAAAAATAAGATCCTCTCAATCTTAGCCATTGTACACAGTGTGTAGTAGTAGCACGGTGACGCAGAAAGGGAGAGTGATCCACACTAACACTCTCAAACGGGGATTTTCACAGTGCTGTTGCTTCTCGATCTGTGCCGTGCTACATGTGGGTGATGCTGGCCGGCACGTACTGATCATGGTGGTGCCCCCAGCCAGGGCGGCACGGGTTCCCTGGTAGAAGTCGTCGGCCGCTGTCATGCCCCGGTCGGGCATCTGGAAGCGCGTGTGCACGTCGATGCCCCCTGGCATGAGCATGCGCCCATGGGCCTCAACGGTCTTCACCCCGCCGGGAACGATGAGGTTCTCTCCAATTTGTCTTCGAGGAAGAGGTGGAGCAGGATGAGATTGGATTGTTGTAAGCATAAAACCGGGCTTAAAATAATGTTTTGCAATGTCACATGATAGTTGACTCGTGTGGCTATGAAGCTAAATGTCAATTACATCACCCCTCCCTTATTTGCTAGCAACTGAAGAGCGCCTTTTATTTAAAATTCAAACTAGCCAAGCTGCAATCCAACAAATGATGTGGTGGCCGAAACCAATTGATCCCATTTTGAAATGCCAAATTCCATTAAAAACACTGTACTGGCGTTTATTGAAAGTAGAGGCTCTGTTTGAATAAGAAAGCGTGTTTGTAAAAATGTTAAATGTTATGTCTGTCATACAGTATACATATTTCAACATATTAAATAAGCCACTTCTCCCCCAAATTCCTAGCTTAGAGGTCATTTTCCAAAATGGTTGACGATACTAAGGTAAACAATTTGATTAACCTCAATGAAAGGCTATGGCTAGGCAGCTTAGCCATCTGGAGAGCGAGGAAAAGCTAAGCAACTGAATACACTTACTTGATAACCCCATCTTCCATGTAGATATCAGCGTGGAAGGACTGGTCATCATTCACAATTCTGCCCCCTTTGATCAAGAGACGGTCACTCTGAAAGAAAACCACACTTTACTTCACGTGGTAACAGCTATTCTCATCTATTCACGTGCAAGGTTGACTCCTCAACTGTACACTGCCTGGCACAGCGTGTCTATAGTTTCTCATGCCTACAAGAATTAATTAATCATGACGTGAAGCACAGAACCGATAACGTAAGTCTTAGAACAAAGAGCTTTCCCATGTATCGTCAAAAACAGAATACATTTCTCTAGCCTTTCCGTCTATTCAGCTGTAACAAAATCCTTCTTTGCAACAAGTTCTCAGGCTCCCACACACTGAAGGGAAGTGGACCCTAGTGTATAACTGGAGGAGAATTAAATTAATTTTACAGGCCTAGTGAAGTCATCTGATGAGACTGGCTGTTGTTTTTGGCACAATCATGGCACCCACCAGATTTGAACGGCACATCAATTAACGCTGCACCATTCATTGTAGCTCAGATTAACGCGTCACCAAAGCCACAGCGATACATTTGGTTTCTCATTCCTCAGAACGCCCTGGACAGATGCTCTACACTATGGGCCAACAGACCTATTACTAAGCCTATTGCTCCAGGGGTACACATTCCTCCATAGACATCACATCAAATATAGAATAGCGGACTACTGTGAGGGGGGGTTAAACCCCATGCAGGGAGACCGGGAGAGAGAATCCTCTACATGCATTCCCATTTAGATCAGCAGCAGCACTGGGCGGCAGCTTGCCAAGTAAATCCCCATGGGTCAGCTGCTTGAAGCCTTATCAGAATATAAACACATTTTACCATGAGAGAGAGAAGAGAGAGAGAGAGAGAGAGAGAGAAAGAGAGAGAGAGAGAGAGAGAAGGAGAGAGAGAGAGAGAGAGGTACACAAGGGCCAACTGAAATTACAGTGTTTCATGTTAGGGAGAGAATCTACCGTGAAGCTAAAAAAAAATGAGGATACTATCTCCCTTCCGGATTCCAATTCAGTGATGAACCTGCTTGGGCAAAAAAAAAGGTAATTCTTTTTAAAATAAAGGAACCCACCAATATTAATTCCGTGTTGTTACTTTGTATGCTGTTGCTATTTGGTATTAACCAGAGGCTGTCAGGTCATAAAGCAAATGAGACAGTGACAATGTGTGGCTAATGGCTGTACCTCGAATGGGAAGCAACACATTTTAAAACGTTTTAATGTTCCTATATTGCTGAATTCCACTACCAACCCCAAGATAGGTTTCAGCCAAATGAAGTTAAACACTGAACACTGAATATTCATAACACTTACTGTACCATATCTTTTACTGGTCATTAAGTTTTGCATTGCAACAGTGGTTAGGGATTTTTACTTTACAGGTTGATTATTTATGGTAGGTCAAATTATTATGTAACCAGTGCTACATCATTACAAATTCCCTACTCCCAGCATATTTCTGTTATTAGTCATTAATCTGAGACCTGAAAAAAAAGTTTACATGTTTTAGATATAAGTATTTTTTCACATAATACAAGTAGTGTCTTGGATGACAAAAACACGTTGCAGATTAAGACCAGAGACTCATGTCCCCTACAGGGGAAAACATTAATTGCAGGGTCTTAGGAGGAAATCTCAGCGAAAGCCCTCACTGAAGATGACTTGCTTAGTACTGGTCTGTACCATTTGGTGTAGGTCCATATAGAAAAAATCTTTTTCAACCTGTTACTTACAAGCATAATTGCTGATGGATTTTGAGGTCTTTTTGCAAGTACCTTACAGTGTGCAGTGTGTTTCATTTATTTGTGTCTCCTCTATGCACCTGCGATAAGCCTTTTTTCAGGTGTGCATTTAATACTTTTCACAGGTAATTAATAATTATGGAAAATAAAGACGTATTTGTAGCTGGAATTGTTACACATAAAACACCCTTTACGCTGAATGGTTCTGTGATTTTTAATGGTTTGCTTGCTGGCCATACAGTTGACTACATGCCAGACACAGCTCAAGAAACACTCTTATTTTATTATTCTTATGCCTTCTTTCATGAATAGTCAAACTACAGCGTCAACATGTTATAAGTAGTAGTGTTGTCACGATATCTGATAATATTGGATATCGCGATATTTGAAAATATCGCCGAGATGACTGTCTATAGCCACAATATTTAAAAAAATATTACTTTTATATATATTATAAATTATTATTATTAACATTATTAATATTCTAAGGACAAACATATGCTACATGATTTTAAATAATAATATTCACTGGAAATAAATAGGTGAGTTAATATTTTCAAAATATTTCAACTCTAAATCTTTGCTGTGTGCTGTGGCCTGCCCGACAAATCTGAGTGGAGTGTCCTTTCCCACTCCATTTTCTATTTTAGTTCTGCTGCCTCACAACAAATTCTGTATGCTTTGCTTTTTAAATATTTGGTTATTATTATTTGCTCTGTATTTATTATTTTGTTATTATTATTTGTGCTATTTAAACTCGTAAGTAATAAGTAAACTAATAAGTAGGTTAGAGACTATGTGCTAATTGGTGCTATTACATTTTGCTATTACAAGATTTGGATTCCCCCTCCCTACCCAGACTCTCTAAATATGGCAGATGACCCAGCTTGCTATTCATTCTGAATCAAACATGTGGTCCATTGAATTAAAGCAGGTGCAGCATTATGAAACCTCTCTGCCCTCCGCAGGGATGTTATGGCCAGTTCTTCCCTGCCAATTCAGGGTTGTGGAAAGATAATAGGACACACCAGGACAAGGGAGGAGGTAGTCAGGCACAGGACCAAGGTTTCACTGTTAAATACAAAACACTTAAAACCGTAGCTTGTGACCTGAAAAGGAAACGCGCACAATTCAATTCAATTTGTACAGCCAAGTGCTTTTTTTTACAAAAGGCACTGTCACAAAGCAGTTTTGCAGAAATCCGGGCCTGAACCGGGCCAGAACCCCCCAAGAGCAAGCCTAAGGTGACAGTGGCAAGGAAACCCCCGTTGGCCAGCCATAGAAGCCTTGAGCAGAACCTGTTTCAAGGGGAGAACCAGATCTGCTGGCTAATTTCCACATCGGTTAGACCTTTTGCCAAGCTGATAAAGATCAGCCATTCCTTAAAACATTTTATTGCTGATGAAAAATGTATTAACTCCAGTTCCTATGATAATCTCATGATGACAGCTACATAATTTTCCAGGAACAACCAATCATCAACAAATCAGCTACAATTCCTTCTCTCTTCAAATCCAGGTGAGAAGAACAGTCCTCCAAACATCTGGATGTCTTGTATAGCTAAACATCATTGGCTGACCTCATGACCGTCAAGCTGTCTCATGACTGTCACATTTCTGTCGAACGTTTAGGTTTAGGGCACGTGTGTGAATGAGAGCTGGAGTTGCTTTTACGGAACATTTGGCAGCTCAATATCAAGTAAAATTAAAGGAAATGTTCTGTTTACTATTTTATTGAGAGCAAAGCTGCCACATTAAAGGATCCATCCGGCTACACTGTTTCTTAGTAGGCTACAGCAAAAATAAGAAAATAAATGGAGCACATACAGCCGAATAAATGCTATCTAACTAAGTAGCTACGTGGCACCCACTGTAACTTTTATACAGCCACGTTGACAGCATGATGATCTTTCTCTTTTTCGCCCAGGTGTACCCGTCACCAGTTGGCCCCATTTTTTCCCATCCAGACAAACAAAGGACTGACCCAGCACAATGTACAGCGATCGACCCACATTCCCCCAGCCCATTTCCGAGCACATTTTACACAAACCAGATTAGTCCCGCCTCCAGACCACCTCACCCAAATGCTCCAGGATACTGGAGATAGTTTTGCTTTTGCTTGTTACAAATGGCTTACTGCAGATTAAACTGCAAGTGAAAAAGGGACGTATATGAAAGCATGCTACTATGAAGCATAACTCAGGCCTGCAGGACAGGAACATGGTCGGGTTCCCAGACCCAGTGGCTTCTGCCGTGGGACGGGAACAGATTGGTCCATGAGGCCTCCAGCTTGGGCAAACAAAGGGCTCTCTGTTTTCTGTTTTCATGTCTTTACACACGCCAGCATCAAACTGGAGCCCTTACACAGCTACGAGGCCGATGCTGTGACCGCTTCTATGTGTCACCACTAATGCAGTTGGTAACATCCACATCATCTTAATTCTGTTTATTTGGCCTGTTAAACCCAAGCCAGCAGGACAGAGCTCTTCACATTCCCGCCAGATATTTCTCCAAACAACCTTCCCGTTTCAAATCCCAGGAGGAAGTCTCCCCTTAGAGAAGTTAAGCACTTTTTTCGTGCACACAAAGTAACACACACACGTGGGCAACATTCCTCTTACTTGACCACTCTCCAAATATCCACCAATGCCTATAGTTTAAGATCACAGTCCTGCATTCTTCTTAAAGTCCCCAGAATCAGAACTGTTTTTGGTGAAAAGGCTTTTGATTACTTTGCACCCTGGTCTTGGAACAATCTCCAGTCAAAGCTCCAGCTTGACCACTTTGTTCCTCTAAGTCATTTTAAACAAATTATTCAGTCTTATGCAAGATGTGTGCTCCTGTTTCTGATCTAGATTTGTGACTTTGACCTTTTTTTAATTTATTTATTTTATTGTACATATTTGTTTTACTACTTTGTGTCCTACTGTATTGTATGTTTTATGTGTTTACTCTGTAACCCCTGCTGCCATTTCTTGGCCAGGTCTCCCTTGGAAAAGAGATTTTGAATCTCAATGGGACTTCCTGGTAAAATAAAGGCTAATAAAATAATAAAATAAAATTAGCTCAGTTTACAGGTGTACTATAGCCTAAATATTTCCAAAGATCGCAGGGAGCACACACATTACTGATATGTCTGTCAAAGAAGGACTGAGCACACAGAGTTGTTGGAGCAGAGGCTGTATGCCAGCTGCCACTGCTAGCACAGTTCCACCCTAACAGGGTCACTCATTCATAAGGCTCCTGGGCACCAACGGCATTCAGCAGATTGGGTTTTTTGCATCAAAATTCAGACAAGACTGGATCATTGCCATAGTATTGCAGTGAGGTTCGTTGGATTGCGAGGCTAGAGCTACACAAGAAGACTTTTTGCTCTTCGAGGCTTGTTTATTGTTCAAATACATATTTGTGGACATTGGCCAAGTTGAGGGTTAAATGTGTATTTATAGTACAATGTCATGATCTGTGCCGCAATTTTACAAGGAAAAATTTAAAAAAGAAAGAAAATAAAGAAAAAAAGGAAGCCATAACTCCACAGATCCAGACTAGATTACATCAGGGTGCTTACATCCTTATATTCCACTTTTAAGTATGGCTATGTCCACTTCATAATAAGCTAACCTTTCTTTATAGAATGTGAAAGTCCCACAGTCTGAAATACTTTGATGAGAGACTCAACGGAAAACCGCAAATAGCTATGTACGCTTTTTTCCAAGTGCTTTAGGCATGGTAATTTTTTATGATTCTTGGTTGCCTCCATAGAGACCTATGTATTAATCACTACCCGTTTAGAAGCAGCTGTGGTCAATCTAGAAGAGTGACGAGGTCACAATACACAAAGTGTGGGCCGGATATTACGCTTGAGGAATGCAGGCTTCCACTAAATGGAGTGTTGACTTGGCACGTTCAGCTGTTTTGCACCATTCCACTGTTTCATTTAGCGAGGCACGAGACCTCCCACCCAACTATTTGGGAGGACAAGGGAAGTTCAAGAAACTAAAAATAAAGCCAGTGCCTTTTGGATCATCTGTGCGGATATTTAACGTCTTCGAACTGGCTGCAATTCTGGATTTCAGTTATAAAATATAGTTCTAAAATACTTTAAAAATCATTCTTCTGATGTACAGTCAATAATAATAATTAAAAATGTAATAATAATAATAATCAATCTGTAACCATTTCATCAGGATACAGATTAGTGAGGAACATATGCGGGTGAGAGAAAATAGTTACATTCCTGCTGTTTTGGGTAGGTGTGTTAATCTAAGACTCTGCTTGCACACTTCCTCCTCAGCTGACATGCAATTGGCTTCCCTGAAACCTTATTACATTTGCATATGGTGAAATGCCATTTCTTTTGACTAATTTCTTAATTGTGCACATATTTGGATTTGAGGATCTGTCTAACAAATCTGGTTGAGAACTGACCTTTCATCACCTCCTGTATTTAAGAACTGAAACTATTCCTTGAGGGGGATTACCTCTCTCGATGGACTCCATAAACAATTCAATTAAAGCAGGGTTACTCTGGGCATCTCTTCTCCAAACTTGAACTGTGCACTGCAATTGCTCCTTGAGTGCTTCATTGTTATAAATCAGGACTTTTTGCTGTTCAGGAAATTAGTCTTCACTGGAGAGACTCCATGCATTAAGAACTGAGACTGTTCTTTGCCTTAAACCAACATGAAAAAACAAGAGGTAATGGGGAACTTTAGGGACAAACCGCTATATCTGAACAGAACATATTAAAACCGGCCTATATCCATGAACTTCTTCTAGAAGTCCTCTTGGGTAAGACAGGAGGATAATGAGGAGCACAGAGCCAACCGACATTGCGACCTACAGGAAATGCAGTGTTTATATCCCCCAGCACAATGACCTGCGATCTTTTAAAACATCAACTGTCATTGCACGCCAACTAGGAATGAACTGAAAGTTAAACAGGCAGAATAACTGCCATTCTAAATGCAGGTTTTTGAGAGACTTGGGCCGAATATGTAACATTCTTTTAAGTAGGTCATTTTTAATAGTTTCCAGCTCATCCTCTATTTACCTTTGTTGCTTCATCCTCAAAAAGGAAGCGCTAAAACCATGAAGAAGATACAGAAGACATAACGGTGCAATAGAAGCTACATTTGGCTGAGAACACAATTCCACAGGAAGTCCCCTGCTTTCTTAGTACTAAGCATCATGATCAATCTCCTTCCTGCCTTCCTGGCTGAATAAAGCACAACAATGCTTCGTCTCCTGCCAGAATGGTACAGAAATCTTTTTTTAACATGCATTGTACTTTTCTTTCAAGTGGTTTTGAATGAGAAGACGTTTTATTCATGTACCAGTACTCACAGATACTGGTCTTCAGCCTACCAGTGCATTGCACACATCACTTGTTTACCCACTAGGGTCACTCAATCTGGAAAGCTGGAAAGGCATTTTACAAAAACAGCCAAGTGGGGTCAACAGATTCACCCCTAATTATATTTAATACTTAGGCTAATAGTTCTGTGCTGTTCAAGGAACTCTGTGCTTGCCAAGAGGGTCCCCAGACATCCCCTTTGTTTCTCCACAAGGGAGGGACCCTGTATGCTTTATTAACTTAACAAAAACAGTTTGTTGTGGTGACAAGTTGCAGTGGTCATCTGCAAAATCCTCATACAAATCACAATCTTATGAGACAATGGAGGTACATGTAGGGCATACAAAATGCTGCAATTTTATGTTATGTTAGAAGAGCTGGAGACCAATGTGGCTTTTATTTTCATCAGCAGCGCATGCTGGAATAACTTATAGCCTATCCTTTGATCCAGACCATGCAAATTCCTCCAGAGTGCCTGGTTGCAGCAATCTGTGTGATCCCCATAAGATGCCCCCTGAGAGAGGACTGTCAATCATAAAAGCCCACTGCAGATACTGGTCCCCCATCTTCAGGAGTGACTGGAAAAACACACCTTTCCGCAACTGTACCCCAAAACTTTCACATGGGAGAAAGACTCATAAGCCTCCTTGACACACATCACCCCTGAGGGACAAAAAGCGAAATTCACAGCTTTCCGAATTTGCCTTTCAAGTCCAAATTCTGTGAGGCGTACACTGGGCTTAAGGGAATATCACATTTTTACTGCATTAGCATGGAGGAACTGGTTTCCCTCATTTGTTTCACAGTATCTGACAGGGGACCAGCATATACAGTATGATAAATTAATTTTCCCTAAACTAAAAACAAACAAAAAAAAAACTGGCAGGAAAAACTAAAAACCTAAAGAGCGCATTGAGAATAACATGCGATGCCAACAGTTGCAATTGCGAAAATTCTGAGCTGCTCTACACTGGGCCAGCCCTTCATCCACTGATGAAGTGTGAAGGAAATTAAGTGCAATAAGTCTCCCGGCAGACATTTTCACTTCAGCGGTCACAAAAAAAAGCCACCAGTGCTGTCATAATACTGACAATAAATGTTAGTCTAAAAAAGGTTTATCTATTAGATCTATCTATAGGTCTACATCTATCACTCCCTCCCCCTATCTCTTTCTATATATAAGCTACAGGCCTATATGGCTGTCTTAACCAGCGTAGTGAGCCCATTTGAGAGCACAGTTAAGGTCTTAATGCTGACTATGCCTTACATTACTTGCTTGTTAAGATTATTCAAATTAGGCTAAATTTGCCTTTATAAAACCCATGTTTTTAATTAACACGAGACAAACGTTTTGCTTCACTTCACTGTGAAAATATAATACATTTTCTGTGACAATAGTACAATGTTCTTTGACAAATTAAATCAGATTGGTTAGTCACATTTCATCTCATCTTACAGACGGGGCCAAGCTCAAATGAGGAGCTATCTTCTGATAACACTTATCTCAAGAGGAAAAAGTTTTTGACTAAACCGTAATAAATGACGAATCTGTAATCTGTAAATTTGGTGTGTGTGTGTGTGTGCGCGTGCGTGTGGTTGAGCATGTGTGAGCTTGTGTACATGTATGCCAGTGGTCCCCAACCCTGTTCCCGGAAATCTTCCGACCTGTAGGTTTTCATTTCAACCATAATTTGGCACAACTGATTCTACTAATTAGCAGCTCAATTACATCTCCGGCTGTTGAATGAGGTGTGCTTTGTCAGGGCTGGAGTGAAACCCCTACAGGGTAGTAGATCTCCAGGAACAGGGTTGAGGACCACTGGTGTATGCCTATGTGCATGTGACTGTGTGTGTGTGTGTGTGTGTATGTGTATATGGGTGGGTGTGTGTGTATGGCCATGTGTGTGAGCTTGTGTATGGGTATGCCTATGTGTGTGAGCTTGTGTATGTGTATGTCTATGTGTGTGAGCTTGCGTATGTGTATGCCGATGTGTGTGAGCTTGTGTATGTGTATGTCTATGTGTGTGAGCTTGCGTATGTGTATGCCGATGTGTGTGAGCTTGTGTATGTGTATGCCGATGTGTGTGAGCTTGTGTATGTGTATGCCGATGTGTGTGAGCTTGTGTATGTGTATGCCTATGTGGGTGTGTGCGCGCACGCATCTCTGAGCATCATATGTGCGTTAAGCAGATGCTGCCAGTTCACAGTCCCAGGCGTCTGGGTGGCAGTACAACAGCGCACACTGCCAAAATGGGTGCAGACGGATAGCAGCTCTCCCCTCTCAGCTGAAAGAGGGGGGACTGCAAAATGGGAACAGCCCCAGGGAGAAAGGGGTAAGGGGTACACCTCACAACAAAGCCTGCATGCAGTCAGACAGAGGAAGTGGCACTGCACTGGAAATGGCGTGGGGAGATTGATTAATCACAGTGTCCCAATTGTAGATTGCTCAGGCCAGTCCCCCGTCCAGCACTGGGGCCTGTATGGTTGAAGACCCGTCGGTTGCCCTGGCTGAGATGTTTGCATGACATGCCTGAGATGATATGGGCTTAGTTGACCCTCCTCCAGTTGTGAGGGAAATCGGACAGCTGTTTGAGGAATCCGGCCCCATCTGTCTGCCTGAACCCACTTCAAAGATGCTTCCTTTGTCGACACGAAAGCAACAACCATCGGTGTGAGGCTGGCCCTAAACATTTCTTGAAAACACATGATGGGAAAATATGTGGACAAAATGTAGCCTATGCCCAGAAGTATTTTTTTTCTGTTATAAGAAAGGCCATATGTTGAAAGGACAATTATCATGTAGCCTAAATATACACATTTACACATTCACAGCTTTCACTGAGGGAAGAGTTGCGTCTTGTGACCCAATTTCCCAAAGTAGCTACCTGGCATGCTAATAGATTAATTATTTATTTTCTCTATAACGCAATATTGAGATGATCGCAACATCTGTTCATGACAATAGGGTGGGGACGGCTGAGGAGTTCACAGAGACCAGGAGGTATGACTGAAAGAACGGCTTGGGGTAGGCTATAAATAAAGGGGAAATTATCTTTTTTACAGTGATAACACGATAAAATCACGACATTTTCCCCCCAAGTATTCCCCCTATTCCGAGCGTTCATATCACCAAACCTTGGAGAGGAAAGGAGAAAAGAACCACTGCCATCTATTTTTGCTACTATCTTTCCTCGCGATGCTCTCCATTTGCCATGATATCCTGTGGCTTGTACGGATAGCACAAAAAGTCATACGACCACCAGAGCCACAAAAAAGCAAGGCACCCGCTAAAGCATTCAACCTAACTAATAAACAGCAATGTACAGTGTTAAACCGAGAATAAATTAGATCAAAAACGATCAGAATAGAGTGTTTGGGCGGATTTTGCGATCCCTTACATTAGCTCAACTAGCCAACACTATACAAAAGAACACTGGCGTGTCACGAAAGAAATGCATATTTCATTCCGCCTGTGTGTCTAAACAGGAACCATGTCAGCATGTAGACTATTTTTCATATTGCTGGACATAAAACCGATTCCTGCTTAATAAACAAGCTAAGTAATCAGGCTCATCAATACTACGATATGAATAATATTGCCAGTGATAGCCTACAAGAAGCACTGAATTTAAATCTTACTACAAAATATAAACAAAAATGAATACCTATAGGCTACTGATGATGACTGAGGGTAATTCCCAGACGTCCTGTCAATGGAAACACCTTGCTACGCTACCAGACTGCATTACGATAAGCATGTTACCGTTATGTTTAAGATCACTTGGAAACGGTCCGACATTGCTGTAATGAACTTCCACATTATAATTACATACAACTGCAAAACAATTTGCAAAATAACGAACAGATTATTTTGTAGCTACTTGATAGCCTACAGTTTGTTTCAAATCAACTAGGTTAGCTGGACACAATGTAGCCCACAGTGATTAATCCCTCGGCTTTAGCAATTCAGACAGAAAACTCGCGTGTTAACATAATCAATCGTTTAAGGGGCCTGATGTATCCTATGCAAACTATAGAAAACAAAATATTTTGGTAGCCTACTCACAGTAATACGAGGGATATTTTTCTTGCCCTGATACCCGGACATCTTCACGGTTGAGACTTCGGAGCTTCTCGATGTATATTGTTCGTCACCACACCAGCTAGCTGTGAACCGCAATCAAAGGAATGGATGCTTGCTCCACTGCGCTTTCCAAAGCAATGGGTACTCGATTTTTTTTTTTTGTTGACAAAATGACGATCAGCAAAGCACGCTCACAATCGCGGTCAACCAGCTATGTTACAGAGAAATGGGACAAAATCCAAGAGGCCGTTGCTGTCACTCCCACTGAAGAGGGCAGTGTCGGCGGATTTGTGAAAAAAATCTTTAGGCTCCAACGCAAAGCGATTTTCCTTAGTGCTGCAGCAACCCTGCTCAGCCTCAGACATTCAGACAGGAGAGATTTACACACACAGTGAAGGCCAGCGTGCATGCGCAGTGCCCCGCCCTGCGATCCTAACTCCCATTATAATGTTTTTTTTTTCTAAACCTGGAACAAGAACTGGACGATAACCGGGAGAATGGGGCACAGTGCTGCCCCAGCGCCTTCTGCGAATGAAGTCTCCACTGCGGGGCCCTCACACAAATTCCCTCAACGGCATCCTAGGTACTTTTTTGTTGAATGTATTTATTGGGAAAACCAAGCACATACAAGACATACAATCGGTTTCACCACCGACAGCAAATTATTAAATTATATATTTACGTAGCCTACTGTTTATCAGCAATTGTCTATTATGAAACCGGGGTGTTATGGCTGGAGCTAGTCTTGCTGAATTTTAAACAGTTTAACACTCTTGTAAAAAAGCATTAAAAAGCATGGCAAAGTTGCACATATCTACTGTTCAAGTATGTGTTGTATGAAATGCCCTCTGTGAAGTGCTCTTTGGCAATTCAGTTGTTAAGATTTATCATGTGATAGGGCTCAATTGTTAAGGGTCAACTTTGCAGATGGCATCAGGCATTAATGGCAGCAATAAAGTCACATTAACAGCCATAAAACAATATTCCTTTCTTCAAGGACCTGCAGTGCAGCCAGTGCTTTGGCAATGGTTCTAAAGTTATAAAATGCACCAGATTTATGGAAATTAGATCCTGTGCAGTATTATGTATTAAAGAAGGTCAGATTTCATGGATCTAATTCATGCTTCTCCATGCATATATGTATATTATACACAGTATTTTCTAATCTTTCTCATTGCCTAGTTTTTCTCACTAGGAGTTGGTTTCTAATGCAGTTGTTTGCTGGAGGTCAGCCAGTCCTAAAGAAAAGATCCAATCGAGAGCTGTTGACTGGCTGATGCAGTTTGGGGGGCAATTGTGAGTCGTTTCTGTAATTTGTAATATGATTTACTCCATTTAAGAATGATTGGCAATCTCCAATAATATGTAAAAAAGTGCAAGATTAAGATTCAGTTTATTGTTCATCAAATGTCTTCTGTGCTCAGAAAAAATGAGAAAATGAGAAAATTATAGTTTAATTGATACCACTTATGAGACGAAAAACAGTTACTCAATGCAAAATCATTTTTATTTTGAAGAAGATGTCATGATTATTTAGTGCGGACCCTCCCTGTGCCATGATAGCGGACTGAGTCTTCCTCTGTAATGACCATTCCTCCATACAGAATCTCTCCAGATCCTTCACAGTCCTCGTTTGGTCCTCCCATATGGACTCTTCAGCTCACACAAAGGTTTTCAATGGGGTTGAGCTCAAGGGACTGGGATAGCCATTGCAAAACCTTGATTCTGTGGACAGTGAACCATTTTCGTGTAGATTTTGAGGTATGCTTTGGATGGTTGTCCTACTGTAAGATCCAACCACAACCCACTTTTAGCTTTCTGGCAGAGGCAGCCAGATTTTGGTCTAAAATACCCTGGTATTTGATGGACTCCATGTATCCTAACAAGTCTCCCAGGGCCTTTGGAGGACAAACAGTCCCACAACATCACAGATCCACCATCATAGTAGCTGTGGAGATAAGACTCTTTTCTGCATAACCATACATCCTATTACACCAAACACACCTTTGGCATTTATTGCCAAAAACCTACATTTTAGTCTCGTCTGACCATAACACCCGGTTCCAATCTAAATACTGGTAACATTTAGCAAGCTCCAAGTACGTACGTTTGCAGTGTGATGACAGCAGAGGCTTTCTTCTGGCAAGCCTTCTAAATAGCTTGTTGGCATAGAAGTGGCGTCTATACTTTTGGAGACTTGGTGACCCCAAGATGCAACCAACTTCTACAATTTTCAAACTGTGATCCCTGAGAAATCATCCTGCTCACTGTGTGTGGAGCTGCAACTGTCGTCTTCTATGCAGGGTCATCACAGCTCTATTTGCTTAAAATTTCTTAATTATTGCCCTAATGGTGGAAATAGGTAGTTTCAGACATGAAACTATTTTTATATAGTCATTTTGCTCATTTCATTTGTGTGATCTGTGATTTTCCCCATGGTAATGGATGACTAAGGCCGCGACCGAATATGATCCCTTAACCCCTTTGAGGGCGTATATTTGAGTCAACTTCGTCAAAAAGCTATTGAGTGGGTGATTTTTTCTCACAAATGGGGGCACTTAAAATACCAGGATGAAACTAGTCCAGGAGTACACTCATCCACAGAACTGTAAACCGGAAATAAAAACTAAAACTTGTAGTACAAGAGCGGGACATATTATGAACTACTCTCTTTTTATTTTTATATTTATATCTTCATTCATAATCTACACTTTGTAACCATCATCATATGTAAACTGATTGATATTCTCAATAAAAATTTTAAATAAATAAAAATATTACAAACTACTTCCTCACTAGTTTGGAGTTTTGCAGGATTTCTTTGGCACACTGCTTGCAAAGTGAGGAGACAGGGCACATAGTAGACAGGGGTCTGAGTGGACAGGGGACAGGGGGCAGGGAACAGGGATCATATTCGGTCATGGCCTTAGGTAGGGGTTTTAGCCTGTGTGTCACCTCATATGTATACCTCAGTGAAACAGAAAGTTGAGAATGACCACATAATAGTTCCTAAAGACTCCAGCGTGCTTAAAAAATATAAAATATGAATAGGAATATACTTCAATTAGGTTTTGTTCGTTACTATTTATAGCATTGTCAATGACTGTGACACTTTTTTTTAGGAAATATACATTTTTTTCATTTAGATTTATTTTGTCTTTGAATAATTTTACCTAAATAAAAGATGAGATGTTTCTCATATTTTGAGTGTAAGGACATGCTGATAAACGACAAAAACACTTATTTATCCTTTTTTACTCATATTATCCAGGGCTGCCAATAATTCTGGTGGACAATATTGAATCAATTTCTGTCAACATCAGGTGTTTTGCAGAAACTAAAACATTCAAATAGGAAAGCAGTCTACAGCTGAAACTTATTTCATTATTTAGAATTATTACTCAATAATTAATTAATTAATTAATTCCATTCTTCATTCAGTCATTCATGGTTTCCCGGACAAAAAGACTCAGTGTTTCGGCAATAGCAATTGGGAAGAGTACTGCAGATAGTCACAATTCCTGAATATAAAAGTGAGTGTGGTTATTTCAAGAGACCATTTGCATAAAATCACTAGCTTGAAATACCTACTTACCCATTAATTCCCAATGCATTCCCAGAAATGTGTATTAGTAATAACATGTTCACGTCCTTTGTATTAATTAATTACCTTTCAAGAATCTTTTGAGATTCTTGAAAGGTAATTCTGCTACAACAAATAATGTACCACATATCATTTGAGATGCAGAAGTTAGTTAGCTAGTTTTATGCAGTCTACTTGGGAATTTGGCCAGGACACACCCATCCTTTATGAAGTATTGAATCTTAAATAGCCATACACATCTCCTACAGCAATTTTCTAAACTTGGTCCAGGGTGTTTGTTCCAATATTGCAGTTTCTCAAAATTTTTAAAAATTGATCTGTATCAGATATTTATGATCTGCCTACTAATGATGTCTAATACTAATACTTATTTAATGACATGCAAGTCAATTTGATTAATTCTATACATAAATAATAATACATTATAATACATAATACATTAGTATAATAATACACTAAAACAAAATGGACATAATAAAACAGTCCTAAATATTGAGATTATTGGCATTTGGTAACTGAAATGTAATATATGATAGGATAAAAAAAAATGTTTGGAGACTAAAATAACCGTACACTCTGCTCAGTTTATTAATAATATCAAAAACCACCTAATTAAAATCATAGAAGCACAAGTAGGCATGTTTTCAACCAATTTAACTGAGAAAGAGATTAGCTAGGCCAGGGGTGTCAAACTCCAGTTCTTGAGGGCTGCAGTCTCTGCTGGTTTTTGGAATTTTCTTGAAATCAACAGTGTTGAACAACAATGTTCAGGGACTATGTCATGCCTATGCAGATTATCTTCAGCCATTTGGCAGAAAAGCATCACAGGGCAGGGGTGTGGCTGGCCTTCAGGGGGCTGTCACTCTTTTAAACCAGATGTGAGCAGCTAAGCAGTGAAATGTTGCATGACATACATGCATTGCACCACAGCCATTCATTCCCAGTTGCAAGTTGCAACCATAACTGCTGAGATGTAATGACTGCAATTGTATGGTGGTATTAATTGGGGTGCTAATAATAAATAATGTGTACTCTTTAAATTATTCTTGCACAAGCTTAGTGGAAGACAATACAAAGACTGGATAATTATTATTATATATAATCTATTATAGTCTATTACTGGATAATAGACAACAGTTTTAAACTAATGATGTGATTGAGAGGACAAAATCATTTATTGTACTGCTTAAAATGCATCCATTGAATTTCCCCATGTATTATATGCTGGCACATACAATAAGCAAGTTCCCTCTTTTTACTGTTTGTACCTGTAATCCTATCAAAAGAGCTGTCCTTTCTCCACCCAAACTTCTATCCTCATGCAAATAGATTTTATGCCTTGGAATAAAAAAAAATTGGAATGAAGTTGTGTCTTCAAGAAAGCTTCAATTGAATATAAGCAGAACAGTTGAAGGTCCTTGGAGTGCCATTTTGATCATGCTTGCTTGCAGCTGCTGTGGCAAAGGTGTGGGCCTGAGCTATACACTAATGAAAAAGAACTGAACTGCAAATAGAATAGTCATAAAAATAAATTTTATTCTTAAAATGCCTTTGACTACGTATTAGAAAATACACAAGCAGAAACAGAATTAATCAAAGAAACAAAGTAGTGGATGATACATTTATGAATTTGTAAAAATATCTGATCGTCATTTTAGGGCGTGTCTTTTGGGTATCTTGGCAAGTGAATGCTGCTGCTGCAGAACAGTGCTGGCAAGTGTTATTTTCTTCACTTGCACGTCCTAGTTTACACCTAAATACATAAAATGACCATTCAAACGTGATTTATTGGGGAAAATATATTTTAAGCACTGAAGCAAAGTGTTTCCTAATAACAAATAAAACGACTTGTGTAGTAGTGAGCGTATTGCTAACACCTGGATTTACAACTAGAGTTAACAAGAGTATTTCAGCAATGCATGACTATGCACAATAAGCAGATCTTACCTCCTCGTTAAGGTTCTGTAGCACCTCTTTACCGGTGCTTCTTCGGATCTCAACCTTCCTTGCGACGGGCTGGGAGATGTCCCTCTGCTTGTCGATGACTCGTTTGTCAGTCTTGCCACCTGCCCTCGACAGAGAGCCGAAATCCAGTGTCTTGTTCTCGGTTGAGCCCTCCACCGGACAGAACACGCCACAGAATTTCTGCCGAGGACTGGGGCTTCCAGAGCCCATGGTCTCAAAAAAACTAGAGACTTCTTTGGTGTTCGACATGGTGAGACACAAGCCACAACACAAGCTACTGTAACTAATAGGCTAGCCTATACGGTAAAGAACTGCCCACCAAAAAGGAGAAACCGCCTTGCAGTGAAATTGTAGGTGTTAAATCAGTCAACAGTAGTCTATCGGTTTAAATCAGTGCTTCAGATATTCATTGCTAAAAAAATGAAGATAAAATACGGCAAAGACATCTTAGCTAGGTACTTGATTTTATTGTATTAATATGATAGGCTACCAGCGTATCAATAATTAATCTGACATTATTATCTCCATAAAATCGTTGGTAGTCTTTTGCACTCTAGCAAACACAAATATTAACATACAAAATCCTGAAAAGAGCTAATCTCTAGAATACCAATCCCAATCTGATCCCCTTCAACTAATTTCCGCCCGTTTAAACAATTAAAAGTATGAATCGCCGGAAATCAGCTACGACTGGCGCGAGCAACACGGATGAACGGTGCAGTAGAGAAGCTGCAAAGTAACCTAAGTACGACAGAGAAAAGGAGGCGGTGATACTTCGTGTGGAGGCGATGCAGTAGCCTATTGGTGGTAGCCTATGTGTGTTAGCCGTATCTACACAACTGGAGCCACTTTACAAGGTATTGTGTAACGAATACAGTTCACGGCAGGCCATCAGTCAAAACCTCATACTGAGTAGTGGTGACGGATTAACAATATGCAATTCCAAGATATTTGTAGCCTAGTAAAGTGATTTATGTTAACATATAGATCATAGCAGCCTAATCATGAAGGCACTTACACACTTGGTAAGCGTTAAGGAGTAGCCTAATATTCTTACATTAAACCAACGAACAGTCCTCACACATTGATTTTTGCAAGAATCGCCCTTATTTTATTGATAAAATTAAACTTAGTCTGTACAATAGGCGAACAACAACAACAACAAAACAACAACAAACAAAACCTTGAACAGACTGCTTAATGTGTAAACTTTAAAAAAAGTAGCCTAACAGTATTACTAACTATGAATGATTTTCATAGTCTATTTAACGCAATACAGACATGTAGGCTAAAGCGCAGATATATGTTGCTTGTAATTGGATGCTTATGGTAGGCTAAATGCATTATGAGGTCGTGTATGTTTTCTATATTTGAAAATTCCGGTTTTCGTTATATTGTCATAAGCTGATATAATGATGTGAAACGGGATAGGTTCGCAATATGTTTTTTCTCTTGCATTGTCATCCTCTTCACGGCGCTATCCTTTCAGCACTACGCGCACACGTGACCGAACGAGTTTGGCTTGCCTGTGTGTTACAATCGCGCTTACACTTCTTAACTTTTTGCATCAGTGAGAATGATTCATTGTCGCAATTTATTTCCAGGCAAAATAAGTGTTTGTATAAAGTCACAGATTTACAGCAATCGGGCCGTTGGCAACGACGTAGGCTACAATGTTTTCCGTCGGCCGATGCAGATAGGCCTTCTGTACCGCGTCGAATGATTGACAAAACAAAACAAACAATCCTGATGATAAAATTATACATGGGAAGTAGACTAGTTTGGGCTTGGATTTGGAATAAAACATATCTCAGCACTGCACGTGAGAGTGGCCATGTTTTGGCGCAGGGCGCAGGAGATTCCAGAGTGGAATACTATTCATGTCTACACAGTAAATTTACAGCAAATTGTCCAGCGTTAATTCAACTCTAACAGTGTTGATTCAAATCTAGCGGTGTACATATGAGCCTACTCCTTGTCAGATCAGGCTCATATGTACACTGTTAGAGTTGAATTAACACTGGACATTTTACTGCCTTACTCAATCTGTTTTGTTCTCATTGCTAAATGAGATCTCTCCGTATACTGAATCCAAGCCACAGTTTCCATAACAACGAGGTTATAATGGCCATACCCCACCCTGTCTCTCTAGACTTCCACCTTCCCCCTACAGGGGACTGGGGATCGGGAAGCCTGCATGTGTGCACGTGTGCGCTTAGTGAAAGTTTGGTACACTATAGTTGCTGCATCAATCACAACATTTCGTATACACCACTATTTTAATAGTGGATGAAATGTCATATGGTGTGTACTTTCCGCTGGAACAAAACACATGATCAAGTACACACAGATATACGTTTCATTTTAAACAAAGCCGTTGGCATTGAACAGCTGAAGTAAGCGACGGGTTGTGTGAGCACTCGAGTACTTAAAATGTTTAATTAGACAATGAAATGACAATTGCTGCTTAATGACCCTGTTAAAATAATTGCACTCACCGTCTCTGCCTGACAATTTGCTTATTTACTGACACCTGTACACCTGGATAGATAAAATATATAATGAAATGCAGATTGCTATATTTAGATGACTAAATATTTATATTTACGTTTGTGTGCATTCAAACATGGATCTCAAACCACATACTTCATAACCCCAGTATAGTGTATATGCGGCCTTATTCATCATAAGGGGATCATGGAGTTATTTTGCTACTTTTTACAAAACCTCATACTTTATTCTTAAATTGGAAAAAAAGAAAGCTGACCAAAATGGGAATCACTGAGCTTCAATTGTGTTACTCTGTTCAGTGTGGACACCGCCCCAAGGCCCCCCACCCATGCCCACAGTACCTCAGAACACCTGCTGTCAGCCAATTGTAAGGCTGAAGGGCCCTGACTCCTCCCAATGCAGCTTGTCATGTTACCATGGGTTACAGAGTGGCGGCTGTGCCGTCTGCCTCAGGGAGTAATTCCCCTCCACACCAAGGGAGAAACAATAACAAGAATAATGTATTTGTTTGCCTTTTCTGCTACAAATAAGCCCTGCTCTAATAGACAAAAAATAACATTGTGGTTAAATGATGCCATTCCTTTTAACCACAATTTTGGAGCATAAAAAACAAACATGGTTTGACACCCGTGAAATTGGAGGATCGGCTCCCCCTCTCTCGCCAAGTTCCTTCTGAGATTTCTTCCCATGGGGGAGTTTTTTGTCGCCGCCGTTTGAGTGTTTTTCTTCCCACTGGGAAATGTTTTACCTTGTTTGCTTTTTAGGGGTTCAGGCCTGGTTTTTTGCCCGAACTTCCTTCTGCTTTTCTGTAGTGTCTTTGTGACAGTTCTCTGTAAAAAGCGCTATATAAATAAAACTGTTGTGAAAATAACTTGAGAGATCAAATCAATGCAGGCATTGTAATGTACTGCAGTGTAATAGTGGGAAACTATTAATTGACAGAGATGAAGGCATAGACGGAGGGTGAACATTTCACCATGATCACCACTGTACACTCCAGGCAAATTTAGCCTGAGCTGAATTAGCTTTCCATTCTTGCTACTTGTGTCTTCCTCACTGGACTACAACATGACTCACATCTTAGCCTTCCTTCCCTAATCGTATCAAGACTCCATTAGCTGATCAGCACAGGATTCTTGGACAGAGGTGATGTGATTACCCTGTACTCACTATACGATCGGTTAATATAGAACCAGTGATGTCAGCCACCCAGCACCAACACACTCAATGCATTTTGGGGGAAGACTTCAAGAAAGAGGAAAATCTTTGATGTAGAGAGGTTCTCTCTGAATATGGGAGAAGGAACAGGTTTGAAACACATCCCCTCTCAGTCTATCAAATTGCTCTTCCTCAAGAGCATTTCTCCCCGTTATCATTCCCTATGTTCCAGTGTCATTGGGTAGAAACTGATTCCGCATGTACATCATTCCCTGGTTACCAGAAAATGTAGTCGTCTCATCCCCACACTATTTCCAACAAGGAGTCATGCTATCATTTGAAATGGCTCATACATCCACTTTCAGCTCTTCTGAACCTTGTGCTCATCACTCCCAATCAATTAATGTCAAAGTGTGACACAGCAGATTGTGGAGTACTGACCACAGCATGTTGGCACTCCTTTATCTGTAGACGATGCTGAAACTGCGCACATAAATCACGTGGACCATAATGCATCAGTATTGATGTTCCTGTTCTGCTTTGTCTACCTTTGACCCTCTCTCCAACAATTACAGAGACAGAGTGACACAGGGAACAAACACACACACATACTCGTTCTCTCTCTCTCTCTCTATTTTGACTGTGACATTAAATAATTGAATGCATGGCCATTCAGTGACAAATCATCAGATATTTAAAATAATGTCTGCACCCAGCTTCACATGAATTCACACCATACGATTCACACCCACAGACTATCATCCCAAATAAGCGCTAACTCATTTCCATACATTTTCTGCACAATGTACAAGACACCAACATGCAGCCTACAGAATCACCACAAGGAGGCAGTATAGCACAGATAATCCACTCTCCATTTTGCAGCAGGCTTTACAGTTCCTTCTATCACTGGTATGGATTAGCATGCTTTTGTAAAGCAATGACTTCATAACTGGGGCATTTAAACCATAAATCTATAAGAGAGACTGTAGGAGATGGTAATGTTGAGATCCTACAGTGTGCAATTACCAAGTGTCGCACAACTTTCCAAAACAGACATACCTGCAGATCAACTCAAAATAATTAATAATAAAAAAACAAAAACATTGCATAAAGTCAGAATAAATCTGTAGCCTCGTGATTTAACACTCGATCAATAGTGCACTCAGATTTCCTCCCATCTAGTATTAGGAGGAAACATGACATTGCCTGATGTTAAAGCAAGGGGCTTAGGAATGAAAATGGTCTGGAAGCGGAGAGATGCAGACGGAGTTCACAGAGAGGCCCTTGGAGCAGAATGAGCCTCTGGAGACCCAGGCATTGAAGAGCCCAGTTTCCACCATTGATCCAGTCAGCAGGATTCCTGTGCTTGTGGGTTCATGTGCACATTACCACACTGGTGCATATTCATTGCTAAAAGAGATGCACTGACAGTCTGAATAAGTAATGATTGTTTCAAAGAATTAGTACAAGATTGCTGGCAGGTTAATTACTGGAGCTAAATACGTGTCACGTTTGAGCATTAAGTAGCATTTACAAGGGTCTCTGAATAATCTCTGCATCAGCAAATTGGAAGAGATACCTCACACACGAGAAAATCCACTTGTGCCTGCATTCACATGAACACACACACACACACACACACACACACACACCTCCATAAAAATGCAAGCATTCATAGAGACTATTTTTAATGACACAAAATGAGAAGCGCTACATTTACACGCTGGATGGTTCATTAAAGATGTTACAAAAGGATAGCCATTGACAGAAAACAGGCTACGATAAAGTGTTACTTTGGCTCAGTCAACTCATTGCTTATCGCAGAGAATTCCACCACATAGCTTTCTTAAAAAAAGAAAGAAAAGGAAAACGGGAAAAGAACTAGCAACAAAAGTGGTGTAAGAGATAAACTATGTACAGTAAATCCTGCTGTATTCAGAGTAGAAGTGCCGGAAGCTAGATAAGATCTCTGAAGAGATGTGAAATGTCCCCCATTGAGACAGAGGGGGGATTCATATTCCTTTACACACAGGGAGGCCCATTCATTGTGATTCATTCACCGAGCCAGCATTCAAACAATCTCTCTTTACAAAGTTCCCATACCAGAATCCCCCAGCAGCCTCAGCAGGTGCACTCAGAGACGCCTGGTCTCCGGCCATCTTTTAAGGACAAGATGTGCTCCTGGCTGTGACAAATTGCTGCCACAGACATACCCTGCAAAACATATTTTGTGTATAAATAGAAAGATCAGTCTGCATTTTGTTTTGTTTACAGACTGAAGGCTGACTGAAAAGAAAGCAGAGCTTTTCCTGGGTCAGTTATCAGAGTGCTATCAATGCAAATCCAAATGACTAGATTGAATTGACACTGAGTGCATTAGAACTTTAAGTAAAATGGGTCTCTACATTATAGAAAACACTGTCATTTTGGAAATAAAATGGCAGTGCAATTGGAGCACAGAAAATATATTCAGCGTGCTCAAATGATGATAATTTGCCAAGCTGAATAAAACTCAAGGTAGTGTATTGTTACTGAAGTGCCTGTTGGCTCATCTTTGGAACAAAATACATGTCATTTGGTGAGCAGTGATGCTCTTTAAAAAAAAAAATACTCTTGAGTTCACGTCACTTATACCAGACTGCACTGCAAACAAATAAGCCGTGCTGTGGCAGGAGACCGAACAGTTCTGCCTGAGAGAGAGCACAAACACCCAGAAATACATTGACCTTCACACACTTGGCCACAGTCTGAAGCGTACCGTGATCATCTGCCCAAATTTTTGTTCGCCATGGTAATGGAAAAAAGGCTCTCACGACACTTTCGGGCCGTGACCTGCTGCACATGACTACAAGTAACAAGATCTAAAAAAAAAAAAAAATTATAAAAAACATATCTAATTCCATTAAGATGACTTTTCTGCAAACCACCCCCCCCCCCCCCCCCCCACAAACGAATTATGACTGCTTATTTTATCAAAATGCCAACACTTCTTACAAAACCGATGCCCCCACCCTCCACCCCCAACCCCCAGCCATGCAGTCCCCCATGCAGGCCATGCATAAAACCAGGGTAGATGCATGGGTAACATTCTGGAAAAAGACACAAGCACCACTTATCCCTCCCCGTTTCTGTAACCCACCCCACCCCCAGCCCCCATCCGTATGCATGCATTCGCTTTCACAAATCGGCTCACTTCTGCCACAAACAGCAACTCTACAGCAACTCCCCCTCCCAGAGTACATTCTTCTTTACAAATTAAGCCAAAATATAGCCACTTAATCCAGTAGAACATTGGTTAGATAGTAAATGTGACAAATATATCCGTGCGTGTCTGCGTGTCTGTCTGCTTCCCTGCTTCTCAAAGCTTAATCCCTGGGAACGTACAGTACCTTTGAAATTTCAACATAAAGACAAACAAATGGACGTGATGCGGAACAAATGACAAAAACAAATGAAGCAAAAAAACATGTCCTTCAAACCATGGCGTTTCATTTGAGAAATTTAATTTACTTTTTTTCCAATTGGAGAGAAACAAAACAAAGGACTAAGCTTACATACGACATTACGGTCACCATTATTGTCCAAAAGAAACTGTGCGTGCATAGCTTCACATGGGCCCTGCCCTCAGTCAAATCAGCATTGCATCTTTTTTTGTCCTTTCCAGTAAGCATGATGATTAAAAAAATAAAAATAAAAAAACCAACAGAAAGCCAACAACAAAAAATAATAAAACAATGCTGTTTAAAACATTTTTTTTAATCTCCCTTGAAGCCAGGGATTAACTAGTTTATTCTGCTGATAGCTACACCTTTGTCTCTGTGCATTCAGTTATATCTTTTATAGGTTACGTCCCTCTTCTTCATCTGTGGCGTGCATGAAATGGGAGCCATGATTGTGTGAAACAAAGCTTGAGGCACAAATAAAACACACTTGCTGGGGATGATCAAATGACTGCTTTGACATTTTCTAGAAGGAAATTTTCTAGAAGGAAACCAAGTTTGGTTGAGAGTTTACAGTTCTCAGTCAGCTAGCGTGCTAAGTGAGGGTTGGTATGCTCTTGATTACTCCTATGGCACCAACAGTGGCAATACAGGAATTATTTTATGCCTCAGAACCTTGGTCTACCTGGCCACCACAGAAGCAGCAAACTGGAAAATATATGTCTAAAAATGAATTGGCCATATATAACAAGAAAGAAATATAAGAATTACATTATTGTCATGGCAAATATGTGGGCATTAAAACCAAAATATTATATCAAACACATCTATTCCAGCTCACTGCGGCTGATCTAGACTTTGCGTCCGGATACAAAGCCTACATAAGCCTACATCGTAAATTAAATCTAGGGGCATTCAAAGTCAACAGCAACACAAATGTACAACCGAAAACCTTTGGCACCTTTATGGACGCGACCGTGCGTGCTTAATCTAAAACTGCGATATGTACCAACTTATTATTCAAGGACATGCACAGTGCAGTTACCCAGAAGCCTGATGAAACAGCTGAATCTTACCGAGTGACCACTAAACCCCGCGCTGATCACAACTGCAGACATTGGGTAAGACCGGTCACTCACTGAAAGCTAGGGATGTCCCAAAAGCAGGCACTCTTAAAGATGTAGATAGCCATTCAGCGGGGTGGTCAAGCGAGGATAGGCACCCAGCCTAGTATGCACCATAATAAATGGGGCCACTTAAATTTCCACTGTAATCTGAGAAACACCATTGAGACATTAGCCATATTTAAATGAGTATTCACGTGCCTGGAAGCAGAGCCCCAGAGAATCAACACTGAATCGAATAACAAAGCGGTTTGAACGAACGAGTTCAAAAATCCAGTAAATTACATGAAAGGCTATAGGCATCATAAATGGCGCAGACTGCAGCATACAGGGTTAGGAATCATCCCGTTGTGGGTTCTGCACCTTGCTTTCCGCATCAGCTGACCTCACACTCCCAACACATTGGCTGCTGCTGATCAGCTTCCCGTAACCCTCCGCCCAAACAACATCCGAAAGATCACGGCTCCAATCCACGGTTCCCTTGCCGATACCACACGTCTTAGCCCTGTTCAGTCAGGAGGTGGTTAGAGGAAGCAATGCTTTATACACTTCCAGTGGGGAACAGTCTCTGCTGCTTGACTGTTAATTACAGCGTGTCACAGGACAGAAGATTTGCTGAGGTAATAAATCAGGTTAGGAAGCATTATTACAATAATGTGAATAATAATTACGTGATAATTATTGTAATAATAACAAGAACTTGACAGCATGTTCATATTTAGCAGGGACCTTTACCCATAATAAGTCTGGTTATGTAAGGGAGTCTGTTTCATGGTCGATAGATAACTAGCTCCAGGTTTCTGCACAATTCTATTGGGCTGCTGCTTACACCCTCAAAATAATGTGAACACAACGATTAAATGTACTTATCCACAATATTGCCACATGACTCAATTGATACACCCCCCCCACACACACACATTTGATAAACATGGGGTGCCAATATTCTCCATTGACCAAAAATGTTATTCCTTAAATTGTAAATAAAATAATGAATCCAGTGAACTTGAGTTCAGATAATGGTTCTGCTTCAGATGTGGCTCTATGCACATGGCCCCTTGACTTCTTGTACCATCCCCATCTTATCTTTTTTTCCTGATAGAAAACCTAGAAAACAGCTAACGTCCCATCCCATAACTCAAACTCCACTACTTCCTGGTACAGCGTGTTCCTGATAAACAAGGGACAAGTCCTGTTGTGGCGCTGGCAGGAACAGCGTGGAGGTGGAACGGGATACTCTCCTGTGCAGTTTCAGAGTAGCGGTGACCAGGTTCTCCTGACTGAGGTGCTTCATTAAAACCGGCTGAAAACCAGTCAGTGATCACAACGAAACCAAGCGAAAGCAAAAAAAAAAAAAAAGGTAACAACATCTCACAAATGGTCACATGACCCAGAGGTGTGAAAGAACGATAGAAAGAGCGAGAGGGAGAAAGAAAGGGGACGCAAAAGGAGGTGGGAGTGGAAGACCGCTAACTCCGCCCCCACCCCGTAGATCACAGTTTCTTTCCTCGGTGCGTTTTTCCGCCGGCGCGACACAGAAGGAACGGGGAAAGACCGACCGGGCGTGAAAAAAGGGGGGATGAGCCTCTAAGAGACGAGAAGGAAGAGAGAGGAAGACTGAAGGAGCAAAGAGAGAAAAACAAAAAGGAGGGGGGAGGGGTAGAGGGAGAGACAGCATTCATCATACAAATGGCGACATCTCAACACAACTCGACCAATCCCAGGCACTTCTTTTTTTCATTTGCGTTTAGAAAGAACTGGTGGAGGGCATGGTCAGTCTTTTCCCAATGTACACCCTGAAAAGAAAATTAGAGTGAGGGCACAATACATTGAACAGTGCAATATTTTTAAACAGGATGTGTGTGTTTAATTCATTAACTATGTACACACATATATAATATATATATATATATATATTGTTGTGTGGACTGCTTCGACTGCTGTCCCTTACCCAGATATGTTATTTAAAAATACATTTCCAATAGCCTGCACAAAGGTAATGTGATTATGTGCAGGCTGAATGGATGTTAAGGGTGTTGGATTAAGGCCTTGGACAGCAGGTGTTTTTGATGCCTGTATGAGAACAGCTACAGTGGGAGCCAGACAGGCTGGGGGTTTCCATAGTGACTTGGTTCTGTGGCTCTCAGACGCCCTCTGCTGTAAGCACTCAGACCTACACCTAAACTACAGGCTCATGTGTTACTTTGTTTACACACTGTAGGCCAGAATGACAGTGTTTACGCTAACCTGTGCGTGTGTGTGTGTGCGAGAGAGTTTGTTCTTGCATAGCTGCCTGGGTGTGTCTGTGTGCGTGTGTGTGTATGTCCTTACATAGCTGCCTGGGTGTGTTTGTGTGTGCGTGTGTGTGTATGTCCCTTACATAGCTGCCTGGGGTGTGTCTGTGTGTCCTTGCATAGCTGCCTGTGTGTGTCTGTGTGTGTGTGTATTTGTTTGTCCTTACATAGCTGCCTGTGTGTGTGTGTGCGCGTGTGCCCTTGCATAGCTGCTTGTGGGTGTCTGTGTGTGTGCATGTGTGTGTGTGCGCGCGTGTGTGTGTTCATCCTTGCATAGCTGCCTGTGTGTGTGTGTGTGTGTGTATGTGTATGTGTTCATCCTTGCATAGCTGCCTGTGCGTGCGTGCATATGTATATACAGTGCATCCGGAAAGTATTCACCAGCGCTTCACTTTTTCCACATTTTGTTCTGTTACAGCCTTATTCCAAAATTGATTAAATTAATTTTTTCCCTCAAAATTCTACACACAACACCCCATAATGACAATGTGAAAAAAGTTTTTGGCAAATTTATTAAAAATAAAAAACTAAAATTTCTCATTTACATAAGTATTCATACCCTTTGCTTTAACGTATTTTTAAAGTATCATATTTCATATTTGGTCGCATATCCTTTACATGCTGTTACTTCCTGAAGTCTGTGACCATCAACATCAAAAAAACTGTCGATATCTTATTTTCAGGTACTGTTACCTAACCTCTCTGCATTTGAATTGATCTCTATGGAAATTGGGGGGTGAGACTAGATTCAGCTGTAAATTACACTGGTACAGTATGGAACACATGGCTGGCTAAATGGCTGTAAGTTATCAAGGGTCTGAGCTATCAAACAAGCCCCAAACCATCACTCTGTTGCCAGATATGGAGTAGATGTGGATGGATCACTGCAAGGGTTATTTCTCCGGACTCATTTTCCTATAGAACTCTATGGGGAAAAAAAGTCAGGAGAAAACAACCCTTAAAGTGATCCATCCACATCTACTCCATATCTGGCAACAGAGTGATGGTTTGGGGCTCGTTTGATAGCTCAGACCCTTGATAACTTACAGCCATTTAGCCAGCCATGTGTTCCATACTGTACCGGTGTAATTTACAGCTGAATCTAGTCTCACCCCCCAATTTCCATAGAGATCCATTCAAATGCAGAGAGGTTATAGTATCGCTTGTAACAGTACCTGAAAATAAGATATCGACAGTTTTTTTGATGTTGATGGTCACAGACTTCAGGAAGTAACAGCATGTAAAGGATATGCGACCAAATATGAAATATGATACTTTAAAAATACGTTAAAGCAAAGGGTATGAATACTTATGTAAATGAGAAATTTTATTTTTTTATTTTAATAAATTTGCAAAAATCTCAAAAAATTTTTTTTTCACATTGTCATTATGGGGTGTTGTGTGTAGAATTTTGAGGGGAAAACATGAATTTAATCAATTTTGGAATAAGGCTGTAACAGAACAAAATGTGGAAAAAGTGAAGCGCTGTGAATACTTTCTGGATGCACTGTATATATACGTGTGCGTGCGCGTGGGCTCTCACCCCAGTCCGAGCGCTAAGATGTGAGACAGGAGCAGCGAGGGGATGAACACTTTGAGAAACTCAGTGGAGAACACGCCCCCTTTCTTCATAGCGCCCGTCTTCCTCATGCTGAGGGTTACCGAGCGTCGGGGGTGCCGGAAGTGGAACTCCCTGATGATCAGAAAACATCCGTCACAGCCAAATCAGAAAATACGCTTTCTGGATATATTCTCTATAAACCACATAAGGACACAAAAAAAGACTTCTCCTTCAACTTACAATGTGATATAACAAGAACTAAAGTAAAGCAGTGCGGTTTGATCTTTGAGTCCCCAAAGGCAATTTATACATTGAACTTCAGAGTGAAATTTGCCTTTGTTCAGAAAGTACAGAAGCCTAATCTGTCAGCCCCCATGGAGACACAAATGTATTTTGGAACCCCCCCACCCCCAAACACACACCCCTTTCAGAAAGGATTCTGTTGTGGGCTGGCGAGGCACCAGGACTCACTTGGGGGGAATGTTCTCTGGCCGGCTGGACCAGTCAGCCACCCAGTCCGTGCCCTTGTTCATGAGGACGTCCTCATCTCTCTCCTTCTCTGGCCCCTCCTCTTCAGACTGCATATGGGGGAGGGAGAAGTGCATTAGCACAGTGATTTTGTGGGCAGAGGCTGCTAGTGGTGTGACAGTGGAGTATTAGGGTGTACCTGACTCTCTCTCCTGCTGGGCATCTCCACATCGAAGGTGATCTGACCCTCATCCTGGTCGGGACTATGGGGTCTGGGAGGACTGCAGAAATGACGTGCAAATAAACACAAAAAAGACACAGTAATCACTTAAGCGCATAAAATAACAGTATGAATGCATTTTATATGAAACGTTTCATCAACAATCTCAAGGTGTTTACAGACAGGTATACACTATAATGGAAGATGAAGTGGGCACATGCTATAAAATAACCACCTAGGAGGACATCCAGTATGGAAATCCTTTCATTCTGAGGTGCAGGGCAAAAGAGGAAAACTGACATATTCATATGATGAAGACAGAAGGTGGTTCAAACATAGTGTATTCTGCGGCCTAAACCTTTGGGAATCAGGTTGAAAGACGAAGCAATTCAATGCAAACTGATAGTGGTCAGTTATGTTTTTCTTCTCATTCCTGGTGTGGGAAAGCTCGGTGATAGGGTGCCACCTAAACATTTTTTTGGCACCCCTATTGGGTACTAGTGACTATTCTTTTCTCGTATCCAACGCTTCTCCTATTTTGTCATTTTAAAAAATAAATATAAAAAATTCCATTTGCCAGAAACCATGGCAACCAAAACTTGACAGACTACTGTAAAATGTTGCAATGTAGAGATGTCAGATGCACTCCAGGCTAATGCATCTCCTACTGACTGCCAGATTTAAGTTGATGGTATGAGCCTCCATTTAATTGGGAGCTTGTCTTACCTACAAAATAAACTATTGGATGAGAATAAAAACAACTCCGGCATCCTTTAAACTATTGCTATTAATATACCGTCTTTCAAATGAATAAAATCCAAAATTTTTGTTTAAACACTCTATTAAATTCTTATTCTATGTAAATATGAATATAAACATTGGAATGATCATGTTATTGATTTGTAATAATGGTGATATATTAGAATAATCAAGTCTCATCCCTACATTCACATTTTATTCACACAATTATGTTTTTTTTTCTTGACTAAATGTGTGATTTGAGTAGTCGTGGTGTGCAATAGCTTGTCAGGTCATGTAGTAGAGACAGAAACTTTGGGGGGTTTTCAAGACCAGGCTTGATATGGTGCTAGATACTATCGAGTCTGTAGGTAAACAGTGAGCACTATGTACCCTTTAGTGGTAGGAAAATGGTTAGCATTGTTTGGCTGAATGGCCTGTTCTCGTCATTAAGTCATGTTATGTTACGTTATTTAGCCTTGGCCCATATCTTATCAGCCTGTGAAGCACTGCCCTATGTTGCAATCAAGGTCAGTTTAAGAAGTATATGGATCTAGGTTGTGTCTGACTTCACTCCCACAGATATACTGGGTTGGGTCAATAAGCAAAGTGATATACTTAACCCGGCCAGTACATACATACATAAGGCTTGACAACATGAAACCAGGATGAGGGGGTGGTCTGTTGTTACATCTCCTTTATTTATGAGTTTCTTAATGGCGGCTGGATAGTAAAAAGCTGGTACGAATGAAGGCCCAAAGACTGATAAGCTTGTTTAGCTTTCCAACACTGCACCAACAGACGTACTGATAACAGCTAATAACAGCAGCAGCACCTGCAGTTACACAACACCCGAAGATCACCGTTGTGAATATGTCTCTGTGTTTTTTCTGAATATTTAATTTCTCTCATATTCTTCATCTACTATTTCTGGCTTCCGTCCCCAAAATCTTTTTGTCTCAGTCCTTTCTCTTTCTTTCTTTTTATCCATTCCCTCCTTCCCCCATTCTAATTCACTCCTTTTCGTTCCCTCACGTCCGCTTCCTCCTCTCATGTCCTCTTGCCTCATTCCTTCTCTCACACAAACTTAACAATAATGCCTTGGATTTATATAGCTGCTTTCCCACACTCAACGCTCTTTACAACAATGAGGGGGAAACTCGCCTCAACCACCACCAATGTGTAGCTCCCACCAGGGTGATGCAACGGCAGCCATTTTGCGGCAGAATGCTCACCGCACATCAGCTGAGAACACATCAACCTCTCTTTGGGTTCATTCCATTCGCTTATTTTATCCGTCCTCGTCTACTCGGTCCTCCCCTGACCTGGAAATCGATCGAGGTTCGCCATCTTTAAGGACATTCCGAACGGCTAAATTCTCCTCGGAGGGGCGAGGAGCGAGAAGGCTCCCGGTGGATGCTTCAGCGAGGAAACACAAATTTAGCCTTGGCGGAAGCCTTTTCTCAGAAAGCGTGATGTGTATAAATGATCCACCCCTCCAGATCTGCCATGTGGCGGGTACACCCCGACACAAATCCAATTTTACCGTTCCTTTCAAGTTTTCTAATGCGCTTTAATCCAGTGGTTCTCAAACTCGGTCCTGGGTATGCTGATTTTTGTTACAACCACAACTGCGATCGGAGAATTTTAACAAGCTGTTAATTTTTCTTAATTGCACTTTTCATGTTTTGATGGATTATTTACCTTCTTAAGCCAAATTATGTCAGAAAATAGCTATGCATGCCATGTAGAATAAATGTCCCATGTTCACATTTTGCTTATTGTGCTATATTCCAAACAACTACGTAAAAAGAGTTAACAAAATGTTATAACTGATCAAATTAAAGACTGAGGTGAATCAATATGCTCCTAATTAGGTCATTAAACACGTGCTCTTTCATAATTTTGTTTCCTTAAACTTAGTAACACAATGCAAGTTTGGCTCATTATCAATTTGCGTTGTATTTTAATTCTTCATTATCAACTAAATGATTCGTTTTCGTGGCCATGCATCCACAGTTTCACCAGTTAGGAGCCTATTGATTCACCTCTGCCTTTCATTTGCTCAGTTTTGTTACCTCTTTTAATGAAATTGCAATATAGCACAATAAGCAAAATGTGAACATGGGACATTTATTCTACATGGCATGCATAGCTATTTTCTGAAATTATATGGCTTAAGAGGGTAAATAATCCATCAAAACAAATGAAATGAACTTTATGACTAACAAAAGCCACGTTTATTTGTGAAAAGGGAGCTAAAAGGCATTAAGCAGGTAAGCATACTATGACACGCTGGCGCTTCACTGAGCAAGGACGTTCCAACTGCCTAATGCATGTTGCCTCGATTCCTCCGTCCTCGTATCTGATCCTTGTATCCTTTCCTCGCGTCCTCCGTTGGGCGGAGCTAAGGAGCGAGGAAAGGACGCGAGGAAAGGATGCAAGGAGTGAAAATAAGCGATTGGAATGAACCCCCCCCCCCCCGTCTCTCTCTGCCTCCCTCGTGTCCATTCAGTCCCCGTCTCTGACCTGTTGCAGGAGGAGCTGCTCTGGCTCGACTCGTGCTGGGCGTCCAGCAGGATCTTCTCCATGTCTCCGTTGTGGATGGAGGACGAGGAGGGCACGTGCTCCAGGCCCCCGGTCACGCTCGCCTCCTCCTCCTCCTGCTGCTCCTCTGGCACGGCGTCCAGAGTCTGCGGGACCTGTCCCTCGCCCTCGTTCCCGTTGCTGGGGCCAGAGGGGGGCGCAGGGGAGACCGCCGGCAGGGAGGGGGCCCCCGTGTTGCCGTTCATTTCCAGTTCCACCCAGGACCCTGTGGAACACAAGCAGAGGAGCGGCCGAAACACAAACGGTCAGCATCGCTTTGTGTGGCTTCAACCCAGCTTTACTGACAAACACACACCGACACATACTGACTCCACAGTCAACTCTTATCCCCTTACACCTGAATCAAGATTAATGGAAACTGGAGAGAGAGAGAGAGAGAGACATGGCCAATGAAGCCATTCAAGCACTGTACAAACACTGTACATCACTGCACTGTACACTGCAAGACAGGAGAGGCAGAGAAAGAGATGTACTTCCTTCTGTACTGTGAAAGATATTCAGACATAAGAAAAACATATTTTATTAAGATATCAAAATTCCAAAACAAATTTCCCTCCCTGACAAAGGAACAAAAGCTACGAGTCCTTTTAGGGGAAGGACCAACAGCCTCACTCACAGTTCAATATGTCTCGGCTTCCCACAACCTGAGGAACAATGAGTAAACGTCAAACAATCAAGGATCATTATATATTGAAAACATAATAATTAATAGTTAATAAATGTTATATTACTGTTATTATTTATGCTGTTATTGTTGCTTTTTTGTGTATTGTCACTATAATTGACCGTTGTTATTAAGCTTTGGCAATATGTATTTTGAAATATGTCATGCCAATAAAGCATTGGAATTGAAAATTGAGAGAGAGAGAGCGAGATCACCTGGAGGACAGAAATAGCATTACTCCAGGAAGGAGGGGTTTATGCAGGAAGGAAGGGTTTATGTGGTGTGTGGCAGTACTGAAAGCGCCATAAATTTAACCACTCAAATTTATGGCCCGTGTTTGTTTTCAGTCTGACCCTAATAGCACATTTGTGTTGGCAGATACAAGGAGAGTCTATCACAGATGATGCAACATTTTATGGGTTATTTTTAAAACCTGCAAGGAGAAGGGTGACAAACCACCTGCCACTCTCAGTTTTGAAAAATAACCTATACATTTTGTTTCTTGGTAGGTCCACATTTCAACAGAGAAAGCCCTCTCCAGCTTTGCTGGCCATCCTTCAGATTGCAAAATTCATAGTAAGATATATAGAACATTTTAACTTAATCTCATCTTTACATACATCACCTGTTTAGTCACATAGCCTTTATCTTGAATTACCCTTAATACTGTATGTAGTCATACAAAATATCCACTCTGACACCCCTTAAGGGGGGGGGGGGGGGGGGGGGGGGGACTGTTTTGGTCTGGTGTTAATTATTAAGGAAAGGAAAACAAACAGCTAAAGGGAAGGACAGAATCAAATCCTAATTTAATTCATATCAGAGAAAACAGTTTGATGATTATGAATGTGAATAAAATGACCGGAGAAAACGAAGGTGTAGGTCTATGTTTAATGACACCGAATGGCTGTATATCTCTGTGTAAACAGGCTTGACACAGGGCCTGACCCTGGTGCATGCAGAGTGCTTGAATGGTTCCATTGGCCGAGCATGAATCCACATCCCCGTTTTAACGTCCGGCCTTAGCCAGCAGATTAGACAGCGGCTGATGCATCACCCCCGCCCTGCTTTCAGTAGACACTCTGCAACAGCGACGTCGCCCTTTGTCTTTGCTCAGTCATAAAAGAGTTGCCATGACGCCGCCTGAGCTGAGCATTCCATTGGCTTTTCATCGAGGGGGCACTGGTTGCCAGCGGGGGATGAAAACCTCAGATAGCCTAACGCCCACAGAAAAGACTTAGAAATGCACGGACGGCACATCTGCAGTTCGGACGGCCATTTCCCCAACTGTAGGCTATATTCGTAACAAGAAAACAAGTTGCTGCTTTCCAATGTCTTCGTGCGATGGAAGAATTCTTGCATTAGTAATGGAAATCATATGGGTGTATAAATTTCACTTTCACTGTGATGTTATAACACTGAAAGCATCATCTCAGTCAAACACATCATTAAAAAAAAAAAACTGCAACCACCGAGAGCTCTGACTGGCACTTAATGCCTACAGCACAGTGTCCCCCTCTTAAGCATGCAAACAAGAGGGAAAATCTTTGTTTTACAGAACAAGGCAAATTGCTCTGACACTGCAGACTTGAAGATGGACATTGTGAGCATAATGATCTTCTTACAGTATCTGCAAATAGTGGACTTATCTGCCTTGATCCAGCTCACAGCTCAGCCACAACTGTGACTGCAAAACCATACAAGACAAGTGTTAAATTACACTCTAGTCTAGAATAAGCATACTAAAACAAAAAGTAATCACCTATTTAAATGTGTTTTTTTTTTCCAACCAGAATGTACCACCTGTAGGAAAGTCTGAAGTGTGACAACAATGCATAGGTCATTTTCTCCCTCCCCGTGTAGATTTGGAGATGCAGCCTGATGCGGCATACTATCAGACAACAAAAAACCTATACAGATTATAGACACCAGGATATGGCACCAGTAATGAAACACATCCAATGTTACACCCTTGCTGGGCTGTTCTGTAACTCAATCCTTCTTCCAAGCTGGAGTCAGCGACAAATTCAATGTGAAATAAAAAAAAAACAAAAAAAAAACAAGACAAAGACAAAACAGGCCAAAATATTTTGGTCCTAGTTTGGATTAGCATTTCGGTCCTTTATCTGACCTAAGTATGAAGACACCTTAGGAATGGTTTCATAACATGGGACAGCATTGTTCTGAGTATCTAGTCTACTGGCTAGGAGGAGTAAAGGGAACAGCTGGTAAAGTACATACTGTTCAGGAGTAGCGAGTTCATTCATGATATTTCTCAACACAGCCTACTATTATTTTACACAAAGAACTATCACCATGGATATTCCATTACTCAGCAATCCTGAGCTAGATTTAGTTTTTTTTAAGGAATAGTTGTGGAGGATTAATTCCAGTCTGTCACGGAGTTACAGTCGGCCGATTGCATAGCCTTCACAGACCATAGGAACAGAGAAGAATCACACTGTATCACTCTTGGAACTCAGTGGTCATTTTGGTCAATCTAACCTAGCTAGTCTCCCTGCACTTCACACCCTCCACTCCCTCAATTGGCCATGCCTACGCCCAGCAAAACTCTCTATACCTGCATTTGCCTGTGTCACTGTTCCATACAGTGAGCATTATGCCCTGAGAAATACAGGCTCATTGCTTTCAACTTCTAGAGCAGCTAGTTGGGAGCGCAGACCGACTTGGTTATTGTTGACTTTGTAGCTTCTTCTCATTCTGAGCATAGAGTAGTTCAACCAAAACACCCCTGTAAAGATCAGGATATAGGTGCCATTTTTACATGCTCACTCATATGTAGCTGTTTAAGTGTGGGCCAGGTCTTTCAGAGAGGGAGTTGGTACATTGCATTGTTGCCAAACAAATAAATGTAATGTTAGACAAATCATGCCTGACTTGAGTTGCGTTAACTTAACTGAGTTGACTTAGGTCATGATTTGGCATGCAAGGGCACTTACTTGCCAATTCCATGTCTCTTGTCTTGCAAAGCCTTAACACTGAGTCCTAGCCCAGATCTACTATTAGCCCCCCCCCGATAGCAGATGATTCCAGGCCAAATGTGGTTCAGATCAGGCACTTAAGGGTAATTCCGGGCCAAAGGGCCCTTGCATGTGCAAATAATGCTGTTAGCAGGCAGTGCACAGTCCGTGCAGCAGAATAGCTAGGATAATATTTACCCAAATCCTTTTGTCCATTTAAATTTTCTGTAATACTCGAGCCAGTTATGTTACAAAAGTGATATGAGAGAGGAGAGAGGAGATGGATCAGGGATAGGGGGCCTTAAATGCTTCAGCACAGGGGCCCACAATCCGGCCCTGACTGAGTCACTATTCACAGCGAAATTACTTTTGTCTGACACACATAGACATCTCCAACGAGGTTTCTTTATTTTGAGTTTTTATTTTTACAAACTTGTAAGTTAACTTACTAGTTAAAACTATCTGAGTGTTATCATGCACACTTGTCAATTTACGCGGTTTGTAGGCTAATCCAGTGGTTCTCAAACTCGATTCTGGGAACCCCCTGTGTATGCTGGTTTTCGTTACAACCAAAATTACAATCCCATAATTTTAGCAAGCTGTTAATTTATCTTAATTAGGTGCTTTTCATGTTTAGAGGGATTATTTACCCTCTTAAGCCACATTGTCAGAAATAGCTATGCATGTCATGAAGAATAAACATCCCATGTTCAATTTGTGCTTATTGTGCTATATTGCAAACAATTACAAAATAAGATTTAACAATGTTTTAACTGATCAAATTAAAGACATGAGGTGAATGAATTCGCTCCGAATTAGTTGGAACACATGTGGTTTAAGTTCCTCCTTAAACGTATTAACACAATGCAGGTTTGGCTCGTTATCATTTGCTTTGTCTTTGAATTATTCATTATTTAACAAATGGTTAGTTTTAGTGGCTACAATTTCACCTAGGCTATTAGGATCCTGTTGATTCACCTCACGTCCTCATTTTATAAATTTTATATATGGTTTAAATATTTTATACCCGTTTTAGTAGGCCTAATTGTTTGAAATATCGCACAATGCCAATATTGGACTTTTTATTATTCACGGTATGGATAGTTTATGTGGTTTAAGATGGTAAATAATCCCTCTAAACATGAAAAACACCGAAAAATGGTTCAAAAGCTTGTTAAAATTCTGGGATTGCTAGTTGCAACTGTGGTTGGAACGAAAACCAGGATACACGGAGGACCGAGTTTGAGAATCACTGGAATAATGGATGGGGAACTAAACTGTCATGTGCACTTATTAAACGTTAGCCACGATTTCCACGAACCGTAACCAGAATTTTATGTGTGGTGGCGAACAATGACAGCCAGCACTGCCAAGATTTTCATGGATGAAAAACGTACTTTCATGCTCGAAAACACGAATATAGCTTTGATCTTATCGAGCTAACATTTCCCCCAGTATCTACTGTCTATCACCACCCCCATCCCTATCACAAATTCCAATGGCCCTTTGTTTATTCACTTTTCTTTGAGCCAGAGAGCTTAACATTTTTTTTCTTTTTTAGCAAAAAAACGTTTTCCATCTGCAGTTTATCGAAACCATTCATTCTGAATTAGGGTGATAATGATAGCGTGCATTGCTAACGTTAGCCAAGTTATGTAAGAAGTTGTTGAACATAAAACATGGATGATTCCTTCGTGGACTAAACAAAGGGTTAGCTTGCTGGCTAACTGCAGAACGCTCTGCACGCTTAGAAATAAGCAAGTTTGTGGCTTGCATTTCATGCAGTTATACTTAAACCCGGGACCTGATCGCATGCTTTTAAACACCATCCATATTGTAACCAGCCAAGTAACCCTGAACAAAATAAAGATAAACATTTTGGACATCTGTTTGCAGACACCACGCCCCCACCTCCATTTTTCTAGTTTCTCTTCTCGCCTTGTTTTGGCATCAACATGTTCGGTGGCTCCGCCTCTCCACGGCTGTTTAAGAACACATTTTGCAGAAGTTGCGGTTGGCTTTGCTGCAGTCAGTCAAGAAATAATACGCGAATAAGAGACTCTACTGCACGCCCTCTTCTACGCTGAGCAAATTAATTGGTGCTCTGCTGTCATACTCTTCAAACTTTTACTACGTAACATTAAAAGACCGCCCCAGCCCCTCCCGTGTAAAACCAGAGGAAATTCCGTCCACTGAGCCAAGTACAAAGGCATTTTATTGTTGACCAATATGCGTCACTAACAACAGCCACACATACATTTTAAATATATATGAAGGCATTGGTTGTATCTTATTTAATGTGAAGAATACAGATGTTACTTACCGTTTAGCCCTGGTTCTTCGTAGTTGTTTTGCTGTGCAGCAGCAGCAACGGCGGACATGTTGTCTGTGAGAGTCGTTCGCGTTTACCAACGTGACGCGTACTCAGATTTGGGCGTGCGCGCAACCGCATCCGCCATATATGGCCCACCTGAGCCGATGACGTCAACAAGCACAGGCGACACGTAGCACTTTGAAGTGAAGCAAGCAGAGACAACATCCGAAAAACAACGCTGAGCCTTTTATATAATTTTCCTTTTTATTCAGTAGTTCAGTGCTGCATTCATCTTTATTCATTTATTTTTTTCTGGGTGCCAACGGCAAACAGAAGATTACAGTGAACTTGTTAAAACACCTGTATATTTATTGAAACAGATCACCCAAAGTTTAAGGGCCCTTTTTTCAAGGAGCCCTCAAAAAAAAAGAAAAGAAAAGAAAAGTGCATCCTTTTCAGAGTCCTGTAGAAATGTACTCTATCTCATTAATACTTCCCCCTAGCCATGAACAAGGCAATCATTCAAAATACCACCACTGGACTGTGATCAACCAGGACCCCGGTCAATGGATCCTCTGAAAACTGTGCAGAGGCTACAAAGTTAGTCTGGGTTGGAGAGGTGCGTGTGAGCTTGGTTGCATTTGCCGGTTGTGTCTAAGTGGGAATTGTTCAAGTATTGATCTCTGGGCTTAGGTTTCCTCACATACTTAATAGAAACCATTACTAAAGAAAAGATTAGGCTCAAATGCCAAACAAAACCAAAACTAATAAAATAAAGTAAAACGTCCCTAGTGGACTGTTGCTCTCCAGCACAAGGACTGGACAGGGAGCTACTGATGCCAGTGTCCCACAGAGCCCATCCACGGCTGGAGCATAGGCGTTTCAGATTGGACCGAGTGGGCCTGCCACTACCCATGGACTCCATCACACTGAAAGGGAGTTGGGGGGGGGGGGGGGGTTGACTTAACCCTGATGTCCAAAGATAAGGGGAGGGGGGTTGCGTCTTGCAGAGACAGAATGCGTGTTGGCACCTTCGGTTTTTCCAATGAGAACTAGTGTAATCAAATCACCGTCAAACTGCTGAACCAGTAAGAAAACACAGATTAAAGTGCTGGTCGAGCTTCAGGAGGACAGCGCTGAAACAAACAGTCATGTCCAACCAACAACCCTTCCGCAAGAGCACTTAAACCTGGTGTCAAATCCACCTGGCCAGATTGAATGAAAATGTGTACAACAGAAAAGATCATTTCAAAAACGGTTTGGCAGGAAACCACAAGGCCGAGATCTACTGCGGATTCAATCGTCTACAAATTGGAGCCATGTTAATCTGTAAACAGCAGCCACCAAACAGAAGTGTTTTTTCTTTGTTTTTAAGAAACGGGAAGAAATGTTACCAAGTATTGAGTAATTTTGGTAAATACCTTTTCGCAGCCTCAAAGAAATACGATGATTGTGAAGGTCAAAGCTGTTCAAAAAAAGGGCAAAACTAAACATAATGTCTGACAACCCCCCCACGAACACTTTTCATGTGCAGGACACTTGCAAAATGAAATCTAAACAAAACTGCAAATTTTTACGGTGCCAAAACTAGATCACCATTTACTAAACGATGCCCCTCTCCCCCACCTTAAATTGCTGTTTTTATGGAACGTCAAAATAGGACATACAAGCCAAGTTCCAACATCCACTTTCAGCACATGTACAGACATTTCACAGGTTGTCCCAGAGCTGAAGTAGAATTTTCTGGACAAATACAGTAACAGCATAAGCAAGCTGAAAGTGCTGTATCCATGCTTCAATTTCATATCAATTGAATTTTCAACGTTATCAGAGGGCAAATATTTAACATTTCGATCTCATCAGTCATGATTTAATAGCCCATAACTGCAATCCAGAGTCTGTACTGCAATCCACGGTAATGAGAAAATACAAACAGCATCTGGACCAATCTCGATCATTTACTGTCAAGAAAACAAAAAACAAAATGACAAATGTATTTTAAGACACGCATACAAAATGTACACTGATATTCCATAACTACTGTGAAGAATTCCATATTTGTTAATTACACACATGTACAGTACATACTCTCAAACACTACTTAATGCCTGACATGCTGCCTCTGACATCCAAGTTAGTGCTAATATTTCACACCCAAAGAGGAGCTGGGGAGGACAATGGATATCCAGTCTTCTGAGATGCTATGTGCCAAAGACAAAGTCCAAGGTTTTACTAAGCTTCAAAGCTTTCTAGAAAATAAAAACTTTGCAAGCAGTCTGTAAACAGAACCGATATTACTACCCTCAAAAAAATAAAAAAACTACATCAATGATCATGTCACACCTGTCAGTGCACAATTAAGTTTTTTTTGGTCTTTGATTCAACAATATGGAAAGATCGTCCTTCGGGACAGACGCCAGTCCAAAAGTTGCCATCAATTCAGAAGAGAAGAGACACAATGGACCAAAACACTTTCCATTCTTTTGAACTGCACCTTATTAACTTCTACTCTTAGCAAATATTTGGACAAGTACTGTATGCCACCCACGCACAGTCACTCAGTCTCTCTCACACACTGACATTCACGCATTACAGTTCACTAACCAATAAGTAACAGCGGTTAATGATGTAAACTTGAAAAAACTCCAGTCATTACCAGGCGGTGGAGGCAAAGGATGGCAATAGCAGCCGGTCAACACTTGGGATGACAACCCCTCTTCACCGCAACCAAAATATTGACATCTGCTTAACCCCAAAGCTTCTATAGGCACCGAAAGCACTTACTTTGGGATGACCTGAGAATCTGGCTTAATGATCCATGGGGGTCACTGAGACCAGTCCAGTACCAAACCAGGCCAACACTTACTGGGTGGCTTTATGTCATTTAGGTCGGTATGATGTCAAGAGTTAAATGCACAGCTTAAAATGCAACTTGCTTCTGCAGTGTGACCAGGTACCTGGCCTAATACAAAAACTAGCATCACCCTCTTCCTCTCTGCTTTTTGGTAGTGCCATGCTTTTGTCTTTGAAAAAAAAAAAATCCACCTAAATATCAACATTACAAAAAAAAAATCCTTTTGAACGAAAAAATAAAATAAAAAATCCACATGGAACTGCTGTCACTTACAGAACAGTAGTCAGACTAGACAGGGTGCTGTGAAGGGCATTGTGGGTAATTCTGTGCCTTATTCATACAAAAATAAAACTATAGTGATTATTCTTTTTACTCCTGTACAAACAATGAAGTGATTAAAAAAAATACGATGAAAAAAAAAATCACTAAAATATCCTAGAGATTTGTACAATTCATAAATATAATCTTTCAAAGCCTTTAGCCTTTTTCTATTTAACCCTCAAAAAAAAAAAAAAGTACAGCTGAATGAAAATACATGACGCTACACAGAGCAGCAATCCCATTACCTGAAGCACAGGTACCCTGATAGGTCTGGATGGCTGGTCAGCATAAGCATACGCCTCTTGCCCCTGCCAAGAGGAAGGCCCCAGGGGCCGTGCTGGCATTGCGCCTCATCTACATGAGAAGGACTACTCCTTCAATATTGGACTGGGCGTTAAAGACTGCACGCCTATCTTCAGATAACCCAGGACAGTTAAGACTACACAACGCTGCCTCAGAGAGGCAAATATGCCTTTGCTATCACTTAATCACCATAAGACTAATGTCTTGGCATTTCTACCCATCCACCCCTCCAGTCACCTGAACACCCCCCCCCCCCCCTCCACCCCCCAAGAAAGAACAGCCCACCAGCTATGTGTAGAGGCTAGTGTGTGTGTACAGTGCGTGGCTGAGGCAGAAAAACAATTGGCAAGGCGATCAAGAAAGAGCTCTACCCTTGAGGCAACTAGAAAGCAATGAGGACCGCCTCAGACAAAAATGTATTGAATATTGGCTCGGCTAACCAAGTTGAAAGTGAAACAAAAGAAAGTGTATGTACATGAAATACAAAGAGCGGCAATGGCACAAAACGATGAAATAATCACACGTGAGAACAAGGCGACTACAATGCCCCATTAAAAGAAACAGGTAAAAGATGCAGAGTAGAGATTCTAATGAATGACTGCAATGGTGTTAAAACAAAAAAAGAAAAAGAAAAAAAAAGGCTGTGCTCTCTGGGCTGGAGAAACGGTGTGCGCGTGTGCGTGCGTGTGTGTGACAGAGACAGGGAAGGGGGGAGGGGTTAAGTGGGTTGGGAGTCAGTGGAATAGGAAATTAAAGAGTGCAATTAAAACTATAGCTGGCGTTGGTGCACGTGTGGCTAAGGAAAGTGTAAGGAGACTGTGGGAAATAGGTGGGGGGGGGGATCTGAGGTCTAGTTCAGTTTGTCCTGGAATATGTACAGGTTGTTGGTGGTGGCCACGGCGATGATGTTCTCTTGGGGGTGCCAGGCCGTGTGCAGGATCTTCTTGTTAAAGTCCAGGCTGTCCACGCTGATCTCGTCCTTCTTGCGCTTCCCGCCGGCGCACACCTTGCGCGGCTTGAGTACCGAGCGGGGCTTGCTGCTCTCGCGGGAGGCCTCCAGGGTGACGTCTCGCCGCTGGCCCCGGTCAAACATCCGGAAGAAGTTGTTGTAGGAGCCAGTCATCACCACGCTGGGGGAAAAAAAAACGGGGATACAGAGACGAGTGACGCCGAGATGAAGGACAGAAGAGCGTTCGACCATCCAACGCACGCTAAAGCACCGCAACCTTTTACCTTTAGCTTACAACATGGCATCTGACTGGCTCCAAGAGATCAATGCAATCAGACTCCAAGCAAAATCTTACAAGAAAATTATCTTTAACATTCGGTGTTCTCCTAGTAAAGTTCCCTGCCTGGGTATACTCAAATTTCTGTAAGCTGTAACTGTTGTGCACTAATGACCACTTGCTGGATACCTTCACAGTCTTGCTCAGTCTGATTTTGTGGGACACGCTCGGGTTCGCTAGTTAGACTGGCAACGCAATTCACATCACTAGCGACTCAACCTCCCTTTCATTCGCTCTGTCAAACGGAGATAAGGAAGGGGCTAGATAAAGCACCAGTGCTCAGTATTGATAGGTGAAGGGGATATTCCTGTGTACGTAACTATCCTACGAGCACAAAGTTAGAAAGCTACCAGGAGACCAGTGCAGGTAGCCACATCACCCAGTAGCCTTCTCACGTCAAAGACCAGAAGCTAAACAAGGGAAAGCTAAGCTGAGTCAGGATTCAGGAAGAGGCACTGGTGGGCCAGTATGGTGCACTCCATAAATCATGTGCTGGGCACAGCACAGGGCCCTGTTAAAGGTTGTATCAGCGATTTTGGGTGGAAACATAAATGATCACATTCATCTGATTTTTCCTCAAGATCCGCTAGCTGCCCGCCCCATAAGCAGGCCGTCAAAAAACCGCGTCTCTGTAGGCAGCCTATGCTCCGAGATCGTACACAAAAACAAATGGTACTACCAACCACTCAAAACCAAAATAAACAGTATTCCAACCAATCACAATGATCTGCACAAACGCTAATACTCTTATCTCGCTGAAATCTTGACGGATTTACAAACGGTTTGGTTTCTTATAAACGTTATTAACGTGGTTATAATTATGGATGCTTGAACACTATTTTTTAAAACATAACATAATTATTCATAAGTATGTTTGTTTGGGATTTCGCTTCAGAAGTGACGTCACCCAAAATCGCTGATACAAGTTTAAGGTGTTAAGTCTAGTGTTCTGGTATAATTCCACAAAATCTCTCCATGTCCATCTTTGTCACTGCTCTATAGCCAATTTACTTCACAATCCCTACACACTTGGATTCCCTAGGGCATCAATGCAAATGAGAATCAAGTTCTAGGCCTACACACAGATGACGGCATATAAATAGAAAAAATGGGGAAAGGGAGAATGCCAACAGCACCGCAGAAATCTTGGCATTAGGAGTCTCGCCACGCTAGCAGGTCTGCTATGGTCATGCTGAAACGCTACAGGAATGTGACGGTCATATGGCAAGGGAGACACCCGCCTTTCCAAATTCACTCTGGCACTCAGCTGAACCCACTGGGACCATGGCGCATTCCTGGCGGTCAGGCTCACCTGTCGTTCCCGTTCCAGCAGCACTCGAACTTGTCGAAGATGCAGTCGTTTTCGTAGAGCGAGCACAGCTTACTCCTGAGGTACTCGTGAACCTGCCCACAGGACGGAGACAGTCAACTTACAAACACTTCGGTGAGCATACTTTCTTTCTATTCTGTGCTCCGCACAATACACCATAGCGTTCCACTTGCAGCATTTACTTAAAGGCGCAAGGTCACATTTAAAAAACCCTTCCTCTCTTGTCACCATCCAACTGCCAAGCACACCGCCAACCTCAAGCCTTTTTAAAAAAACATTGTACTGAGGCAATATTACTTTTGTTTGATAATGGTGCACATGGAGTGCCCTCCACTATTATTGGCACCCTGGGTAAAGATGAGTAAAAAGGGTTATAAAAAATTCACCGTTTGGTGAATTAGCTTAATCGCACACTGAAAAAATGAGAAATCCAACCTTTAATTGAAGTAAATTTATTATGAGAAAAAAATATCCTTCATCAAGAAATAAAATTTTTTAACAAAACCACATGTGCCACAATTATTGGCACCCCTGCATTGATATATAGAATAAAGTAATACTTAATATTTTGGTCGCATATCCTTTGCATGCCATGACTTTCTGATGTCTGTGACCCAACAACTTAATATCTTATTTTCTGGTACAATTACAAGCGATACTATAACGTCTCTGCATTTGAATGGATCTCTATGGGAATTGGGGGGTGGGACTAGATTTAGCTGTAAATTATGCTGGAACAGTATGGAATACATGGTTGGTAAAATGGCTGTAAGTCATCAAGGGTCTGAGTTATCAAACGAGCCTCAAACCATCACTCTGCTGCCAGATATGCAGCAGATATGGATGTATCACTTTAAGGGTTGTTTCTCCTGACAAATTTTCCTATTGAACTCTGGAAAAATAAGTCAGGAGAAGAAACCCTTCTAGTTATCCATCCATATCTACTGTACTTCTGGCAGCAGAGTGATGGTTTAAGGCTTGTTTGATACGTCAGACCCTTGTTGACTTTTAGCCAACCATGTGTTCCATACTGTTCCAGTGTAATTTACAGTTAAATCTAGTCCCAACCCCCAATTCCCATAGAGATTCATTCAAACGCAGAGACGTTATAGTATTGCTTGTAAGAGTACCAGAAAATAAGATATCAAGAGTCTTTTGATGTTGTTGGGTCACAGACATCAGGAAGTCATGGTATGCAAAGGATATGCGACCAAATATTAAAAATTATTACTTTATTCTAAGTATAAATGCAGGGGTGCCAATAATTGTGGCACACGTGGTTTTGTTAAAGATAATTCTTTCTTGAGGGATAATAAATTAATTTCAATTAAAGGTTGGATTTTCTAATTTTTACAGTGTGAGATTAAGCTAATTCACCAAACGGTGAATTTCTGATAACCCTTTTTACTCATCTTTACCAGGGATGCCAATAATAGTGGAGGGCACTGTATCTTATCCGAGAGCTCCCCCTGGTGGATAATTCATTTTAAAGAAGTTTCAGGGCGGAGGGCTTCAGCATGATATTCTCAAAGCCTGGTCACCTGGTAGGTCTCCACCGGCCGCGTCTCCATGTTCAAGTCCCAGATCTTGATGGACAGGTAGTCCCGGGTCATCATGTAGCGGCCATTATGGCTGAACTTGACGTCAGAGATGGAGGAGATGATCTCAGAGAAGAAGGAGCGGTTGCTTGGGTCTTCCGGCTCCTCGAACACTGACCAACAACAAACCCACAATCTGGTAAATGCATGCCAGTAAACATGCATGAAAGCAATAAGGAACACATTCACATTATACATTTTGGCTATTCAAATCATTTAAGATGGGATCAGTGTCAGGGAATGTAAAGACTGGACACATACGTAGCCGTTTGTTTTGTTATTCTGCTACAGAACAATAGGACTTAATTATAAACAGCATGTTCTAAGCCCCTCAATTAAACACTGATAGAAAACATATCAGTAAACAGATTATATAAGGAATATGGAGTTATTTTTATTTATTTTTTTATTTTCTCCCAATTGGAGCCTATATAATTCAATTCCCCCCGTATAGCAACAACTAGAGAATCGCCGTGACAACCCTGTCAGCCGGTAGTAGGAAAGAGGGTGCCACGTCCTCCCCAGGGTGCGACACCTTAAGCGCCTGCTCCTCCCGGGAGCAGCCGCCAATTGCCAGTCCCTCAAGGCACCGGCCATACTCGGATCTGGCAGGACCGGGGATCAAACCCCCGCAACTGCACAAACTGAAAGTCTGCGCTTTTACCGCTACACTGCCGCGGCGACACCGAAAATGGAGAGTTGAATTGACAACATATTGAATGAGAACCGGTGAGTAAAAACCCCTCCTAATTCTCTTGCTCTTTCTATTACCACTTTCTGCCCTCAGTTGGCTAGACAGAACAGTAATACCCCATGCCAATCCTGCCCTCCATTGGACTATAAATCCCCCCCCCCCCCCCGCCAGACGCAGTATTGCCCCATGACCCCAGCCCCGGGGCGGTACTAACGTTTGGAGTGCTTATCACACAGTGCTGATGCCCTCATGTCACACAAGCGGATGGTGCCCTTGCTGCTGCTGTAGACAAAGGTGTTGCACTGGTTGGGGTGAAACTCTGAGGCTGTGATCACCTCCGTCAGCTCCTCCATGTTGGCAGGCTTGATGTCCACAATGTCTGAGAGACCGGGAGTCAAGGAAACATCCACACACGGGTCTATGGTCTTTTACGTGCATTTGTGAAAGTTGCGAGAACCTCTGTTGGTAGTCACCTGTACCAGTTGTGGACAGAACATTAAACCATCTCCCGCCAGAGAGAGGCAGTGGCATCTGCTCTACAGCTGTGAAAACCGTGGGCAGCACTGAGGCCACACACCCAGACTAACAGCATTCATAACCTGTATCAGTGCTTATGCTGCACATCACCAAAGTGGCTGCTTCTGTAATATATCACCCAGCGTTAACACGAGCACTCATTAGCACACCTGCGTGTGCTTTCGACCATACTTTTCAAGTGTAAATGTCAGAGCAGTCAGAATTGCAACGTCAAACTCACACGCACAACCATGCATACTCTGAGCAAAGGATACTGAAGCTACGGTCAGTGATCTCCAGGTGCCAGAGGTTTATGCGCAGGTCGTCGGCGGAGAGGTAGGTCTCGTAGTCACTGTTGACCGAGATGGAGTTGATGTGGTAGGTGTGGGCGTTGGCGAACACTCGCCGGGGGCTGGCTTCCACCATTAGGTCCATGGGCCGGAACACTGGCACCTGGACGAGTGACACACGCACAGAATAGCGGTCCTTTCAGAAGACTTCCAACCTCACCTCCACCTGTAATCTGAGGTTTTCACACTGGCGTAATGGAACATGGTAAACAGACAGATTGACAGATGTTCTGATGCAGCTGAAAATAGGCCTGTCGCTGTCGTCATAATTTAGCCTCCTCATCACCGCAAAGCTTCTCACATGATGGCACTACTTACTACCTTGGGCATAAACTAAAGGCTTAGAACTAAGAACTAAAGGCATGCAATCCCCAGCAGTACAGTATATTCTAGCTTTAGGAAGAAATGGAAAAATGTGAGCGTGTGTGAGCTGACCCTTAGTGACGTGACGGTGTTGGGGTCTCTGTAGCGTCCATCCTCCTCCTTCAGGTTATAGCCTTCTGGTCTCTTGTCTCGTTCGCTGATCTTCCACAGCTTAATAGTCTTATCTGAGGGTGTAAATACAAGGTGGCCCTTGCAAAATCAGTCCCCACAACTCCCACAGCCCACCTTGAGGCGATCAAAACCAGGCTTCAGAGTGCATAATACCAGCCTCTAGAAGAAAACGACAGTAGGAAAAAAAAGTGCTAACCCACAAGCCTAAAAGGGCTAAATGGCATGTCATGTTCAAACGGTCTTATGGTACACGTTTGGAGTAAGGACCTGATCACTCGTGCGGGACGGCTCCAGCAGTCTGCTGACAAGCTTGGTCAGCAACACTGAGGACGGTTCACCATTACAAACACGTATGAACAAAACTCCAGAACTATGAGTAACACAAGGAGTGACTGGGCTGGGATCACATGACGACAATTAGACCTGAAGGGCTCTGCATGGTTGTGCGAAACTTGTGCAACTTCTTCATGTTCGCGCAAAGCAACAATGTTGCAAGCACTCTGCAATTTATACTTCTGCAAAAGCTACGCGCAGCCTATGCAACATTGTATCCCGTATGTAGCTAGCTTCTCCCTAGCAACATTGTATCCCGTATGTAGCTAGCTCCCCCCTAGCAACGTAACTCATTTCAACGTAACTAATTTCCCTGCTCAACCAACCCATCGATAACATGCCGTCTTTATGTTTGTTTGTTTGTTGCTCGTGTTCTTGCATATAGTGTAATATAGTTAGTTAAGTTAGTTAAGCTAGTTAGTCAAGTTAGTTCGTTAGTTTTATTTTACTAGGTTTCATTTTAACGTTAGCTAACGTTAGCTGGTGAGTAGCCACGCTAGCTAGCAGCAGCAGGGATGGACGCCGTTCTGCAAATGCAGATGCAGCTACAGGCACTATGATGAGGAGGAAGAGCTGCTGCTTTTAATCGGCAGGAGAGATAGAGTGCGCTGAAGCCGCCGAAGATGGAGTGTGAGACCGCTCAACATGTCAAGGCCAGAGGAGGGAGAATTCCATTTGTTTATACAACAGATGAGGCGGATGAATCACTACAAGAATAGTCATATAAATGTTTGTATTTTCTCACTTGTTCTGATAATCGTTCTTGTAACTGGTTCATGATTTAACAAATGTAACTATCTATTTTTATATATCGATAACGTAAACGGTTGTATTTTATTTAGGATCTCGATCACTAATTTTAGATATCGTTAGCAACCAGCAACACGTAGTAACCAATATTATATGACAGCCCCGCCTCCATTCGCTAACCAACCAATCAATGATGCGCAAGATCTACGCGAACGGTCGCGTTGCAGTCGCTAGTTTTTGTGCTAGGTACACGGCATCCTCTGCAACCCCCTCTGCGAAGGTCGCTGTCGGGTAAGTGAGGATTAGGTAAAATGTGTATTATCTGAATCCAGCGGTTCCAACAGTCAATGCCCTTGTTAAAACGTTCAGCACTCTGAATACTGAACACAAGCGATATTGCGTGCTAGAACCCCTCACTTAACCTACATTCAAAATAAGCTTTACGTGATTTAATTTAATAATTATTATTAAAAATGACAATCATCAATTAAATCGCCAAATTCTTTGATAGGTAAGTCGAACAGTAACCTGGTGGATCAACCAACAAGCCAAGACAAAGTCTAAATCAGGTCTTGAGATTAAGTAATTTTATTAAATGAAAACATTCAATTAGAATAAGGACTGGGAATCATACATTCACGAAGGAATTTAGGCTGACTACTTATAATTTACAAAATGGAAGACATTAAACCAGACATTAATTTGGATATACCAGTAAAAGAGAGATAAGCCAAAAATTGCCAATATTATTTACCCTCCAGCTGAACAGGAACAAAAGGAAACGCACAAGGAACCAAAAGGATGACTTCTCCAAACAAACTCCACAATTGACTAACTTCTTTTTCTGCGGTACACTCATAAAATACCTCCACAGGAAGACCATCCCAGTCCTGATTGGGTTAAGGTATGGGGGAGGGGGGGGTCATTTCTGACAAAGACTGGCTTATCTTTGATGTTGGGGGGTGAGAGTGAGAGAGTGACAGAGATAGAGAGAAGGGGGGAAATATTAGATATCCTACATCGCAGATGTTGCGTTGATGTTGCAGAGCCCATGTTGTGTTGCTGTCGCGTTGTCGATCGAGCATGTAGAGCCCTTGAGGGGTCCTCCGCACAACATCGGCCTAATTTATTTACAATAATGGATAAACTGCCCGATGAGTCATTGTCACTGGTACATCTTTATATATAAGGCAATTCTTGGTCTGCTCCCAGATTACCTATGTGTTTTTATCACGCAGAAAAGTGCCGGACAGTACTCTTTGCGTTTTCAGGACTTCTTTATGTCCCAAAAGCACATACAGAAATTGGAAAAAGGGCAATTGTGTATTCTGCACCCTCTGCATGGAATACGTTGAAGAATGTTTTGAAATTCAATCAATTAATTTTGTTAAATGCTTTTAAATCCAAAATGAAAGAATTAGAGGCAGATTCCTTACATTGTCAATGTTTTTAATTTACCTGGTTACGAAGCTGACTCCTAGAAATTGCCATTTTGAATTTTGAGTTCCCTATGCTTGTTTATTTCTTGTAATTTTGTTTCCTTTTGTGTTTTCTGTCTGTAACTATGCGTTTTTATTTTATGCTGCTGCCCGTCTTGGTCAGGTCTCCCTTGAAAAAGAGATTCTTAATCTCAATGGGACTCTCCTGGCTAAATATAGGTAAAAAAAAAAAATATATATAATAATAATAAAAAATAAAAAAATGAGGCGTTTTCCCTTCATGTACTTTCAGAATCTGAAGGGTGACAACACAGAAGGAGATTCAGGGCTGCCACTCAATCGCCCTTCCATCACAGAACTGCTGAGCCAACCTAAATCACCCTTGCCCTACCTGCAGGTTTCTATGATGAGAAAAAGATAAATACGCAAGATTAACAGGCTCTATGCATCAAGACACCACATCCTGCGTAGCCGGTTTAAATGAGCCATGTCAGTCCCTGCCCTGCTTTTTGATCAGTTGCAGGGGATAAAACCTTTGTTTGTAAAACACTGATTCTCACACTACCTGTTTTAGAACAAATTTTGTCCCTGGTCTCAGGTTGGCACGTTATAAATCTTTTAACATGACTTATTTAACTACTATTTTTGCCACCCATTTATATCATGAATTCACACTAATGCGGAAGCTGTCAAAGCACCCACATACCAAGACCTACTTAAATACTGTCTGAGTTGTTCACAAACAGCTTAGCCAGGTGGCTCTTAAAAAGTGTACAAATATAAAAATAGTAACAATTTAAATGGTTATGCATAAAGAGAGTAAGTGTGATATTTTATTCAGTTGGGATTTTAAATCTTTTAAACTTTTATCCTTTAGGCTAACCATTTGGTCTTTTGGAAAAAAAGGGTTACTTATGTAAGCACAACGATTTATCTTTTAACCAATCAGCAGTGAGTCTGATTAGTTGGGATGGGTATCGAGAACCGGTATTAAACTGGTACCGGTTCCTGTTTGGCCAGAACCAAAATACCGATAAGCTCCTGGACAAACGATGCTGCTATCGATATTTGAACGCAATTCACTTTAATTCTTTCTAACATAGCTGGGAGTTATTTTCAAATGACCTACTGTAAAATACACATTTCTACTCTGGTCCTAATGATGAGTTTTTTTTCTTTTTCCTTTTTCTAAAGTTGCACACGTCAGGCGATTACGTTCGACGTTGTCCGTTTAGGTTCTGTGCATGGCACTGATGGCAGACAAGTTAAAACGTTCAAAAGTGTGGGCCCACTTAACCAAAGCGAACGTAAACACAGCAAAATGCAATTTATGTAAAAAAGCTGTTGCGTGTAAGGGGAGTAATACTAGCAATCTAATGAAACACTTACAAATACAACATGCCATAATTTTGAAGCAGTGCAGTGTATTTGACTGTTTGAGCAAAGTGGTCAGAATTTACTAGATGGCCAGCCACATAGTAACAGCGCTGGACAACGATGTATTGTATGTTAAATGACCTGGAACGATGACAGTATTACATTTTTGTTGCGCCAAAGCACTCTGTTACCTGTTCATAATGTATATGGAATATCTTTCCTGAAAACTCACCAAAAAGTAGTTTAAATAGTGAATCTTCGGTCTAACGTTGCTTAGCTTATTCGCCCACATTACATAAACCCAGAGCTAAAACTATCAATAGCTGTTCGGGAAATTATTCCCCATACACTACGAACAGGTAACAGAGAAACGTCAGCATTAGTTTTAAAAGCTTTTGAAACATGTTCCTCGTCCCTCCTTCAGGGGATAGCAGTTCAAGACAAACACCCCAAGCCCAACCCATTCACCACCCAAGCCCAACCCATTCACCACCCAAGCCCAACCCATTCACCACCCAAGCCCAACCCATTCACCACCCAAGCCCAACCCATTCACCACCCAAGCCAAACCCATTCACCACCCAAGCCCAACCCATTCACCACCCAAGCCCAACCCATTCACCACCCAAGCCCAACCCATTCACCACCCAAGCCCAACCCATTCACCACCCAAGCCCAACCCATTCACCACCCAAGCCCAACCCATTCTCCACCCAAGCCCAACCCATTCTCCACCCAAGCCCAACCCATTCACCACCCAAGCCCAACCCATTCACCACCCAAGCCCAACCCATTCACCACCCAAGCCCAACCCATTCACCACCCAAGCCCAGCCCATTCACCACCCAAGCCCAACCCATTCACCACCCAAGCCAAACCCATTCACCACCCAAGCCCAACCCATTCACCACCCAAGCCCAACCCATTCACCACCCAAGCCCAACCCATTCACCACCCAAGCCCAACCCATTCACCACCCAAGCCCAACCCATTCACCACCCAAGCCCAACCCATTCACCACCCAAGCCCAACCCATTCTCCACCCAAGCACAACCCATTCACCACCCAAGCCCAACCCATTCACCACCCAAGCCCAACCCATTCACCACCCAAGCCCAACCCATTCACCACCCAAGCCCAACCCATTCACCACCCAAGCCCAACCCATTCTCCACCCAAGCCCAACCCATTCACCACCCAAGCCCAACCCATTCACCACCCAAGCCCAACCCATTCACCACCCAAGCCCAACCCATTCACCACCCAAGCCCAACCCATTCACCACCCAAGCCCAACCCATTCACCACCCAAGCCCAACCCATTCACCACCCAAGCCCAACCCATTCACCACCGCTGTATTATTTATTATTTATAACTATTATTCTGTTAGCTTCTGAGAAGCTCAAGAACTGTAGTTCTTCGGTAATCTATAATCTTGTTCATTTGTAGTGAAGCAGCAACAAAACACACTACCAGACATTTATTTATAGCAATTGGTCCCCGCATATATTGTCAGGAAACTATAAGGAAACAATTAAATTTTATCAAAATAATTGTTATTTCTGCTAAAATAATAAAATAATTCTTTTCACAATATTGCTTTTTTTTTTTTTAATTATGGAGAGTAGGCAGTACCGGAATCGGAATCGATAAAATCCTAACGATACCCATCCCTACTGATTAGCAGGTCAGACATGTTGTGTCACAACTCCAGCTTGTGTTTATAAATTACATACTTGTACCCATCAAAATGAAATTGGATTATTGTCCAATTACCTATTTGGAAAGAAGTATGCATATGCCTTTATCACCTGTCTTAATTAACACATTAAATGCCAGAAAAGTAACTGTTACATACACAAAAAAGATTGAGATTGTAGTTGTGATAAAGGGGCAAATTTAACACCAGCTAAATGTAGGTAAAATTTTGATTTTGGCTGGTAAGATTTTTACTCTAGCAGCTACTTCAATTTCATACCCTGGTTCCGATGCATGAGAACTGATACACAAGATGTTATTTAATACCCAGAGAACTTGACAGTACATTTTTCACAATACTGGTCAAAATGGCTAAGCTAAACCCCCCAAGAGAGATTTGGAGTTGGGTGTCATGTAAAAGCAAGACAAAAATGGTGCGCAATCCTGTACTGACCATTTGTGGACAACAGGAACTGCGCGGCGTTCTTCTGGGGCAGCCAGCGGATTTTGTTGATCTTCTCCTCGATCTCCAAGCTCTTCAGGTAGTCGAACTCTGGCTCGTGGCTTTGGAAGGTGCTGTAAACGTTGTATTCTCCCCGGCTCTGCGGCTGGCACTTGTTCTGTGGCAATGAGACCGAACCGGTTTGTGGGCCAAATCCTCACCTGGCATCGGGTTAACAAGGTACGCATCGATCTCACAATATTCCAACTGCTATAGTAGCACGTAGAGGGCCCCACGCTCACCTCTAGCTCCTGCTGGAAGATGACGACACGGCCGCCTTTGTCCCCTGTGGCTAGCAGCTCCCCGGAGTGATTGAACTCCACTGTGGAGATGATGTCGGCTGTCACAAAAAAACCACAAAGACACACGTGTTAGGTGGCATCCTCTCAGAACAAACGAACGCTCAAGGAGATTAAGCAGGTAGGTAGAACCATTAATTCCCTGTATGGCCTAATGCAGTCAATTCTGTGGGAACGTGGCAGTAATGCCTCTGTGTCATATAGAGTAGATCCCTTCCAATTCTTTAGAAAGCCTCCATTCAACATGGTTGAAAAAAAGCCTCACACACACACACACAAAAATGCTAAGAAATAATTAAGAAACACCCTGACAGTTTGAAAGCCACCACGAGCAGTCAGAAATAATGAGCCAAGCTAACCAGAGGTAACATCCCCGTTCCTTTTAGATGTATAGAGAACCAACATCAATTCATGGCTTTCCCAGCAGCAACTGCTGCTGTGCCTGGTGGTATAAATAGCCTTGAATGTGAATGACTGTATGAGATCCCCCTTTGTTGTGATGTACACAACTGAGACCCCCCCACCCCGCAAACCTCAGCCTGTGCATGCAGGCTCTGTCTCTTTGCTGGAGGTTTGTGTACAGTTGTGTGTCATACATCAATGGTATAATGCGGGTTGTGCGAGATGGATGGTTCAGCGAGGGTATGAGCGGTTTCGCAGTTGCGATGTCACTCCCTCTCCCGCTGCTCTCGCCAAGGCCGCCTTCGCTCCCGTCCCCTGGTCTGTTGACAATCCTGCTCTCATCTCTGGCACAGGGCCGGTATTGGGAGGCGATGTCCCCACTTTGGGCCACACGCCACAGAAAAAGACGTTCTTCTCGACACAAACAGGGCCACAGAGGTCCCCCGCGGTGGCAAGCCGTCCTCCGATTGGCTTATTCCCCCTCTGGACCATTCTGTATGTTTTACGCGCCCATTCCCTCACACGCAAAGTACAAACAAACACTTTATGACCTGGCTGACCCCCATCTGCCTTGACTCAACTTCTCAGAGACAGCTTTGTAGACAAAACACGGTGACATGTAGACATAACATGAAGGGTGATGTCTTGAGTGGCTCTAATATGCAAAGGACACTGTGGGTACAAGACGATCCACCTCTGATGCACAATGCAACACAACCAAGCAGCGTGCTTCTGAGAGTAGCCTACCTCTATTATTTAATGGGAGGAATGGATTCGTTTGTTTGTTCATGCTGGTAGAATTCTGGATCAGGCATCTTTTTATTTTATTTTATTTGCTAGGTGTGTATAAATTAGCATACATACTTCTATGGGTTTCTTTGGGTTTTACTTGCATGGAGGGGTCACTTAACCCTATTTAGTTTAAGACCGAAGGACTGGAAGGCATTCGCACAGTAGACCAGGACATTTACAGCACGCCATTCTGACATTGTGAATATGAAATACAGTTCCACATTGCTTTAATTTAGCGCTTTATCAGTTTAAAGAGTATCTGGATGATTAAACCAAGTGCACTTTGTTCAATTATAAATTTCGGCTTCACTGCTAGGTACCAGAGATCAGTAATTAAAAGATTAAAGTAATTAAAAGTATTTTTCTTTTTTTATCTAAACGAAGGAAATAATTCATATTCATATGTCACCATATTAACACTTAAGTTGTGAATCCTTTCATTGGTTTCATTTTATCCTGCCCTGTAGTTTCTCCTTTCCACCTGTTATGCCTGTAATACTGATGGAGAATCCAGTAATCCCACTGAAAATATATTGCATTATGAGAAATCCACATCATAAAGACCTCATTTGTTTTGATTGGTGAGACCGTTGGATTCATGAGGATGGGCAGCAATAAATCCTTTTGTGAGCTGGATGACTGCTGGGCTAGAGGAGTCAATTCTCCTGTTTGAAGGCTTAAAGGCCTTCAAACAATTCAGTAAGGTCACACGCAAGATATAGCTAACTGCAGAAGCCAATTGTTGAATGAAATTTTGGCTGAAAACACATTGCTTGCGTTTCATTCAATCATCAATGAAAATCAAAGATGCGTGGACAAATCAACATAAATATTTGATCCATGGGACAAATGGTATCCCAGACACATTATTCGGAATTCCATTCGGAAGTAGTAGACTGCTGCCAATCAACATTACCATGCAAATAATTTTTAAAAGCCTTTGAAGTAATTGGCATGACTTTGCTAGAGATTGTTGACTAAATGACAGCACGTTGCTGGAAAATGACCTGTCTGGCACCCTGAGGGTGGAATACGATAATACTGCATTTACATGCCCCTTATAATGTAGAAACACCAGCGACTCTATTCCAACACTTGTACACCAAAGAGTGCATAAAGAAATGATGCAAAAATGCAAACCTTTCCATAACATATCTCTGCCACCAAGCACACTCATGTGATTTGTTAATTTAGCAAAAATATAAATGCCTTGGTCGGTGTTTGTAGTGTACAAGTTACTGGAGGGGGGGGGGGGGGGGGGGTGTTCAGACAGATTCAAACAAAACTTATCCTCCGGAGGAAAACCCTACCTGCACTGCGCTCAAACTGCATCAATCTCACATATGATGAGTGCAAACTCTTTATTTAGGCTTCAAGCTATCTACGGAAGCATAACCTATTTTCTGAAGGGGAATTTAAGCTTGTGGTTACAAGCCCAGATCGAGAAGTGCAATGGCGCAAACTATCTCTTGGGATGAATGTATATGATGTAATTTCCTCAGGTGACTTCCCCTGACTGAAGGCAACCAAATATAGCCTATATTTAGCATATTATTCTAAGTAACTGGATGTTTATTTAAGCTATCCAGGGTATCATCCTCAAGTGAATAGCAACAGTGTCACACCTGGCCTTATTCCTGTCTAGTTCCCCTCATCAATGCACATGCTAGTATTTAACTTGTCCAATCTTAGAGGTTTGCACTCAGTCTCAAAAGAGCTGTACACACTGATGCCAGTTCACTCATATCTGACCACAGTATAACATTTTCACTAAAGATACATGTGCAGTCTGTTGCTATCAAAAATTTCAGATCACATAAATGTCGGGGTACCAGAATAATAAAGAGTAAATTGGCATGAAACCCCCAAAACTCATTGTGCAGGTCTATCTTATACTCTGCCCTTTGCATTTTCGTTTGCACTAGTTACCAAATAATTGATTGAGATTAATAAAAAAACAACTTTCACAAAGGGACCTTTGATAGCCAGGTTGCACCATTAAAATAATAAATTCTTCCCCATGGAATATTGAGTAGCGCAAAAACAGCGTGCACAACTTCGGGTGACAGGCGTTTTACGACTGCCTTCACTCCAGTCATTTTAGGGAGAGTTGAATCGTGTCTGCAGTTTGCAAAAACTCAATATATGGCAGGTAAAATCTTCATGCCTTCCAAATGCACCTTTTAACATACATGGTCAGGGCTGGTCTGGGGTCCGCCTTTTCTTTTGCATGGTCGATTTCTCATGATTAATTATCACCCTGAGCAGAGCAGTGAAGTTTTCTGCAGTACAAGCGAAAAAAATGTAATAAATAAAAAATGGCTATGGAACACCAGTGTCAATTTTCAGTTTCACTTCCAACCAAAGCAGATATAGGTAAGGTATAGTTTTCAGGAGGACCTGTTGGAGCTCACCGCTCTGATTCTAAAAGTTGCTTCTCTGTTCAGCATTCAAGAGGAGCAGAATGTTCCCGATTAAAATCCACACTAGGGTGCAGCATAGCACTATAATCCTGGTTTGCCCTGCCAATGACCCTGGGTTTGGGATTATATACCAATATCAAAATCCCTGCCAGTCTGCAATGGTCACCATGCCAGTTTCTGGGGGCGCAGAGACTAATACTTTGTTACCTGCACAGCCTGCTGCTCCCTTCTGCATCAGAGCAAAAAAAAAAAAGTACACCTCCTCTGTGGCTCCTCACACCCTGCTAGAGCTGCGTTTAGCTACGTCAGCGCAAGATCGCATGCTAAAGGAGCACAGTTAACTACTCCCATCCACTTGACTCAGCTACAATGACCTTGCAGGACACAACAGATGGAACAATTCTCATTCATCCGCCGAGCACTGATGACGGAGACGGAGACGGAGACCCGCGCGGAGTAAAGCGAACGCCGCGGCGCGCCCACGTTCACAGCGCCATCACAACGATCTTTCCAGGGCTGAGTCATTCTGCAGTGCATTTTGGGACACGGTCGGACAGAGAGGATTGAGAGGAATGGCAAATAAGCGGTCGCGTTTGAACCCCCGACCGCCGCGCTCGGGTCAGCTCTTACCTTCGGCCACGTCGTCGTCGATGGCCCCTTTCACCTGAGAGAAGCACCACTGCACATCGTTGCTCCCACCTCCGGCTCCTGAAACCACAAATATTAGCCTTTCACTTCCGAATCAATCATCCACGTTTGCAAACAGCCGCCGATCACACCCCAGCTAAGAAATGGAATGTGAGCCATTTCAGTAAAGCCCATTTTGCATTCCGTTCATGCCACCTGTGTACATTCCCTAATCTTTTTAATTGCATCAAGGCGATTCCAGTTTGAAGGACATGCAAAATCTCTCAAATCCTAAAATCTCAAATGACTTAGCAACCCCAACAGACCATTGACAAGGGTGTACAACAACAAAGCTGACCGTTTTAATTGGCAAGGGTGCAATGTATCAAAATTATCTAGACGGGTTTAATGGTTGGACATTTTCAGAAATGGCCACAAATTCGTTCCAGTCATTTCTGTTTGTTGCATTGGATCATATCTTCCAGCATGTAAAACAAAAGTCCACAGCAGGTGAAAATATGTATGACTCCAATATGAACTTATGAAAAGAACAAGTTCCAGCAAGCAAGCGCTCTGATATTAGTTTAGGCTAGATCTTACATGCTCAGCGCCATGTTGCCCAGGAGCCAATCTAACCATGCAAATGGTTATCATTGACGAAGAATAGGAAGCACCATTAACTAAGTTTGATGCAGCACCCGCCTAAAACCCTAAGCCAACAAATAACCTCACTGCATGTGATATAATTACATAAGTAAAATTCTTAGTCCTTACAATAGAGTTGAATTTTTTTTTTTTTTGTCAATCCTTGTAGACCACACCCTGCAATGATTCAACCAACGGGTTGTTTTCACACCGCGCAATAAAACAGGTTGGATGAATGAGGCACAGGTGATTGTGACATCAGAATTTATATGGTTGGCCTATTTTTAAAAGACACACCTGATACAACAGGAACTACAAAAGAAAAAAAGCATGCATATCAAAGACAGAAATACTTGCATGATTTAGATAGTGGGATATAAGATCATGAGTGTCCATCTATCAAACTTATGATCCTTTTCAAGCTACTCATGTATACCACCCCTTGACAACACCACGATGTAGCCTGTCGCTAGTTGACAATTGGTGCTATAAAAAAGTACTAGAAAATATTTTACCCACTGATGCTGAATTGTAACATGAATGAATCTGGCAAATACATTGTTGCAGGCTCATAAATGTAGTCTGCAATCAGCCGTCCGATAGTGTGAGGACGGAGGGACATGAAAGCCTGAAATTTCAACTTGAAGTAGGCGAGCGGAGCCTTGTTATACAGTCTATGACGAGCTGAGCCCGTCTCAAAGTCAGACCGTTTAGTTATGCGCGTGCAACAATTGAAAAGATCACAGCGCGAGCGCACCCCGCCTAAAATAGCTACGTTAAGTAGCGATACACTTAACCAGCAAGACATGCATTTCTTGCGTACATTTAAAAGAAATGTGCAGGAAAAATATAACACATTGGAAATCTAAATAGATAGCTACGTTACATAGATAATATAAGAACGTAACAGTTATCTCATAGGTTAGCTAGTTAGCTTAGCGAGCCAGCACGCGCTTGCTATGAATAATCGAGGAAGTCTTGGGGGAGTCCGAGCCAGCCGGACTCCATCTCCACATCTTCCTTTTCCTGTATTCTCCTTTCAACATTTAAATATCAAGTCATGCATTTAAACTAGTTAGCCAATCAACCAGAAACATTGCGTTATTGATTTGTAAAATTAAATTCGTACGTTCACGTCGGCTCATGAACGTTACCCTCACACCAATGGCAATGGCCAGCCAGTAGTATTTGCACGCAAGTTGATTACCCACCCAACTAAGTTAGCTTAGCCGTTTTCATGATGGAATCAACAGTCAGAACAAAGATGATGACCATGTTACCATTAGATCTTTCGTAATTAATCTAATGGTGGAATTTAGCAAAAAAAGTAACGCATGCAGAGCCGGTTAAGATACCTGTAAACGATGTAATGTTAACGTTACCGATGAAATACATTTGATTTACGCCAAGTTTGCTACGGCTAGGCAGACTGTTGTCGGTTAGCGGTATAAATGTGCAGATATGAAGGAAGATAACATTATGCAATTCATTTAAACATATCTAACGTTAGATATTCCACCCTATATTATTATAGCTCTTGCGAACATTTACTAACGTTTGCTAGCAAGGACAAGACTGCCTAGCACGCACTTGTCGTAAGAGTAACGTTAACTGGCTAACGTTAGCTAACCACTCAAGGTTTCTTAGCACATCTCACTCCGATCATACTGGGAATAACGTTACAACGTGGAGAGCCACTAGAGGAAACTGGGGGAAACGTCGTGTGAATGATTCTTTACACAGAAAACGATGCATTTACCTCACCATCCATTTACTCCATAGCAAACGGGTGTAAAACTATCTAGCTACACCGGAAAAGACCGGCCACCGTAGCGACAGACTTGCCCTTTTTTTTACAGTTACCTGCCATGGCGAGAGGGAATCTCTGTCGCGGGTTTGGGCCCTGGTCTTGTCAATTTTGCCGGGCTTGGGTGTGTGCAAGCGGACTCTCGCTTAGGATGGAGGTGGATCGTTAAGCTTAAAAGTACGGGGCTCTGTGCCTGCCTACCTTCTTCTCACACTTTCTCGCTCGCTTACTCTCTCAGCCACTCTCCCTCTCTATTCCAGTGATATGTTCCCCTCTCTCCTTACACTTTCAAAATGGCGCAACCTCCTCCCGCACTGACGTCAGGAAGATCGACGTAAACCCGTGGGAAGGAGGAGGAGGGAAGATCAGGAATTCAACGTAAAACTATTCTTTTTAGTCGAAGCCTCAATACATTGAACTTTCATTGGCGCCTGCCCCAAATTCACTGACTCTAACCCAATCAAAGCTAAGCGCGCTGAGAATCGGAACATATCCCTTTCCGTTTCGTCAAATTGACGCATTTTAAATACGTTTTAACCTTATTGCACGACATAGAAGCGCACTTTTAGATTCAGAATGGCCATAATGCAGAGATGATTTCGCAGAAGTGGATAAACACAAAACATCTAAAAAACAACAACAACAACAAAAAAACAAACAGTAATGCCTCAAAGATTGCATGCAAACAGTTGCAAAATATATTTACTTTATAAATAGAATGTGGCACATTGAACACATTTTCTTGGAATTACCTCTCATTTTAAAAGGAAACTAACATTAAAGATGTAGTGTGTCTACCTATTCCAATATATTTGGGCATATTATGAACATAGTTTAGAATATATTTTAAATCCATTCCGTGATTATTTGAATAATACTGACCATTCAGAAATTATATAAATTATATACACAGTGAAGTATTGCTAAAAAAAAAGATTCAGATTTCTGAATGCCTTTTTTAGATGGCTGAAAGAACACTCACATGACTGTTTCTGCTTCATTCTTATTAGGGGTCATTCCAATGGAGTTGAAGCTGAAGGCCATTCAGTAAAAGAAGATGGCAAATGGCAAATGTCAAAGGTCCTTACTCCACCTCAGCATGTATGCTGTTAAAAATGGGAGTAGTGATGGCTAATTCTAGGGTTTTTATAGACATATTATGTGTTGCAAAAAATATGCAAATTACTTTCAATTACTATAAAAGAGAACACCTGAGCTTCACCTTCAAGCTGGATAGAAAATGTATGGTGCAGCTAAGCTTAGAGATGTCTAGGCTTAAGCAAAGGCCTTTTTGCTCCGTTCCATTCAGTATGCAGAAAAAAAGGTAACTCATGGTTTGAAACGAATCTCAGAGAAAATCTTGAGAGAATTTAGTTGCAAAGTACCCCCAATCCCAATTGTTACCAGGCAGTAAGAAAAAATAACAAACCTCCCTAAAGTAAAAAGACAGTCAGACAGTCAAAACAAAATTTGATTAAATCTTTTTGGGTGAACTGTACCTTTAACCAGTCAATCACTAGTTTTTCTTTGTAAATTGGCATGTGTATACATTGGACTGTATGGAACAATGTGAAAAATTGAGCAAGAAGTATTCAAGTAGTATTGACATAATTAGATGAATTTTAATTCTTAATTAATTAATGCAAATAATTAAGTCAAGGTATTCAAATATGACCCAGATTTATTGTATTTAGTGTCATCATTAAGGCAAAATAACGTTATTTATGTTATTAATCGAAATTAGAATGCAGGTAGCCTAATGAACTTCTGATGAAGCTTGAACATGAGTTCATTGCATAATCAAATTAAATTCGTGAAACAAGCAGGCTAATTTGGCGTTTTCTAAGGTGAGAAGGAAGCAATTGGTCGCTTATTCTCAGCTGTTGCAGGTGCTTTTAACGAAATTTAACAGCATATATTTCGTAAACAGCAATGTCAGGAATTACCGGGAACTCATAATACTACTACTGCTACTGATCCATATAGCCGATTCCTTGATCGCACTAAACACGCACGAGCATGTCTGTTTCGCCATCATAAGCAATCCGCCAAGGTGGAAAAGCAGGCTTTTAAAGGGAATGGGATATGACATTTTGATTGGTTTATTGCATTTCACGCCCAAGACACACCTATAATTAATGAAGAGACTAGGTTCAGCCCAGTTGCACCTTGCGCCGTGCTTAGCGCCCAAAAAACACGCCGTTAAAATAGCAAAAGTGGACTTGGACACGCCCTAAATGGACTTAGCGCCATGCGCTTAGACCAAGCGCCAAGATCGCCAAGATAGGGCCCTAGGTCTCAAAAGTAGAGGTTCTTAGGCCAAAATTGGAGTGAAAATAGACAATTTCACCCTGATTTTCGTAAAGCTGGTTTATGTAATTTGTTTCTCCCAAAATGGTCATTACTCCAAGGTTACATTATGGGCGTCAACTATCTGAAAGATCTGAGAGGTCAAGATTGAAAAAGGGCCATTTTCTCCTGGAATTACCCCTTACCATTTTGAGCCTGCTAGGCATTCAATGTGGCAGGAAAATGTGAGGAGTATGAGAATTAATGGGGATTATCTGCATCGGAAGGTTTTGTTCAGTTCACTAAACAACTGGTCTAGCTGGCTAGACCTCCACGATGACTTATGGACTGAATAGCTTCTGCTGTTTTAATTAGCTAATCACTGGCCGAGATATATAAAAAGGGGGGCTTTAAGGGAGCGTTGCTAAAATAGATAAATAAATAAATAGATCTCCATGAGTCCAGCATTCTAGAATTCCATTCTAAAAATATAAATTGAACCAGAAAAAATGTCATCCTTGCATATCTAATCATATAATAGGTTAATCAAAATCGAATGTTAAAGTTCAAAGAACAATACATGTTTTAATGTTTCTTTAACGCAAATCTTGTTCTTCTTATTATTTTTATTGTTATTATTCTTATTCTGGACAGGTAACCACCACCAGAGTTGTTTGTATGGTCTGGGTATTTTTGCACATTGTTGCACTTCTGTACCTGTACCCACAGCGACGTACATAGTGCAAATTTCATAACAAGTTTGGAACATATGTTTAAAAGTGGGTATTTGCTATTAAGGAAACTTAGTACACACAGTACACACAGGTAATGTGTGTGTGAGAAAGAGAGAGAGAGAGAGAGAGAGTGAGAGAGAGAGAGGGATCTAAATGCCAGGAGAAGGACCAGACGTCATCAGCACACATGGCGAGGACCACATCATTGGCCAGAACCACCTTCATTTCCCCATTTATTCTCACAGGAATAATTATGACAAAGCAAATAACAAAAATGGAATACAACTTGCAGCTCTGTCGAGGACTGGGTCTGTACTTCGTCGATGGTAGGTTAAGAGGGGACTCTTATGGGAGATATACCAACAGCTCACCTCTTGGCAACAGCACCGTTGACTATGCGATCACAGATATGGATCCATTTTCTTTCAGAGCCTTCACAGTCAGGCCACTAACCCCTCTGTCAGATCACAGCCAAATTACTGTGTATCTAAAATGGACAGAAACTAATAACGCAGCCACACAGCCCATTAAGCTGTACAACATTCACAAATCCTACAGATGGGCCCAAAACAGCACAGAAGAGTACCAGAAAGCAATTAAAGACCAAGAAATACAATCACTCTTCAACATCTTTCTGGTTACCACATATCCTCACAATAAAGACGGAATAGACCTGGCAGTGAATAATATAAATTTCATTTATGAAAAAATTGCCTTAAAATCCAATCTGATATTATTCAAAAGTAAACCAAAACCAAAAAATGTGAAACAAGAAAAATGGTTTGATAGTGATGGCAAAACCATTAGAAAAAATCTCCGGACATTGTCCAATCAAAAACATAAACATCCAGATAACCAGGATCTACGCCGTAGTTATTGTGAGACCCTAAAACAATACAAGCACACACTCAGAACAAAAAAAGAACAACATGTCAATGATCAACTGACTTTAATCGAGGAGTCTATTAAATCCAAGAAGTTCTGGGATAACTGGAATTCCCTCAACAAAACCCCAACATGAAGAACTGGCCATTCAAAACTGGGATATATGGAGGAACCATTTTGAGCAACTGTATAGTAAAATTATAAAAAAACCCAGAACAAAAAAGCATTTGCAAAAAATTGGAAAAACTTGAACTTGCCATTAAAGACAACCAGAACCCTTTAGACTCCCCATTACTGAACAGGAATTACTAGAAAAAATACAGATCCTGCAGCCCAAAAAAGGTTACCAGCCGGGATTTTAAATGAGATGCTGATACATACTGATGAAAAAATTAAGATAGCCATTCTAAAACTGCTCAATTTGGTTCTGAGTGTAGGCTATTTTCCTGACATCTGGAATCAAGGACTCATAACCCCCATTTTATACAGAAAATAAATGTGCAATAAAGATTGGAAAAAAACAAACCAAATTTTTCAATCAGGGGCGTGGAGTGAGACAGGGCTGCAGTCTGAGCCCAACACTTTTTAACATTTATATTAATGAACTGGCCACAGTTTTGGAACAATCGTCTGCCCCTGGTCTCACTTTACTGGACAATGAAATCTAATTTTTGCTTTACACAGACGATCTGGTTCTGCTGTCACCCACAAAACAGGGGCTGCAGCAGAAACTAGATTTACTGCAGCAATTCTGCAAGACGTGGGCCCTTGCAGTAAATTTAAAAAAGACAAAAATAATGATTTTCCAGAAAAGATTCAGATCTCAGGAAATCAGACACAACTTTACACTAGGGACAACACATATAGAATACACTACAAACTACTCATACCTAGGTTTAAAGATTAGCTCAACAGGGAGCTTCAACTTGGCTGTGAATGAACTGAAAGAGAATGCACGCAGGGCATTTTATGCCATCAAGAAACAAATTAAAATAGATATACCAATTAAGGTCTGGCTCAAAATATTCAAATCCATAATTTAACCAATTGCACTATAGGGCAGTGAAGTGTGGGATCCGCTCACAAAGCAAGATTTTGCAAATTGGGATAAACAACCAACTGAAACCCTGCATGCAGAGTTCTGTTAAAGCATCCTCCATGTGCAGAGAAAAACACCAAACAATGCATGCAGGGCAGAACTAGGCCAATATCCGCTACTCATTAGCATCCAAAAAAGAGCCATAAAATTCTGGAAGCACCTAAAAAACAGCGACCCCGACTCATACTACTACAAAGCCCTGAAATGCCAAGAGCTGAGCCCAGAGAAGAGCCCCCTCACTCAGCTGGTCCTGAGGCTCAGTTCACTGACCCCCACTAACAGCATCCAGCCTCAGGACAGCCCCCTTCCAATTAAACCAATTAGAATCAACAAAACCATAACACAACAAAAACAAAATTACATTACTTATTGGGAAACTCAAACAAAAAATCAAAGCAAATTGGCATTTTATCTGTCCCTAAATCGAGAATACACTGTGGCAGACTATCTGACCACAGTGAAAAACAACAAACATAGAAAAACATTGACGAAGTACAGACTCAGCGAGCACAGCCTGGCGATAGACACCGGCAGACCTGGCTGCCCAGGGAGGAGAGGCTGTGCTCACACTGCAACCAAGAGCAGATAGAGACAGAGCTGCACTTCCTCTTTAATTGTGGGAAAAACAAAAAAATTTGAGAACATTTCTTCCCAAAATTCAGAAAACAAATCCCAAATTTCCTAAACCTACCTGAATCAAAGAAAATTCTAATTCTCCTTGGAGAAGAAAGGTGCTGCCAAAATTTGGCCACACAATATGTAACTACCTGCCACAGCCTGAGGGACAGTTGTGACCCTTAATAATGATTATCTATTATTATCAATTGGTTTTAATCATTATTATCCTTCATCTTATCATTATTAGTTTATGTATTTGCATGCATTTGTCACATTTAAAAAAAATAAAAATAAATAAATAAATGTAAATTTATATATTTTTTATTTACATATTTCAGGACACATTATGGTGTATTTTATATACATTGTAATATGCTTCTGTAAAGCTTTGGCAACACATAATGCAATATGTCATGCCAATAAAGCATTTTGAATTTAATTGAATTGAATTGAGAGAAAGAGAGAGAGGATGTGTGCTCAGAACCAAATTCACCTTCAGTTCTGACCTTTTATTATGAACAGAATATATGAATCATGTCACTGCAATCAGAACATTCCAAAGCAAGAAATTAACCTTTGAGAACATTCATTAGCTATACATAAATCAAACCATTTCAGCCTACACATATGCAAACTTAAATGTTAATATTCAACCTGTTAGGCAAAAATACTCTCTGCAAACACAAGGGCAGTGATTAAGTACATCATCCAATGATTAAAAGCACAATTATAAAACCGTTGCAGGCAGAATCATCGACAACAGCCAACACAAAGACATTACAGTAGAAAACATTCATTTTGGAAGTCATGGCATGGAAAGGCATGCCATGAAAACATTCATTTTGGTTGAATGTATGAATTCCTTTGCTCAAAGAAATAGAAATTACATGTCTATTTCTTTGAGCAAAGGAATTTTAATGTAAGTTACATGTGACGTGTATGAGTAATAGGTGGATATGTGTCAATGTTTTCAATTCAAGGTTTGTCTATATACAGTTGAAGTCAGAAGTTTACATAAACCTGGGTTAAAGTCATTAAAACTCATTTTTAACCACTCCACAGATTTCATGTTAGCAAACTATAGTGTTGGCAAGTCAGTTAGGGCATCTACTTTGTGCATGACACAAGTAATTTTTCCAACAATTGTTTACAGACAGATTATTTCACTTTTAATTCACTATATCACAATTCCAGTAGGTCAGAAGTTTACATACATGTACCAACAATAACTAAATTAGAAAAGAGCACATTTTTAATTTTTGTCTATGAGTAACTTCAGGATTAGACGACATTGCTCTTCATATCTACATTGGCAAAATTATATGGACTTTTAATATTAACTTTCTTTGTCATGAGTAGCTAACATTATTGCACATGTGCAGATACTCTGACTGAATGCTGTTGACAGATGGGATAAGGAACTACAGAAATCAATAATTTAAGGCAACAGATGGTTGTAGGGAAATATTTCTTTTCTTATGAATACATCCATATATTTGAATAGAAAATAAATGAGACAGAACTAACCAAGTATTGTTCTTCCTAACAAAATGTTGGTTTTTCTATTTGCCAAACTCTGGCACAAATATATTTTGTGGAATTGGCTGACCTCTAGTGGCAGAGATATGTAACAATAAATCTTCACGTTCAAGTTCACGTTTCATGAGTGGCTGAGGTCCTAAGATAATAAAGTGAACAAGTGATCCCTGGTGACTCATCCCTTTTCATTGCAGGTCTCTGTATTTCATTCCACTCTGCTTGTGAACTCCCAGCAGCTCGTGGGAGGTGAATATGTTTGTAGTTCAGCAAAGCGGAGGATGCATTCAGAGAAGTCACTGGTCTTAACTTTCCCTATAAAACCGACACAAGCTTGTGCTTTACAGTTTTGTTCTATTCAGTTTTTTGCCTTAAAATGAAATATTCCTTTTTAATACAGACCTTCCATGCAGAGTTTTGTCATATTTAAGTAACTATTCTCTTTGACCTTCTTTGTCAGGTTTCAGGTATCGTATTAGAGGAATTATATTGAGGCATAAACTGGCATACTGTGGTGTAAGGACCAAAATTGTCACCCATGAAACATAGTCCTTCAACGACTGTCTTAAAAGAATAGTGAGAAATGGAAAAACAATCTGTTGTACTGATCTGTTATAATAAACCGACGCAGAAGCAGATGACACACATGCAGGCAGCATAAGCACCTGGGAGTATGTAAAGGATTAATAGGGTAGGCAAAATGTCACAGCAATTTTTCATTCAATAACAATAATAAAAATATAAAATTTTAAATGAATTTTGGAATATCCTGTTAAATGTTTGACAGATGTATTATTTGGGCAGAGGGCAGAACCACAGTTAGAAACCTTTAATAGATCTAAAAAGTAAGTTGAAAAACAAGATCCAGCAGAAACGTTTTGTTAGACTGATATGCTGATATGCCAGATTCCCAGCATTGTGCCAGATTTCTCAAAAAAGACATGCATCCATGGAAATGAAAGACTCTTCAGGCCAGGGCCATGTCCAAATCAGCACCCTTGCCTACTATTGATTATGCCAGTTGAGTAGGCTATACCTTTTAAAAAAGCTGTTAAGTAGCCCATGCGGCAATTACTGTAATATCCCCGGATGATATACCCTACCTATTTACGGGTTTTCGCTGATAATAGTATGGAGGATGTTTTTCGCATAGGCTACTGCATGTCACTAAACAGTATGAAGCAGGTAGTATACAGCCTGCTAGTAGAGAGGACGCAGTAGATAGGGCTCTGATTCAGACACAGCCGACGTGAAACTCAAAAGAATAAACAAACCATGCATGCATTTTTCAATCCAACCACGAGATGGCGATACAGTACTATAGTTGTAGTATTGTTCATCGTCGTTTGCTGGGGAACAGCAGAATAGACACAGGGAAACAGATGTCTGCAGCTCTGCTTTCCCTTAGTAAATAACACAGAACTCTGTGCCAACATGGATGGCTGCCAGCGCGTATCCATATGTCATACGATCTTAAATATAAACTCAGCATGCTTTCACCTGATTAAAATATAAATCATAATATATGTGTTGGCCATGGATTCAATTTCATCAAGGTTGATACAGAAGGAGTCAGCTGGGAAACATAAATGAAGAAATCGGGATGTAAGTGTCTCAAAGGCAGTCATAGAGAGGCAGATAGGAAAAACCTGATGAACAGATTACTGTAGTGACGCAATGATAGATAAATCTAGACAACACACCCACTCCATCTCTCTCTCTCTCTCTCTCTCTCTCTCTCTCTCTCTCTCTTTCTCACTCACTCACACACACATACACACATGGATGCAAACATGCACACTTATACACATAAGGCTTTGTAATAGTTATTTAATTTGCAGCAGATGACCAAGATATGCAACACATTATTTATATTTAGATTAATACTACCTTGTCAGTAAATTTGCATCAAATATTCTAACAATATTAAGACAAAGTTTGAATAAAATCTGCTTGAACAGTCAAACTTAGGTAGAGAGAGATAGAGAGAGAGAGAGAGAGAGAGAGAGAGAGAAATTGAGAGACAGAGAGAGAGAAAGTGAATGTGTTTCAAAACACAGGAGCTGATTCCAGCTGCATCCATTTCCAACAGAAGTTGGATGACCATTGACAGTAATAGACGTGTAGAGCACTATAGCAGTTACAGTATAGCAATAATAATTTGTTTGTTTTCAGTGAAAGTGCTCTCAAGTCAAACGTGTGGCCTCTGTTGGTAACCCAGGATTCACTGGAGAAAAAGGCTGATGCTTCTTAGCGAAGCTGCGGTTCATAGACATCTCAGGGTCAAGCTTGGATGTCTCTGTGGGACTATACAATACTTTACCCAGACTGCTCACATAAAAACCCAACTGGTGAACTCAGTATGGCATTCACATGCATCTTTGAATGAAAGCACTAGCCCAAACAAATCAGTCTCTTTCTTTCATGATGTATGACTTGCGAAGTGTACAGATCTGTGAGGATGAAAGGAGGCGAAATTGTCCAAAGCACAGTAATTCCACCTAAATATATTCATTACTTTCACAATGAGATTATTATTATTCAAGCAATTTCATTTCGGCTCACTGGAAATATTAGGCATGAACCCAAACTGACCTTTCATCAGGGCAAGTGTTCATTAGGCAGCTGCCGGGAACGCTCTGGGAAATAAAATCACCATCTCACAATCACAACTAATTCACTGTTTGATTTTTTAAATTTTTATTTCTCAGGGTCTGACTGACTTTCAGAATGTATGAAGAAATAAAGTGCAGGCTTTGATCCTTTCATCAAGGCCGAACCACCATTCAACCAGTATTTGAAAGGAAATCTTATATTCTGGTCTTGTTGACAAACTATAAAGCCATACCTCAGCAATGGAGGGGAGGTGAGTCAGTCAGTCGGCTGTCTTGCAAGTCCGTCTCACATCGGATGTGTTCTTATTTCTGAAATGAAGTCTCTACTGCACCATTCCACTTACTGTCATTTACATTCTTTAACACTTCCTTCTATAAGAAATTTTACTTATAGGCAATGCATGTTAATACAATGCAATATACAATGTGCAAATCTGGAGGTGTTTTCATTCAAACATTTTGAAGATAAACGGTGTTGCATTGATCGATAGCCTACAGGCCAAAAGGCCAGATCATCCCATGTGAAAAAAATAGTATACTTGAACATGCTTGAAGTATAATTACATACACTTTAATTAGGATTTAAGTATGCTGCAATACACCGTAGTACACTTTTTCACATGGGATGTTGAGAAGGTTTAACTTCCTGCACGCCCAATTGCCAAATTATAAAATAAACAAATTATCTGCTTGATTGATTGAGTTTGAACCTTGACCTTTATCCTAGTACTCTATAAATATTAAAAAGGTATGTTCCTCTTGAGCCTTGCTATAGGATAGCTGGTTGTAATATCTCAATTTGTATCAATAGTTACACTCTATAATGCTAGCTGCCTATGCTCTCATAAATGGATGTAACATATGAAAAACTATCATGCATTTTGTATACAGTAGTTGTAAGTGTGGTAGGCTGAAATAATATACTGCAGAGATGTGAATGCATTAAATCAATTTCAAGCTGATTACAGTGTTTATGGAACTAGAAGCCCACTCAACCAACAGGATGAGATTTCTAAATGTCATGGATGCTGTTGTTAGCACTTATTTCCTGGATTTGATGCACCGGTTGAATGGTGTCCCAAGCACACTCATCACTTAACATTTCATCTCCCTATAAATGTTTGATTGACCAAAAATCGCCAAAAAAAAAACAGTCAGGACCTCCCACTTGAATTTGACTTTGGATGGATCCATCAACAAAAAAAAAAATCTATTTCCTTTTTTTAAATAATTAATTTTGCAATATCATGGAAAAGAGAGATGGACACGAGAGCAAGTGGGAAGGGGAAGGTTTGAAGCAATGAATCTTCCCCTCTCTTACTTTAAACCAATTTTTACTACCAATCTTTTTTTCTAACCAGGAAAAGGCCAGTTGTATTTGTAAGCCCCCAGCAATGCTATAGCTAATTACACATCACTCTAGGAGGCTGCCAATCACTGCGTACTCTTTGAAACAAGTGCTTGCACCAACTACTAATCAATAACATCTCATATGGGTTTCCGTGTTGTTATTCTGATATACTAAGCTGAATATCACACTATGATGTGTAAACAACAGCTTTTCACCCTTGGGCTGATGACCCCATTACTACTAAAACTAAATGAGTAAGCCAAGAGGGTCTCACTCAGCCACCACTAGCAATCAACGACATTTAGCTAGGTAACTGCATGGCTTGGGAAGGATACACCAAGAAAATGCTATTATGTATACGAACAGCTATGGATAGATGAAGTGTATACTAAGGGATGACTGGTCTATTATAAAAATCGTGATACAAATGTACGTGCTGTAATTTGCATTAACTGGTGGATCTGTGGAAATCAGGGCAGTATAGCTAACACTTTACACACTTTTCTAATTAAACAACAGATCAAAATAAAATGCCCTCGATGACTTCACTTAAGAACTTAAGAAGAAATTTAATTTTGACGCCGATAAATGCTGTTTGACTGGCTTATTCCGTTAAGGGAATTTCCTGCAACTATTTTTAATCATTGTTACTTGAGAGAGGTATTGATAGGTTAGGATAAGTATGCCTGCCAGAAAGGTGGGAAGGGAATGAAAGCCTCACAAATCGTTTTGATACCTGCAATTAAATCATTTAAGTAATTCTGATTCCCTCTAAGTCTCCATTTAGCTTTCTCTGCTTGTCGGCGGTTCAATGGCAGTCTACCTCCAGACATCAGAATTACACCACCTTCTTTTCATAATGGAAAACAACGAGATTAAAATTCTGCTTTAATCAATAAAAATAGAAGTGGAATGACGTAGAAGTGGAATGACCCTGATATTGGGCAAGGTCAGGGCAGTGCTTAATAGCACTAACAGTGTATTTCAGAGATGACTAACAACAACAACAACAGCAACAACAACAACAACAGAGCTAAACAAAAGCTTGGCAGATATCAGGCCCAGCCTTAAAACTGAAGTAATTGCTTTACAGCTAATTATAATGGAATAGCTCTCCAGGGATGAAAGCTATCAGGTTGCATGCATTCCATTATAATTTGTGGTGATATACTCAATATTAACAATTTAATTAACACTATATGAGTGCATTGTGGAGCTGAAAATGAAGCTCTACAGAAGAGGAACCGCGTTGTCTTCTGCTGGTGATAACAGACAGAGTCTAAGTGGACTAAATGATGAATTGGGATGATAGCAGCTGTTGTCTGAGATGTTGATTCCTCTGGAGGCTTGATGCTCCTTTAAGAAGGAGGGCTACAGGAAATGCAGAGGTCTTTCCCAGTACAACACGGATACTTCCCTGTTAAAATAAGAAAAAACACCCTTGGATTTGGACTTAGTACTGCCATGTCTGTGGTTTTTGCCCATCAGTTGGGCTACTTTTAAGATGAACTCGCTAATGAAAAACTCAAAGCCCTGGATAGCATTTTTTGGGTGCTTTTGAAATGCACAGTAAAGTAGACACAATAAATGATGTATGCTTTAAGTAAGTTTTCATTCAGACCATTGAAGTCGTGCTCTACAAACCTAATTAAGCCATTACTTATTTATTTAAAAAAATATATTTTTCCAAACAACTCAGGGCTGCATGTATCCAATTCCCACTCCAATCTGGAATGTCCAACTGTCTGCAACCGCAGCCGCGTTCCATGTGCGAACCACCGTCTCAATTTGGGAAAGCTGGGACACCCACGGTTCTCCTCAGAGAGCTGCTTCTTTTCACTTTGCAGACCACAGCTAAGCTTGCACAGTGCGGCATCGGAGGAAGGGCCTTTCATAATCGGCTTTGACACGCAGTCTTTATGCAGTCCTTATCGGCCAGCGGGGGTTGCCCAAGAGTGATCTGTTCTAGTGAACCCTCCCATACCCTGGGCGACGCAGGCGCCAATTGTCCGTCGCCCTGTGGAGCTACCAGCCACGGTCGGCACTGGCACGGTCGGCACTGGCACGGTCGGCACTGGCACGGTCAGCACTGGCACGGTCAGAATTCGATCCGAGGCAGCGAGGCTCATCCATGCACCACAGCGTGATGCCAGAACTGAATGAGCCACCCAGCCATTCACATAGTAAGCCATTTTTACTACGTGAATAATTTCTCCAAAATATACACGAGCCATTAACTTAGTGACAAAAAACCGATGTCAATGCATGGGGCCCAGACTTCATTACTAATTTATAAAGACCTCCCCATCATTTAAAAAGTTACAACATATTTTGTTAATGCTTTTTTTGGTGATTTTATTAACATGAACAAGCATTGTTAATGCTTTGTTAGTACATTGCCTACATTAATGATATTTTCAATTTAAGAACGGGATTAAAATTCATTTTAGCTAATGGAAGCAATTGGGAAGCGATCCTACACATTTTTAATTACTGGCTTTGTTAAAATGATGAAGTATCAAGGTTTTATCAAGCGAAAATGAATAACTATTGTTATTGAATTGGTAATACATTCATAACTTATTCATTCATGTTTGGTAAAGGCTTGGTTCATGTTAGTTCACGGAACATTATTTTAGTGTTACTACATTTTGAAAGTCCCGTAACTCACAAACATTTTGAATCTTTGACCTGATGCTAGTTCGACCGACCCAGACACTGAGCAGGCTTGGACTTGGTTTGACATTAAAAAAAATTTCAGCATCAAAACAGGCCGAGCAGATCGAAACTCCAAGGGATGCTGGATGGAAGTCGCCGGGTGTTACTTTATCTCAAAGGGAAATAAATAAAAAAAGCCATTCTTCTTTGAGAAGTGTTTTTGCCAGACTGATCCCTGTATAAGTCAGCCCACTGGTTTTCTGTGTGTGAAAACAGCAGGGTGTAAGCACTTCTGTACTTCAAGTATCTTGGCTCTAAACATGTTAGCTTTTGAGCAGTCTTCTTTTGTTCGCTGAAATGGCACACTACATACGGACTTGTAGCAACTAATTAGCTTGAACAAAGTCACCTTTCTTGTCTTCAAAGATTTTCATTGTCACTGTGACCTCTCTCACCCCTTGCCAATCGTCTCTGTCCGATATTGAAATGTGTCCTCTATAATTACCCAATTTAAGCATTCATTCTTTCAAGTCTGATCTTTCTCTGCTCTTTCCTGTAAAATTCTCTCTTTTGTGGATCTATGAATTTCAGATTTATGTGGCTGGGGAAAAAAAAAACAACAGTTTTTTGGTGACCTCTGTTATTTCTCAGGGTCTAAAATGAACGTAAATGCTTTTCTCCCCTCAATGTATTGAGGATATTTCACAATGTCAGCTCTTGAGCCACGTTATATACAGTTGCTGGAGTGGCACTGGTAACAAATTTCAGAGCAGAGAAAAATCACACAGCCACTGTAAATTTTTTGCTGCCCACAGCTTCAGGACAAAAGTGGGCGGATTTATGTGAAGCCGCGGTGTCAAGCTAGAACTCCTTGAAATGACACACACTGAAGCAAAGTTCCCACGAGCCCACCTCCGTGCCTTGCAGGGGTGGTGTTACCCATTTATCAGGACAGACATGCCACTCTCTATGCAAATATGAAAATGGTAAAAAGTCTTCGATCACTCCAGTGAGCTGCAAAACTTTCATCTAGGCCCACACAGCTTCCTCGGCAACAGTTACATTGAAATTGCATCTCCCTCCCTCTATTTCTTCCAAAATGATTTTCTTTGTTTCTTTGTTTGCCAGATTTATTTTTTATTTTTTTCGTTTCTCCTGTATTCGCCCCACCAGAGATACCTTTCCTCTCAAAGCAATATATAAATCATATGGCTTTTTAAAAAACAAACCAGGAAGCATTTCTTTTTACTAAATTCTGCAATAGTAAATCACATTTGTGATAGTTCAAATATCCCATTCAATGTTTGGGAAAATGACCTCAGCATTAAGTTATCTATCAGCCTTATCTATCTAGTCTCATTCGGCAAATCAATTAGTGGCTGAACGTGGGATTAAACTGCTCCATTAGGAAGCTGACAAGCTCAATCTGTCGAGAAATACAAATCCAATCTCCACACTCAAGGATTGGTCTGAAGCCTGCAAACATAGCACATCCAATACAATATAGTCGTGAGCTCTCAAGAAGGAAAAATAGAAAAACAAAACAGGCCATTTGGCAAGTTCTGAATGATTCAATTAAAGTTGTGTATTGTGTGAAGAGCGATGATAGCACTGCTCAGTCAGAGAAATGTGCAGTATAAGTGAATAATGCAGTCTCCAAGAGCAGGGGATCATTGTGAAATCTTCATTCTGAGGAAAAACACAGTCTGAGTCGTTCCCATACTGGCTCAAGGGGGATTTGCCTCCATTCCCGCTGCTTGTGAAGTAGGCGTTCCCATGACCACCCTACGTAACCCGTAATCTACGTAATCAGACAAGATAAGCCCACTCTGTGTTCCTGATCTTTACAGGGAGCAGGTTTGCCGACAATGGTAAAGAGTCGCAGGTCGCTGCTTGCAGCGCATGTGCATGTGTGCGTCTGCGTAAGTGCGCATATGCGTTTACACAATGGGACCGCATAATTGCACACAAATAGACAGATAGACGCGTACTGTTGCTCCGTGGCCTGTTCAAGCAAAGTGCCTCAAGTTCCTCCTGTTTGTTTTACGTAGTGTGGGAAACACACAGGTTGCCAGACACCGCTTGCTTTCAGGATGCTCATTCAGAATTTTGCCTATAACATTGATCTGGTGCCGCCACAGCGGGGTCAAAGTTGAAGCCCAGGAGGCGATCTAGACGGCCTGAAACAGAGGGAAGATAAAGGGATTACACATCTGCAAAGATCAGGCTCTAATTGTGTATCGCTGTGGCTACTGCGTCATGTGGGAAAGCTCTTTCCGCGGGCCGACCCAGACGTAGTGCAGTGTAATGCCTCGCCCGGCAGACATAAACAGATTAATATGTCAGCTGGACTTCAGAGCATCTCAAAGTTTCAATATCCAGACGGAGGCTGACCATCGGCCGTCCAGACAGAGCTGGGATTTACTTCAATTTAATTTCTTCATCTCTTCTGCCCCCCCCCCGCCCCCCTCCCCCCCTTCACATCACCGCTCTCCCTCCAAACTCAATTGCACGTTTGCTTTCTTTCGCTTTCTCTCTCTCTCTCGGTACTCCGTGCATTCCTCCGTCTCTTTCCATGTCTTTCAATGTGTCCTTTTTTCCAGTCTTGCTTTGGTGAGGAATGAATGAATGTCAACTGTTGACACACTTTCAAATGTGAGCTCGCTTCGTGCCTTTGAATGTAATGGGATCAGCTGCCGATATTTTGGGACTGACTAAATAGAATATTGTTTACTTTCACGTTGCCTTGTTACGTTAAATTTGTAACTTGCTTGACAGAAGCCCTTAACCTTAAGCATTTATTGACTGACATAGCATGCATTTTTAGTTAGATATATTTACTGAGCCAATACAGCTAAAGCTCCCTGCTCAACGGTGCAATGGTAGCACTCCACTGTGGAAGTAAACTTACAACCTTATGAATATTAACTCACTGCCTTATTCACAAGCCCATGCTTCTCTCGCTCTGAGGTGAGCTGCACTTTTATTTTGGATGATGTCACCGGCATTCTGAAAAAAAATAAGGTATATGGCTGTACAGACGACCAGTCATACAAAGCAGGCATTGGAAACCCCTCTAGTCTTCCGGTCCTCCCTCCCGGGGCAACCATATAGCCAATTACGTGCTGCTCTGCAGGACAGCTGGCCACAATCAGCTCTGGAGCAGTCTGCAATGGGCAGCAGACTGTAGGGCATATCACACGCTGAAACCCAGGATGAGCCACCTGGCAGCCTCTACTCTGAGAGGTGAGGATCACTGCTGTACAAGTCTCTCTTTTAGATGTGAAAGGAGCACAAATTACTGCTAAATGAAGGCGCGAGGGTGCGCACGGAATGCCGTAATTACTGGGAGAGTTTTGCCATCGGCAATGAGAGGACTTTCTACCAACCCTTCACGGTGGAGAAAGTGACAGTTTATCATGGTGATGGTGAGGGAAATCAGATCCCCGGAGGGGCCGACGGCGACAGCCGCGTGGCATCAGGTGACTAATAACCAGAATGACAGGACGTCTCTCCAGAATAAGCCATATCATCATAGGCCTAATTATTCCATTTTTAAACCTGGTCCTGTAACCGTCAACCCTGTTTCACATGCTTACGTAATTGGACGTTGTTTCCTTTTCGTCACAATTCTATTTGATTTGTGCCATTAACTAGGTAAAAACTATGGGTAACTTTAAAGTAGAGGGGAGATAAAAGAGATACTCAAAAAGAGGTAAGTTTTGAAGAAAGGGGGTATCTGGGAGAGTGCTAGGTGTTAATCATTGAAGCAGGGCTGCAATCTTATGGCCAGAATTACTCTAGAGAGTGTGAGAGAGAGAGAGAGAGAGAGAGAGAGAGAGAGAGAGAGACCCCTGATATGAGTGTGTGATGAATGAGTGGTGGTGCAAAGCCACCACTCCAGCTGCTAGACTTAATGAGAAATATGTTTTGCTACAATATTGCACAGGCAAGTTTAAATGGAGCTTGCCTTTTCCATCCATGCATGTCATTAACCCCACCTGGAGTGAAACAAGAAAGGACTTTATTTTTTTAAACTCCAGCCCTCCACCGCCATTCTTCTTCCTCTCATTTTTGTGACCAGTGTTACCCTGGCCGCTTGTATCTCGGCAATCATTTTAATAATCACTATCTCTGACATCACAGAAAGAGGGAAGTTTGTGCTTGCAATCCCTTTGCCAGAGATCTGACTGAGATGGGACTCGCTACAAGCTGGTGGAGCAACTGTTATAAAGCAATAATTATTAATGCAGTATCCAAAGAGCCTTTTTGAAAAGCAGCTTCACAACAGGTTGGGATAAACCACAGGGCCTATAGGTTATTCTTTTCCATGCACATGGATTGATTCAAGGAAAGCCACATTCTCTCCTGCTCAACATTGCCTTAAGATATGAAAAGCAACCCTGGTGACACCCTAATCAATGATGTGGCAAGAATGACTAATTCTTCAAGGGGCGAAGGCAATCAGCAAAAGTTATTGTCCTCGAGGTTGGAAGTTGACAAAAGCTTCAGAGTTGGATATTGACAGGTGGGTTCACAGCAACAAAGGAGGTGCTGTGTTTATTTCATTCTGCAAGACCCACGCAGCTTTCACAATTCTGGATTAAACCAAGGCACAAGAGTTATTGTGCAACAACCTCCTCAACAGAGATATGGCTTGTTCCTGGGGTCCACTGTTGCCCTGTTCCTCCTTGCAGTATTGATTCCTTTCGGTTTTTCTGTGCCACAAAATGCCGTGTGCATTATTAAAATGCTGCCGACGGGAAGACTGACTGGAAATATATAGACATCAAACAAGTTACGTTGGACGAAACTAAATGGAGAGGAAAAAAAATACTTCAAAAGTAGCTAATTGCCAGATCCTACGCTTGGTGTTAAACAAGAGGCGGCCTGAAGATGAAACTGATACAGGAGAAAAAAAGACTCTGTGGTGCACAAAGGAAGAGTAAACAACATGGAGTCCTTACGGCATTTTCCCAGAATCCCGGGGGACTCGCGTAATGTGGGATATTGCGCTGAAGCAGGGGAGAGAGGCTTCCTATGCCTGAGCCTGCTGATATCTTTGTGTTTTTTCTTTGCTTTGAGTTCATTTCAGAAAAATGAGCCCAGAGGAGGCCCGCTCTCTCGCTCCCGTTTCCCTCCTGCCTCTCTTGCTCTTTGTTTCGCTACCCCCCCCCCCCCCGCCCCCCAAAAAAAAAAAAAATCCCAGCTCTCTCAGTGGTTCTCTTTCCCTCCCTGGAATAATTGATTTAACAAATTGCCAGCCATGTTTCATTTTTGGAAAGTGACAGGAACAAAGCAGGGAGCTGAAGCCATGAGATTCATTAGGAGCCGAGGCGTCTTTATGCAAATTAAACAGGGCCTAGACTGATCGTTGCTCCTCAGCGCTTCCCTCTGGCGGCTTAAGACGGGACACAGAGGATGAAAACGCTCCCTCGGACCCCCAACCACCTCCCCGGAAATTACAGAGTAGCAGCAAGGCATCCCGGATCGATCCATCATCAGTATTTAATGAGAGACCTGGTCATTTCAGACAAATTGGTCCCTCAGAACAGCTGGGGGTCAGGCATACTGCTTAAAGGAGACTGCAGAGCACAAATTACACTCTGAAATGTATTCCGCATGTTAAACAGACAATATATGTCATAACTGACAATGCACAAGTGAAAGATTTTTATTCTAATACATTATGCCACTATAACAATCACTGTGGGGGGCTGCCAGTGCGTAATTCAATGGCCTGATGTATTTATGCATACAGACTGTGGTGGATAATTCCAATTTTGTCCTTGTGAACATGCAGTTCCACAAAGCAGCTATGCTAAACATTTGTGACTGCGTCCTTTGTGTGAAAGTGTGTGTGTTCATGTGAGAGAAAGAGAGAGATAGATAGAGAGAGAGAGATAGAGAGAGAGGGAGAGAGAGATTTTTGCCTAACAAACAACTCTTGACTTTGATTAATTAGCCTTTCGAAGAACACAGTGATTACATGCCTATGGCCTTCTACTGAGTCTTTGTTATAATTCAAAAGAGGCTGTTGAATTTTTTGTTTTTTATTGAATTTTGCAGCAAATAATATATGAATGAATACATAAATAAGTAAGCAAGAAAATGATAAACTCTGGAATCTCCATCATGGCTCTAATAGGCTTTGGGAATCTATATTGGAAGGAAACATTAACTGTAAAAAAAGAGTTTCATTAATCTGTAACCTTGATCCAACTTGCTCAAAGCAAACTGCTCAGCTCTGGTCCTCGTGGGTTTAACCATCCAGTCTGTTTTGAAAGGTCCTTCTAAAGTTATTGGGAGCTTAAACCACTGGAAGAGAGGGTTAAAGAGGTCCAATTAAGTCAATCCTTAATTGACTGTGGTAAATTACAGAGCAGGTGGGATGAAAACCAGAAGACGACTTTGAAGTCATCTTAAATCCAACCTTAGCCCGTGGGATTTCTCGACACATTTCCCGCCTGTGTGCTGGACTGCTGATTTAAAAGCCATTTGGCAGCGCGGAAAGCCCCGCATTCTTTTTAAAAGTCAGTACTATGGCCTGAGAGGTGCGCGGTGAAGGTGGAGAGAAGGGGGGGGGGGGGGGGGGGGCGGGGGGGGTGGAGGTGCGGGTGGGACCGCGGACTGTGCGCTGCGCTCTGAGGGTACGCCGTGTTGCAATAAATCATCGTCCATGAAATCCTAATCCCTAGGTTTTGCATTACGGGGAGAAAAGCTGCTGCTCTGCGCTCATGTGCACATGGACAGGAGAGTGATGTCCCCACCTCCCAGGGTTCCCCGCCTCCTCTCCGGACTCCAGAAGGTTGTCAGGCTGAAGAGTCAAGGTTGGCTTTCACTGCGGGTCCTCCTCTCACCGATCGCGTCCTTTCTCCTTCTCAGACATTGAGGAATTGTAGCCACGTCACTTTGTGACAATACCCAAAGGACCATGTGTCACGCCAGGTTTGTGTATTTTTATTTTATTACCTCAATAAAAGAGGCCATTATTTTCTTGTGCGCACACACAAATGCCACACGCGCACATATGGATACGCGCACATGCACATATAGACACATATGGAACACCGGTAGTGCCACAATGATGAATAAATAAATAAATAAATAAATATGCATACCACACACGCGCCCGCACACACACACACACACACACACACACACACACACACATACAAACATACTCTTTTTGACAGGCAGGCAGCAGTCAGCACACAAAGCTGCAGTCACACAGTGCAGTCCAGACATCAGTCCAGACTACAGATTAGTGAAGTCTATGCAATGGTGCGCTTTGTGTTCCCGATCATTCTCCCCAAAGCGTCCCTTCCATTTGCATTTCAATGAATTTCGCCCCGGCTCATCAGCCAGTCAGGCCCCTCTCTAAACCAAACAGGTCAGGAGGCGCAGACTGTGTTCCTCTGCGTTTAAGTGGATCTCCCTTAAATCCAGCCACCAACCAGATTCCCAAAGAACGTAACACCCTGGAATTACACGGCCAAAGGTTGGTGAGTTTTACATACAGCGTTCTGAGGGTAAGGACAAATGTGATATGGGGTTTAATCTGATCTCCTTCAGCAGGGATGATGGACAGCAGCTTCCCGTGTCACGTATCACGCAAACCACTCGAAAACAGTCATATTCAAGCCCCATTAAAGGCGATGATTTGTGCTTCCATTAAACCGAGGCCATAGGGGGTGAATTAATGCTTCTAGTCCAGTGTGCGAATTTTCTTAAAATTAACGGAATTTATTAAAAACAAAGCCACCAGACAAGTGCTGTTGGGTCATAAGGAGCTCTTTAGTCAATCAATCATCCTTTTTGCTTCTTGCAGGAATTTTGTTACAGCAGAATAGTGGAGTTTATCTCAACTTCACTCATTTAAAAAACCATTAGGGGTGACTGAAGTATTGCTTGTCACTAGTGAGTGTAATTGATGTCACTGAGTGGGTGATTACCGCAATAGCCATACATCATCCTATCCCCCCTACCTTTTGTGCTGACAGTCCCATCAGAGAGCACAGGTCTGTCTGACACAGACATCTTGCAACCCATTCATTAGCACTGCTGACACACACACACACACACACACACACACACACACACACACACACACACACACACACACACACACACACACACGCACGCACGCACACATGCAAGCGCACGCACGCACACACACACAGACAAATGCACACACGTGCCCACAAAAACACGCATGCAAAACACACACACGTGCGCACACGCACACATACACACACACAAACAAGCATGTACACATATACATATGCAAACGACCACACACACACATACACACACACACACACACGCATACACATGCACAAATACCCACAGCCATTCAGTTGCACATAGCCACCGGTGTAATATGAACTCAATATTCTATATTCTTACAATGGTTTTCCCACATTTCCCTTCCGGCAAACAGCTTTATTTCATCTCATTACAAGGCAGTAAATGCAGTTATTCGGTGAATGTGAGATTCCACTTGCCTTTCATTCTTCACTGCGTGACTGTGATTGGAGCCGTATTTTTCAGCCGGGCCAACATCTCTTTCATTATCAGCAGAAACACCATTTGTATCATCATCCTCTATTCATTCAGCTGGCGAATTAATGGAAGTCATCAGAAATAATAATGGCATTAGAACATTAAAGCTTACGCACCATCTCAAGGCAACGTGCAATTGTGCAACAGTGAAGCAATAACTGAGCTAGTTGGGGGTGGGGGGAGGGGGTAAAAAAAAAGCCTGGAAGTGCTATTCAGGTTAATATTCTTTATCTTGATTTAAATAAAATGACAGGAAATCCCTCTTTCAGCAGAGTTCAAATAAGGGCGCATTGAAAAAGCTGCTGGAAGATTTTGTGACGCTGTTCCCTCTCAAACTGTAGCTGGCTAACTATGGGGTGCTGGCTCTCTCAGAATAATGCAGGGGCATTGTATGACATTGCAGAAATAAATGAAAGAAGAAGAATGAAAACCAGACGTTTCACAACAGTGTAGGGGCTGAGAGAGATACACCTGTCGGAGGTGAGGGGAGCCTTTATTGCCACGCCACCCTGGGCTCGGTTTGACCGCCTTAATCCGCCTCCTTGGTCACTAATGGAAATTCACCTCAGCGGGTTTCCGGAAAAATCTCCTGCAATTCATTTCAACCTTTCACTTTTTTTTTCTTTAACTCATCGGACAATCGTTCCTGCAGGGCTGGAATAATGAAATGTTTGCCCAAATATTCCTCCGCTTTTTGCAGTGCCCTCAACCGAAGATGAAATGACCTTGTCATGTCTTATTCAGGGAAGGGCCCCAGTATTGAGAGTCTCTGTTCTGCCACAAGCCTTTTTGCCTCAAGCCGAGCCTCTGGAAATCACGGCAGGTGTGTGCCTGTGTGCGCGTGAGGTGGACAGGGCTGCCTGTGAGGGAGTGTTACCTGCGAGGTGGGGGTGGGCTTGTTAAACCCAGGGGGCGGTGCAATGTAAATAACATGGGTATATTTCACACTGGTCTGATTTTATTTACTATCAAACACACACTTGGTTGGTTGGGAGCGATCTGTGTGCCCCCCCCCTTTATACAGCCGTTTTCCCCTCGCTCCACCTCCTAAGGTTCACAGATACTTAAAAAAATACCCATCAGGATCAGTCATAATAGAATAGATGAGATAAACATATATATATATATATATATATAAATAATGTTTGGTTTTTTGTCTGAATGCAAGTTCTATCCACCTACAGAGCTGGGAGTGAAATTTACCCTGCCTGAACTACACCGTTTTAACAGTGTCCACAGGAATTTACAAACATATCAAATCGTCTATTTTCTGTTAACAGGTACATGACCACAAATTAGGAAAATTCTAAAACTGCCATGCTGAAAAATATTATTATTATTATTATTATTATTATTAATAATAATAATAATAATAATAATAATAATAATAATAATAATAATAATAATAATAATAATAATAATAATAATAGAGTTTTGTTATAATTTTTAAACTCTTAATTATATAATTTTTTGTTAAAACTGAATGGGGTCAATTTGACCCCAAACTTAATAGGGGTTAAATTAAATCTTAGTTGGCAGCACAGAGCACATCACTTCCCTCTCTGCATTCTGTGTTAGATGCTGATGCCAGAGGAAAGAAACTATGCTCTGGGTTTAAATACAAAACCTTAATGTCATGGAATCAGCTATTCAATGTCACTAGTAGGATTCACTACTGCAAAACGAGAGCTTCACACTCTTGCTTTGACTGACAAATGAGACACATGCCCCAAAGCTGATCTGAGACCCGACGAGGACAATTAACTTTCTGTGGATCTTGGAACACCCTCAAAGGCAGGCTTGAGAACGAAATCCATCCATTAACTCTGTCAAGAGCAAAGATGGCCGCTCATATCGACGTGAAGGCAAAGAAGTAGTTTTTTTTAACACTCTTTTTTTTTTTTTTACATCCTGCATCTTACATCAACGCCCACCACACACAATCACGCAAATGCGTGTACTCCCAGACTTGGTTGGAAAAAAATTACTTGAAAGTACTGACTCAATTTTCCTTCCATTGTTTGACTTTGAAAAGTAAATAACATCACTTACTGTGTGACTTAGTCAAAGCCCTTATTTATTTCCACCCCCTACTCTGTTATTATTCACCCAATTTGGCTTCTACAATCCCGGATACTAAAAGGCCCACTCTGATTGATTTTCTCCCACATGTCATTAAACAACAGGATGTCCGGCCGAACGCTGACGGTTAATAAAATCGTCCGTAAAAAGCCCTTCGGGTTTTCCTTCCTCCCAGTGTGTTAAGCTGGGGAGAAATAACAAAAGCTGTTCAGCTCAGACTAGCCGCTCTCTCTAGGGTATTTATAGTTATCAGCTACATCTACAAACCTTGACTTTTAGCTTCTTTAATGCACCCTTTTCCTCCACCTCCACATGTTATTTTTTTCTTGATGTAGATTTAAAAAAAAAATTTAATTCACCTGTCTTGCGAGAAGCACGACAATTATAATATTATCTTTTACCAAGCTGAATTCAGTAATTGAATCTAAATGTAAATGTCTGACATATTCCAGGAATCCGCCGTATGCATGTCAGAAGATTTTCATTATGCCCTACAGCGGAACAAGCAGCATTGTGGAGTTAATGGGATTGTCTTCTTTCCCACTAGAGATCAGCTCAGCCCTCAGCAGATGGTTATGGCAGGTGAGCTATTTGAAATGCTAGCAAACTGACCATTGGAACACTTTAAATATGCAGTGCATATTTAAATATAGGCTACTGTGGACCCCATTAGATCAGCGTTCGCTTGTTTATCAAGGTATAACTATGCGCACTCAATAAATTCGATAACACACTCTGGGCTGTTTAATTTAGCAATGCATATACTGTATATTAACGCTCTAATAACAAGGGGAAAAACTACATTTCCCATGAATCCCTCATCAGGAGCCTGGATCTGTTTTGAGTTTCAGTTTTATTTCAGCAGATAAAGCATTGTCTCAGTATAGGGAGGTTTTCTGGATAAAGTGTTGGCTTAAACAACATGGCTCATTATCAACAACTTCTTCTGCCAACAGAACTTTCAAAGAAAAATGAAGATGTCATTTCTGTATCCAAAAAGGCCTTAAAAAGGCCTAAGACAAAAGAGGAGCTGCCAAAGTCAGCCAGTAGTGCCGTGTGTGCGTGAGATGGATGGTGGCAGGGTAGTATAATGGTTAGGAAACTGGGCTTGTACCTGAAATGATGTGGGTTTGATTACCAGCTGGGGCACTGCTATTGTAACCTTAAGCAAGGTACTTATTCTGGTTAATGTTCAGCTGTTTAAATGCATTGTACGTTGCTTTGGGAAAGAGTGGCTGCTAATTGCCTTAAATGGATAGTTTTCTTTGAGATTTTGAATACGTGCTGGTGTGCTTCACAGTTCTGGTTTTATGGCTTACATATTACAGAACAATTGCTACGTCTATGGGGCATAAGGAGAGGGCTTGGTTTACAGATTGGGATTAGGTTGGAATTCAGTAATTAATTTTACATTCAACAAAACCATGCAGCCAAAAGACTAATGAAAAGAGAGCATTATGGAGGTAGAAAAACAATATTTTACAAACTGTAAAACAAATTAAATAGTTCTCAACCGCTCATGAAACAAGTCTTTTTGTAGCACAGTTGGACGTAGCTCTGCTCCATCAGCATATGCCACTTGGGTAAAGGTCATGCTTCAGCAGCTATAGGGGTCATTTCCCACTTTCAAGGTAATCAGTTACATGTTATGATCATCAAAATTCCACGTGTCTCTTGGAAAGCATGGCGAGTTATAGAAATAACGCTAAAGATTCTGCAGGAGGCTTGATACAGCCCTCTAGTCCGCCATCCCAAAGCCCATTTCATGATAAGATGTAAATAGGAATAGCTCTGTAAAGTTCTTGATCCATCAGCAGACTTGTTTTTACTGTGAAAGAGCTAGTAAGCTATCACTGCTATCACTGTGCACTTGTCCACCAGCACATGTAAATAAGCTGTTTGGAAGAAGTCTTTGGAAGAAACAAAAAAAACAATTCTTTGCGTCTGGGGAGTGTGTTTCTCTAGAGAATGGGCTTCAGGCTTGAAATTCTTGCTTATCAAAAAGTTTCCCTCAGGAGCATATTCTTAAAAGTGCCGTGAGTGACTTTAGGAAGAGAACTGGGAATAACACTGAGAAAGACGAAACATATCTTACATACTTGCTAGACAAGCCATGTGATGCACTATAAATATATTCATATATTTTTTTATACCTTTTTTTTTACTTTTTATTTTCTGCGGTGAAAAGCTGTCCCATCAGTCTTATATGCTTTGAGGAAAACTAACAATGTCAGGAATAAAGGGAACGTTGCCATCCTTTTATTTTTCAATTATCACCATGAACGTTTTGCAACTGCATGGCATGACAGATAAATAAACAAGTCCATGGACACACAATGTAATGATCATTAGTTGCAGGAGGATAGTCAAATTATGTCCTCAGAGTGTTCTGCAAAATGTATTACATGATACATATTTACTATCTGATAAAAAATGAATAATCAGGATACTTCTGCAATACAACTTACGAAAAATAAGCTATATAAGGATAGCTACATATCTTGATCATTTTCATAGTGCTATTATCACTTTTAATTTCAGGCTAGCACAATGTTGTATATGTGATCCAACTGATTCTAAAATAAAGTGTGTCACAAATAGAGCTCCTGCTTGTTTTAATCAGTTTCTCCTTATTCATTCACTGTCCTTGCAGACATCCAAGAAATTCTCTCTCAAGGAATCTGAAAGCTCATCTATGATGAGCAATTCTCTTCAAATTTCCATCTATGCATGTATTCTCAAGTCTAACGCATTGGTACTCCCAACGTATTGTCAGTAATCTAAAGGGGTTCTTCAGGAACACATTATTTGTATTATTTCAAGGATTACGCATACTAATTTTTTTTTATTTTTAAAGTTCTCTTTTACCCTATGAATTGTTGTTATGAATATGGCTTCTGACATGGTTTCTACAAGAAACAGTAAATAATCAGTGGCGGCTCCTGAGCTGAAAATTGGGGTAGCGGAAAACTTCCCTTTAACCTGATTATTGGTCTTAATAATTTTTCAATCCGTTTCCTTGATTAACAATAGGCTACATCAGTGTTTAATTCACCAATTACTCAATGCCATCAAATGTAGCCGGTTCTCCTCAATTAGGCTATTAGGCAAGTAATAAAATTATTTTAACTTGCGTCGCAAAATTGTGCACATTTTAATCAACATTATAATTGTGGATACATGTGCTCTTCGTTCTCCGCACTCTTAATTCCGAAAATATTAATGGAAATTAAACGATCTTAAAGCTCAGCTTTTGTTAGATTATTTTTTTTATTTAGCACAACCTGCACTCTTAACAGTGTTTTTAGTGTTGTACTTCTGTTGTTGCTATGAGTCAGTGTATGCATGCTTGTTAACTGGCTCTCGAGTGGCCTGTGTGAAATGAAATGCATATCTCTTTGAGCATGTTTGACCATGTAGGTAGTCTTTTAACCCCGTATTGTCACATATAGATTCAAATAGTAGCAGCAGTGGGTAGATATCACTAACTAGATCTGTGGGCTTGCTTTTCTACCCCCAGCCTCCAACCCACCCCACCCACCTCCCAATGACCCTTCGCAAAGGGGCTGGTTTCACAATCCCGCTTGTCTGCTTCTGCATACTGCTTCTGAATTACCAGGTGTTGACGCGAAAGGTTTCACATTTAAAAACAAAGAAATAAATAGCATGCACACAAAGACACTATGAGACCCTGATTGCCATGTTTTGTGGAAATCAAGTACCATGCTAAAAAAAAAAAAAAAGAATTCAAGGAAGCAGCACGTGGGAATCCAGGTTGTTGGTGTGCTATATTGTAGGGACAGAAAAATGGAGCTTAAATGAAGACGGAAGTGTATGCATGTGAGAGAGACAAGACTTCTCACCGAAGGGAAAACCTTTTTTCTTTGCTTCAGTGAAGGTCAAACTCACAATAACTCCGTCCCAGTTTGCTGTTAGCCTTCATTGATAGCAGTTCTGTGAGGTACGTGGCATGGTAAGAAACCTTCAGCTAGCGCAATCTAACAGCACAGGCTCACAAAATAACACTATAATAGGGCTTCTTCTGCTGAATGTTCAATGTGAAGCCATTCAATTAGCACAGTAGCACCAAGAATTTATCTGCTGCTAATACCATCGATTATTTGCAAAGAATCCAGCAATGAATGCAATTATACCTTTAAAGATTTATTTATTTCCTCAATCAACACTGATATTGTTTGACTGCAATTCATCATTCTAAGGGATCTGAGCTCTCAGTTATGATGTAGCTTGTATCTGAAGTGCTCAGCCTGGGCATATATTTGTTAAACTTAGAGGAATGATGGGTACATGGCTGACTGAAATAAAATACATCTTATGAAAAGCAATTTGGGTCTTTTATGTTTATATGAAGTGGGATTTGTCAAATGTCCTTTGAAAAATACTAACCTGCATGTCAGTCAAAATTCTGAGAGTCTGAACTTGAGCCAAAGTCATCCAAGAGACATTGTTAAATTACCAGCAGACTAATTGTCTAGCACCTGGGAAGTCTAAATAATGGAATACTCAACTGTGGTAATTGCTGTTTGCGCCATCGGGGGTCCGACTTTTATTACTGATAGAATGTGGGGAAAATGCTCACTTTAAGGCCATAAAGTAGTTTTCATAACAAATTAAATCTCAACATATGGATCATTTTTTGTATGCAAAATGTCTTCATAAGGTTACATTGATATTGTAGTCAGGACATTTCTGCTGATTTGTGGAAATAAAATTTTCATACGTATCATAGCCTACGTATGTTTACTTTTGATGTTCCTACATTAACAGGAAGTGGTCATAGCTCCAAAGCAAATTGCTGCAATTCTCCCAACGGCAAGACTATATGGCAAATGGAGTCTTACATATCCTTCGGAAAAAAAAAAAAATGTGTCGAGATGGGCATTAACAAGCTGTGGAAGTACAAACCAGGCTCCATCAGGGCTTGGGAGGAGGGGGCTTGTTTTGTTTGTGCAGCCGTTTGAGGGCCCTGCATGTCGCCCCACCCACAGGGAGCCTCTGATCACAACATGCCAGGCTTTTTATCACAATCGCTCTATGCCTGCTGACGTATTAGGCATTCATTAGTCTTCATTAGTCAAAAACACAAAAAGAGCACAGAATTAACAATGGCTCCCAAAGCACAGAGGCAACACCAGCCTGCGCAACGGGTGGCAGTCTCTCACTCGCTCCCCGTTTTTTAAAGCGCCATTTCCACCCATCGAGAGAGAGAGATGGAATATTGACGGGCTCTGAGAACGGCGCTTTGCCAGAGCGCGCGGGAGGGGGGTGGGGGGGGGGGGGGGGGGGGGGCGGGGGTGAGGACGTGAGCGGATTTCCGCGCAGTCAAGGTGAACTCAGAGGGCGAGCGGCGAGAGCGCGGCCCTTTCTCCCCGCTGCAGAACCCTTACAGGGGTGAATCTTAATCATTAGAGAGGGGTCGCGGGTAGGACATGTCGGCGGTCGCAGATCAAGTGATTACAGTACGCCATCGCCTCGCGTTAAGCATCATTAAACAGCGCGCTTCCCACTGGGCGTGACACCAGTCAACTCACCGTGGCTCCCTAAAAGAGAGGGAAGCGGCTTGTTTTTTTTGTTTTTTTCTTCGCGCCCTGCCTGTGCGTTCCCTCGACGACAGAGAGGGGACTTTTAAGTACATTTTAAAGCGCTGGCTCTGTCCAATGCTGCAGGCTGACACCGTGCCCCTGATCCTCTCTCCTCACCGCACACGGCGAGCAGGCCTTGAGGACGAGCAGCCACGGAGTGATTAATAACCACGGGGCACCGTCACCCACTCCAGCCTTCTGTTTGGCACGACGCAGAGCAACTGTCACATCCTCCCGTAGAAACGTCCCCAAAGCTTTTAACTGTATTTTTCTATGCTCAAACACTGCAAAAATGTGCTATGAAATAATTAAAGAAAGGAATACTGATGTGACATGGGCCAGACTCAGGGGAATAGTCTGCAAACATAATATATGCACCCATATTGGAACTTTAGGATATATCAACTGTTTCTAGGAGAGACAAAGCATTTGGTGTTCTGATGGATAAATTGAATTATGAAATTCTCACCATTAAAGGCATTAACAATCAACACAATTGTAAGATTTATCTTTAAAATAAGATTGTGGCAATTTCTGACCTTGCAAAACTGGGCTTATGAAGAAGAAAAAATGACCACTTCAAAACTTTAAATTTGAAAATTTGGTTAGACTTTTTTCAATTTCACTAACATTTCTTGCTAAAGGACTCTTGCTAAGGGCAATGTTAGACTTCAGTGAAAGACAACAGTTTGCCACAGAGGGGCTGTAGTAATACACATATCTGTTGTTAGCTAAATAATTTGTGACAAATAGCGCTAGAATGCTTTGCAGCTAGATAGCAAGCTAAGCACTTTATTCATACTTTAATTGTTCCTGTTAAAGCTGGGATATATTTTGCTCTTGCTCCAAACCACTTATTTATCCTCTTGCTGCCAAAATAGAAGCTCAGTGCGTATGTTCATCTTCTTCCATTAGATTGGGATCCAATGGAAACGTTGCTAGGTAACCTGTGACCAGTGCATAAGATGTGAGCAGGGAACAAAAGAGGAAATGACAGAACATTCTCCAAGCCAAAATACAATCTTGTAGCTGCATGTTGTTTCCAAAATTGTGCAACAATTTTCTAAAATTGCATTCACAAATGATTCCTTGTAAAGCATGAATACAGGCTGTTCCACCTCCTGTTGTGTTCTAGTTGTAAAGGGTCTGTTGCAACACACTTGGTTATTCACAAAAATACTGATTATGATTATTATATAATTTCAACTTTAATATATATTTTTATTCAATATGATAAAATAATAAAATAACACAAGAGATAATACACAAATAGGGTCTATTTTGGGGACGCAATATGCCCCTCGCTAAGGCAAATGCAGCTGCTGAAATGACAAGATGATTTTGGAGCAGTGTAAAGAGGTTCAAGATCATTTGCTTCCCTTGGGTGGGTGAAAAGGGATTGGATTAGTTATTTGGGGGGTGCAAATGTATGGCACAGTGGTACTTAACAGGGGACTGAAAAGCACCAAGAACCACTGGAAATCAGGTCTTACCGGGCGCAGAGGCTAATGTTATTTGCTCAATACAAGACCTTCAGTTTATGCAACAAGGTAACTATACAATTATATCGGCAGAGCAAATAAACAGTGTCACCTCATGGAAAGGTAAGACTATTATAAGCAAAATTGAACATGCTACAGTTCGAAAACATGAGCGCAAGTATTCTCACTCTGGAATATGCACTGGGTTTAATTAAACCAAAGACTTGGCACAACTTGTGACACGAGGACTAAATCCAGTTTTATACCATCACATTTCAACACAGCTGAGCCAAGCCAAGCTCCGCCTCCCTCAATGGCTGGTTTGGGAGACGTACAGTTTGTGAAATTTTCATTTTCCATTCCTTGTCGGTGTATGGGTGACAGAAATTACATCACTCAAAAATCTCATTTATGTGAACCATTTATATCAACTTGATTGCAATACAAAATACTGTATATCCCTCATGTTCACAGATGAGATTACCAGATGCAACCTGAATCTTCTTGTTCTTATTATGCGTGCCTCAGTTAAAAAAAAAAAAACACAGCAAAGTACACCTGTGCTTAGACGTTTGAAAAACGTAGGGCATTTTTTGGTTTACATAAAGACATGCAAAACTGCCTCCAGGAATGTAAAGTTTCAAATGTATGCTGTTAGCGAGTGAGGGAGACTTAAATCTTAAGTTTTTACAGACAAACACAAAGACTTTTGTTGTACTGTTAGTGGTAAACAGCTGTTAAGTGAAAGAGGAAGATGGACCCCTGCCTCTTCCTGATTTCATTTCCTACCAAGTTTTCAATTACTGGAGCGAAGCTCTAATGAGCGCTCAATTTCTTAATTAGATCCCTTTTGTTAAGATAGTTGTCAGATGGATATAGTTCACTGAAGGGTTGAGGAGCAATTGAGAACTCAGCTGGTGAGAAGAGTACAAAGTAGAAATGCTTGCTATCCAAAACAGAAACTGCCATCTCTCAGTGATGTTTAGTTTTTGCCATGAATAATCGTCATAAACAATATTAAGCCGGTGCTCTGAAGTCCTTCTCTTCACACTCTGCACTTGACTCCAACCAATTAGCAGAGAAACAACAAAAAAGAGACAGGTACATACTCCCTCTCTCCATCATATGCACCTCATACACACACACACACACACACACACACACACACACACACACACACACACACACACACACACACACACACACACACACACACACACACACACACACACACACACACACATAGCACACCCCCTGCAGCCTCTGCATTGCGGGGGTCCCCCAGGAACAGAGGGCCCCACAAAATATATAGCGGCAAAGGCTGTTACTAAATTCCTGAAAATATCATCACTCTGGTCACTGCTAAATCAAGTTGGAGAGTGAGTATATGGTTTATTTCTCAAGATGACAAGTAAAAAGTCTCCCAGAGGTGCGCAAAAAAACATTATCTGAGCAAGTTAAAGCTAGAATACCAAAAAACTTACATCATTATTCTGACCAGTAAGAGGCAGTGAAGCTTCCACATTGACTGATGAAACGTAATTGCCGGTAGCTACTCTAGTAGCCTACCTCCCGACTCAGATTCAGGCTGTCCAGAGTTTTCTATACAGTTAATCTCTTTCCGTAACACACTGAAGCACAAATCAAGAGAATAAGACAGGCTCAATAAAAGATCTTGCTTAACTGCTGTATTTAAAGGGCCAGTTTTCCTGATGTTGCCATGATACTTAAAGGGATATTTCACCTTTGTGTGACAGAAGTAATTTTGTGGAGCCTACCCCATTATATTTGCATAGTGTGAATACTAGCAACGTCAGCTGTCCCTGCTGTCCATTAACGGCATCCCCTGTAGTCCCGGTTGTCAGGGTCACCATTCACTCCCATTCATTTTCGGGACCTCACCGAAATTAATCATTTTAAAGCACAGAATAACTGTGGCAGATAATACACTGATAAAAGAGAACATGACGGTGAAAAGGTACGTGTTTGTTTTGAGCTTATAAGATGTTGTCACGTTTTAATTAGCTATAATAGTGGAACTATTTTCGGATATGCTACTTTGTGGAAATACAACAAGCCGTAGTTTGATTTTTAGTTTTATTATGACATAAACCTACAACTAACAGTAGCCTACTACAGTTGGTGAATTGACGTCAACTTTATCGTGTGCAAGGATTCTTCACTGAGTTAAAATAACAAAGGTTTTTGCCGGATCTTCTTTTTCTTTTAAAAGGTAATACAACGTTGAAAATACATTAAATATCAAAACAAACACGTACCTTTTCACCATCGTGTTCTCTTTTATTGATGTATTATCTGCCGTAGTTAGTGTGTGCTTTAAAACGATTAATTTCGGTGAGGTCCCGAAAATGAATGGGAGTGAATGGGGAGCCTGACAACCGGGAATGCCGTTAACGGTCAGCAGGGACAGCTGACGTTGCTAGTATTCACACTATGCAAATATAATGGGGTAGGCTCCACAGGGTAGACCCTGTGCTATGCCAGTGTGCGTGCGCGCACACACACACACACACACACACACACACACACACACGCACTATCCCTGTCTAGCACACACAATCAATAGACATAGGCATACGCACTTGGTCTCTTACTCTCTCCCTCAAAAACTGAAGGAGTGACTGCTTACAAAATTCCTATTCATACCAAGCTTTTGTCCAGACTGATGTTCCCAATGGGATTTTTACCTTCAAAGAGCTAAAATATGCACACTGCTGAGAAGAATTTTAAGAAGATCCCCTTTAATTGTAATTCATGGATGGATATTGACGGTTCTTTATGATTTCATTTGGTTACCGCAATTTGCATAAAGCAATGCCACAACTCATCTTCAAGTTTTGTGTTGTGCTTTGCTCGGCTATCACACAAACAAATAAGAAATGATGGCACATTCAGTCTTATGAAAAAGTTCAAATGATACATTTCAGGAATGTATTCAGATATCTCCAAATATATCAATACTGGCCTCTTTGATACAGGTAATGTCTTAAGCCGGTACCACAGAAATACTCACACATCAGTTTAGCAGTTTAACAGAACTAATGAAATATGTACAAAAAAAAATTATAGTGGATAGAAATGTGCATTACAGATGCACTGCATTTTGGCCTCATTCTCTTTCATAGAGAAATGTCACTGTATGTACTAGTAATTATATTCTGCCCCGTAAGTACATGAGCCTCTGCATTGATTAGAAATATACTGGGTGATGAAAAACACAATATTTATAAATATGTTTACTTAATAAATTAGGATTTCTAATGCTTGACATTTATTTAAGAAAAACAAATAAATGGTTGCCACTTTTCCACATGGTTTAGCATAGAGTAGAACTTGCCAAAAATGTCTGCTGTCTCAAGTAAGTGAGAGATTGCCGGGGCATACAAAACATTTGTAGAAGTGAAATACAAGTTAAAAAAACATACAGAGCTTATTCCCCTCAGTAAAAGAGAAACAGGAGTAGATCCAAACAGTACTCTGTCCAAGAGAACTCATTAGTCCTTCTAAATTAGGCCCATCTACATAGAACCCAGATTTCCCTGTGTGCACTGTTGTGGTTACATCATTGATTGCAGACTATATTCAAACATCATGCCATGTTCTGTAATTTTGCAAGATATTATATTAGCCCGAATAATGGCAACTGCATGCCAGATATTAAATACTGAAAGAGCAGTGGTTTGTTTATAATATCATCAAAGTTTGATATTAATTCACTTTTGTCCTCATGTACGGCCTCTATAAACTAGACACATTAACATCTGAGTGGTTGCTATATGGGCAATCTCATTTTTAAAGGCATATACAGTATAACAGTATAATAACGTGTTAAATTCTGATTTCTTGAGATCTGAAGACATAAACTGCTTTCCACAGTTTTGTCATGCACAAATTGTGGGACATCGCACATTGTAACCGGATTGTCGGTTACAAATTTGGACCATTCGCCCTCCATTGATTTTTTTGACATTTCACTAATCTCAAGCGCCTACTGAGTGACTAGGTTTTGGTTGTGGTTTCTTTTTGGTTGTGTGGTTTTGAATCGTTGCTGAGAATTGTCACATCCTAATTGGCCTACTGTACTGTGTCTTTCTCATTCGTGGCTGCTTTTACATGCTATTCACATGGTTCTTGTAGCATGTTTGCCTCTGTGTTAGACCAATAATGTGACAACAACTTTGTGATAAGCCAAATGAAAGGGCAGCATGAATGAAGCTGGAATATTTTTAGATTTTATTGTGAGGTTTTATTCACTGTCAATGAAAAAAGGTGCATGAAGGTGATGAAGGCTGTAACCATGGAAATAAAAAAAAACGTGTAGCAGACCCACCATTGGCTCAGTGTGTATTATGGCAGCTAATGAAAGAAAGAGACGCAGCTCTCAAAAAATCTTTAAAGTCAGGGCGGGAAACTGATCGGCTGGTTTTTAAAAGCCTTAGAAACAAAGTGACAGGGCAGCTTAGAAAGGCTAAAGCAAACTTTTTCCTAGATGTAATAAGGCAGGCTAAAGGGAACAACAAAGCTTTATGGAACTGCATCGATCAACTATCAGGAAGGGAGCGAGTTAGGAGTGGACCCATAGAGCTCAATGTACACAGTCAGAACAGCTCAGCCGTCATCACAGGAACACAGATGATACAGAGGGATAGTCTAGAGGTTGCTAATAGTTTTAATGATTATTTTATCAACTCAGTTCTAGAACTAGGTGGACCTTTTGCAAACACCCAGCCCCCTATGGCCATTATGGCCTTGACAAAGGAAGCATCCTTACTAAGCTTCACACCTGTAGATGAGACAAAAGTAAACAAATTCCTCTCGTTACTGTCCAACTCTAGAGCTAAGGATACATGGGGGCTTGACCCGGTTTTTCTTAAAAAACATAAAGACGGATTAACCACCCCCATCATGTGCATTGTAAATCGTTCCCTCAATGAATGTTTGTTCCCCTCCACCCTGAAGACAGCCATTGTAACACCGATATTTAAATCAGGTGACTGAAAGGAAGTCAGCAACTACAGGCCCATTAGTATACTCCCCGCCACTTCTAAAGTGATTGAAAAAGTTGTTGCCGAGCAGCTAACAGTTCATATAAGTAAAGAAAATCTGTTACACCCCATGCAGTATGGTTTCAGAGCAAACCACTCCACAGAAACTGCATGTTGCTACTTCCTTGAGGTCATCAAGGCTAGTCTTGATAAGGGAGGGGTGGTAGGGGCTGTTTTCTTGGATCTCCGTAAGGCTTTTGTTACTGTCAATCATTCTGTACTTCTGTCCAAACTGTCTAAATTCAAACTCTCTGTTAATGTGCTTAAATGGTTACAGTCATATTTAGCTGACCGCTCTCAATGTGTTAAGATCACGGATAAGACTTCACCCCTGAGAGTCTGTACCATGGGAGTGCCTCAAGGCTCGATCTTAGGCCCATTATTGTTTAGTCTCTACATCAATGACCTCCCTGTTGTTTGTGATGGTGTTGAAACCTTGATGTATGCTGATGACACGGTCCTTTACGCACATGGGAAAAACGCTGACATAGTTGCGGACAAACTATCAGCAACAATGGAAAAAGTAGCAGAGTAGCTCAGCCTATCATGCCTTACCCTGAACACGGAGAAGACAGTGACCATGTACTTCTCGAAGAAACAAAATCAAAGTGTGCGTCCTAACATCTATGTAGGTGGCCAACTGATTAAAAATGTTGAAGAATTAAAATACTTAGGGGTCACCCTAGATTCCACACTGACCTTCAAAAAACACATCAAAAATAAGTGTCAAGTTTTAAAGTATAATATTGCAAACTTTCGCCACATCAGAAATTCCCTGTCAGTCGAAGCCGCCAAGACCTACCTGAACGCCATGATCCTACCATATATTCAGTATTGCATATCATGCTGGTCTCAGACTAACAAGACCGCTCTTAATCCGATTAGATCACTATATGGACAAGCACTTAAGGTTCTGGATAGGAAACCACGGCAGCACCATCACTGTGCTCTACTGGAGAAGTATAATATGTTAAGTTTAGATAACTTAATAATTTTTTCAGACATCCGCCTAGTACACAAGATCATCCACAATGCGCCCCCCCCCCCCCACTGAAGACCTTTGTACAGCCGCGTTCTGAGTCAATGAGCAGAGCCTCTAGGTCTGCCTCTAGGGGTGACTGCAGTGTTCCAAAACTAACCTCTACTTTTGCTCAAACCGCCTTCTCATACAAAGCTATCAGAGAATGGAATAGGCTCCCCGATAACATAAAAAACATTACAGATTATCATAGTTTTTCCCGTGAGGTCAAAAATAGTATTTTAAGCAACCAACATTGTCAGCACTGATTGCACTTTAGATGGTCAGCACTGATTGCACTTTAGATGGCAGGACCCGTGAGTATATAGAACAGGGTGGGACAAAATGCAATATAATTAATTTTCTTATCAGACTGTGTAGAATTGATGTGATGTGTTATTGATGGTGTTCTGAGGGTGTTTTACACATGCTGTAATATGTATCTCAGTAGGTAAGACTTCGGATCTGTGGTGATATTGGTATCTTTCATATTGCCCAGCTCTAGTGGGTTGTGTTACCTGATCCAGTTTAATGTATTATAATGCCACTTTATCCGGCTCTTTTACTGTGTAATAACTATACTCCTTGTATTGTCTTAATCTTATGAAAGGTGTTTTATTTTTTTATTTTTTATTTTTTGGTTGTTGCCTTTTCTGTATTGAATTTGATACTGTGTATGTTATCGTGATTATCTGTTTACTGTAAGGACTACAGATGGAAATTAGCTTCTTGCTAAATCTGGTGCACCCATCTTTTTACTCATCGAGTGATTAATGTAAGTGCACACTGTCCTTTTTTCAAATAAACACAGAAAAAAGAAAAAAAAAAAGAAAAGATTGGTCTGTTTAGAGGAACATCAAGTTTGTATTCCAATTCAAAATGCTGCCTAACCTCCAAGACTCACCTTAAGGTAACCTCATGATTTGTTAAAAATGTCAGCTATTTGTGGATAAATGATTACCGTCATGGCTCCTGCTTGCCGCCAGAGGACAGTAAAGGACTGAATCCGTGTTTTTTTCTGTCCTCATTAATGAATCATTGTTGTAATCATTATTTGCACCTGTGTCTCATTGTTTCGTGTATTTAAGTTGACCCAGTTCCCTTGTACATTGTTCATTCTTGGAGTCTGCTATCGTGTGTTTGCTTGCCTAGTTCTCCTTAGTTTCTAGTTGTTTGTACTTCTTATTCCTGTCCTTGTGTGGTTTCCCTTTTAACCACATTTATTTTGTGTTTGTTGATTTACCTGTGCTTTAGTTTTGTTGATTAAATCTCCACTTCATTGTTTTCCCTGCTTCCTGTGTTGCTTCTTTGCACCTGGGTCCACTCCAGTGCTCCAGTCATCACCTAAGCCAGTCAAGCGACCTGGTTCCCCCTGTCCAGCCTGCATGTAGCTTGGCTAATCGCCTGCACATCCGAGAGCCACGCTTGCCAGCCCCAGTGACATACAACGGTCATCCAGGCAAATGTCAAGGTTTTCTGACCCGGTGTTCCCCAGCTTTCAAACTTCAGACCTCCATGTTCCCCGCTGAGTGAGCTAAGGTGGTGTATATCATCTCCCTGCTCTCTGGAAGAGCCCTGCCCTGGGCCACTACCCTCTGGGAATAACAGACTCCAGCCTGCCTTGATCTCTCGTCCTTCACCAGCAAGATGAGGTGAGTTTTTGATAATCCGGTGAGTAGAAGAGAGGTGGCAAAGAGACTGCTTGCCCTGCACTAGGGATCCTGGAGCATAGTAGACTACGCCATCAATTTTTGCACACTTGTTGTGGACAGCAGCTGCAACTCTGAGGCTCTTATCTCCACTTTCCATCACAGGTTGCCCGGTGTCATTAAGGATGAGCTGACTTCTCGTGAACTTGAGGATAATCTTGAGTCTTTTTTCACTCACTATCTGCATGGCCAACTGACTCGGCGAGAAAGAGAGAGCAGAGGTTCTACCTCTCAACACTTTCCCCCCGGACCCAGAGCTTCCCATCGCCCCCAGGCAACCACAGCTCTCCTGAGTGGTCCCGAGCTTACCTTTGGTAGCTGCAGAAGAGCCCACACAGCTGGGATGCACCCGCCTTACCCCACAGGAGCATCACCGGAATGTGCGTTCAATGTGCTGCTTGTACTGTGGAAACCTTGGCCATTTTCAAGCAGCTTGCCTGAGCTATAGAGAAGCGCCAGGGCTTGTCAGGAGCCTGGGAGATCCATTCCCCACTGCCCCTCTGTTCCATCTATCCATAGATTTATTAACTGGCTTAACCCCCTTCTAATGGTTTCACCACCATTTTTGTAATTGTTGACCATTTTTCCAAAGCCTGCCATTTCATTCCCCAGCCCAAAGAGACCACTGCGTCTGTGATTCAGCATGTCTTTTAATTGCCTTCATGGCTTGCCCCATGACATTGTGTCTGACCATGCGTTGCTTCTCTACACCAGGGTCCACTCCTCAGTCTACGTTACCAATTACCATTCCTGAATATGGGTGGTGCCATCCTGTTCAAGGGAAATGTCTCTAATGCACTGGTAGCAAAGTGCTAAAGGCTTCCAAGGGGAGGCTACAAATTGAAAATCTGAATCACACTGACAAATGAAGAGAATAAATTGTCCGTGAGCTATGTCCCCATCATATACAGCACACAGCACACTCTAGTTAGATGACTATGATCATTGCTGGATAAGAATGATCAAGGCCTTCTTGGTAATTTATTTGGAATTTCAGGAATCTGTTTTTGATAAGATATAATGTTTAATTCTGGCATCAAGATTAATCCTGCCATCTGGTTCCCCATATGATTGCCCCTGCGCAGTTCATACAGCTTAATGTCATAATATACAAAAATAACAGACCCACACTCTAAATGTGGCAGTAGATTAGACGTATTTTTAAGTACGGTATCTGAAATAATATGATGAAACCCGCCCAACAGAAGTTACTGCCCTTGCATCCACGCTTTCATTTTAGTTCAACCTTGATGCACAAAAAGAGAATGACTGCTTGCATATTCTGCATGGTCTAAGTGATTGCTATAATTAATAGGTATCATCTAGAGACACATTAATGTAGACACAACAGCTGTAGGCCTAAATATAACCAACATCTGGATAAAACCAGTCCCCCTGAATAAAAATTGGCTGGGGGAATAATGAGCAGTGGGGTCTTCTGATGAGCCTGTGTCTTCCTTTGCCAGTGCGAGACAGCGTTTAGCTGGAAAGAAATTTGATGGAAGAGCTTTCATAAACTCCAGCTGAAAAATACGTTCTCAAAAATGTGAACACTGCATTTCTTTTAAACACGCTCTTGTCAACAACAAGATTTGACATAAAAAGCAGGGCATTGCTTTTGACTGAGTAAAGATGGTGTGTCACACAGTAGGGAGTCTGCTTCCACTCATAAAGCAATACTAATGAGCGTCACGAACAAGTGCGCCTCAGCAATGGTCGGCCTCAGCAAATGCATGTTCTCATACTCAACCAATCACTTGCACACATCACTAATGGAGCGCCCCTTTTAAAAGCAAGACTCAGATCTCTCCCATACTGCTTTGGCTGCGCTGCTCTTGTTTCGCTGCTTCTTGTTCTAAAAAATATTTTGCTGCTCACCCTCCACCACCCCAGCCTGTTGATTGGATTTGATTCTATATACTTGGGGGGTTTTGGTGTATATCTCCTGTTTAGTAGGGGAGATGTGTCATGCTCCCTGTTTGATAGGTAGTGCACATTGGTGCGTGCACTAGAAGTACATAGAGCAGATCCATTGAGCGCCAAACCAAAATATTATATATTCATTCATATATTAAATACGTGAGTTATCTTGACAGAAATATATCGCAGTGGGGCAATTGAAGAAAAGAACATTTTTGGGAATTGAACTGGTGCCACTGCACTGGTGAGAAGATTATGGCATGGCTGGGACCCGTATTTCAACGTGACCCTCTGTTATTTCACGGGGATGTATTGGTGGCCACAAAACGAAGCAGTCAAACAGGTGGAACACACCCTTCAACCACAACAGATAAATGATAAATGTGAACACCAGGGCCAAGCATGCTAAAGATGTAGTCAAAAGACCTGATTGATCCAACTGCCAATGAGAGACCGCCGCTGATTCCCGACACCCGCGCCGCAACACAATAGTTTGATCCTGAAGGATTTAAATTACGGTTCAAGTTCTTTAAACAGCTCTGCATTAGCTCTGGGCTCAGGCATGGAGAGACTATTGACTGCTATTCTGTTACACCTTTAATCTATTGCAGATTGTACACATGTAAGCAGAGGCCTTCCATAGAAGAGATTGTGTATTCATTTGTTCTTTGTGTCTCCCTGCATACTAATGCAAAGGAGTTGCGGCAAGCCGCATGAAATATGCCATACCGGGCTGACAGACCTTAATGGCTTTGCACGCTGGTTAGCATAGTTGCCGGCTTTCCCCGCCGTGTTTATTCTCAGAGGAAAGAGAGGGAGTGGGAGCATTCGAAACGGAGAAAATTAGCAGTGTGCCACACAGTAATGGAGTTTTAAAACACAATCTTTGTGGTTCGACGACAGAGATGAGCTGATGCTCATTTATCCACCATGACAAGAGCCAGGGAGGGGGAGGGACTAATTAAAATGGTCATACCTTGATGATCAGAGTAATCAGCTCCACGTTTCTTTACTGTCTGTTAGATCTGATAGTCATGTAAAACCTTTTGTTTTTTACAAAGTTGTAAAGAAATAAATTACTGTCAAGGGTAACCTAAATGGAAATACACAGAGACCAACAACTTCACTCCAAGTGATCTGATATTTGACTCAAATTTAATGTGTTTTACATCCTCAGTGAATTCACTCATAGCCACATAACTCAAATGCTGTTTTTGTGTTTAGATAGATCAAATATTGGACAATGGCTAAATGTTTTTCTTCGAAAGGGATAATTTTAATTGGGATGCCCATATTTGCCAAGTCGCTGTACAGTTACATGCAGATTAAACTTGAGTTTGAAGGGCACTTTTGGGGCGGGTTGTTTAAATGGTCTCCAATACTGCTGAGCAGGGGCGTTTCTAGACTGCTTTGATTGGGGGCGGGGCATGAAGAGATGTTGGTGGGGTACAAGGGGGGGACGAAGTAGTGGGTGGTCTGCGGGTCCTCCCCCAGAAAAATTTGAGCCTTTTAAAACTCATTTCCTGCATTTCTACACAACCTCACACACGGCATTTTCTAAAATAAAATGTTTAATTTATGAACATTTTGAAGATTTCTAATTCAAAGCACTAGATGAGATTTGAGATGCTTTCATATAAGCATAGGCTAATCAATATATTAGTGGATAAGATTATTTTATTACATTTTAACCTCCCCCCCCTCATGCCTGAGACGCCGGGGGGCTTGCCTCTGTTGACGGCTGCCGTTTCGCCGTGAGAGTGATAGAGAACGTGAGAGAAAGAGAGAGAGACAGACATGATGATGTATTTTAATATACATGTATGTGAAGTATTCCAAAGTTTGAGGAAAGTAGGGCTGACTAGCCAACACACAGCAGTAGGCTAGCTAACACACACACACACGGGCACACACACACACATGCAGCCAGCTAATGCAATACTGCAGAATCGCAGCTATAACAACTAGGCTAGATGCAACATGTAATCAATCTATTTAAAATCGAATCTCCCAGACAGAGACTCTCGCCACTATCCTCAACTCACTGAGTAAGCTAAGATAGCGAATATTATATCATAAGCAATGCGTAACAGTTAGTTATCAAGAAGAGACAGCATAGATTGATCAAAGAAACTGATCTCTCTCTCTCTCTCTCTCTCGCTGCGTCTCCATGTTTTTTGGCCAAACCAACCAATCAGATATTAGAGATGACATTATGATTTATGATTGGCCGGATCGTCTATAGCCCTAATAGCCTACCGTAGCGCCGACTTCATATTGTCGGATTTTTTTTTTTTTTTTGATTTGTCGACATGGAGACGCATTCGCAACATATGCTTGGGAATGACCGTTGGATCTGCAGCCACGAAGTTTATCGCTCTTCACCGGAGTTGAAGATTGAGACTGATCGAGGACTGCAGGCAATCATCAAGGGGCTGCCGGGGAAGGGAAGGAGAAGATAATGCGGGGGAGGAGTGAGGCGGCAACTGGGAAGGCTGAGCTCCATTTCGACAGTGGACAGAGACCGCGACACTGCATGTAGCCTATTTTTAATCATGACGTTTGGCTGTATTCCACTTTAATTCACTTAATTATTATGACACTATTGAGTTTATTTGCTATGTTTGTTTGCGTGTTGTGGGTCTGCCCCATCTATGTCTTTTTTGTTGTTGCTGGTGGCTACAACTGAAGTTCCCTAAAGGGAAAATAACAGTTATTCTATTCTGTTCTATTCCCGAAGGAAGTGAGGGTCAGTCCCCCTCACTACCGTCATACCCTTACAAGGTTTGAAAAGAGAGAGATAGACGGTTGTTCACTGCATGGTAGATTCACTGTGCTTAATGCCTCTATGTCTACCCCCTTTTCTTTCCCCCTCTGTGCACCATAACCTGTGCTTCACCTAGAGAGCGCTAGTGCTGCCTTTTTAACTTGAAGTGTTTAATTGGTCACATTAACATGGCTAACAAAGCCATCCATTCTGTTTAATTGCACTCTCTGAGGAATGATTGTGGGTGTCAGGACTTCTCACAACCTCATCCTAAGTGTCTGGGGAGGTATGTGGCAGGAGGTGACGCGCCCTCCTTGGGCATTGGGATACGGAAGACAAAGAGGCGGGGTTAAGTGTTCCAGCTTTGCCTTGCTCGCCAAAGTCGCGCCGTTCAACCGCCTTCATTGGTGTCTGGAGCCTGAGCCCATCCAGTTGTTGCTAAGTGTAGTGTGGTTTAATTAAGACGCGTGTCTTGAGGGGAACGCTATGTGGGTTATAGTGACCTACTTCCATGGAATCTGAGGCCCCTCCTGGGCTGATCTTCGACGAACCACAGATTTTTGGGAGCTTTCTTATTTAAGTTCACAGGAGGCAGGAACCCAACCACAGAAACACACAAGACCTCCCTCAATTCCCCAGTGTTGCCACAACTACGGTTTATGCCACTGTGGGATTTCTTCAAGGTTAGATCTCTGCCGAGAATCACACTTTACGGCTCTGATTCATCAAGATGTTTTTTATTTGTTCTTCTTTGTTGCCTAATTTACCTTCAGGGTTTTTAGCAAATGGGTAACTCCCCCAGAACCTTCCTCCCAATGGTACTGATTTCTACTAATTATCACCAAGTAAAAATAAAAAGCATGTGGGAGGGGGGCAGGGATATGCTATACTTGTCAAGAAAAAAAAGAATATAAAACAAAAGTTTTTGCACCATGAAACCATTGGTGGTTGGCTAAAAACTTATTTCAAAGCAATGGTGAACAACCAAGGCAGGTATTAATTAAAGTCAAATTCAAAGCCATGTCAAAGCCGTGTTCATTGTGAGCTGGAAACTCATCAGCACTTAAGCCACAGGAAACTGAGGGAATGTGGAGGCAGAGGGTATGAAAGGACAGACGCCGCAAAGGTGCGACTGAGAGAAAGAGAGAGAAAAAGAGACGGGTGTAGGAGGTACCTTTCCAGCTCCCCCAAAAGCAGAAAATGAGTCATTGCTGTTACGTCTCCTGGGAAACATGCGATCGCTCAGAGCCCTAGCAATTCAGCCGCCTCGATCTCAATCCCCAAGAGCGGGGCCCATTGAGACCGAAAGCAGCACCAGGGGAAGCCTGCACAGAGGGGGACCGTTCCCAGTCAATACTAATAAGCCTGCAGAAATACCCATACTCACACCCTTTATTTATACTGAGGTTTAAAATATCAATGCAGTGGAATCAAGGCTCATACTAATGCAAGAGGACCTCCAGCCCACTGATTGCAGCCCACTGGGGGTTTAGGTCCAGGTGATTAAATCCCTCATGCCATTGGACCTTGCAGCGAAGCGCATTTTGTCACGTGCTCTTAAGGCTACCAAATTGTGGCGGCGGCTTAGATCTGCATCAGAGGTCTAACTCAAAATGCCCATACACTCACTCTGTCAACCATGCGTAAAATTCTCAGAGGCTTGTGGAATCAGTGGGGAAAATGTACTTTAAACCTTACGCAATCCCCAACCACAGTGCGTGAATCATCTTTGGCAGGGAAAAAAGTACATTGGGTCTCCTACCTTATGTAAGTAAACATAATCCTCCCGTAATGCTAAATGTCCTCAGTTTTTTTCATTATGTTACATCACCTTTGGAGAATTTCATGAGTTCATTAATTAGAAAAAAAGCGACAGAAATGGATAGAACACCACAATATCAAGCCCAGTGACATCAGGTTAATCCATCTAAATGAAGTCAGTTTTCTGTCTCCCCCTCCAGTCTAAATCAAAGCAATTTTACCTTTTTTCCCTCTAAAGTGAAGCAGCACAAAAGAAGACGGCCCTCGTGCTTCAGGCCACGCATTTACCAGCCCCCCTTAATAAACTCAGAAGCCAGTTGCCTTATTAGCACTTTAGCGCTTCACGCAAGGAAAAATCCATAACTCATTTCTTGAACACTCTGGCAAATACCTTTATGTTGAAATTAAGCACTGCTGTCATCTTACAAGCACCGCGCTGCATAAGGCGAGCGTGAGCGAGTGAAAAAGGGAGGGAAAGGGACAGAAATCTGCATTTTTATTCCCAGGGCTGCCTCTGCCCGCGTTTAAAGTGCAGGGAGAGAGGATGAGGAGGGGCAGAGACTAGCACAGCAGGGAGGGGGAAGGCGGAAACACTGGGGTCAGAGGCGGCGCAGGAAAGGGATCCTAAAACTGAAGGTAGGGATGCAGTGGTACCGGCAGGAGTGAATTTACTCTGCTCGTCCTATTTATAAAAACATAAGGAAACCGGATTCTTCTTAATTAAAAAAAAACTATTATCTGCGTGATAGCACAAGGAAGCGTACCTGGGTTGGTGGCCGAACGACACCCCAAGGGGAACGGACATTGCAAAAAAATTAAATTAAGTGACAAATCCGTCAGTGCGCTGTCAAGCAGGGCGCTCGCAGCGACAGACGCCCTTTGCGGCGACTTCAACCTGAACTGCCCACGCGTGTTTTGCGACGACTCTCAGGTGTGCCCTAGTGCCGCTAAGAGCTGACTAAAAGCTCCCCAAGTGCCATCACGGCGAGTAGGGAGGCAGGCGAAGTGCGGCCAGTTAATGCGATCACCGGATGCGTGACTGCTACTGCCTGAATGGAAAATCTGCGCAATTAGCTTTAATTGTGTGTGCTGCATAATACAAATGATTACACGTGATGCATATTTCAGTCACAGGTACAATAACCCTGTCGTGTTACACTGGAATCCAGCAGCAGCATTGTCCACTAAACCCCCCCACCCACGCAAATCCTTTGCTTCTGTAATATAAATACGCTCCTCTTTTGTTGGTGTCTGCATCAGCGGCGGACAGTTAGATAGATGGTCTGGAACAGTTGAAGCGGCCCCCGGGGAACGGCCACGTAAAGCATAAAAGCAGGAACCGCCAGCAAGGCAAAACGGAGGAGGGCGAGAACAGCAGTCAGACGGAAAAAGCTCCAGCGCCGTATACATCTACCCAACAGCACCGTATACATCTACCCAACAGATGTGAATCCAATAATAAATAATAAAAGTGAAAAGCGCTGGGAGAATTTTCGTTTTCTTTCCGCCATTTGTGAGCGCAGACCTCCGGACAGGGGTTATCAGGGATTGTGTGACAGAGGGGCACGTTTCTGTTTGCCTGCAAGTACAGGAACCGGGCACCTCTCTTTCTTGAGCTGAACTCCAGCACAGAACTCTTCGGCCATTCAGCCCAGAGAAGTTGAACTCTAAAAGTGCGAAGTTCATCTGCGGAAAGCTGATAAAGACACTATTGGACACAGGCATGCACATTCATAGCCCACAGCCCCTTCACCTCAAACGACACTGATGTAAGCGGGTGAACACTGCTTATCTGCAGAATGCCATTTCCATTCAATGTAAGGGTACATTACTGCGGGTAATTTCACCCTCGGGACTTAGAAGGGTAATTGTGTTCAGTTACCATTCTAGCCATCTTCTGCTGTAATGCAAGTTCCCTTTGGGTTACCATTTTAAACCAACATTGCCAATTTCATCCATTTTGTTCTTGAGGGTCAGGTCAGCAGCAAAAACATTGAGGCATAAAAAGCAGTGATAAGGGTTTTAATTGAGGGCCTGCAACAAATCCATTGTACTGGATAATTTGCTTATGTCAATTATTGCAATAAACCCAGTCCCTTATCACTGGATGTTCATGATTGGGTCAAATTCATTGTGAGTGAAGCAATCTCTTGGAGACCATCAGTGACCAAGCAGTTCAGTGCTGGTCCTGCTACTTGGTGAAATGTGCCACAGCACCAGAACACTGTGAGCTTCATACCCAGTAGAGGAGAACCCACATGGATGGTGACAGAGGTGGGTGAGCGCAGAGCACCCTTGGCACAATGATCGCTTCCGTAGCGCGGTAATCCCCAGCTGGACGCTGAGGCTGATCTGGGAAGCCTGCCACTCTGAGCCGGATTAGAGGGAGCTAACAGGATTGCCGAGGAGCGTTATATTAATTGTGGTCTCCGAAACTGGGACAGCTGCATATTTCATGTGCCGTCGCTTCGGTGGGAAGAACACCTCCGTTTCACTTTCTCCTGCTGCTCCTTCGGTCCTCCCTGCCTTCGATAGAGACGTTCAGGAAAGACGAATAATGAAATAAATGAAGACCCTTCCACGAGCTGCTATCCCAGGTAGCCAGCTGACAGAGAAGCGCGCCTCCGCGCCATTTGTGGTCCACCTAGCATTTGCCAGCTGCGGCCCTTGTGCAGGTGTGAGATTGCTCCTTGTGCTTGCTTAGGTGGCAAATGGATGCATGGTTTCTTTTTGCCTGGGACCTTGAAACAGATCCAGACAGCCATGCAGTGGGAGTTCCAACATCCTCATTTAAATTATGAAGACATCCTCGTTCATTATGCTCCCAGCTAGAGTATATACAGTATACAGGTCGTGAATAAAAAAACCGAGCATCCATATGAAGTCACTGAAATGGGGTGTCGACCACCACCGGTTCTGATGAAACTGGCTCCTCTTGCCCCAGGTTGAAACAGTCAGTTTACCTACAGACGGCTGTCTTAATGCATTACAATACTGAAGTATGTGGCTCCACTTGGTGTTGACCTTTGCTGGTGATATCTTTCCTTTGGCGTTCCACACTGACATCACATCAACATCATTAAGCAACATTAACAAGTTTCGCTCTCTTGTTAGTAAATGTTTGAATAAGTCTAATTTGTAGTGTGGAATTAAGAAGGAATGCAGCCACCTTGAATTTCTCACCCTGATCTCCTTTTTAATGTCATATTTACATGTATTTATTCACATTGTATTAAATATATATTTGAATGTAATATTGCTCTTCAATGGTCTGCTTATGAAAATGAGACAGATTTTTGTATTTTGATCTGGGCTCTGTCTGCATGTGCATTGTAGAGCACACTCAGAGGGCCTGGACTTGCATAAAAGAGAGAAATACATTCTCTATGAGCCAATTCAATGTGCTGTGGATGACTAATGAGCTTTTGCCTGGGAGATAACAAGTGCTCCCTCCAAATATTCAGCAATGAAGGACCACTGTCCCTGGAGTCCACATTCCCATGCTACACGATCAGGTTGCTGGACAGTGTGTTTTAATGTCAAGCGGTTGAGCGATAGATAGATAGATAGATTGACAGATAGACAGACAGACAGACAGACAGGCAGATAGATAGATAGATAGATAAAAAGTATATGGACACCTGCTCATCCAACATCTCATTCCAAAATCATGGGCATTAATATGGAGTTGGTCCCCATTTGCTGCTATTTCATGCATTTGAGAAACAACTTGTCATTAATAAATTGGTGAATAACTGTGCTTTCCTACTTCACAGTCCAGGCAGACTACACCACTGAGCTCTACTACAAAACACACATTATATTTTGATTTCATAACTGCAGGGTTAAAAAATTTAGAAAAGGGCTTTTCTCCTACTGCAGCAATTGAATTTCATGCTGACAAAAATACATTTAGGGTGTTTTCACGGCTGTTAAACTTAGAAAGGGTAATTTCTGACCCTGAGGGCAACTGGAAGGTTAAATGATTAATCGTTCTAGTTTGAGGAAATATACACAACATGGGTTCCAGTTCAATCAGATCAATTTCCGTTCAGAATTCTAAAGTACAACAAACACATCTGAACTATGAGCTCCACAATGAACTAGAATGAAATAATTATACAGTACAATAATATTTAGTACCATTATGCATCTGTTGTGAGACTTAATTGTATAAACAGCGTGGAACTAACATAGTGAAGCTCTGGACAAGTTCAAGACTTGTCCTGAATTCATCCCAAAATCACCGTGGAACTATTAAAAGTATTTAACAGCACTTGGACATTCAAGGCTGATGTATCAAAAATAAATTGCATTGTTTAACACAAATAAAACATTTCTCTGTCTGGGAGATGCCAGGTGGGTTAATACGTTTTTTACACGCTGGGATGCACACAAATCTAACGACAGCAGTAAGAAATTAACTTTGACACCTTTCTAAAATGCTGTGTTGGGCCATTTGCTTGTGCACATTTGTATTTACTGAATAGAAGAAGTAAAGACTCTGTGCACAAAGTGAGATGGGGAAAAAAGCAGGATGGTCTCCACATCAGGGGACTCATTAACTAAATGACTGCACAATTAAATGTGTTCATCAAGAGTGTGTAAAAGTGTGAATGTATTTGGCAACATGAACAGTTCAGAAAACCCTTGACCCTGATGTTTCTTTGTTTTACTGTGTGTTCTGTCATCCAGTGTCTTCAGGGCAAATATTTTCCTCATGAAACAAGACAAGACATAATTTACCTCATGTTTTCAAAAAGAAAATTTGCTTGTAATTAATTACAGATGTCATAAACACATCATTTTTGAAGTAAATTATGTCTTGTCTTGTTTCATGAGGAAAATATTTAGAATGTGCTGGGCCCCTGCAACTGCTGCTTGTCATTATTAAGATGATTATTATGATGATGGTGCCGATGATAAATTTTTTATTACAGTAATATTTTTAGCTATGAACATACTTATATTGTAACCTGTTTTGGCTCAGTTCTTAGTATTATTGGTGAGGCCTACTTACAAATGAGCCCTGGAGGTTGGAAGCTGCAGAACCACATTGCTCCACTTCGGTGTCAGAGCTATAAGCTGTAACTTGAGGGTACAATTATGTTACATTTTCCGCATTTAGCAGATGCTCTCATCCTGAGCAACTTATCGCCACTTATGCTCTTTTCCATGCGATCTATTTACACGGCTGGATATTTCTCTGAAACAATTCAGGTTAAGTACCTTCTCATTTGGGAATTGAACTAACAACCTTGGAGGTGCAGACCCAGTTCCATGACCACCTGGCGTCTCCCAGGCAGCGGAATGTGTTTATTTGTATTAAAACGATACAATTTTATTCAATTATTCAGAATTGGGTTTTCAGGAAAGCCTGTGCGTCTGACTGCAGGTGAAGTCTTGCGTTGTGGTGCTGGCTACTAAATATGCATTTTGTGTGCCGCAGAGATGGGATGAAGGGTTTCCACTCTTTATGAGGCACTATTTAATTAACTAAGACATAATAATATTGGAGCCCACCAATGCAATGAGTTTTTTTTTGTTGTTCAGCGGAGCCTAACTAATTAGAATAATGAGCGCCTAACGAATGGAATTTTTAAACATGCAAGATTTATGAACAAAAAACGTACAGAATAATACAATGCTGAAAAAAGACGGCAAGATCAGATAAAGGAATCAATGTGATGGTAAATATTAATGATAGAATAATAAGATAGAAGCTTTCTTTTCATGTTAATATTTACTGAAAATGTTTTCTTGTGGTTTCCAAACATAAAACTCACTCTATGATCTAAGGCTGTAAACTTCATTTATTACTTGTCACAATTTATCAATTTATCATATCATAATCTGGAAGATTGTTGGAAGCAGTTTTCAGTCTCCAGCTCATTCACTGCTGTAACTGATTCTTTTGTGTGGGTGGTCAGTCGGTTGCATATTGTGGCCTTGTGCTGACACTGTGAGAACTCTGGTAAAAAATCGCTGGTTGGTTTCACAGAATCCCTTGGGACAAAATCCTTTAATTCCAATTTTATGTATACTGAACTTCTTAGAATGGAAATTGGCATTTAGTCTTACTTGGACTTTTTCTTTCATGAGTGTTTGAGAAAATCAGCCAACCTTACATTGAATTTATTCAATTTCCACAAGTGGGTTAACCCAACAAGGAGTGTGGTCTTTTTCAGCATAGCTATAATGTCCAGTATATAAATGCAATTATTTCATCGAGAATAATTTTCATAAAATGAATGAAAATGACCATGGCCATGCGGAGAGCCCCATAGCCTGGCAGGCCACTGTCCAATGGTGGCAGAACTGAATCCTTATCGGAAGGGTGAGGCTTGTCAAGAAGGAATTTCTCCTGAGGTGTAAGAACTGAGAAATTTGGTCTTTGTGCATAATACTACCTTCTCTTCCCATGTGTAGTTGTTTATCAACTTCACCTTCTGTGCTGACTGGGTCAATTGGAGCAGGAAGGGGATGTCAGATTCAAACCTGTTGCTTGGTTTGAATTGGCAGTACACACATGATTAATTGGGTGTCTTCCACAGCAGTGATGGGCAGGGCTTGCCTTCCTTCTCTCTCTGAGGAGTTTCTCTGCCTTTGAGACCCATATGCTCAAGCAGAGACTATCCTCGGCAGCATTCTCCCTCTCCCTCCTACGTCCGATTGCCAGATTTGCATTGCTTGTCTGCAGATTTAAAACATTATTTCTGTCCATTAGGAGAAAAAAAAGTGATGTATGAACATTTTGTACGTTTTAATAAATGTAATTTATAAGCTACATCAGGAGATCATCTTGATAAAAGCATTTCCCAGCATTCAGTCTAACAGATGTGTGTTAAGGCTCTTTCTGTTTATTCTAAAAAACATGTGCATTTAAAAATAGAGTTAAGTTCTCATTGAATCGACCAAAGATGAAGTGAAGTCAGCCTGCATTCACCAGAAAAATACAGAAAATAACCAATTATTAATAATAATAATAATAATAATAATAATAATAATAATAATAATAATAATAATAATAATGCCTTGCATTTATATAGCGCCTTTCTCACCAACCGGTGACTCAAAGTGCTTTACAATGATGAGGTGGAAACTCGCCTCTACCACCACCAATGTGTAGCACCCACCAACGGCAGCCATTTTGCGCCAGAATGCTCACCACACATCAGCTGAGGTGGAGATGGAGAGAATGTTAATTATTGTTAATAGCACCAGAGCATCAGTGAAAGTGTTTCTGTAACATTATCAAAATTATTTCTTTCACACTTTCATACAATTATATTATTTTCTTTTGACAATAACATTCGCAACAGACAATTTAAAATGTGGTTTATTTTTAAGTTTCTGTACGTCTCTTTTGGTCATAATATACAGCATATTTAAGATGACTCTTCATTATAATAATAATCAATAATATAATAATCACAGATGAACATTAGGCTTAATTTAGATCTGAGGCCCGGCATGTCACCTTATGCCTCCAGGATATAATCCACCACTTATCACCACTTGTAAATGACAGAAGGTGTATTTCCTCATTAAGTGAACTGCAGGCCCCTAAAAGTTCAGGAAACCGTGCCTGTGAGACCTAAACATTCTATAAGAGTCCACCAAGCCGAATTACTGGTAAGTGGAACGCTGGCGTGCTCAGTTGTGTCCTAGGCACCGCTCGTTTGTTCGAGACCATTAGGTTAATAATGAGAGCTGACCTGGGAAGAACAGGTAATGGCGCGCGTCCACACAATTGCGCTGCACCACTTTAACCGCCGCCAGTGGCAGACCTTTGGCGACGGAGGCCGCTCTTGGACACAGACTTGGATGGCGTCCTGGCTCGGTTGGGGAGGGCCCATCTGGTTGAAGCTTCAGTAGGGCTAAAGTCACCGCTGGGGCTCCACCTGCAGGAGATTTGGACACTGTGACCAGCTAGATGACAGAATTAAAAGCTCCCTGGATTTATCTAGAGCATTAGGGGATTTTAATCTATTTATGAGTCCGGAACCCAACATTCAGAGACTGAGAGATAAATGCCGAGAAAGTGAAGATGTCTTTTTATTACATTTTTAAAGATTTTATAGCTTTTCAACCCCTTTTTTTCTCCCCAATTTAAAATATTCAGTTTTATTTTTTTCTGTGTTCATTACTGCAACCTCCACTATTTATTCAGGAGAGAGCAGGCAACCATGCGCTCACCTCCGAAGCACCTGGTGTCTGCCCATGCTTTATCACAGTTCACAAGCTGAGCTCGCACAGACATGAGTCAGAGGAAGTGCCCATGCTTTATCACAGTTCACAAGCAGAGCTCGCACAGACATGAGTCAGAGGAACTGCCCATGCTTTATCACAGTTCACAAGCAGAGCTCGCACAGACATGAGTCAGAGGAAGTGCCCATGCTTTATCACAGTTCACAAGCAGAGCTCGCACAGACATGAGTCAGAGGAAGTGCCCATGCTTTATCACAGTTCACAAGCCGAGCTCGCACAGACATGAGTCAGAGCAAGTGTGCAGCTTAACAGGTGAACTGGCAGGTGTGTGACCGACCAGCTGGGGATGAGACACTGTCATCCCACCTGACTGAAACTCTCCTGTACCTGGGCGGGGCTAGAGGCGCCTAGCAACCCTGAATGAGGATATCTTTGGGCTGCAGATCATTTCTGTTCCAACTGTCATTCATTGTTTTCCTTGGATCACTGAAAACAACATAGAAATCATATTTACTTATGTGCAAAACACCCACCAGTGCTGGTGTTTACAAGTTGCTTTCTGTCAGGAATAGTTATATCACATTATTGTAGACAAACCCCATGTGATATGATCGATCAGCAATTAATCACTCACATGTGAGAATGGCTGCTTCCTAATACTACCAAGATGCAGGCTAAATTGAAATGGTTTCAATTTTCATAAATTTATGCCAATTATTTAAAATTTTACTAAGATTTTGATTTAATAAAATATAGAACTTTTCGAAATGTGTGTGACTCTTCTGTGTGTGTGATGATTCTGGAGGACCATATAAGTGAACCATATATCTTTGATCAACCCTAAAAATGCTTTTTAAATGCTAATAATCTGATCTACCCTAATAAATTGCATGTCAGGTGCTTGTCAATTTTTTATATTCTTCAAAATAAAAGTTTTCACAATGTATGACATTATACCAGAAGATACTTTTAAAACATTCACCTTCATAACAATAAACTCTTATCAAATTAACAATATAATGTTTTTTCCCCCAAGGTTGCACCAAGGACCTGATTACACCATTTTGGGGGTCACTAGTTTCAGACCTCTAATGTCTGAAATAGTCCCACTTATCAATATGACAATTTAACAAATGACCCGGCCTTAACTTAAAGGGATTTCTGGAAAGGGACATTATTCATTTCAAAACATGGCCTGGGAAATTGGAATCGCTGTACAAAGTACAGAACACAAATCCGATATGATAGTATTCATTTTAAAAAAAGAAAAAATAACACCACCAGAGACCAAGTATAGAATTCCAAGGGCTGGCATAAGTTTGTGTCCAAATTTGCTGCACCATTGGGTTTTTCCTGACATTTAGGAAGAACTTTCTGTTACAGTTTGTGCTGCACCTCAGATAGATTGGATCACATTTGATTCAAACATGATCTATTTGCATATTTGTTCTCCTGCTACCTTTATAACTTTGCGGACGTGGACGCAATTGATTTTTCGTTTACTGTACATCTCTCAAAGAATCATAAGCCTTTTTTATTTTTCCAAAATGGCTTGGTGTTCTCACATTTGGACTGGACTAAAATAACATATGGTCTAAAATAACACATTTCCAGACAGTGATGTATGTATGACTTATTCTCTCTGTGACACAAATATCAGTTGATGGTCCATCACATCTCTCATGGTCCATTTCAGGAGGTCAACAAGAGGGTAGGCAGTCAAAGTAATAATTTTCACAATCGTTGTGTTTGCAGGTATAAAGTGTTCCATTAGGAGCAGGAAGCAGAAAGGACAGATTCTCCGGTTTTCTCAATGATTGTTTGTTACATAGAGAAAACCACTGAGGCACAATGAGTAATGTTTCTGAAGGTCACTTTTTGTGCCACCCTGTTGGGGTTCATAGCTAGAAACCGAATAAAGAACTGCCAAATTATTTAAAATCTGTTAATCTACTTAGAATCTGGACCAACCAGCCACTCTCCCCAGTCCCCAACTTGAGAATTAAAATTTTTTTTTTTAGAAAAAACATCACTGTCCTTCATCATTGCAACCTTTGAGACACAGAAGTAGGATACATCTGAAGTAGCACTACAGAGATTCCCTTATGAATATATAATGCATTTTCAATCTTAGAATTCACAATCTGTCCTTGTTCTGCTGTTAGTACTATTTCATTCCGCTGGTAAAATACAGTCCAAAACGCATTTCAAATAAGAGACAGTTTATAGCTTGTTTTGCCACCTGAACAAAGATAAAATGACCTACAAATTAACTGCAAAGGGATTTGAATGTCTGTGGCACTGATATCAAGGGAAAGTCTGTTACAAAAACAATCTGTGCAGAGGCAACATTTCAAATAAAACACTTCAAAATATGAGAGGTGGATTAAGCCAGATACATTGGATTTATGCATTTTTCATTAGCCATAACACTCAGCATTCTGTTCACATCCACACTGAATTGATTCCACATTGACTCTGGATTCATTTTGAATCTATGTGCCATTGATTCCACATTGACTCCACTTTTTCCAGTTCACCTGCCAGACAGAGCCGCGGAGCATTGCAGATTTACGGCTCTCACTCCCCTCTTGCACAGCCGACAACGTTCTTCCATCACACCCTGCACTCTGATTAAATGTTGTCATCTATTCCTTATAAATCAGGGGCTAACTGTAGATTTTTCAAAGTGCAATATTTGTGCCTATGGAATTAAATCTGAAGGTATGGGAAATGAGTTTGTACATTCAGAGCTGCACTCATACTATCTTGTGGAGCTGATACAAAACAATTGTTTATTTTCCGGGCAAATCAAATGATTGAGCTATGAAAACTCTAAGTAATTTTGGGAAGGGGTGACTTCCCCATACCGCCCACAAATTTCTGTTTGGTCCAGGTAAAGGAGTTTAAACCTGTCCTGAGCAGTTTGGTTTGTTTATCTTTTTGTCCTCTTTTTCTTTTGCTCAACTGAACTATTTTTTCACTGAAGCAATCAGTTTTGTTTCACTGCTTTCTCCTTCTGTCTGACTTGGAAAAAAGCTTCCTTTCAGTGTAGTTGTGTACCCAAGGGAGCTGAAGAGGTATTTTAAAATGTTAACAGAAACAAACAGAAGAAGGAGTGGAGGTGACTGGATAATTAATGTTCTGCAATAAGAGTTATGTTAGTCTTCCTCAGATAAAATATTATCAAGATTACCACGATAACCGAGCTGCAGGCTTAAAGGTTGTATCAGCGATTTTGGGTGACGTCACTTCTGAAGCGAAATCCCAAACAAACAGAGCCAGCTCCAGCTCAGAGCCAATTATGTTATGTTTTAAAAAATAGTGTTCAAGCATCCAGAATTATAACCACGTTAATAACGTTTGTAAGAAACCAAACCGTTTGTAAATCCGTCAAGATTTCAGCGAGATAAGAGTATTAGCGTATTAGTATCACCCACCCCTTGTCGGCGATTGGTTGGAATACTGTTTATTTTGGTTTTGAGTGGTTGGTAGTACCATTTGTTTTTGTGTACGATCTCGGAGCATAGGCTTCCTACAGAGACGCGGTTTTTTGACGGCCTGCTTATGGGGCGGGCAGCTAGCGGATCGTGAGGAAAAATCAGATGAATGTGATCATTTATGTTTCGACCCAAAATCGCTGATACAACCTTTAAATGCATAAAAGTAATGTTTTCTGAGAGGGGGCGATCAACAATTTTCTTTCATTTTGTCAAAAGTGGGTCCTGCCCTTACACCTTGTCGATACTTCAGTGGCGCATCTTGAAGAAGTGAAAGTGACTTACATTCATAACCTGGCAGCTTCCCCAGAAAACACTGTGAAAAGCTGAATCAACTCTTTCAAGGCCACGTCCTATTTAGCTGTGCTGGAGTAGGCCTGGTGGGGCTCCATATTGTTTTTGACTGGTGTTGCAATGACTCTGAAACAAAAGCCTTTCTTATGCCCTCTGAAAATTTTCTGCCTTCAGATTGCCACAATCAATCTGAAAATGTCTCCACTGCAGATTATTGATAAATCCGTATTTTGCAGAACTGGAATCTTATAGTCAAGCAATACCATGCGCCATTAGGAGCTTAAACTCTTTTATAACATTAATATAATAATTATATTGATAAATATTTTGTTGCTAAATATGAGGTCTGTAAGCACTTTCACCTTTGTGTGACAGAAGTAACCGCTGTCCCTGCTGACCGTTAACGGCATCGCCATTAGTGCTGGTTGTCAGGGTCCCCATTCACTCCTATTCATTTTCGGGACCTCACCAAAATTAATCGTTTCAAAGCACAAACTAACTACGGTGGATAATACATCGATAAAAGAGAACATGAAGGTGAAAAGGTACGTGTTTGTTTTGAGCTTATAAACTGTTTTCGAGTTAAAATTAGCTGTAATAGTGGAACTATTTTCTGATATGCTACTGCGTAGAAATACAGCAAGCCGTAGTTAGATTTTTTGTTTTATTATGACGTAGCGGTAACGGTAGCCTACTACAGTTGGTGCATTGTCAACTTTATTGTGCGCAAGGATTCATCACTGAGTTCAAATAACAAAGCTTTTTTCTGGATCTTTTTTTTCTTTTAAAAGGTAATAAAGCGTTGAAAATACATTAAAAATCTAAACAAACACCTACCTTTTCACCCTCGTGTTCCTTTTATCGATGTATTATCCGCCGTAGTTAGTTTGTGCTTTAAAACTATTAATTTAGGTGAGGTCCTGAAAATGAATGGGAGTGAATGGGGAGCCTGACAACCGGGACTACCGGGGATGCTGTTAACGGACAGCAGGGACAGCTGACGTTGCTAGCATTCACACTATGCAAATATAATGGGGTAGGCTCCACAAAATTACTTCTGTCACACAAAGGTGAAATATCCCTTTGCATAAATAATAAAGCATTTAAATAGAAACATCTCGTGCATATATGCTTTCATGCATGTATCCAAAAATGTCATAATACTAAAGAACAAATGCAGATAAGAAAAAAAAATTATGAAAGCCGAAATGTGAATGGAAACATTCGTAACAATAGTCAACTCTAAATTTGTCAAAAAAGCAATATTCAAAAATAAGTCAAATCTGATTGTATGTTTTATGAATGAGGCCCAATGTTTTTGGCTCAGGTCTAATTTAGGAATATTCCATTATATGTTCAATTCAATATTTATTTTGTGAAAGTGGTATTAGGAAAACTAAGGCAAGGGAAATGTTTTCTTTCCATATAGTGCTCAAAAAAATACTAGCAGAATTTCTTCAGAATATTCTGGCAGAACATTTTGTACATAGGAGAAAATAGCGTAGAGCAACACAAAATAAATGATTTCACATAAAATATAGATAGTACAAAAAATGGCAAAAATTAATGGCATAATTATTTTCTGGATAAAACGTTTGTTACGCCAGCTATGCACACATCACCAGCATTGGCAATGTTGATCACGGTGAACAATGCCAATTGAAAAAATATGACAAATATTTTGGCAACATGAGCTACTATCACTGTAAAGACAGCATTGTGTTCCTCAATGGGCCTGGGATTCCACAATATAGACTCTGCTCCAGACTTGCTTTAAGGCACCCGCATGCCAGAGAGAAGAATCAAGACTGCTTGGCCTCACAGCATGCTACCCAATTGAAAAGCCTGCCAGGTTATGTTAGGCACCGTACAGAAATATAACGGTTAAGAGTGGTAATTAAAACAGGTTGGCTAAGAAGATGGAACAGACCGCCCGGAGAGCCCTTGCTCTCGGCTGACAGACACATGGTCTCTCTGCACTTATCAGAGCTGACAGGACAGCCAGGTCCCTCTGAGCTGATGGAGAACACAGACTGCTCCTGGCTTCCGTAGACAAGAACCTTCCTGGGAGAGAGGTGTGGGGGTGGGCCTAGGCGGGCTTTTTATATCACCGTGACAAGGCGGTCAAGTAGAAGAGCCACTTCCTCTCTTTTTCCCTCCCGTCTGGTGCTGACATCTAATCTCAGGCATCTCCTGACAGCACCTAACATTAGCCAGATCCCACTGCTGGCAACCGGCGTCTGCCACCTACCTCCCCCACCTCCTCCCCCACCTCCTCCCGCACACAAACAAAGAGCTATTAACCCACCTGCTTGTGCCTGTCACATGGGCATTACTTCCCGGTCTTTCTCCACGTGTGTTCTAGGGGGGGAAAAAACATTCGATCAAATGGTGGTTAGCACAAGTTTTTCTCCACAACAGCAATGCGGGCTGAGGAAGCTCATTGAACGAACACAAGACTTGTAAGCCAAGTTGATTCTGTTATTTTAGACACGGACACATGTACGGATGCTTTACTTGAAACAAAACTCTCCCTCAAATTTTAAAGCCTGCAAAAGGTGATTGTTCTGAGCATGTGGAAAAAGCAATACAGACAGGACAGTTAACATAGCCATACCGTAGCTTCTAAAAAATGTCCAATGTTATAAAAATAAGCTGAAAGGAACGTATTAAATTAGTAAATTAGTCTGGCCACCAATAATAAGGTTGCATTTTTTAACATTTACAGATGACTAATTTTGCAGTCTATATCCAATCCTGCACAAATCTGCCTGAGTGAGCTGAGAGACCACACCCACTCTCAAGAGCTGATGAGAATTCCCTAAAAGCAGCAAACATCCAGAACTCCACCCATGGTTTTCTTAGAGTAGGGCTGTGTCCGAATCAGAGCCCTATCTACTGTGTCCTGTGTACTGTGCACTAGCAGACTGTGTATTGTTTACTGAATACTATTTAGTTTGCGACCTGCAGTATGCAAAAAATATCCTCCATACTATTTTCCAACTGTACTTGAAGTGTCATAAGATGTCCTGCCCTTGAGCGGCCATGTCGCATGTTGTTTTTGTTCTTGTTGAAGGAAAACGTCAGTAAAGCTGTGCCTCATTTTTAAAGTGAAGCTGTGTGTATATTTATGAAACCAAAATGTTTGCTTACCGGAAGTAACTATATCATTCCGGAGTTTTGAGTATACTACATTTATAGAAACTTTTGCCTACTTAACTACTTTCTCATCCATTGAATTTAAGCATACTCAATAGTATGGAAGGGTGCTGATTCGGACACAGCCCAAGTACGGTCAAAGTAAATTTCAATGTTGAAAACGTAGATTATTTACAAGCTTTGTCATCCCATGCACACCAACTCCTGATCCAATCAACTCCTAACAAAACTAAAAAGAGGTACAAAGAATTGTGGGCAATGTAGTGTCACTCTATAGAATATAGTATAGAGTCAAAGAGGTATGCTTCAGATGAATGATGCAATAAGTAAGATATAAGTAACCAAAACTTTAAAACCATCAAACAATTGAGGGATCAATAAAATGCAATAATATCAGATGTGTGAAGGTCCCTGTAAAACATGATTAAAGTGTAGATAATGTAATTTATTGACTCCTTCCAATACACTTCCAATGTCAAATAGTATTTTCCAATAGAAATAAATTGGTTGTTTTCAAATGGTTCTGAAAGGAGAAGTTAAAGAATTAACTCGTAGTTAGGTTGTTAAAGTGATATATTATTTGTGGTAAATGAACCGCAAGTGAAAACTCCAAAGCAGCATGCTGCAGAAAATGCCTTGCATTTCAAGATGAGAAGGCTATATCAGGTAAGCAAGCAGGCATGTAAAAAGTAATCAAATTCCACATTGTAAATGAGACATTTGGGGGTATGTCTGTAAGGCTGACATTTCCTATCTCTGAGTATTGGGGCTTAAAGGTTTGCTGCAGGATGAATTTGTGGTTCAACAGAAAGAGATGAATGTCTCAGAAGTAGAGAGGACTGTGTGGTTGAGACAAAATGACTCTGACAACAGGATCCCTTATGATCTGTCAAAACTCAGTAGCAAGATATATTTCATTCATTAATTATAGTATATGGTGGTTGCACAAAATGCGATACCCATATACTGATGGAATACAAGTATGGCCAGCCTGCTTATCAAAAAATAATATTATTTTCATACAGTAGTTTGTCTTACTTAATGGCGACAGTACATTACAGAAGCTATTTCAAGCCACATTCTGTCAGCAGAACAGGAGTCCATAGGCAGACATTAGTTAAAGACTTCACACTGACACAAAGTTATTAATGCATGGAATAGCTTACCAATCCTTGTATCTAAAGCGGAGACTATTGAACATTTAAGACCAGGCTTGTATAGGGACAAGTGCTACATTGTATGGGGTTCTGAATGCAACTGTCATGGATTGGCTGGCTTCCTTCCATCTCTGTGGTCGTTTCCCATCGGAGCCACATGTGGGCGCTCTTGTCCCATTTTTCTCCGCCGCCGTGCGGGGTTTTTCCACCTCCAGGTACTTATCTGGCGCACCAATGTTGAGTTCCCCGCTGGCTATATAAGCACGGTGCTTCCTGCTTCCGGTGCTTTTGTGTTTTCATTACCATTTACACGAAGCCAGGTATTGATGGTATAGGAATTGGCGACCACTTGTTGTTTTGCTTCTACTAAAAGTACACGTGGGGTCTGCCTTAGTGAGATAGGAGTTCTCGTTTCTTTTAGAGTTTTCGTTTCCCTTCTCACTCATTTCCTTCCTTGGTTTTCTCTCCTGTCTGTTTCTAGACAGTACCTTGGTTTCTTCCCGTCTCCTTTTGCCTCTTTGTTTTGTTTTGTTTTCCCTCTGCTCAAGTCTGTGAGCTATCGCCCATTTTACTGGGTTGTTATCATTTGGCTTTCGCCGAGTTTATTTTCCTTGACTATCTATTTCTTTGCTCGAGTCTGCACGCTTCGCCCTGTTTTCTTGGGTCGTTATTATTTCCCTATCTGTTTTATTTCTGCTCGAGTCTGCGAGCCTCGTCCTATTTTGGGGTTATTATTTCTGACTTTTAGCTGGGAGTTTTTTCTCCCGTTCCTCTTCTCTATTTCCTCTAGCGGATGTCCACATTTTGTGGATATCTTTTTTGTCCCCTCTCAGTCACGTCTGGTCCTCCGAACCCGATCCCCCCTACAGCAACATAAAATATGATTATTTTACCAAGCGTTTTTCCTACAGATTTAACCACAATATCCCTTTCCTACATATGCCCATTTTACCCACACAATTTAACTTTTTCCTACATTCATGACATTTGAAATGACAGGTCTAAATATCAAATATTAAATATACCATTACCATCACAAAATTACAGTTAAATGCAAAAGTGTAGTTGGTTGTTTTCCCTCTGTACTAATCAAATTTTCTAAATTCGCAATGTCTGCATTTATTTCATGTTTTTTTTAAAAATAGACAGTGACTATATTACAATGAGTCAAGTCCCCATCTTTAAGTATTGGGACAAATGACCGTCAGCTGTTTCAAATTTCATAGTTTTACCTTATAAATGGCAAGTTGTGAGTGTCAGGGCATGGGTTATATCCTTGGAAGCATTTGTAGAGTCTACTTTATAAGCTAAGAATGACAAGACAAGGAAACTGCAGATGAGGGCCACAGAACTGAGTATAACAACAAGGAAAGCTATTGTGGGGATAAAAGAAAATAAAAAATCAATTAGAGAAAAATATTCACAGAAAAAATGGTATCAATTATACTGACATTTTTGCTGTGGTTGTGTATTCCAATGTCAACAGTATGGAATTTATAAAGAAGACTTAGGAATCACCAGCGATCAGACTGGTGAAAGTAATGACAGAATGATTATAAGAGCTGTGAAAAAAAATCCTAAATTGTCAGCTTGAGTAATTGCTAATGATCTCCATACAATGGGCGTGAACGTATCGGAGGACATTGTGCACAGAAGAAGGAGAGAGGCAAATTGCAGAGGCTACACTTCCAGATGTAAACCTCCCACCAACACCAATAACAGAAAGGTGAGATTGGAATATATATTCCATTAAACAAATCTGTCAGTAAGTTCCTGCCCTGAGAATAGAGAAGAACCATTCACAACCAGAGGGAAAATGATCAGGTTGAGACAACTGCAGTAGGCATGACTACACCTAAGCGACTTTAAGAAGAGCGAGCCCATTGATTTCCAGATCTGCTATATTGTGATAATACATAAGCTTTGCTTTCCACATTCAGGGCTGTTAATACAAAAAAAGCCTTTTTAGTTTATCACAAGGGAGCCAAGATCCCTTTGGGAGAAAAATACATTTGATGTTCTATTTATGTTTCTATTATTTCATGTTAGAAAAAAAGAGTGCAATGAAATGGAAACCTCCCAGGATTTAATAATAATGTTTTCAAAGATAATAATAATAATAATAATAATAATAATAATAACCATTATTATTATTATTATTACTATTGTTATACACACACACACACGCACGCACGCACGCACGCACGCACGCACGCACGCACGCACGCACGCACGCACGCACGCACGCACGCACACACACACACACACACACATCTATAAGCATCTAATTGTTATACACACACACACACACACACACACACACACACACACACACACATCTATAAGCATCTAATTGTTATACACACACACACACACACACACACACACACACACACACACACACACACACACACACACACACACACACACACACACACACACACACACACACATCTATAAGCATCTAATTACCCATTTTTATATATTAACCATGAATTCAATCCATACACTAGTAATAGAGGGAAGTATGCTGAATGCAGAGTGTATGCTGGAACCTCAATGCATTTTTTACTTGTTGCAGCACAACAAAATGTTTCCTGCAGGGAATTGTGATATGGCATGTTCAGCACGTGTAGGAAATAACAGCCAGATAAGGGCAAATAAAAGAAAGAGAAACGACAGCAGCAATCTATCTTGACCCATTCCGCAAGCAGGTCCCGGCGATAACTTCCCTGTTCTGCATCCTTCACCACGGTTCAGTCTCTCTTCATGTGGAAAATGAGGTGCGGGCTGAAAGCCGATAAGCGCTGCCTTGCGGAAGCGGTGCATGTGGCAACAGACTGGAGTACAATGGCATCTTCCTGTCCTATAACCCGGACACCTCATCTTCTGTCCATCTCAGGCTTGTTATAGCCCAGCCGGCGGCAGGCCCCGGATGGCTAATTGCGGTTGTCCTCATTGACAACGCAAGCCTTCCTCTCTATCGTCTTCAGGCACAACAATCCATAGGAGACTGATGAGTGTGAAGGAAAAAAACAAGTTAAAATGTGATAACCGCAGTGTAGGAAGACCTGTTTAAGTCTAACACTGCCAATGCTTCTCTACTCTGAAAGCTAATACACTCACAGAATAGAAAGATGTGAAGAATACCAGCATAAGACTTGCTGAAGTGAATGTTTAGCCAATGCTAAACACCAGACAATAGGAGATTATAAACACCTTTGTGCTGACTCATTTCACGCAAATATAGTTTCCTGTGTCAAATAAGACTACTCAATGGTTTATAAACAAGGCAACCTATCAAATGACATAGCAAATAGGCATTTTAGCTTATATATGACCTGTAAAATATTGGATACCATAAATGCACATGAAACGTTTTTTGGCATAATATTAAAACATTATGTCAAACTGTTTCAAAGAACCAGGGTGTCATGAAAAAGAAACATGTTGTAAATTCAGACATTCAGGGAATATAAAAGCAGAAATAGGGCCCTGTCTTACACCCGGCGCTAAGCGGTCACGTCGTTTAAATACCAAGTCATGTTGCACTCGTTGCAAGTGAACTGGGCGGGTTGGTCTTAAGATGAAGAGTAGCCAGGATAATTTTTGGTGTATTGCTATCTTCAGCCAGCAGAAAGCGCTTGCGCTAAAACCACCAGAAACGGGGTCTAACGCCATGTCGCAGTTGTATACATGTTATTTTAACAGCGCATATAAGTGCGTCTACAGGCGTTTTCATAACACGCGTACACCCTCCTGTCTGTTACACACTGGGGTGCGCACAAGCATGACTAAAAATATCAAGATTACAATGTGAAATATTATTATTGTGTAGGCTATATCAAAAAATACATAATAATAAAAGGGTCCATAGGTCAAAGACCACATACCTATCCCTCACCGAAGGGAAATGCCGCATTAAATTGCTTTCAGCCCACTCCATCAACATCCAGGCGATGTGCAATGGTACGTGTAAGGTTACCGTCTAATGTATAGACTATTCGCAATCATCCTGGATCAAGCTATGATTTAGCCTATATTTGCCAATAATTCCTGTAATCTTCTGGGGGGCCAATCTTCTGTTACGGGACAGTGACTATCCATTAAAAACTTTGCTGATAACACCTATATCAAGCCTAATGCGCAAATTGCCATTTACACCTAATGCATGAATTGTTATTCAATGAAAAACTCTCGCACTGCAATAGACGGACATTTCAGTTCTGAATATACACTTCAGATGTCATTACAATACAGCTCACTTCATCTAGGCCTACAACCTGTAAGTCCATAGAATGGTTTAGACTGAAAAAAGTTCAAAACCTTGTCCAGTGTATTGTTTTTCAGATGGCCTAGGCTACAGTCCCCGGTGCATAAGGTTTTTTCGATACGGTTAAAAAAAAGAAATTCATTTAAATTTCACCATGTTAACTGAATTGTAACCTTATTCTTCGTCCTTCATATTTTTTAAATTACAGTGACCAGGTTTCCATACTCTCATCTTATTAAAACCCCACTGAAACGATTTTAAAGAGAACTAAGAGTCTAATTAGAAATGACAACAAATTACATAACACAATTCATTCAGAATTAATTTTAATGCCATTCTCTGCATGTGTGATTTAACTTCATGCAGGAGCAGGTCTGTTTCCCCTGCTGTAAATCACACTTCTTACGGTCTTCCTGGGAAAGTAGACTTCATTATTTTAAAGCATTACACTACCAGTAAAACAGGTTGGTCACATTTCCATAAGCAGGACATTATAAAACAAGGGGAAACGTATGTGTGAACATATGGGTTGCCAACCTGACAGCTTTAGTGTATTTACTAGTGTCATCATTAAGGCAAAATAACGGTATTTATGTTATTAATCAATATTATAATGGACATAATGAACTTTGGATGAAGCTTGAACTTCAAGAACTCCATGAGAACATCCTCATGGAATTGATGTTTGACAATGCTTCATTGTATTATCAAACAAAATTGGTTAAACAAGCAGGCTACTTTGGCGTTTTCTAAGGTGCGACGGAATCCATTGGTAGCTTATTCTCAGCTGTTGCAGGTGCTTTTAACTAAACTTAACGGCATATATTTTGTAAAATAACAGTACTGTCAGGAATTATGGGGAACTCATAATGGTTAGTCAGAATAATATTGATCATACTATTGATCCATATAGCCTATTCCCTGATCACACTAAACACGCACAAGCATGTCTGCTTCACCATCATATAAGCAATCCGCCAAGGTGGAAAAGCAGGCTTTTAAAGGGAATGGGATATGACATTTTGATTGGTTTATTGCATGTCACACCCAAGACACACCTATAATTAATGAAGAGACTAGGTTCAGCCTATTTGCATGTTGCGCCGTGCTTAGCGCTTAAAAAACATGCCGTCTAAATAGCAAAAGTGGACTTGGACACACCCTAAATGCACTTAATGCCATGCGTTTAGACCAAGCCCCAAGATCGCCAAGATAGAGCCCATACAGTAGAATACAATTGCAACTTAAAAGTGTAGATGATCTAGTTGATTAGTATAGTAAAGGGCAGGGAGATAACCCACAGCATCAGAGCAGATAACCCCACTTTGAGTGCTGTTGACTGTGTGTTAAGGTGTGTTATTCCATGCCTCTGTATTATCTCTTGTCTTGTGCGGCTGGAGCCTAGTTCATCCATTGACAGTGCCTCCATAATCCTATGTAAGAACTGCGGCAAAGTGAGCGATTTAATAAATCAGCACTTTGCTGCAAACGCAGCTCTGCCGCGCTCCGCACATAAACAAAGAAACACCGCTGAAGTTTCCAAAAGACAGACGAGTCCGTTGTCTTATATCATCACACAACTGCCTCTGTCAAGGAGCCTCACCCACCCGACTATCTGTCGACGCCATTTAAAACAGCTTCGGCATCCTTTCCTCTTAGGGGTTTTCATGCATGTCTGCTGCTTATGGGCTCAAATTAATAAAGCTGTTTAAAGTAACGTTAATGGAGTATCGCCTGCATGCTTTCTGTGCTCTTTGTACCGCCGAATGGCGGATTAATTAATTTCGGCAAACTCGTTGGCCATAATGAACTTAAATAAATTCATCCTTCATTAATGAAAAAGGACAGGGATATCAGTAAATAAATCCCATGGATATCCCCCGTCTTTTGGGGATATTGGATTTCTGGTTCCATTTGAAATGCCATAACAGTTTGTGTAATACAGAGCTGTACAATGAAAACACGCTGTAAATGACTGCTGCAGGCCACTGGTTTATTTTTGGAAGAGCAAAAGTTTACATAAAATGTAAATCTAGGGATACATCTGGGGAATGAAAACAATAAAAGAGGAATCAATAGAGCTAAAAAGATGTTTTTCAGGAAAGACTTGCTTTACTGCCAATGAGTAAACAGTAGGTGGGTAAACTGATCATGGACAATATTCTCATAGCTCGTTATATAACATCTCTGCACTTTCAGTCATTTTCCTCCTGTGTTATTCTTAGAGTTTATATTGTGGATTGACCCTTCCCTGACTTTCAAGTAGCTGACAGTTGCATTGGTAGCTTGGGTGGGGGGGATGGGTGACACATAAATTGCTAAATGGGATAGACTACTGCACTGATTTAAACTTACTTGGTGTCCTTGAAATACTTTTTCACGAAAATACAAAAATATGAAAGAATGGACACTGATTATGCATTCACGCCGTACACCACTACAGGTATTTGCCCTTTGCAAAAACTGTGGAAGTTAAGATGTCTTCCCTTTCCGCACAGATCTCCACAGAAACAGCAGGACAGAAAGGAGATCTATTTACATACTGTTGTTGCCATCACACAACCTGGCAGCTCTGATTGTGACCAGACAGAGCAGTAATATTTAGCCTAATTTGTACTCTCTCTGCATGTCTGGAATTATTCAAATGAGAACAAGAAGGCTCTGAGTTTCCAGTTCCTTGCTTCTGGGATGGGTGACATTCAAACATTCAATAACCTTGGTCAAAACTCCTGGCCAAATGAGTGCTATGCTTTTAATTTAAAGCCATTATTATTATTAATAATAATAATAATAATAATAATAATAATAATAATAATAATAATAATAATAATAATAATAATAATAATAATTATTTCATGTTTTCTTATTTCCTTTGTATTTTGAGTCAACACCTCACCCCCGCTGGCACTCCCACGCACACAAGCATCCACTCCACCAACATCAGTAAAATCAACCATTTTAAATCACATACATTATTTATTATGTTCATCAAACGGGTGTGTTGACTGATAGTGTGGAAAATGAAATCTTCTCTAGTGAGGGCCCTAGCGGACATTTTATAGTTTATCGTTAGCATTACAGCTAAACTTATTGTTCCCAAGGGGCTTTATGTGCTGATGACATGCCGCCATCGGCAGTCTGAGGCTGGGAGGGGTTGCCAGGCTCTATCCATGATGTCAGCATATGGGAGCCCAGCCAATGGAAATGCATTGTGAAATCACGTCAGCCAGCATCTCCGGCGAGAGCAAAAAGTCACACAACACTATGCTCCCGGCCATCGGCCGAAAGCACAAATGTCACAGCCCACGCAACCAGGGCCTTCACTTCTGCATAAAGCACAGGCACAATGTGTGTGGTGCCCAGGGGAGAGCTTGGGTGACATATGGTGGAAAGCCGGGGCAAAAGGCTCCCGGGCATCTTGGGTCAGATGAGATGGTGGCTTTCAGGTCGTGACCTCACACAGCTGATGACTTGCTTCGCATCAACAGTCTTGGAGTGTGCAGATGGTTGCTTTGGAAAAGATGCGTGAGCGGGACTGAAGAGTATTGGTGTGCTTTCATTATTAATGGTCTGTTTAGGGGTTGTCTGAGTTTGCTGGCTCCTCCTTGGTTGTTTGCCAGAGAGCTGATCCTATCCCTTCCTCCTGTATTCTTCTCTGTTGACCCAGATCTGTGTGTTTCACGGAACACTGGACATGACTGTATTCTCACAGAATTCCTCTCTCTGCGGGCAACCGAAAACTCCTTTTGTTTTATTGTCCAAGAACGTGGCATCATTCTCACAAAGCTATTCATAGCCTCATCTTTAATGTGTGCTCTTTCACCCTGTCTAATGTTGATGTGCGGTAATGTGGGCGTTAAAGCATTTAATTTGCCTCGCTGACAGCTAGCTTCTTTATGAAACATCTTTGCATCTAGATTTTGTCAGTGCCATATGAAAGATCCTTGTATTATTTTGGATGCAAGGGTTTCCACAATGACCTCTCACTTACCGCTGAGACAAAACAAGACTACAAATTAGGACCTTGAGGCAGTTTTTTTGTCTCTTCAAATCTTTCACCGCAGACGAGTCACTTTGCTCTTCTCACAGCAAGTCCACTGTTGCTTCTGACCTCATCATTGATATCTACAGAGAGGTGAAATGCATATAATGCTGGGTCAATATGAGAAAACAGAGGAGAGATTGTTTTGCCAGATACCATTCAGGCACCAGTTCAGTATGAGATTTTGGCTGGTTTTAAATAAGTGACTTACATACCTGTCTTTGTTCGTTCATGATGTTCATGATGGTGTGATCCTATATTTCTGATTAATCATTCTATAAATTACATTACTGAAACTTGTCTATATATTGGGTTTTATAACCACATTTTGTGTTGTATATACACAAAAGGTAATTAAACAAATGTGATAATGGCTACGGCATGCCATTTGCACAAGATTCAAAAGCATATTTGTATTTCATAATTAATGGAAAACAAATCTCTTCAGCTGTTCCTGTTGGGCCTTTACCATTTTAATCAGTTTGTTTATGTTTCAGTCCTTGGAGTATGCAATCCATGTACAGTACCTCCTCACTTAGCATTTGCTTACTTGCCACATACATTTCACATAAAGTGCATGCTAAAACAATGGAAATATAATTTACTACAATGATACACTCTGACAGATGCTGCCTGTCGATTGTGGTTATCATTAAGCATATGCAGGGTCTGCATGCTTTTCAGATGCAGGAACCATGGCAACAATAGGTTTTCCTTGTGGAACATGAGCAATGAGGCTTGCATTGGGGCCAATTGCAGGATATGTGATTATAGGTTCATTTTAGCTCTCATTAAATAATTCACATTGGATAGGACTAAAATCCCCTATCAAAACCTAGCTTTTGAACTGTTATTGTTGCTTTTTATGAGAAAACTGACATCAGGGCATTTTACTTCTGAATATTTAAAATTCTGATATGCAGAAAACATAATCACAACAGGAAGGTCAACAAAAGGAAGGCACAGACAAAAAAAAAAGGAAAAAAAATGGGGGGAGGGGTTATTCTAAGAATCTGGACCTTTGACTTTTACTACCTGTGTCTCTTGTGAATCAGCTGCCAACCTAAAGGTTATGAAAATATATATTTTCTGTCAAGCAGTGCTCAGAAATGCCCCCAAAGTACAGCAACTGGACTAGAAAAATATCCGCTCAGCCTCCTTCTACACCAGCCCCATAATGAAACGCCTTTATGTACCACTACATCACTTTGGTGTGTCTTCCTGCAAAACACTGTCCACTTATGCATCGAAGTGGCCACGCATTGAGTTCGTAGTTAAATTCTTTGGTCTCTGACAGGAACTGACATGGTACAACCCATAGAGCTAGATTGCAGTTTGGTGGTAATGGGCTGTCCATGGATGTGCAGTAGCAAAGCACACAAGATGGATTTTATCTCTGCGTTACGATTAGCATCTTCCCTCATTTGACGCGTTTCCCTTTTAGTGCTGACTAAACAGATTGCTGGTCATATGTCAGGTTATGTTAAACTAGGTGGTACAAAATGTAAGCTTCCATGAACTTGCTTTACTTATTTCTGATGGGTTGGCGGTGCAGGCTGCTAAATAAACACATTACTGAATGTTATAATGGTGTAAGATGCTCTGTCCTGTGAAGTAGGGACCTATCTCAGGTCATACAACGCAACTCAGTTCAGACTATTCCCGTCTTCCAGCATATAATGGGGAAAGACCTTTCTCAAGCAGAGGTTGCACATAATAATAATATTAAAATTTGAAAGGTTCTTGACATCATGACCACAGATGAAAGGTAGTTTAAACACATGGGCAATTACAGGCTCCTCAATGAGCCCAGAGTAGGGCTAAGTACGATGGAGGATTGCCTCTTCTGGTCCTCGGGCTTACGTCTCTAGAATGCCCTCCCAGATCATATAAAGCCTTCCACAACCCATTTTTATGGTTTTGCCTTTTTATAACATCTTTTTTTTCCTTTTAGTGTCTTAATTTGAGGAATAGGTCACTCCTAATTGCTGCACTATTATTTTGCGAACTGTAAAGCACTTTGAGATAGCGATGCAATGAAAGCTGCTCTATAAATAAAATGTATTATTATTATTATTATTATTATTATTAGTTATGAGACTTAGACCTGGTCTCTGCATTGTATTTCAATATGCTACAAGCTTAATAAATATCTCATAGCACAGCCCGATTGCTATAAATGGCCACAGTTATGAATTTATCCTGTTGTTAGGGGTGTCTTTGATAGGTGCAGTGAGGTGTCTCATGGCCCAGGCCAAATCCTGACCACTCCTCTACCAACTGTGGCTGTGAGTCCTGCAGGGTGACATGCAATTGGCTGGAGGACCATGCAGTGGAGAATCAGAGGCTGGCTACATGTATTTGGAATACTCTTCTGACTTGAATCAGCTGTGGGACTGGACTGAAACCTTGATTCTGCACTTTTGGAATAGAAGACACATACTGTATGGGGTTAAATCACTGAGGGATACATAGTTGCGGTAGCTTGGGTGCTTGTCCTAAGTCTAAATTAGTTTCAGCAATAAGGCTTAACCCGAACCATGGTGGCCCCCTAGTGGTAGTCATCAAAGTCCCAATTACAGTATTCATGTTTCTCTGAAATGATAAATTACAGCTTCAAGAAAACCCCCAAAAACCGATGCAGGATTGTAAAAAATTGTCACCGCTTGCGAAAACATGGGAATTCAGCACAAGAGAATGTTGAGATCACCAGGTAGAACTGTTCTGTATCTTGCCTCATAAGAATCCAACAAAGAGCCAGACAGGACAGACTAAAGAAACTCAAAGAGTCAGGATAACTGAGATGGTGGGCCAAGAAAGCAAGGCACAGTGTATATTAGCGTCCCATGCCTTTGTTTAATTATGACTAAAAAGGATGTTTAAGAGCCAAGGAACGATGATCAATGGGGACCCTTCAAGTAGTTTCCTCCGACTGTGATTCTGATTAGATCACTCCTGATAGATTCCGAGCCCAGAACAGGAGGGAAAAAGGCCTGCATTTCCACAAGTCATAAATTGCTCTCTGTCAGGAAAATGTAAATCAATGTGACGTGCTGAGATTGATGGGGCCTTTTCTGGCTGAGCGCACTTTGATTTCGGGCGCAGGATGCCCCCCCCCCCAATAGGTAAAGTGAGGAGAGATGGTGATGGATAACCAACAAGAAACAAAGGGATAGAAAAAAAGGTGAACGGAAAAAATTATATTAGAAAGCCTATATATTGGTCTGTCTCAGATACAAATATTTATAGTTTAGCGACTCCGTGTGTGCCAGGGACCCGAGAAAGAAGAATAATTACATAAATGCATCTGCAGGGATTGTGTTCAATGCAGCGAATCTCTAGGCCGTGTTGAATCCAGGTGAGGTGTGGTCACACTTGTCCATCTCTGCCACGTGCCTCATTACGATGCATTAGCAGCCCTTTGAAAGCAAACAGAGCCAGGGCGGGAAGGCGGAATTGCGACGGTGCCGCAGCCGGCTGACAGATTCACTTTCTCTGTCAATAAATCCTCCAGGCTCTGCCCAGTGTACAGTCACGCCTGTAAATTAGGGAGAGGGAGCTGAGCACAAGGCCCCACTGTGCCATTGTGGAAACTGACCTGTGACCATGTGTGTGGTGACTCCTCTGGAAAAAAATGCATATTACACAGAGCTTGTGTTCTATAAATGTATGAATGTATAGACTGTATGAACGACAAAAAGCTCTGCATCCTTGTATGTATGTACTGCATGTGAACATCTATGTGTGTGCATGGCTGTATGGACAGTATGCGTGCCTCCTGTACTGCATGCACAGTACTTCACTGCTACAGACCACAACATACTTACAACAAAGCTGATAAAGAATTTGTTGTAAAGGCTGATACGTTTAAGACTTACCTTGGGTCATTCAAATGGGGTCAAATTACACGTCCTCTGTAGTAAATCATCTTGTATTAAGACAGTCAAAGCCCAGAATAGTTTGTGACTGGCTTCACTCAGTAGTCTAGTATTTAACCTTATGCTTGCCTTTGCTTATGCAACCATAACTAATCTAGCAGTTATTGGGCCTCATTTATCATTCAGGCGTATGTTCAAATCTGATCGTAAAGTGAGCGTTCGGCCATTTTTAGCATTCCGGATTTATCAAAATAAACCTGGGTGTATGGCGAGGGCGAAACTTTGGTTTGAACATTGGGGGGGGGGGGGGGGGGGGTTGAGATGCATAGACATAGAATTATTACAATACATATAAACCATGTAAGTACCTTTTAGTGTGTCTTCCATGAGTAGCCTAGCTTTATCTAGGTACAGAAGCGAATAACTATGCACTAGAGAACAACATGCATTCTAAAAATTCAGCAGATCTACTTCTGTCAGATGCTAATCAGCTTTAGCCTACTATTTCAGACAAATGCTCTAATGAGCTCAATGCAACTCATCTAGCAGGCTCTGAGGCTTTTCGCAGCATGTTAAAAGACCCAGGGCCCTATCTTACACCCGGCGCAAAGCGGCGCTAACCCAAACGCAAGAGTCTTTGCTATCTTACACCCGGCGCTAGGTTCATTATAACGCCTAACGCTTACGTCCTTTAACTAGCATGTATTCTTGCGCCCATTACAAGTGAACTGGGCGTTTTGGTCTTAAAATGAGGAGTGGCCAGGATTCTTTTTGGCGTATTGCTATCTTGAGCCAGCAGAAAGCGCTTGCGCTAGAACCACCACAAACCTGGTCTAAAGTCATGTCGCAGTTGTTTACATGTTATTTTAACGGTGCATATAATTGCATCTACATAGGCATGTGCACAACGCGCATACCCTCCTGTCTGTTACACACAGGGGCACGCACAAGCATGACTAAAATATCTAGATCACAATGTGAAATATTATTATTGTGTAGGCTATATCAAAAATGCATAATAATAAAAGATTCCATAGGTCCACATACCTTTCCCTCGGTGAAGGGAAACGATGCCACATTACATTGCTCTCAGCCCACTCCATCAACATCCAGGTGATGTGCGATGGCTATCCATTAAAAAGGAGCTGATAACACCTATATCAAGTCTAATGTGCGAATTGTCATTTACACCTAATGCATGAATTGTCATTCAATGGAAAACTCGCGCACTGCAATAGACGGACTTTTGAGTTCTGAAAATGCGCTTCAGACGTCATTACAATACAGCTCTGTTTATCTAGGAATACAGCCTATAAGTAAATAGAATGTTTTGTGACTGAAAAAAGTTCAAAACCTTGTCCAGGGAATATTGCTTTTATTGTTTTTCAAATAGCCTAGGCTACAGCGGATTCGCTGTGCATACATATGGTTTTTTCGATAGCCTATGGTTAAAAAAACGGAGATATTAGCTATTCTTCATCCTTCATATTTTTTTAATTACAGTGACAAGGTTTCCATACCCTCAGCTTATTAAAACCCCGCTGATTTCACAAAAGATTTTAAAGAGAACTAAGCGGCTAATTAGAAATGAAATTTGCAGCACGTTACAAAATTAATTTACAATTAATTTTAATGCCATTATCTGCATGTGCGCTTTATAGGAGCAGGTCTGTTTCCTCTGCTGTAAATCACACTTTTTACGGTCTTCCTGGGAAAGTGGATCGTTTTAAAGCATTACGCTACCAGTAAAATAGGTTGGTCGCATTTCCATAAGCAGGACATTATAAAATAAGGGAAAATATGCTGAATCTATGGGTTGCCAACCTGACAGATTTATTATATTTAGTGTCATCATTAAGGAAAAATAACGTTATTTATGTTAGTAATCAAAATTAGAATGCAGGTAGCCTAATGAACTTCGGATGAAGCTTGAATATGAGTTCATTGCATAATCAAATGAAATTCGTTAAACAAGCAGGCTAATTTGGCGTTTTCTAAGGTGAGACGGAAGCAATTGGTCGCTTATTCTCAGCTGTTGCAGGTGCTTTTAACGAAATTTAACTGCATATATTTTGCAAACAGCACTGTCAGGAATTACCGGGAACTCATAATGGTTAGCCCAAATAATATTGATCATAGGCTACTATTGATCCATATAGCCTATTCCTTGATCGCACTAAACACGCACGAGCATGTCTGTTTCGCCTTCATAAGCAATCCGCCAAGGTGGAAAAGCAGGCTTTTAAAGGGAATGGGATATAACATTTTGATTGGTTTATTGCATGTCACGCCAAGACACACCTATAATTAATGAAGAGACTAGGTTCAGCCCAGTTGCACCTTGCGCTGCGCTTAGCGCCCAAAAAACACGACGTTAAAATAGCCAAAGTGGACTTGGACACGCCCTAAATGGACTTAGCGCCATGCGCTTAGACCAAGCGCCAAGATCGCCAAGATAGGGCCCCCAATCAGCACGAAGATATGACCATTTTAAACTTTTTTTGTAAGTGCATAGAGCCTAGTTTGTTTATACCGCGAAAGCAAGGTAGGGAGTGAAAGTCCACAAAATGTCCATATAGTGAGGGAGAGAGAGTCAGCCTCGGTCATCCGGATTATATAGCCTGCCAACCTGCTGCAGGAAATCTCCCCAATCTAGCCTGGCCACGCCTCCGCCGTCAGCAGTGGCAAAGTGCACGTGGGCGTGATATCCCCACCACAAAGAGAGTCATCACACGGATATAGGGTACACAGTTGGCGTATTTCGTTAGAAAAAAACTGCACAACAAGGTCTGTGGATGTTCGTGAGTAACGACGTCAGTATATTTGGAAAAGGACGTTGCTGTTGTTTTCTTCGAATGTATATTTTTGCCGCTTTGAGCGCCACAAAATTTGGACCCATTGCGGTCCATTCTATTTCACGACGAGCTGCAGCGGATATCTATAAAACTGAAATCTCAGTGAAACTATATGAATGGATAGATAGCAGTCCAGGTATATATAAACATTCAAAGCTTCATTTCATTTTTGGGTGAACTGCCTCTTTAAACTTATGTGAGAAAATTCCCACAGGATGCTCAACCACTTTGTCTTCCTGTTGCAACAGGATGGCACCAGCGCCAACCCCGCTACGGCCTATCAAAACGGAGAGAAGCGAGAGCAGGAGCATTACATAGTATAGCTTTTGCAGACTTAAACGCCTCCTCATAGCGATCAGACCAAACAAAGGGAACTTTGCCACCTAACAAATCAATCAGGGGTACAACAGTTTTGGCAAAACCCACAGAAATAATCATCCCAAGGAAGCGCAAGTTATTTTTTATTGGTCGATACTGGAAAATTATCACTCACTTCACCTTTACCTTTCACGGGCATAACCTGGGTCTGGCCGTCCAGCTTACGTAAGACCGTTGCCTTAGCATATTCACACTTACTTGCTAAATTGATTGTCAAAGAAGCACTGGCAAGGTAGTCGAACAGCACTTCCAGGTGACAGACGTGTTGAGGCCAGGTGTCACTAAAGACCAAACCTCTGTCCATATACGCAGCATAATTCTCCAAGCCCCTAACAACAGCTAGAGATCTCGCCGAGCTGCTAATTAGTAGAATCAGTTGTGCCAAATTTGGGTTTACATCTCCGGGAACAGGGTTGCGAACCACTGCTGTATATACATAATGCAAATGTGTGCGTGTGTTGTGTAATGTGAAAATTTAAAATGAAGAGAGAAAATGAAGAGTGGCTTTGATAGCCTTTTGTTCGGTATGATAAACAGCTATTCAAGTGAATCTCTAAAACTCTCTGTCGAGCTGCAAAACATTGTGTCCATCTATGATTCATATGTGTGTATGCGGCTGGACTCAGAGCCTCCTGCTTTACCTGGTTGATGATTCCCTTCAGCAAAATGGAGCATAGCAGACTGCTTGGTCCTGCTGGAGAGCTACCCCCACATACATAGATCATCACAAAAACACATAACAGCCTACCTCACAACTTAAATCCCCCAATTTACATATGCAATACTCAAGTGTGCACAGAGTCTAATAGGAATCTGTTCAGGGGAAATGGTTTACAGAGAAATAAGATGTGTTCAAATGAGTTTTATTGACAATTACAGCATATTATTCTCTGTAAATTTTGACTCTGAGCCTGAGGATGATATCGCACCTGGCAGTAAGGATGAGGTTGTTGACCCTCTGGGGAAATCAGGCATGAAAGGAAGAGGGAAAACAAGGAAAACAATTGAGAGAAAGGTAGAGAAAGAGTTGGGGAAGGATGCCTTGGTAAATAGGGTGAAGGTAAGTGCCATTTTTTTCAGATAATTGCACAAGTAATTTGATTATATATTTAACAGCTAAGTCTTGACTTTGGAACTCAAATAAGAGCAGGGTCACCTATCATACTAATATTACATACCATTTCATAGATTTCAAAATTGAGAAATAATTCCTCTGGGTAGATTAAGAGAGTTGACCAAAGCATGTCAGGACCTGGTTTTACAAACAGTGTTCTTCTACAAAGTGCCCCCGTTGTCCATTAAACTTTTAATATACAAACGTAATAGTGGCTGCAAATTTCAGTTATTGTTATCTATTACTTGTGGCATAGTGTTGATGTGGTCACTGTTGAGGTGGTGAACAGACAAAATAAATGCAGGAAAACCACTGGCTTGCTGCCTTTTATTCAACCCTTGAGTGTAATTAAAGGAAATACTCACTAAATAAGAACAGAAAACAAACCAAAACACCACTGTCAAACATTGGAAGAAAGGAGGGAAAAAAGACCACATGCTAAAAGCTAGCAAATCACTCAGTGGCCATGTGGTGGTCTCCCTCTTTAGGCCTTGTATGGAGCTCAATAATTAGGCAATGGGTAACAGATGCCCTGGTTGGCAATGAGTTGTGTTGGGCTGCCATTGTGAGTGGAGCTGCCGCTGTCCGTGGTCCTGCAGCTCTTCCAGGTTTCTGAAATACCTGAGGTGCTGAACGGACAGCGCACCAGATGCAGGAGCAGAGAGAGAGAGAGAGAGAGAGAGAGAGAGAGAGAGAGAGAGAGAGAGAGAGAGAGAGAGAGAGGGAGAGAGAGCACTACTCCTGCTTCCCTTCCGGGTGCTACATATTGGATTCCTGAGAGTTTCTTCATGTTTTGCCTAATTTTTTTCAAATAGACATGTATTTTATATATAAGCAAATAACATTGGTTGGTGCAGATAACATTTCTGGTTTAAATTAGTCTTGAACCTACCTGCAACATTCCATGGAAACACAACATTAAATGAACAAATAAATGAAGCAATCGAGGTGAGCAGGGTAAGGCACTTTGAAACTAAACTCCAATAAGTAAATATTTACACTGTTAGAGTGCTGGGTGCTGGGTAATACTGGATATTATTTACCTCGCTTGCTGGGTTTTAGGGGTTCAGGTTTACTTTCCCAGTTTTCCTATTTCCTGCTTTTCTGTAAAATGGCTTTGTGACAGCGTCTCTGTGAAAATGTGTTATACAAATAAGCCTGAATTGAACTGAACTGAGTATGGTATAACTAACCAGCTGGCATAAGATGTTATTGCAAGGAAGAACATTTGGGAATTGTGTCTGTGTGATTTTTTCTGGTTTCGTAGCAGATGTGGCTTTCCATTGTATGGGAGGTCTCCGGCTGTTTTGATTGGCAGTACCTTCAGCCCTTTGATTTGAAGGTACTTTTGCATAACAGCTGCTGTGCCGATGCTATTTTTTTCCTTCAGGCATTGATTTGTAATGTTTATGCGCAAATGCCTGAAGTGCTTTCCTTGACCCTCCTTTGAATAGCCCACAATAAAGCTAGAGTGCTCTTCGGCGGTAGTTTCAGGAGGCCTCAGCCACGATCTGAAGGTTTTTCTGGTCCTGCATCGTCCGTTTGGCCATTTTTCACATGCAGCGAAATATTCACCCGAGTCTGAGCTGCAAGTTAATGGTCTGAAATGCCTGAGCTGTTCCAAAAAGGGCCTGTGGAACACCTCCGTTCAGTCATGGAGACAAAGAGTGGCCGGGAAGTAGAGCTCAGTATTCACTCCAGCAGCAGAGTCCTTCCCTCTTGCTTCCCTTCGGAGTAATAGCTGCCTGAAAACTATTTGGCCGTGTTCATTTCCCCGTATGAGACACACGCATCATGTAGAACATTTAGAACCACTTTCCAGTTCATTGAGTATTTTCCTGTTACTTTGAGATTAGTCAAAATAAAACAAGCTTGGGTGGGAGTAATGATATCATTTTTAACAAAGAGGGACATAGTGTAAGAAACTGTTTAAGGAGGGTGCAGGCATACAGCTATTTTACTCCTGTCTTTGAGTTGATGTCTGTGTGATGCTCCCAGTGAATGTTTAGTATGGTGACTGTTTAGTTCAATAAATAAATAAATAAAACAAAAAAACCTTCTGAAAGCTCTTTGGCTAAATTTTACATAAAGATACACTACATGGCCAAAAGTATATGGACACCTGCTCACCCTAATTCCAAAATCATGGGCATTAATATGGAGTTGGTCCCCATTTTCTGCTATTACAGCCTCCACTCTCCTGGGAAAGCTTTCCACTAGATGTTGGAACATTGCTGTGTGGATTTGTTTCTATTCAGTCAAAAGGGCATTAGTGAGGTCAGGCACTGATGTAGGGCTATTAGGCCTGGCATACGGCTGTCCAATTGATCCCAATGGTGTTTGATGGGGTTGAGGTCAGGGCTCTGTGCAGACCAGTCACGTTCTTCCATACCGATCTCGACAAACCATTTCTGTATGGACCTCTATTGTGCACGGGGGCATTGGCATTCTGAAACAGGAAAGGGCCTTCCTCAAACTGTTGTCACAAAGTTGGAAATCCAGAATCATCTAGAATGTCATTGTATGCTGTAGTGTTAAGATTTGCCTTCACTCGAACTAAGGAGCCTAATAATAATAATAATAATAACTTATATTTATATAGCGCCTTTCAAGGGACCCAAGGACGCTTTACAGAGTGAGTCAAACAAACAATTAAATAGAAAAACAGAAAAGAGAAAATAAGTAAAGTAAAGGTGGCCGGGGATGACAGAACAGTTAAAGGCCATAGGCCATAGTGAGCAGGTAGGTTTTGAGTGCTTTTTAAAAAATGTCCAAGGAAGCAGCGTTGCGGATCTCTGCTGGGAGAGAGTTCCAGAGGGTGGGGGCAGCAGCACTAAATGCTCTGTCCCCAAAAGACCGGAGGCTGGTATGAGGGATGGAGAGCAGACCTGTGTCCGAGGACCGCAGATTCCGAGAGGGGGTGTAGGGGTGAAGGAGGTCTGAAAGGTACTGGGGGGCAAGGGCATGAAGGGATTTGTAGGTGAGGAGGAGTATTTTGTAGATGATGCGGGACTTAACCGGGAGCCAGTGACGGTGGATAAGGGTGGGGGTGATGTGCTGCCAGGGCTTGGTGCGGGTTAAGACCCTGGCAACTGAGTTCTGGACGTACTGGAGCCTGTCCAGGGCTTTGCTGGGTACCCTGAACAGAACACCATTGCAGTAATCCAGACGGGAGGTGATAAAGAGGTTCAGCCTAGCCTGAACCATGAAAAACAACCCCAGACCAAGGGATTTTGGATATATAGTGTATCACCGAGTGATTCTAACCTTGATGATCCGTATTAATAGAAGCCTTATGCAGTAATTAAGTACATTATTGAAATATGTAACACCACTTACCTGACAATTAAATATAACCATTTTATTAAAAGATTAGTTAACACAAATAATATGTGTATGTTGTGGGTGGTATGGTGGCAGTGTGTAGAGCTCTTCCTTCACAGCTCAGAAGCTTGCTTTCTTTGTCCGTGCGGTTTTTCTCATCCATCTGGGGTTCTTCTTTTACATTATATTACATTACATTACAGGCATTTAGCAGACGCTCTTATCCAGAGCGACTTACAACTTTTTAGCATTTCTTTTACATATATTATCCAATTATACTTCAGTCAGGCCACTGTTGTTCAAATAACTTTATTGACATTATGAAACAATACATTTTAGGTTTGGCGGTATGGTTCTGTTCACCAAGCCCTCCCGCCCATCCACGCAAGCAAGCATGGGTATGGCGGCGAGGGCAGCTGCACAACCCCCATTAGGGTTACGCTAGAACAGAACCGCAGCACTGAGAATGGTTTTGACAGAATCCATTCAGTCAGTTATGTATATATATACATATATATAAATGGCACTTTTAAGTGTCATTATCACAACAATTTACAAGGAACCAGGCCTGAAACCCCGTAGAGCATGCCTAAGGCGACGGTGGCAAGGAAAAACTCCCTGCTGTTAGCAGGAAGAAACCTTGGGCAGAACCTGACTCTGAGGGGGAAGTCCATCCGCCGCTGACTGGCACCGGTTACTAAATGCTGATTACAGAATAGAAATTTGTAGACCGAACATATGAAAATGTCAATGTATAAGGAGCCGGTGAGGAAGACTGATTGAAGCCCGGCAGGTGCATCATAGCTGGGTACATGCATGGAGCTGGAGCTGACCGTCTGCTTCTGGAGAACGATGTTTGTTGATCTATAGCTACCGCTCCGGCGGATGCCGAAGCGGGAAGGAAAGAGGAAAAGAAATCAGTAGGCACTCGAAAATGTTAGTGATTCATGCAGGAGCGATATAGGCTAGGTGTATGTGCGCAATGGGAAACTGAAGAGGATGGAGCTGGGGTGGAGGGAGGGGGTTTTGTGTGCAGCGGGTGTGCTGGCAGGGGATCCACCATGGTAGGGCGAGGCGGTTAAATAGACCGCCTTGTTATGTGAATGGACTGATGGGTGAATCGTCACTACTCAGCTGAGCTGTCAGCTGATTAACTATGGCCGGGTTTCACTCTCGTGACCTGCCTGAACTGACGCTATGCTCGATTTCAGTCAGGCCACTGTTGTTCAAATAACTTTATTGACATTATGAAACAATACATTTTAGGTTTGGCGGTATGGTTCTGTTCACCAAGCCCTCCCGCCCATCCACGCAAGCAAGCATGGGTATGGCGGCGAGGGCAGCTGCACAACCCCAAAAAACAACCATACGCCAAGTGCTGCCAGCATGTGCACACGTGATGACCGTGCAACGACCCCTCGCCTCGGAGGAAGCCGATCTGTCCATCTGCTCAAGGATCCCCCAATACCACAACGATCAATGTCATGTGCACCAACGCCTGTTGGACTCCCCCGTGCGCCAGACGGAGTGCGGACCAACCCCATGAATCCATGTGTAGTGATGAAGAACAATGTGTGACCTTCTGGCTACCGATGAAGCCATACTGTCCTTCAGCACAAGGTCCGTCTAACGTAACATGGATCAGTGGCTATGTGCACCAACGCCCGTTGGACTCCCCTGTGCCAGATGCAGTGCAAAATAACCCCAGGAAGTTCTACGTGTAGTGATAAAGAACGATGTGTGACCTCTGGCTACCGATGAAGCCATGCTGTCCTTCAGCACAAGGTCCTTTAACGTTACATGGATCAGTGGCTAAGTGTACCAACGCTTGTTGGACTCCCCCGTGTGCCAGAGTATAGTATGACTAACCCCAAGAAGTTTATGTGCAGTGATAAAGAACAATGTGTGACCTTCCAGCTACCGATGAAGCCATCCTGTCCTTCAGCACAAGGTCCTTTAACGTTACATGGATCAGTGGCTAAGTGTACCAACGCTTGTTGGACTCCCCCGTGTGCCAGAGTATAGTATGACTAACCCCAAGAAGTTTATGTGCAGTGATAAAGAACAATGTGTGACCTTCCGGCTACCGATGAAGCCATCCTGTCCTTCAGCTCGAGGCCTTTTAAACGTTACATGGATCAGTAGCTATGTGTACCAACGCATGTTGGACTTCCCCTGGGAGCCAGACATTGGATTACCCAGGGAAATTCTATGTGTAGTGGTGAATAACAATGTGTGACCTTTCAGCTACCGATGTAGCCATCCTGTCCTTCAACCCAAGGCCCCTTTACATTTACGTGGATCAGTGGCTGTGTGTACCAACGCCTGTTGGACTTCCATGGGAGCAAAACTAATCAGGGGAGTTCTAAGTGTAGTGATAAAAATTGTGTGACCTACCGCTCTCGGTCCTTCAAAATTACGTGGATCAGTGGCTATGTGTACCAACGCCTGTTGGACTTCCATGGGAGCAAAACTAATCAGGGGAGTTATATGTGTAGTGATGAAAAACTGTGTGACCTTCCAGCTCTCGGTCTTCTAACATTACGTGGATCAGTGGCTATGTGTACCAACGCCTGTTGGACTTCCATGGGAGCAAAACTAATCAGGGGAGTTCTATGTGTAGTGATGAAGGACTATGTGTGACCTTTCGGCTACGGATGAAGCCGGCATGCCTATGGGAGAAGCTCTTCATCCCTTCAGGTCACTGCCAATTAATATCATACCAACGCCTGTTGGTCTTCTCCCTAACGGTCATGGAGGATGCTGTGCGTAACATTGGCTTCATGGCGCCCGTATGCCTAGGGCCATTCTAACTACTGAAGTTGTATTTGTAGTATATGTATATGTACCAACCACCTAAAAGCTATGTGTGAACTTTTCGGCTATGGATGAAGCCGGCATGCTTATGGGGAGAAGCTCTTCGTCCCTCAGGTCAATGCCAATTAATACCATACCAACGCCTGTTGGTCTTCTCCCTGACGTCAGGGAGGATGCTGTGCGTAACATTGGCTTCATGGCGCCCGTATGCCTAGGGCCATTCGAACTACTGGAGTTGTATTTGTAGTATATGTATATGTACCAACCACCTAAAAGCTATGTGTGACCTTTCGGCTACTGATGAGGCCGGCATGCTTATGGGGAGAAGCTCTTCATCCCTCAGGTCAAATGCCAATTAATACCATACCAACGCCTGTTGGTCTTCTCCCTGACGTCAGGGAGGATGCTGTGCGTAACATTGGCTTCATGGCGCCCGTATGCCTAGGGCCATTCTAACTACTGAAGTTGTATTTGTAGTATATGCAAGAACAGCGCGAAGCGTGAATTTTTCATAACGCAAGTCCAAATCCAATTATGCATAACGCAATCCAGTCCAGGCGTCTACTAGCCTATTGATGAAAGGGACAGACAAGCATCCTTTGTTAATGATGTTGACGGTGGCTTGGTTGTCGCAATAGGCCAAAATTTGTTTCCTTGGCCAGCTGTTCCCATAGGATGCAAGCAACGATGATTGGGTATAGTTCGAGCAAAGCTATAAATTGAATATTGCGAGGCAGAGTTTGCAGCTCTTTAGGCCATGTTTCTGCAACCATAGTATTATAAACCCCCAAAAGCAATAGAAAGCGCTGCGTCGGTAAAGAATTTAAAAGTAACTGATGTTTCGACGTAGTCGTTATGAAAACGCAAGGCTTTAATCCAAGTGCGAATCTTCCAGCCCCGAAATTGGACCTCTTGCTCCGCCTACCCACTTGCTATAAGTTTAAAATCCATGAAAATCAACCATGCGTCGAGAGCATCATGTTGCATAATTAATTGAATTTTGCATCGCAAACGTTAAACGGTCTGAAATTGATGATTTAATAGCAACTCACCTTTATTAATAGCTACCAGACATAATTTATTAATGCTTATTATACATTACATTCATTTATACCACGGCATTGTTGAATACTCGGTTCTGATGGGGTCAATACGTATTCCAAGGTTGTGCATTTATTTTCATCACTGCCTTTTAACAGTGTGTCTTTCGTCCCGCTCGTGTCTCGCTTGCTTTCAACTTGGCTATCAGCTAATTCTCGCAAGCATCACATTCGAACCTATGCTGTCCTTTAGTCCCCAGTAGTATTAAGAAAATTATGCATGTTTGGAAAATTCAAACATGAACACACTTATACGACCGAAAAACACTTCCGGTTTCGATATTTTACTTTCAGCGGTCAAAATAACTTTGGTCTAGCACTCCGCAAAAACGGGACGCACATCACTGGTTCTTTGCATAGTGAAATGATTACACGTGTCACATACTGACTGATCTACGGTATTCGGGTTTCTGTAGTTTTCGCGAAAATCAATGTTATTCTTTCGTCCCGTGTTTCTTTCGTCCCGGTTCTCCCCTAGTAGTATCCACAAAAAACTACACGCGTAATGTTGCAATGTGAATTAGGGTTGTCTGCAATCAGTAGTATGCTAGGGTAATATAGCCTACAAATCCCTGGCAATGATATAATTTAGCCGTAATAATGATGAATAGGCTACAACACTTAAATTCAACCTGAAAACTATTAGCTAGGTATCCGAGTAGGCTACGCAGATGCAGTAGGCTAGGCCTACAAGCGCAATTATGTCCCGATAAATTAAAATACCATGCAGGATACAGATCGGCCAACGCAATAACGTGCAAGATATAGAATGTATAATTACATACCAGGTTAACGGTAGGCCTAGTCTTCACATCATTACCGATTACACACGCAGAACTAGTTACGATAATAGTTGGAGCAGCAGTGCGTTAGGACGTGAACTATGTAGACTAATCATTTGTCGCATTTGTTTATTTATTCATTTTCTCCCCACTTACGTATCAGCCTCCGTGAACGGCCACGAACCTCTCATATCAGAAGCCAGCTCAATGATTAGCCTAGTCGGACCGCATCCACGAAGTATCAGATCTCTTTGGTCTCCCACTTCCAAAACGAGGCAGCGAGTATACGAACATGACCAACCAATATTCCGGGGCAGGGTGTATGCTTACCGTTTAGGTTAGCCCAAGGATCATATAAAGGTTACCGTGCGTTTTATGCCTCTGAAGCCAATATAGTCTGTTAATGTCAGCTAGCAATCCTGTTGGAAGGTTTCGAATACGAGCAATAAGGTCCGGGTTACACGACAAGACACACGCTTTAAATAGCCAGCTTATGCAACGTGAATATCGCCCTTCCTTGTCCGGGAAATGTTATTTGAATATCGCCAGTTTCCATAGCGGACCATAAGCTTAAACGATACTTGCAGTCACTTAGCTTTAGCAACAAATTCAGGAATCCTATTCGTTTTCGCTGACAGTGTGCAGTCATGCATGCAGGGAAGCAGGTTTGGAATAACCGAATGTTATTTGAATATATCGCCCTTTTCTTTTGTCTAACAGACCATAAAACTTAAGAATACAGAGCTTGACATCACTTAGCTTTTACGTAGAATTTTGCAGGATTCCGATTCTTTTCCCCCGGCGTGTAGTAGAACAAGCAGGATGTGCAGCGCAGAAGATGGTTTTGTGTGCAGCGCAGAAGATGGTTTTGTGTGCAGCGCAGAAGATGGTTTTGTGTGCAGCGCAGAAGATGGTTTTGTGTGCAGCTTGTGTGCAGCGGGTGTGCTGGCAGGGGATGGTTTTGTGTGCAGCGGGTGTGCTGGCAGGGGATCCACCATGGTAGGGCGAGGCGGTTAAATAGACCGCCTTGTTATGTGAATGGACTGATGGGTGAATCGTCACTACTCAGCTGAGCTGTCAGCTGATTAACTATGGCCGGGTTTCACTCTCGTGACCTGCCTGAACTGACGCTATGCTCGATAGCTGGATATATACTGAAGCAATTCAGGTTAAGTACCTTGCTCAAGGGTACAACGGCAGTGTCCTACCTGGGAATCGAACCTGCAACCTTTCAGTTACAAGGCTAGTTCCTTAACCATTATTCCCTACTCCCCATTATAACCATCCTTAAACTCTTGCTATAAATGGTCCCCTGTGCATGTGTATTTGTGTGTCTGCCCAGACGCGCACACGCATGCATGTGTGTAAGTGTGTCTGCTGTGTAATGGACAGGCGTCCTGTCTATTGTGAAATCCGTCACAGTGCTGCCAGATCCGGCTATGGCTCGCTGCGGTCCTCCATATTGTAACGTGGCTGCTGAAAATGGATAGATAAATATTTTGAAAGCTAAACAAAGACATATTGGGCAGTGTTCCAACTCGGTTTGAAAGATATGTCTAACAGTGTGCCTGAACCACCACAGGGTGTCATCACATTCAGCTGTTAAAAAAACAACAACACCAACAACAAATATATTTAAAAATATTTATGTATGTACTTTGGACACAATTTTTCATATTTTGGGGTTATTCTGAGTAACACAGAAGAATTCTATATCGGCATAGTAAGGGATTGACGCATATTTTGTATGTTTAACGTGAACACTTTCTAAGGGGTTCATTTTCAAGTACTCATCAAGCATTCTGGAAAATATGAATCTCAAGCTCTAATTAGACAAGCGTACTGTAAATGATAACCCAGACATAAATTATTGATGCCTTTTCAGAGCACAGCCTTTGCCTCTGGTAAGCAGTCAGGGTTACAGTGTTGACTGAATACCTTTCAAGAAAATGTGCCTGCGTTTGTGTTTTTGCTGTTTAAAGAGCACTCTGAGCCAGAAAAGGCTTTTCTAACCTCAGTATTGGAGAGCTCCTGAGATCAACCAATTAAAAGAAGTAAACAAAATACTTTGAAACCTTCGATTTTTATCTCAGCATTCCTCTGAACGCGCACCCAACGGTTTCTATGCGAGGGGCGTAATTTTCCATAAAGCATTTTCTGCCATGGTTTAGTTAGCTGTCCTTTATCATCGCTAAGGCACCGCAAACTGAGGCACGAGGGAGAGACATTAATCACATTTCACTTTAACTGCATTCTCTCCTAATCTTGAGATTTCTGGGTTATCATGTACACAGAGCAGCCACTGGTACAACACAATGCTGTGGCAGATGGGGCCTGCTTCACACAAAGCCTGGGCACTTGCTTAGCAAGACAAACAACAGCAACAACAAAAAGATGATCCTGATAAGTCCACATTGCAAACTCTACTGTCAAATATCGCATTACTGGTGGCACTCTACTGGTTTGGAAAACTGAGCTCACGTAAGCTGTTGGCCCAGCAACTAGAGGACTAAGGTTTGTGTATACATTGGTGTTTGTCACAGCTCAACAATTTCCTCATCTTTCATTTTTGTCCGGTGTGTAATTTTGACACCTCTCCCTACTGTTCTATTGGAAATGGCTAACATGAAGCAGTTTTTTTTTGGAATACTGCTTTATAGGTTTACTTTTCATAGGCTTTTAGAAGATGACTACAGCATGCAAGGTATGCCACCAAACAGAACCAACAAGTCTGCTTGACATCCATTCATAACAAAGGCAGGATTTCCCAACCCTGGTCTTGGGGAGTCACCAGGGCTTGCTGGTGTTTGTTTTCACAATAACCAATTTTCACCCGAGAAACAAAGGGACGTAATTGACTGTGTAATCAGCTGCTTCATTTGACCAATGAAGTGCTTTGTAACCAGCAGGTTTGTTTGCTCAATGATTTCATCCAGCGCACCTCTTGAATGTCGAGCAATTGTAGAGTACACTGGGTTTTCCACGATCTGAACTGGGGCTAAAATCTGGCCTAAAAACTCATTTGGTGAGTCATTTGCTGGACACAGCTAGAACAACTCTTGATTGTGTCCCTTTTGAATGGCGCTAAACACTGCTACCCTGGGCCATAGGCACGACATGGATACAGGGACTTCATTGCCAGTATGAAGTATAAAGTAGCTTACATTGTAATAACACTATTTCTGGGATATGTCAGAACAGCATTCCTGATGTGGGAGGTTCATGGGATGAAATAATGCATAGTAAAAGCTCGCCCGGCCTAAAATAAAAATTCATACATACAGTATGTGCATGTGATGGAGAGAAAGCAAGACACAAACACAAATAAACAAGGAATAATCACAGAGTGCCTTTTTCTCTGCCGTGTTTTACCTTCCCTCTCTGTGCTTTTTCCTCCTACGCTCTGGAAGAGTGTAGGAATCTCTACTGCTCTCTCTCTCTCTCACTCTCTCTCTCCTTCTCTCTTTTAATGTCACTCTCCCTCTTGAAAGGGGCACTCTGGGCGTAGTTTGCCCCAGCTTGTAAGTGACAGCCAGCTCATTTCTCTTGCTGGTCTTGTGGCTGTGTTGCTCTCCTTGCCTTGTCTGTCCTTCCCCCTGGCATATCACCAAATAATTGTTCATTGTATTGCTTTTTTGTGCCACTTATTCATCACTAAGCAACCTCAAGTTTGGATTTTGAATAGTAAGGATACCACATAATTCTCCATCTATAAATACCACGTTGGAATGCTTTTTCCAATTCTGCCAAACAGATACACAGTACAGACAAGTGGAGGAAATTTAAACACACAAAAAAAGCTAATTGGTCTAGCAGAGCTATTGTTTAGAATTCTGTCAAGGTGCAATTCTTACAATTCTAATAGTCCCAAATGCTATATTACCAAAGCTATGATTATCCAATTTGAGCCCATTTTGTGAAGACAAACCGGCCAGGAGGACCAAGTTATCAGTGCATTAGAATGAGAGACACATTTGGAGTACTCAAGCATTATGCATATGAGAACTCAAAATTATGACTACAGCTGTTTAGGTACATGTTAAATTCTGTAATGCATTATTACCCCCCCTTTTAAAAAAATATTTTATCGCAAGGATTTTGAAGATTTTCAATCCTCAGTTATAACCAATATACTGTAGCTAACATTTGAAATGTAGAAAACTGCACACATCACCTATTGTACCAATGTACATAAGTGTGAAATATGATTTAATTACCAATTTTGTCACAGCAATTTTTCAGAAGTATTCTCTTTTCAACCTGGAAGCTTACTGCTACCGTTTCCGAGAGTTATATTTCCAGGAGATATCAAAGATTAGCACCAGTATTAAGACATGGACTGTTTTCAAAACAAATATGCTACTGACAGACCTGCTGTTGTGTTCGCAACCATGGGAAACATCAACATTCAACTCAATACACACAGAACCAGCTATTGTAAAAGCTCCCTGATCTGTTCGTCAATTGGCAAGCCATACCGCTCAAGCCCTTTTTTTACAATTCACTACTCAAGTGCCAACACTTTCCTCTCTGTCTCAGATGCCCTGCAGGATCACAGAATAGATTTGTGTCAAAGCAGGACTTTCCATCTCCTCATATGAATGACAATATCATATCTCTTCAGCCCTCTCCTCACCGTTAGTCCCAGAACAGGGATGTATACTTGCTCAGGCAGAACCAGACAGTGCTTTATAACGCTTGTTAACAGCTACCTAAAAGTCTATGCTGCTGAATCAAGGGATGACGGTAGCATTGCATCACACTGACAGAAAAGTAGGAAAAAAAAAAGTAAAAACTAGGCTGCAGAAATCTCATGAACATTTCTAAAAGGATTATTCTTCATATACACATTGTCACGTTAGTTAGGACAATACACAATATCCCAGTGATAGCTTTACGAAGGACTGCCTCCCTTTCTCAGGGACTTCCAAAGTACGTGTGCATGTATATGTGCTGTTGGTCAAAAATAAACATAACATAAAGCAGCAGACAGAAGAGGGTAAATATCCAAAGTCAAAATTAACACGTAAAGGACTTGAAAACATTGATATTCTAAAATTGTTTGGTTCATCATCATCTGGGGTTAATACAATAATCAATAATCAATAATCAGAGGCTATTTTAATTTCTCACATCATTGTAAGCAACATAAAAACACTAATTAGAATTTTTTGATTCCTCACTTTGACACCCAATGCAATAAAAAGAGACATTGAACCAAGAACTTAAATATAATTCATCTCACACACAAGAGAACAGAGAAATCTTGAAATCAATACATTGAAAAACATTACTGTGAAGGCATTACTAGGGCTCATTTGCAGCAGGTGCATGAGTCCAACACAATCAAGGTGGTTACACCTTAAAATAACATAAGGTGTCACCTTAACATAACAGCTAACGTTAACGTTACCGTTAATGTTTATAGTTTGCGTGTCTGCAAAAAGGCCGATAATACCCACAACGCAACGCTGGTGTGAAGTCGTGCCTGTATACAGTACCGTTTGTTTTTACACAGATCTTGACCGCCCTAATTTGGTGGCCGTGAAGATTTGAATAGGGCAACTGAGGTATCTATGTTTGTATATCTATGGTACCAGTCAGCTTCTGAGCCAATCACAATTTCATAAACTAACTTCCTTCCGTTTCATGTAAGTGACTTCCGTTTCATGTAAGTGCCTTCCATATATATATATACACTATTACTCACTATTATCACTCTCACATACATACATTCTCTTATGAGAATATATATGTGAAAGTGAGAATATATGTATGTGAGAGTGAGAATATATGTATGTGAGAGAGAATATATGTATGTGAGAGTGAGAATATATGTATGTGAGAGAGAATATATGTATGTAAGAGTGAGAATATATGTATGTGAGAGGTCCGACATGAATTATGGCCTAAACGGCCCCTCAAACATTTGCACATGCAATAATTTACACATGTAAAAAATAAGGAGCACTGAAAGTGAGAATTACTGAAGATAAAATCAAATTTGGAGACGAAATCTGCAGTAGCTGGGCATTTCTTTGAACAGAATAATCCAATCATTAGTCTTAGATGGACTGCCACAAGAATACATCAGTGAGAGGTGTTAGTCTTGATTGAACACTTTTAAATAGCAATATTGACCACTGTTACACCTTTTGCTCACAATGTGGAACTGGATTAATGCACATTCCTTCAAGCTTTTTTTTGAATATGAATGAAACAATTTATATATGAATGAAACCCAATTAGACAAATTTATTAACATATAATATTGAACTGTAAGTAACACATTGTTATAACTGGATGAGTATAATTAAGACAGCTTAAGATATTAAATCAATTGCTTAATAAGATATGATGGCATAAGTTAAAGAGTACATGTTATGAGATGCTATTGAATTGTTAAATTATATGTATTAATTAGAGGGATGGAATTAAGGTCAGTATACAGTTTGGTGATGTATGATTGCCTGATGGATATCGCTGTCTTGTCACCAACATGCCATCATTGCTCATCTTTGATATTGATAGCATTCGCCAATAAAATGTATATATAAAATGCAACATAAACGATAATAGAACGAATCGCTGAAGTGGAGTCATTTGCTCTCAAAACATCAGAAGAAGAAACTCAGGAGATGAATGTATGACTTTTTTGGGCAGTTGTGGGCTTAACAGCAGCACTTTTGCTAAGAAACAAAGGCTAATCAGCTGTAACGTGCCGTCGGTGTTCCTCTGCCACTGCTACCCAGGAAGTGCCTTTTAATGTCTGTAGTCCACCCGGTCAGCAGCGTACAGGCATGGGCACGGAAACACTGTAATTGTGTAAAATTCTTAGCAAATGTGTGGTCTTCCATTTTGTTTATTTTAAGGTTAGTTGTTGATGACTTTGCACTTGACACTAAAGATAACTAATTAATAGGAGATGAGACCAAACTATATGGTTGTCATGATGAACTAAGCCAGCGACGGGGTCAAAGTCAATACAATTTAAGTCTCAGCGGTGGGCACGGCTACGATCGCGAGAATGACAAATCGCTCTAGTATAAACCAAAAGTCTAGTATAAATCATCAAATGTGATGGTCACCAGTGGCAACGATCATACATTATATTAGACGAAACAACACATTAAACAAAGACCTGAAAACTACACACGGGGAATGAGGGTTAATGATGAAGTTTACAGTACCCAATCGACCCTGTCCGATCCCACATGTTAAATCCAACTTGGCATTATATCCTATATATATTACCTGATGTTCCTCCTGGGAAAAATAAAGTTATTCTCTTCTCTTCTACTCTATATAAATAAGAGACAAAGGTCCCCAATTAGATGTACTGTATGTGATGCCGGGTGGTCTTTTGCATATATCCTTCAAAAACCCTTGAAGACCTTCATGTTGGTGAGAAAGCAGCAGCCTCATTTACAGACATAACTGGCAGTTTCCCTATGTGCTGCATTTTGCCATAATCAGGGCAGGTTGTAACATAAGCGCCTCTCTGAATCCCTTTGTGGGTGGGAGAGAGTGGGACCTTGTCTTTGATTGATTGATTGATTGATTTTATTTGACATTTAGTTAAAATACATGGAGTAACAGGGGTACGGGCATGCATCTCAAAGAAACATCAAGGATATACACAAAAAAGTCAAGACTTGTTTCCATTGTGGTCCTTGGTCTCAGACAGATAGACAATACAACCATAGAACAAGCAACAATACAAAGTAAACTACATTAACGGATCGTTGGTTGCTAAGATCGGACATTTTCTAAAAGCCACATTTTATTTGGTATGGGTTTGCAGGTTTGCAGGTTGTTCCTGGTGCTGGCACTCTCCAGTGTAAAATTACCCACAATCATGAGTGCAATATTGACACATGAAGGGTGTGCATTGAAGGAAATTGTCAGCTGTCAAAGTCTTCCACTTGTATTTTTGTCATTTGTCAGTGATGCACCAGCACCAGCACCACTCAGACTGACGTCAAACTGTCTCTGACTGAACATTCCAGTTGGTAAATTTCTATGTGGGCTGGATTTCAAATCCCCCACTAACTGCTCAAACTGCATTTGAAGGCGAACAATTAACCCCACAATCTAATTGCATGTTTATCAGCATATACTATATTATCAGCATGTTCTATAAATGTTTGTTCCATTGAGAATATGGTAGAGTACTGCCGGGGGTACTTTTTCACACTATCAACCAGAAGTCTGGGTCATTTTGACCTTGTATAAAACGTTATTCCAACACCTCTATAATGGACATTGGCAGCTGTCAGAGTCAGATTAAGTACTTATCATTTTCTAGTGATAGTTGTGTCTGGGTCATTCTGATGTGTCAGAGTTACCCAAACTTGATGTCAGTCTGTATTATCAGTCACAAAAACTTCAGTTTACCATAATTTACCAACTACCAAGGTTCAATCGATACATGTCTGATTGGGTGTGGTAATGACTTTTAATAATGGCCAGACAGGACCAAGCCTTGATAATGTGATTTATAATATAAGCAGCCCTGACCCAGTTTCCAGACAAATAGCTGAGAGTGATTGCATTGTCTCTGACTGCTGCTGATGCACTATAGGCCTAGTATACACCTAGGTGTCTTGCAATAATTGACAGTGACATTTCGGCTGTCAGTAAATTTATGTGTTTTCTCTGAATTCCTGGCACTTGTAGCACTTTAGTATTTGCACCCTAGAATAAAGTTTCTTCCTAATTTTTTATACTCAATGTCAAAAGTGCACAACGAGTGGGAATACAAATTTCAGCTTTTATCCGCTTCAATCTTGATTAAACTTTTTTAAAATTTTTTTAAAGAGAGGCCTTTGACATAACAACATCGAACACTGTTGCACCTTTTGTACTCAAAGCAGAACTGGATTAATGTACGTTCCTTATGGCATTTTATTCTCTATGTGAATGAAACAATGTATCATCAATTGGCAATATTGTTCTGTTCTGATCTATTAACCTAATTAGAAGAGTTATGAATGTACAATATTATACTGTAAGTTACACATTGCTATAATTTGACGAGTATAATTAAGACAATGTTGCAGGCTAAAACATATGCAATTGTTCCTTTAACTGCTTAATAAGATATCACGGTATAAGCTAACGGATAATTGTTATGTGATGAATGAGAATTTTTCAATTATATTTGTTAATTAGAGCTACTGGCCACAGTCGGCACTGGCATGGTCTGAAATCAATCCGAGGCCACAAGGCTCATCCATGCACTAACCTGTGCTTTAACCGAATGAGCCATCCAGCATTCCAACAGCAAACAGTTTTGATTGATTGTTTAAATTAACATATGACTGACACCCAACCATTACTGACTGCTAAATTATTTATGCATCCATTCTGGCGTCTTCTAATCCTTTGTACATGAGAAGTCATAAAACCCCCTTACAAAACAACTGTGACCATGGAAAAAGATCCAAAAGATCTATATGAGGGGAATTTTCGATGTTGTATGAAAGATGACGGGTGGTATTGATCTGAATATAACCATCAAACAGACCAGAACTCCCAACCAACAAAATGGTGAATGAGATTCTTCCGATGCTGAATAATTGAGGCCAATTAACACCTGTCTGCAACTAATTGCTTGATTCTGAGAGAGCAGTAGAAATACTTTGCAGGCTATTAGAGATGCTAAATACCGGCAGGCCAAATGATCTGCCTAGCAGCTGCTCGACAAACTCCTGAAGAGGTTGTGTTCCTGGTTTGGAGCATGATGAAGACATTGGGGCCAGGAAGAGGTCAAGGGGGATTTTCATCCATAGCGGTTATCAATACCAGCACGTGATGTGATTGCCAATGATTAAATATAAGCCACTTAATGTTGAAGTCATTGTCGCTCTCCAGGAACGCTATTACCATACTGTACACCAGTAATGAGCTGAAATAAACTGGTTAGTTAATGCATAATGGTCTCACAATATGGCTGCGACGTTTGATTTGTGGGAGTGGTGTGCAAGCCTAAAAAAAGAAATCCACGACTGCATTTTCTAATGGGCACGGCAATGTTTTTCTTCCCCAAAACAAAATTAATTGGTGGAACTGGTTTCTACAAACAAATAGATCAAAACTTGCGTAGCACAGACCCCTTATCCCAAAAATAGCAGCAGAGGCAGCTGTGGCTACAGTCTATGATTTCACATCTGATTGTTTACTGGGGAAGTTACAAAAGAGCTTTGTCTGATGAATGTTATTTTTCACTCAACAATCACTACCATCTTTCAATCAAGCACCTCAAGGATCAGCTTTTATTTTCTTACAAGCGGCTATTGATTTTCAGAAGACAATGCTCTCTCTCTCTTTTGAATCATTTCAAATTGCACAATGGTTCTTCAACAACAGAAACAAAATAATTTATATACTATATATATATATATATATATATATATATATATATATATATATATATATATATATATATATATATTTCAATACATAAAATGAGGAGAAGAAAATCTGCTGTGATTGGATTTTATGGGTTTAAACATTAATCCTGTAAATGCAGATGTCCACTGCAAAATTGCGCATTGCTGTAAAAATTAAATGAAATTGATGTTAGATGTTGTGTGATGTTTTTTTCCTTAGCCTTGGTAATGGCAAAATCATAACTGAAGGACAAAAGCAATGCTGTAATGTAATCTGTGTGTGTACTCACTGCCTCAACTGTTCTGTACTTCTAATCCATAGTGCGGAACCGGCTGTCAAAAGTGTGATGCAGTCCCAGTGTGAACTAAAATGGTGGAAGCATGACTGTGTCTATCTCTATGGGAGCCCAATAGACACACAGGTGCACCCGCACACATACAAACGCACACACATGCTCACTCACGTAGCATGGCCCTGTTTCTTTGATCTATTTCATGAACCCATCTCGCCTATCAATGAGGGAGCCATTTTTGTCATCAGTGGTCCAGCTATCCCCACTGTGAACAACACAGACCAGAACAACCTGGCTGACCTCTCTGGAAGACCCACCGGGGCAAATATAAATCCTGGGATAAACAAAATGTCATGTTTAATGTGCGAAGTGTCAGTCTTGAAAAACAGAACACATTTCTATTTTCAGCTAACTATTACTGTAGTCTGATAGGTTTCTACGATTGTTTACTCTGAACTGTTCCAGTCTCAGAGATGATTGAAGTTTCCTCTCACTTTAATTTCAGAGCTGGAAATGATCTTTGCTTTAATTGAATATACAGTAGAGTGAGCTGTGAAGAGACTTATTGTGATATGAGCACTTCAGGTAATAAGTGAGAGAACAGTTATTCAGCGGCGTGATTACAGTTGATAATTAGACACTGATCATGCAATTATGTGGGAAAGGTATAAATCTCCTACCTTGTGAATTCTTCGTATGATTCACACTCCCTCCTCAGGAATCCTCCTGTGAATTCATATTAAAGCTTAAAATTGGCTTGACAACCCGTCTTCTTCTGAAAATAATTAATGCACATGAAATCTGTGAGATTTAAAATATTATTCACAATGCAGCTATGAGGTTAACGTTAGCATGGCTTCTTTATCAAACATTCATATACAAAAATGGTAGGCCTAATAAACAGAGCTTTGAAACAACCAAGTAATGGAAAAGGAATCCAGAAAAAGTCACTGAGAGTCCTTTGACTCAATGATTATGTAGCAAGGCGTATAATTATATGAGATTATGTAAAATTTTAAAATGCAGAACCAATAGCAATCATAGAATTTCCCCATTCCCCATAAATCCTTCTTGCAGTAGCAGGGGATCACTTCCAAATTTATTGTCTGTATGATCAAGCTCCTGTCCTGTTTGTAAACTTCTCCATACCTTCTCTCTGTCTGTATTCAGCCTTTCAGGCCCCTCCCATGTTCTGCCTGTTTCGTACCATGAGGTTCACTCCCGAGATGTCTGCCAGCAAGGAGAGGCCCGCTCCTCTGCAGGAAATCCATGAGGGTCTCAACAACCTTGTTTAATGGTCAGGTGTGAGGTTATCTACTGCACTCCAGGCCAAAAATGACATACATATGTCATGCATAATTCACCCTTATACTTTCGTAAAAAAGACAATATGCTCATAAAACAATTATTGTTTTGTTTTTTAGTTTACAGATACAATCTGTATGCGAAATGTATGCTTATTCAGTCAAAGTTCTCCACAGTCTCAAATGCCACTTGCGATTTCCCACATGCACATACACAAACAACGTTATTGTTTTTTCATATCTTGCCACCCCCCATTGCAAGCTTTAGCTGTGCAGTTCACAAAGCGTATATTGAGAAGGGGTGAAAAAAATCACGCCAAAAAAAAAGAGAAAAATAAATAAATCTTTACCAGGATACAGAATATCCCCATAATCTCCAGTTATGACTCATTCTTGATTGCAGTTAGTTGTACCGTGTCCAACATCCAGCCAGGTGGTGTTGGCTTGCATGAAATCCAAAACTTGTACAACAAACTTCGCCTCTCAAGCCGCGAGACATTACATCCGACGGGGAGACAGATGGAGAACTTACCTCAGTGAAAAGTGCTTTCATACGCCTCAGGCTGGGACTGCTATCAAACACACCAATCAGGTGCAGCAGGGAGGCAGGAGTGTTTGGGGCAAGTGGACCATATCAGACATGTAGCCTACATGAGCAGGACTGGTTGTGGAAATGGAACACATTGCGTTCTTGATAGAAGAAACCCCCCCCCCCCCCCCCCCCCCCCGCAATCTCGGGGAGCCCATTACACACTGAAGAAGAGTGAGTCTTGTATCTTTACATTGATTTGCTGAAAAGCCCATTTTTTACACTCATAATGTCTTTGGTAAATAGGGAGTTATATTGCAGTATTTGACTCCTGCTGGGTACAGTCTAGTGGAGATCATTTGCTATAATGGCAGTAGCCATTGCCTTGATAACAATGATATCCGATATATGCATAACTACTCATACTGCTTATTAAGTTCAATTGAAAGACAGACTGTTTTTTTTTTTCTGTGAGGGAGAGGAAAGGGTCGGGGAACCAGACGTGACCGGAAGGGGGTCTGAAAGCTACCGACAAACGTGGATAACCACAAGTAGGGGGAAAAAATAGGAGTACCCTGACAGAACAGGAAAAATAAACAAAGGGGAAATAACCCCTGGCGTATCAGCCAACAGAAAACAACCCAAAAAAGAGGACAAAAATAGACTTGAAGACTCGAGTGGAAATAGACAGAAAGAGAAAGAAAAACCTCCAGCTCAATAAATTACAAATGAGCTCAAACAAGGAAGAAAAGGAGAAAAGGGTAACAAAGGTTACAGCCTCAAAGAGGACTGAAAGAAAACCGAGCAAATAACTTAGTTTAGAGAAAGAAAATAGGAAAGAAAAAGTCCTAAAGACTAAACCTATAATTCTAAAGCTAAAGAAGTTCCTGCGTATCTTTAAATACATAAAAGATATGCAGGCTTTTGTTCTATACCAAAGTTACCGGCCTGAGCGTAAAACAAAGCTTACACAAAAGCACAGATGAGAAAGAGCGCCCTGCTTAAGTACCCAGCACACACCTGAATCAAATGATAATTAAAAGGACTTGGCAGGCGGAAAAATTAGCAAGAGACCTCTCGTAGCCCCGAGAGGCAACATCCGCGAAAAAACGAAAACAGGCTGGAAACCTGGACACTTTTCAAAGAATGTTAGTGTCAACCTTCAGAAATAAATATTCAAAATAATGAAAAAAGGAAATCTCTTGTCATGTTTCTCAGCTGATGTCCTTTAAGGCACAATACATGCTTTCAAAAGATGTGAGGTTTGATTCTAAAGCTAAAGGAAAGTAAAATACATTTCAATTCAAAAGACTTTTCAGACAGCATTCAATGTCTGTTGTTTTGATTCAGGTTTTCTGAAAGCATTCTCTAATTTTTCATTAATTTAAAAGAAAAGTACAAAAAACCACAAACCAGTCTTTTGTTCATTTGGCATTCATCCAAATTTCAGGATGAGTGCAATTGAGCAAAACCGTCTAAATATGTAAAAAAAATGTGAAAAGAGTTATTTTATGTGTGGCATTTAGATGTCGTTTTTACTGTTAGCATGCAGTAGACATTGGCCATACTTTTTATTCAGCTAACCCAATATATTATATAAAAATATATATGCAATATAATATACTGAAAAGATTAATCATTTTGCATCCCTTCAAGACAAACTGTTTTTGATACTTTTCATTTCCATATGAATTTTTATCATGGTAATAAAATATTTTAGCATGGCAGCCACACTCATTTTAAATGAAGGGGAATGGGTTTTTAAATCCTCTTGACCTGATTCAAAAGGGCAGTGAACTGGCTAATTTGTATGTATTCAGTATATGTTATACTTCCAAATGCAATTAGTATGGTTATTATTTAATTCTATGGCAGTACAGGAGTCTAGTTGCATCTTCCATAGATTATTTAAATCTGGTTAATAACATGCTACTGTGCTTGATACAGGAATACATCTCTCCGGCTGGCATTGGCTCTCAATAGCTCTCACATGGAGAGTCATGCTAACTGTAATTAGAGGAAATTCAATCACATTTTACTGGGTCATTTGCAGGGGGAAAAAACTACAAAAATCGAACAAAAATACAAAAATAATTCAAGTAAATACATGGTTTAGCTTCTGCTTGCCTTTCAGAAAGTGGCAGATGTATGACTGTGGTGAAATAATGGGGTTTTATAATCACGTGTAGGGCAACTACTTTCCCTACACCACAGATATTGTTATCAATTATGAAAATCTGCAGAAGCTGACAACAGTACGGTGACAGCATACTGCATTTACTCTGGTGAAGTACAGAGGCACCCAAACCAGTTACTGACAAGCACAGCGCAGTTTTACACCGGGAAGAGCAGACAAATCATTAAGGGGAAACCTTGAACTTGAGAACCAACCTTTTCGCTGACCTTGAAGTGTGCTTTTGAGGGGGGACTCTGCCTGCCTGTTGAGGAGTCAGATGGGTTTAAAAATAACCTGGGAGCAGAACTGGTGCCATTCTTGGTTTCTTCAGTCTGCACTGGCCAGGTAATCGGAGAGCATGGACACCGCACTGGCCCGGCACCCTGGGGAAATCAAGCACACTTGCGGATGCCCTGCCTCCAAAATGACACGGAGGGGAGGGAGGGATTGGGGGATTGAGGAGGACATAAAGCAACCCCAGCTAACAGTATGCTCTGACCTTGCCCTCTGTACTCCTTGCAGGGCAGCGTCTCTGATCTGGTACCCTTTTTTGGAAGACAATCCTTACAGCCCTAGGCTATTGGCAAAATATTAACCCTATTTACTTTGGCCTATTTTATACAATTTTCGCCTAGTTTTTACTAGTGTCAATTAAGTGCCAATATCTCAAAAACTATTCACTGCACATCCATGGTTGAAAGTTTCAATGAAAGAAGAGGCTTGTACCATTCAGAATAAATTTATGTAAAAATGGTCACATACAGTTTATACATAATACACATAAAAAAACAAAAAAAAGTACAAAACGCCTTGTGTTTTTACAGTTTAGCACTGAATATTTCAACTTCAAAGTACTGGAGCAAGCCAGACTTCCTTACACTAGTGCACTGATATGTTGTCCACTTGGGTATAGAATTTGGTAAAGATATCTATAGGCTTTCCTTATGCATTGGTATTTTTACCAAAACGGGGCCCTGGTGTCCCAAAACGTTTCCAAACGTCGCCAAATATAAAACATGTGCATATCTTTCTGTCTAGGCATGTCAATCATCAGAAAACTTTATTTTTCTTTTAAAACATTTTTTGTAATACAGAATGTGAAGAAAATTAACCTACACATGTTTTGTGTTTATGTGTATGAGGGTATTCTCTTACAAAGCGTGCCCAAAAGTGCCCAAATACCTCTCCGAAAAGGATTACTTACCCTAATGTTATCCAACCAATCTGCTTTACATTTAAAATGGCACTGTACTTCAAAGTTAGATTTACCAGAGCCCCATAAGCCAGCAGAATAACAGGTTTATCTATAACAAGCCTTCAACTTGACTTTTTACAGCAAAAGTAATGAATTATACATCACTATTTGGCAAACCTGTCTGTTACCACCTCCTACGACAGAGGTGTTAGGTGGGGGAGGGGTGTCTTCACTGTCCTCCCTGAAAAATACAGATTCAAGTACATTACTAAGTAGAATCACTAAAAAATGAGAACAGAAATTATCTCAAAAAGACATATGGCAAGTATTACAATTAAGTGGAAAAAAAATTTTATTTTATAAAAAAAAAAAAATATATATATATATATATATACACACACACACACACACACACATATATATATATATATATTATATATACGTATATACATTAAAAAATCTTACATCCACAGTACGTCTGATATTAGCTCCAACATAATTAGCAATCGTAGCTAACTAGGATTTATGAATTCGTTTGTCAGCTTGCACGAACTAAATTACATTATTATAATACTGTAATGTCTTGACTGAACCGTGAAATAAAGTACTGAGAATGAGAACTCGTTTCATGCGTAAATTCAACAACTAGCCCTGTGTTGGTTGCTGCACAAAGAAACTGCGAATTAACGCTAGAAAACAAACAAACAGCAGGCGCTACTTAGCAGCCTGTGACACCATAGAAACTAGCGAACTCCTGCGAGAATCCATTTATCACCAAACTAAAAATACTCTAGATAATAGCGCTCCATACTGTTGATGATTATGATGATGATAATAACAAGAATAATAATAATAATAATAATTTGTATTATATATTTTAAAAAAACACTTACATGTCCAGGCACGGGTCCATGCCAGAGTCATTGCTCTGCCAGAACACAGACTTCTTCGCCTCTGGGACACTTCTTCACCTTCAAAACCTGAGCAACCGTGAAATAAGCGCTCTTCTTTCCACCGTTGATTGCCACGTTAGCGTATAAATGTATAAAATAATCGTAAACTTTGAAGCAGCAAAGACATCACCAGCGCAATTGCACCAATACAGCTGCCCGCGTCTGCGTACAGAGAAAGACTGGTCTGTGACGTTTTTTCAGCTCACAAAAAAGCTACACATTGCTAAATACATCGGGATAGACTACAAACTTACTTGTAACAGCAATCCAGCCCATCCCTTACAGGATAAACTCAGTCAAAATGGCCACAGGCGTCATCTGATGCTGTCGACAGCCCAGGAGCGCACAGCCGATTGCCCTATGGGCTGTCTTTACGCGTGGATACAGCGCCGTTCACAGTCGCTTGAATATGACATGTTTTACTTTGTTTGAAAGGGCAGGAAACCCCGTAGAAGATAAGCAACGTGTTTTACGTTAGATAATTCCTGTAGCAGTCTAGTCATGTTTTTACGCAACGGTAGTAACGTCGTACAAACGCGAATGCGATGGGTACGCACTGTGGAAATGGAGACTTTCCTGGATAATGGATAAATGGGTTACGAAAAAACGTTGAGGATTCTTCAGAAAAGGGTTATAACTGCATAACCAGGTATCGTATTTGGTTGCTTAAACATGTTTATCAAGAGAATTTGTAGAAAATAAAATGTATTTATACAAAACCGGAAGTATATCGGTTGTATGCATACTGAAGTGAGCACGGGAAAAAAACACCTAATGTTTATTTATACAACTTTTCAATAATATACAATTGTTCCTGAATCGGATCTTGATTTTTTAGCGTGTTGAAATGGTACCAAGAGCTTTTGTGATATGCATTTTATTGCCTGTGACTGCGGCGAGGTGAAGGCTGTAAACAAATAAAAAAAGTGGGTTGGGCTATTAGCACCCTGCTGCTTTATGGCTCTGTAGTGTAACCTGAGAGCTGATAAGCATATAAACGAATGTGTTCGCAGGCTGTGACTGTTTATAACAATTTTGCGTCGAAAGTTCCATGTTTTATTAACGTTTTAATTTAGAATTTAAGAGAAATATGAACACTATAAAAAATTGAGACGCATGCGTCTCACCACTAGGGGGCCAAAGCCTATAGAGTTAACTGAATCACTTATTTAACTTAACACAAACTGCATACACAACACAGTATTATATACAATTGTTATGTGTTCATAAAAAACACCTCAACACATTTTAACTGTACAGACAGTTTCTTTGCTAAAAATGATTTGTTTTATTTTATCATGGTATGTGGGCCTACTGGGCTGTAAGTTCTTTACATCACATAAATAGTTTTCTCAATTTAATTTCAGTCTGCTGGCTAGCTGTAAATTAAAAGTTGACCAACACTGTTGTAAAAATAATATTTTAGGCTCCTTGTGAGAACATTTGAATCTTCAGCAACCTACCCCACTAACCTGCTGAGGCAATGCATTTCCATTTTCAAAAACAATGTGTGTTTGTAAGCAACATCATGACATAGTGTTGAGACACACTATCTCTTTTTGATTTTCAGCTTTGCCATATCTTATGGTTACTTCAAATATAGTTTTGATTCCAGAATATGCTTTTGCATTTTCAACATGGTTCTTTCATGAGTTCTTTAAAGTGTTAAAGGACAAAGAAAAGTCATTTTCAAATTTGTAATATGAATTTATGAGGCTGTTTGGAAGGTCAGTGAACTACTATGTGCTTATTTTGTGGAGATATCAGTCAGTGTCATGGATATGCTTTATTAGGCATTTTACCCTCCACTAACTCTTCCTGCATGCTTAAAATCCCCAAAGGAACCAAGGCCTTAGACTTAAAGAAATACAACTACAGTGACCTCTGAGAGACGGAGTGACACAGAGCAGAAGTCAATGGAAATAGCTGTGTATGCAACAAAACTGAAGTGTATTGAACACATTGACAATGTTGAAAGAAAGCTGAACACCATAGTCTTGTTCATATTTCGAGGCGCCTCCATTAACATTCAAAATATTGGTGACTTTTACCATCGAAACAATGACCATAAGTAAAGAATCCAAATGAGTTATAATTTCAACCAATTTGTTGCAATGAAATCTGTAAACTGTGTTAAAAGCTTGACATTTATTTTAAGAAGTTGCACACCTTCTACATGATCTTTAAAGTTCTTTATTTATTTTATTTCTTCATCAAAATTTTTACAAAACATCTCTGACAATAATATACTTAGAGAAGAGCCACGTTTTGCATTGCACCAGGTTGGGCCACAAAACTACTTCCAGGCTGATTAGAGAGAAAAAAACCAAAATAAAAAAAAACAGAATAAATGAACAAACAAAACTATGTGACGGTTAGTCTAAGAGTATTTACATTCCACTAAAATTTATTTTGAGCAAAAATAAATTTCAAATAAAAAAGTAAAATACAGTTCAAGTCATGAGAAGTAGTTAGAACTGGTCAGATGTTTTTGAAAGTGGATGACAGACACCTACAGCATGATAGCACTGACATTGTTTATATATTTACATTGATAAATTTCAATGCATTGATTGGGGTGACTTGAATTCCAAACTATAGTACAAATGGAGAACCAAAATTAAAATATAATTCATGCAATTGCCTAACTGCCAAAAGAACTTTCAAATTTCTCAGTATTAAAATAATTCATTATTGAAGCTAGGAAAAGAAGCAGTAAAATTGGTTGGTTTACATAAGCATTTGTAACAGAGAGGGAGAGCTCAAAAGCTCCAAGCTATAACAAATGTCAAATATATGTTCTCCAATGTATTTTGATCTGGTTGAACTTCACACATAGCACCACAGTAGCAGAGGACAATTGAAACACATTTTCAACACCGATATGGGAATGTTATAAAAGCAAGGTATCGTGTGTTTGCCGATGGAAGGGAACAACGGCGGGGTTTCAAAGGTCACAGTAGACATTCAATATGTTCTACCCTTTGGGGTTGTCAAGGCCATGTGATTACTGTATGTCGCCGCCCCTGTGGCAATACAAGTACCCTCTGATGATCCATGGCAGAAGATTTTAACATTAGATATGCGAATGGAGGGAAATGAAGCTAAACTCAAAGGCTTCTCAGTTCTCTGCAAATGCAATCATTCATGGCTGTTACAGTTACACGGGTCTCCATGGTTTCATCTGCGTCTGCGGATTTCATATCTCAGCATGCAGTACTAGGCGCTGAAACAAACACAAGCGACTATCTGAACAGACACAATCAGCAGAAGCTATACATTTTTGGAATACATGTTTCATGAGCGAGAGCGTCTATTGTTGCTGAATAATTAAATACAAACATATGCAGCAAATCTTTTATATAAAAAGCTATTGTATTTGAGTGGGTGTACATATAGTATTCTCATACTATAATTTTTTATTACTTGTGGATGAAATGTGGATGATTGAATATAAAATAATTACACATTTCATATACAGGACAGAGGAGCAGGGTATTCCATGTTCTGTGTGTAAATTTAGACAAGAAATATATCTCAGCCACAATTTACTGTAAGCCTGTAGGCTGGCTCTGTAATTGTTCCATCCTCGCAGGCATTGCTATGGGAAATCCTGAAAATGGCATCCTTACCTAGTGCTTGATAACATCTATGGGGAGATAAATCAGCAGATATGTGCTGAGGAACATCGATTGGTTTTGTTTGGTAGATCATATTAAAAGAAAGCAGTAAAAAAAAAAGGTCATCCTAAGAACAGGGCTCTGGAATTCTAGGTAGCAATAGGTGTTTTATTTTGGAAATGGACCCCTGTGTGATACAAGCTATGTATGTCCCCTGGATATGCAGGCAAACACAAATAACTCTATGGTGCAGATGCTGGATTACTTCAATTATGATACAGTGGAAAATTAACATGTAAAAAGCTGGGAATACATACAGTATCCTCAATGCTTGAAGTGGGCCAGATTGGACCGGTACACCGTACCAGGACTTCTACGCTTTGCTCATACGAGTACCGGTTTGAGCAGTGTTTGTACGCCCATGAGATTTTCAATGTGTTTCAGTTTTTTTGAGTTGTTAGCTTGGCTCAAAAATAGGAAGTTCCAGAACGAACCGCACCGGGACATGTACATTTTGCTCATATGAGTACTGGCACTTCAAGCCACTTTTCCACTTTTCCACTTCAAGCACTGCATATACTAGTATGTCAAGCAAAAAAAGTATATTTTCTTCTCCTCGGTCCAGCACAGCATCCAAACAACCACTTTGAATGTCCTGTAAGAACCACAGGGGCATACAGCTACTGAAGTAAACTACAAGATGCAAGGCCCCAGCAGAAAACAATAGACCACAAAACAATCCAACATGACTTTTACAGCAAATGTTTGGCCCAGCAGAATCACAGCACAATCATAAAATCGCTGAGAACAGCAAAAATACCAGGCATCAAATTTTTGTTCTAGAATCTATCAAGTCGAAAACTCAATATCACTGACGGGTATGTGAACACTTGCATTACAAAGTGATGGACATGTGTTTGGAAGCGATATACATAATTGATATACTATACTGATATAAGCCAGCATGTCAAAAAAAAAAACATTTGCTGTTGGGTTCCTTCCACTGATGGACATGGTCCATATCTCAATAATGACATGTAAGGATTGCGTACCTTTGCCGTGCTTTCATTGCCCCACCGAAACATCTCAGCCAGTTTATGACAATCTGTCCCCTGAGCCACGCTCGATAAGAACCAATTGCTGGTTCTCTGGTCTCTGGGCCCCCAATGCCCAGGTCCACATATGATATCCTCAGCTAAATGCTAAATCTTTCTTTTTTGTATCTCATGCTCTCTCTCTCTCTCTCTCTCTCTCTCTCTCTCTCTCTCTCTCTCGCTCTCTCTGTCTGGGGATATGCATTTTGTAGTTTCTATGAATAAGGATAAGAACTGAAAGTGTGCTTCCTTGCAATGCTCAAGACCACTGGTCACATTTATTTTGGTCAAGTGAGACATTCCAGCAGGGATGCAAGACTATGCCAAAACGGAATGGAAACAAAAAACAAAGCAGTGTTACCTAGCTTACAATGGCCGTTCTGAAGTAACATGATTTAACTCTGTTGTCTGTTTTCCAGTGCCAACTGAAAGCCTGCAGGTGATGCAGTCAATTTTAGTCAGACTCCAAAACGAAGCTCTCTTAAAAAAATACATCAAAATAAAGCTGGAAACTGACAACTACCAAAAATCCACTGTTGCACAGCTTGGAAAATCCTGTTATCCTTGCATTGTACGGAGCAAAGACAAGGGAAATGAGGAGACAGCCAGCTTCAGAGATGGGCTTTCATCGCAGCTTAGGAAAAGGGGGTGGTTCTCACATTGGCCCCATGTTGCTAGTTGTTTATTAACAGTCAAAGATACCCTGCCTGGAAAGCACTAGGTTTGCACAGAATAGGAAACATACAACCAGGGCTGCGGATGGGTTGGGAATGAGATTTTATCGTTTCATCATTGTCTCATAGCTGATCATAGTTAGTCAAAGGTGACAAACTCTGTGGGCTATTTCTCACAGCAAGATTAGAAAGGCGTGGAGATAACTACTGTATAATGTCCTTCACTTTATAATGCATGCAATTCATCAGATCTTATAATCTTATAATAAACTGGAAATGCCATTTAATTTATGTTTTCATAAATCTGGTAAAAAAGTATCCCCCAGTTTTCTGGATATCTTTGCAGATGATAGAGTCTGGCTGTGTGTCTCTGTGTTGTGTATGCTCACATCCATACTTGACTCCATTTCAAGTCATGGAAAGCTAAATGCACTGAATACTGTGATAAAGAGCTTAATAAACAAAAGTGATCCAAAAATATAGTAACTCCTACACAATTACATCACAATTACATAAGCGGTATGCGCTGGCAGTAAACAGTATAACTAAGGTTGTGTCAGCTGTCAAATTAATGTTTTCTGTACATTAAGGTAATTGAGGTCACTTTGACATCAGGTTCGATCACAAGAAGAGATCTGAATCCTAATGCACCTTTTAATAAAAGTTAATTTATTTATTTTTCCCAATTTAGACCTGTCTCTTTTCAGCCCAGGGGAATTAATTTTAAGATTGCATTTATGTAAGATAAATTATTTTATAAAAGTAAGCCTGCTCCTATATGCAAATTTCTACATTGCTACATGTGCACCAGAACTCTATTGGTTTCGCATTGCAATCGCAATTGTTTCCCGGAAAATGGACAGAAATGATGGTGATTACAGACACCCTGTGTACTTTGCTCTATCTCTTCTTGTGTGTGAACAGTGCCGTTCCCTTTTCGAATGAATTCATGGGCAACGTCGTGAGAACACGAGGTGGCTGAAGTAAAAGCAAACAAGGGAAACTCGCAATCTGTCAGGTTCACAGCTTGGCGCCCTTCGCGAGCAGCTCGCTTGTGGCCACAGCAGGACGGGCTCGCTTTCACAGCGCACGAATGCTCACTGGACTGTCATCCTAAATACCAGCTCAGTTCCAAATGATTGGCGACCAACCCTCTGCAGTGGTCTTAGTTCACTTATTTTACCTGGCATCACGGAGCGCTTACATCAGCGTTAGGTTTCACATACTTCTGCACATATTCAAACAGTGAAAAAAGACTAGCCATGAACGTGTCCCGAGATGTACAACGTATAATTGCATACACACATAGGGCCTGATTGCATGCAAAACTAATAACACAACCGATGATTGGTGCAAAACAAATACCATGACCAATCATTGGTCATGTTATTGGTTTTGCCTGTGCTAAAAGGTTTTACACATACTAAATGCCCTAGTAAATCAGGCCCATAGTGTTAATCTTAAAATTGGCTAAGCAGCGCTTAAATGTAATCGCATTCAATTGTGTAATAATTTGCAGTGTACTGTAACGATACCAAAAGGCAGCTAAAAACATCACTGGCCATTATTAATCCAAGTGACATTTCATAAAAACATTTCAACATTTCACAGCAACATATTAGACCTCTCCTCCTGTTCTTTAGATTTTCCACTTTAAGACATATTCAAACAACAATTAAGAGATAACAGGAATCCATTAAGCCTTGATCCATTAAGAATTGATCTTTCCTCTTCTCTTTTGTTCCGTACATGTACACTGATTGACAGCTGAGCTTGACTGTTGCACACTCGCTTATTCATATTGATTTCAGTTTGCAATTGACAAATACACAGGCAGCTTAACTCAACACCACAGAGCCCAAGCTAATTCAACAGTACGAGCAAACATGGCGCATGCTGTGAAGTTCAATGACTGAGGTGTTGCAAAGGACTTTGAGGGAGTGGTACTGAGTAAATTAAGCACCCCAAGGGTGCGCACCAGTGCAGATAATAGCAACCAACTCTGACTCACCCTCGTCGACTTGACTATCAAGGACGCAGTGTCCACTTTCTTTTAAACAGCTGCAGATTACTTTTCTCATTATTTACTATGCAAATATTGAGTTTAATTTCCAGACAGGGGAGAGAGCAGGTTTACTCGGTCTTCGAGGCATATTAGAGCAAAGAAAGGTAGACTTGCTGTTTAATCGGGCCCATATATTTCGGTTAATAATTTTTAAGATGTTGATTGGTCACATGAGTCCAGCACTGAGCATTCGTATGGCGATACTACAATCTTCTCTCGTATTTTCAAAAGGAATTATTCTTACTTTAAGAATCCATTGAAGTTAAATCTAAAAATACAAAGTAATTTTCAAGACAAAATAATAATATCCTTTGCGCCCACACTGCTGTTGAAAAGCTAACTGCTCACATTACATTCGACATAACCAAAGGCCTTTCTTAACATTTTCCAAGAACAGTCCTGCTTTCCTGACGTCCCAAAGTGACAATGGCATTTCTAAGAATAAAAAGTTCATTTCTAAAGAATGTCCAAAACCACTCATGTTATAAGTGATTTTATTTCAACGTAGAGGAAAGATCATTGGTTTGGGCTTTGACTTCCTTGGAATGTAGCTGTAGGCTATATATGATTTGACAGAACAGAAAAAACATGAAATATGGAATAAAGCAGAAGAAAACATATGTATCCATCATAAAACCAGAAAGCTAATATTGCAAAATATTGCAAATTTCCTCACAACCTCAAACCTCCTCCTGTTTTTTTTTTTACAATAGACACCCTGCTATCTATCCGGGCTCACCTGGATTTAAGATAAGGCTCCTCTTCTCCACGAGGTTGTGTTTCTGAAGAAGCAAAGACATCGTTTTTTTTATTTTATTACTCTCTATTTACAAGATTCACAAGTCCAGATGGGCTTATTTGTTTCAGATAGGTTTTTTTGACGTTCCTTCAGCATCTTCAAAAGTCTGGTGCCCTGAAGTGCATCCCTTTATTTTGGGGGGGTCACACAGTAGATCATTGATGTGTCCCCCTTGTCAGTCCTTCCAGCATCCTGTGTCCTGCACTGCTGAATGTATGCCATAGAACTGGGCAGATTGGGTTTTGGGCCAAGGAACAGAGACTATACGTCCACAAGTGACAGACAGCACGGAGAACAGTCAATAGTGCTGGACAGCTGGACCCTGGTGACCTTCAGTGTATATTCTTCATATAAAACACGATGGCACACCACAGGCCTCACCAGTCTGCAAGCATCTGGGCTTACTGCAGATTTTACAGGCATCCTTCCACTACAGAATTAACTGGGCAACAGGGTCTTGGTAAGAAAGCATCTTGTACAATACATATCAGTTATACGTGATATGAAAATGAAAGCCCCAAAGTCAGTGGCAAATTCCTTAGAAGCTTTAAACAAGTTTATGGGTATTTGGGTGTCAGGCGAATAATGATTACTTTTACATTTAAGGTGTGAATTTCTTAGATTATTAGGAGTGAGCAATCTTGAGTTAATTATAATGGTGTGAGTTTAGCAATTACTAGGTCTTTGCAGTGTTTGTCCTAAAATAGTTGGCCAGTGTTTTTCTCACAAAAGGTTATGTCAGTGTGCAAACTGAAATAGTAGTCACACAGTGAAGTCACACAGAGATGAATACTTTCTGGAATTGTAAAAATTCAGCAGCAAAAAAAAAAAGAGCAAAACAACAAAATAATTTATATGTTTAAAGTAACACAGGTACTTGACTTTGGTAGGACATTTACTGTAAGTTCAACAATACGGTTTTCACACCCTACTTTGAATAGTTTCATCTGGACAGCTCACCCCTTATAATCTAATAATGGTAAATATTTGACTGCATGTACGGCCACCGACTGAAACCTTATTAGAAGCAACAGCAAGAAACCTTTGAGCTCTGTTAAACCTGAATTTTTTTCTGTAATTGTCTTCCCCATCTCACCGTTTTCCAAATTAAATTTTTTGCAGATTCCATTTAATTACTTGCACAGCATTGGGAGAGTGCCAGCATTAATTCCTAAAATCGGGAGCTGTATATAGCTGAGGCAGTAAGTGCAATAATGGTAATTGAATTACATTTAAATATTTAGATATGTAATTTTTTTTCTAGGCAACTGTAGATGACTCCACGAACAAACGGTAAAAACAAGACCAAAAAAGACACTTCTTTCTAAAATGAAGTCACAGAACATTAGGAGTAACTATTTGGATGGAAGATACAGCATCTTACCACAGCCTTTAATTAGTTCTTTCCCCATTCCCACTGCAGTGATAGCCTGCATTGCCTCACTACAGTTGCACCCTGTTCAGAGCTACCGAACACAAAGGAAACTTGCAGCTGATTCCATCAATAAGGCCCCTGCAATTCCTCCTGTTGCTGCCACTCCTCCATATCCACGCCGGTCCAGTCGTGTTCTCAGTTTTGGTCACGACCCATTCAGAGGGAGGAAAACTGGGGGCGGTGGGCCCCTCCCCAGCAGACATCACTGAGGGGGGGTCCGGGGGTCCGTGAGAGGGGCTGCAGACACGGTGGGGAGGGCAATAGTCTGAATGGTGCCGCGCTCTCGTGGACCCAGATCCTCCAGTCCCTGTGGGGGACCCTCGTAGCTCATGTTGAGGTGCAGTGGTTGGTGAGCCTGGCAGTAGTCCACTATGGGCTGCTCATATCTGTAGAATGTCAGTGCACTCACCTGGTGTGGAATCTGCTGGAGAGGAAGGGAAGGGGGTGAAGAAAGAGAGAGAGAGAGAGAGAGGGGGAGGGGGGGGGAGAGATAACATGGGTTAAAAAAACCTCTAGCTGACTGTCAGTAGGGTAGCTTCTTGTTTTGCAGGAAAACTGAATGGTCTAGCCATAAGGAATAGACTTTAGAACATAAAATAATAAAAAATATCTGATGACACAGACAGGCCATTTAGGCTCATTTAGAGAAGCAGACTTTGGAATGATCTGACTTTCATTCATTATTTGGCCATAAGTAGAGCATCCACAATGGGAAATATGTTTCTAAATCAATGAAAACAAGAGCAATGACAGGCACTGCTCAGACTACAGTGGTGGATCAATTTCCAGCATCTATTGGTAAAATGAAGGTATGGCTATTGCTTTGGGGAATCTGCCCCCACGCAGTGAGTGAAAAACCTTGCCATTTCTACGGCTTTCGAGTTGCAGCCAAAAAGAGGCTTAATGATCAATGCAATCTAGATATTCATAATTCATTAAAAAAAACATGAATCACTTTCTTGATTTTTCCTCTCCCTCCTCAGACCACTGCCAACCAAAGTGTCATAGACTAGATCAGAGTGTAGCCACCGTGCAGTCAGCTTATACAAGAAAATAAGACCAATCCCCGATTTCTATTCAGAACAGTTGCTGAACTAACTAATAATCATGCAACAACTAACCCTCAAATTCCAGTCTCATGTAGTAGTAATGATTTCTCAAATTTCTTTAGTGGTAAAATTATTGAAATTAGGGAAAAGATCACACAAGTTAGTGACCATGGTTTTGACGATATAGAACTGCCTCCTAGACACACTGAACGTCTTGAATCATTTACTCCAATACTTGAGAGCGAGCTAATTCAGTTAGTTTCTTCTTCAAAATCATCCACCTGTCTTCTAGACCCCATACCCACAAAGTTATTGAAGGAGATATTGCCTATGCTCATCAAACCAATTATTCATTTAATTAACTCATCATTGCTATCGGGCCATGTTCCTACATCCTTTAAATTGGCAGAAATCAAGCCACTACTTAAGAAACCAAATTTGGATCCCACTGTTCTGGCCAATTATAGACCCATTTCAAACCTCCCATTTTTATCAAAGATTCTTGAGAAATGTGTAGCGCAACAGCTTTCTTCATTTTTACATACTTATAATGTGTATGAGAGGTTTCAATCTGGGTTTAGGAAGCACCATAGCACCGAGACCGCCCTTGCCCTAGTAATGAATGATTTGTTCCTCTCTCTGGACTGTGGCTGTATTTCTATTATTGTTTTACTTGACCTGAGCGCTGCCTTTGATACAATAGACCATAATATTCTCCTCTGCAGGTTAGAAAATTTAGTTGGTCTTACCGGGCATGCTCTTATGTGGTTTAAATCTTATCTCTATGATAGATCCCAGTTTGTTAGGGTAAACAGTCAGTCCTCTGAATTTTCTAAGGTGAACTTTGGAGTACCACAAGGATCGGTCTTGGGTCCTCTGCTCTTTTCTCTTTACATGCTCCCTCTTGGGAACATTATAAGCAGACATGGTGTTAATTACCACTGCTAGGCAGATGACACACAACTTTATATATCAGTTAAGCCAGATGAAGTTGACCAGTTGTCTAAACTAGAGACCTGTCTCAAAGATGTAAAGGCCTGGATGACCCAAAATTTCCTCTTATTGAACTCAGATAAGACTGAGATATTAGTATTAGGTCCCAAATCCCTTCGAGATAAATTCTTACAGCTTCCCTTAAATTTAGATTGCTTCTCTGTCTCCCCTAACAAGGTTGTTAAAAACCTTGGTGTAATTATTGATTCAGATCTCTCCTTTCAGCCCCATATTAACAATATCACAAGAATGGCCTTCTTCCACCTGAGGAATATATCTAAATTAAGGAAGGTGTTGTCCCTGGAGGATGCTGAAAAAATGGTTCATGCCTTTGTAACCTCTCGACTAGATTACTGCAATGCATTATTGTCTGGTTGCACTGGCTCAGCCCTGAATCGCCTCCAACTTGTACAGAATGCAGCTGCTAGGGTTCTTACTCGAACCAAGAAATGGGAGCATATCAGCCCGGTGCTCAAAACTCTTCATTGGCTGCCTGTCAAATTCAGAATTGACTACAAGATTTTACTTCTAGCGTTTAAAGCTTTAAATGGCTTGGCCCCTGAATATCTGAGTGACTTACTCATTCCTTACTGTCCTCCTAGATTACTTCGCTCTCAAAATGCTGGCTATTTGAAAATTCCTATTATATCTAAAATTACAACGGGTGGCAGAGCCTTCTCTTATAGAGCCCCTTTTTTATGGAATAATCTTCCCATGTATGTACGGGCTGCAGACACACTTTCTGTCTTTAGGTTGTAGGGTCAAAAGGTATAATTTATATTTATTAATCAGTCTCATGTAATTATAACGCCCTAGAACGAGAAGTAGCGCATTCCGCTAAAGGAATTGCGTTGTGGAGTACCCGGTTATTCTAGTGGAAGTAATATAGAGTCTAATTACCTTTAAACTTTAACAATACTACACGTTGAATTACGGGAGATTTGTATCTGTTCTGTGAGTGTGACTTTTTATAAATGCTTGAAATATTCACGCCAACACCAGATGCAAATAATATAGTTTATTACAAAAGGGTAACCAGGTAATAAACGACTATATCCCACGGCGGGGTGATATAGATAGAACACACACAAAGGAGGTAAGGATGCGCGTGCACGCGGGTGCACGTGGCGGAGACAAAGAAAGAGGGAGAGAAAGAAAGATGGAGGTGAGGCACACGAACACGCGTGTACGCGTGTCGGAAGAGGGAGGGAAGTATGAATATGGCTTCAGCACGCTCAGGCCGAGCCTACTCAAGCCGTAGGGAGATCTGGCACTTTCTTAATAGGCTGAATTATGCCTCTATCACTAATCGAGCCGTGATTGATTCTGGGGAATTTATTTCTACTAGCACTTGGGGAAGCGCGTTATAAATATCCCGTTATCTAATTACGGTTAGTCCCGAATTTAGGATATTATCGTGCCCAGATCGAAAGAGGGGAAATCACACTTTTAGATAATATATGTAGCAACACAAAATCATGCAGTGAGGGTATACAGTTAGGGAAACTAACAACACATCATATATCACACAGCGAGTAAAAACAGTTATTGCCCAGCATAACCTCATCAGACTTAAATGCAGTTAACTGCAATACAGTATCACCATATAGGTGCCAGCCAATCTGTACCCAGATAATACGGCCTTACTTGAGGTCCGGTCTCATGAGACCAGACACCGCAGTTCGTAGTGTTCGTCCGACCGTCGTCGGGAATAAAAAAAAGGGGATCCCGGGATGGATGACTTGGAAACACAGGTCCTGGGTGATGTCCAAGTCTCCTGAGGCGTAGTCCTGGTCGGAGGCCTCGCGGGGGAATTCGCGTCGACAAAAGTAACAAAGAGAACCGGTCGTCTTTGGAACTGGAATTCCCAAACTGCCCGTAGAGCAGTCTCCAACAGAATTGTCGGGTTGGATTAGTGCACTACTTCGGATTCTAAAATCTGAAACTATAACCGTGATCAAGGGTTAAAATATTTTAGATTTAGTTCACGAAGTAAATTGGTCTCTTTAATGCATACAGTTCGTTACCGCACGCCAGAGAGAGCGAACTCTGGGGGGTCCCAAAGTTTTATCCCTCGGGTGAGTGACGTGCATTTCTCAGCCCGACCGCATTGGACGCTGTAACTTTTATTGCAGTCGGGAGGCGATGTTGAATGCGTCACTGTTATCTCGGGAGTGACTGTAGTTCATTGTGGGGCTTGTAGTCCATTGTCCCAACATCCCCCCTTGGTCCTAGGATGAGGTTTGACACTGTAATCCTGGGAGCACAAAGTCGGTTATTGGTGGTCACAAGTTCATCACAAGCAGTTATTGGCCGACATCTGGGCACGCAATTTGGCTGAGTATATCTGGGCAATTAATGCTAGGCAAATGAGCACCAAACAAAAAAAAAACAGAGAAAAACACACTACTAAGCCTTAAGGAAGGATTATTTATAGTATCCTTCCTGTCCCTGAGAATGTTACTAACACCTTGTGGCAAGTGAAAGAGGACAAACAAGACAGGGGAAAGGAAGAGGAAAGTGTGTGGTGAGCGAAAGGCAATAGGAGATCTCCTTTGTCTATCACTCAACTATTTTGTCAGAAAGAGAGCCTGACCACAAACAGCGGCCCAACCACGGACGTTGCGGTTAACAACCCTGCTAGGTAGCTCTTCTGCCGTTTAGGGATCTTGTACTGATGCACAAATTTGGGTAGGGTGCCCAGCTTTGTGTGAGTGTGCACAGTGCGAGTGCTTGTGACACTACCATCATCAGTGTCCCTGGTGCATATAGCTTGGGGGTCATAAACCAGGTGCCTAAGTTCCTGTCGCTGGGTGTCTGTCCCTAGTGCACCAGCCTTGGTGAGCTGTTTCTGAACCTCAGCGCCTTGACATAGGTGGTTAGGTTCTTCCAGAGAGGAAGGATTTACCTCAACACCAACGGGTGAGCTAGCCAACTCGCCCAGTAGTTTCTGACCTACCGGTTGTGGTTCAGTGGGAGCCTTGGAGATGCGCACAGGGTGCGGGTCCTTCATCTCCGGGAAAGTCACTCCCAGCCGAGCTCTATGGGTGATAGGAGCTTGGTCTTGGGTGTAACTGATGAGGCTGTGGTTGCAGGTATGTACCCAGAGGCACCTACCGATAGTGAGAGTCCTTTTGGGGATCTCTGTGAGCATGTTGGAACACATCAGGCTGATTTCTGATCCTGTGTCCAACAAGGCTTTGAGGTCCAGACAATTTCCAACCAGAACGGCTGTGTATATGCGTTTAGCATTACTTTTCTGGATCAAAGCACCCGGAAACTGTAGAAAGGGGTAGGGTTGTGCAACGGCTAGGGCTTCACAAGGCCATGGCTCAATAGACGAGGGAGCCGTCTCACTCAAGGGTTCCTCCCCCCTTCCAGTGTGGTACACTCTCGGAAAAGGGGGAGGTACTTGGCCTAGTCATGAGTGAAAAGAGCCGCCTGCATTTTTCTCCTGATGGGAGAAGTAGCCGTTGTCCCCTTTCTCGCCACTTGTTAGGTGGTGGATGTCACCCCCCTGGGGTTTATTCTGTCCCCCTTTCCACCCCCCTTTCACACTGTCATGACGTGAAGAGTGTGCAGTGTTTTTTAAAATTGAAACTACTGAGTCCTCAGGTTCCAACGGAACATTTGAGGAGCTCTGAGTCGCCAGCACCTTAGGGTCTTCATCCCCCCTATCGCCAGTGTGGGCGACTGTCTCCCAAGCAACCTGTGCTATCCGTCGGATTTCTTGCATGGGAGGGTTGTCTATCTGAGTCATCAGGGTGACGTGAGTTCTTATACATGAATGCAGGTTGTGCAGAAAGAGGGATTTGAAGGCGCGGTCTTCTGTTAGACCGGGCCCATTTCTCCCTTGAAAGAAGGCATGCTTCAACCTGTTGTAGAACTCTTTGGGTGCTTCAGAGCGGCGGTGCCTTATCTGGAGGGCGGAAATGGTTGCCGATGTTTCATTGGCAAAGGGGGAGAATTCCTCTATCAGGGCCCTACTGAGTTGGGAGAAACTTTCCCGCACAATAAGGGGCTGCGAATGTATAAATGCCCGGACAGACCTAGACGACGTCTTCCAAATCAGCTTAACCCGCTCCTGCCTTGTGGCGTTGGGTAGGTCTGAGAGGCAGCGCTCAAGCTCACGGAGGTAATCCTCCACATTATGACCCTGTTTTTCAGGATCAAACTGTTCAATGTCCTTAGCTATAGAGTCCAGATGCTTAAAGCGTGGGCCATGCCTTGGTCCCCAGCTGCGCGGCTTATGGAACTCATAGTCGCTCTCGGATGAGCTGGACTCTCCCTCAGACCAAGTGGTTCGCGTACGGGCATGAACATCATATGCATTACGCCTAGGCTGAGAGGGTGTGGCTTCTCTGCGATCATGGTAAGTATCGCAATAAATATCGGCCCTACTTCGGGACCGAGAAGCAGAGTCACGACGTGACACGCTTGATCCACTTCTGTATGGTGAAGTGGAGTCACGACGTCGCATATCTGTCTTCCTTCTGGGAGGGGATGCGGATTCGTACCGCGAAGTATCTCTGCGCCTTCTTTGCGGGAAGGCAGATTTATTATGGGGCGCATCTCTGCTCCTCCTAGGCGGGGAGGCAGAGTCATACCGCAAGGTATCTCTACTCCTTCGAGGAGGAGAAGCGGAATCATACCGTACACTTCTACGGCCACAGGACATGCTGCGATCTCCATGAAGTGAGGGTGAGGCCTCAAAATGGACCTCTTGTTCCCTCCTTCGCGAGGGAAGGAAAGGGGGAAGCAACCCACTCCTCCTCTTCTCTTCTCTAGAGGGTGAGCGAGAAGGTGAGTCACGGGTTAAACGACGGCGTTCAGTGGAGCAATCTCTAGACCCATGTCTAGAATGAGCGTCTTGGCGCCGGGCGAGACCTCTCCGGGAGTCACGGGAAACGCTCCCATAGTATTCAGTCTCATCTTCTGAGACTGAGTGCTCTCCTCCTTTGAAGCTATCACGGAGGGAGCTTGTGACAGACACTCTAGCTTGGTGACCGGGCCTGGAGGCAGGGAGCTCCTGGGAATTTCCGCGGGGAAAGCGACGAGGTGGCTGCAGCCTGGCTCAGCTCACTCTCAATAGGCTTGGAGGTGTGTTCCTCCAAGGCATCAGGAGCTCTCTTGAGGTCATGACGGAGATCTTGTACCTCAGAGTTGAGCCTCTCATTACTCCGGTTCAGCGCCTTAATTTCTGCGCGCAGAGCTTTTATTTCTAAATCCGCCTGTCGGTGCTGGAGCATAAATAAACGCCCAACAGTCTCTTGAACTGTCAGCGTTCCCCGAGAGGGATCTTGCACTAGCTGAACTAGGCGATTCACCTCTGCCTCACACTCCTCAGCACTATGCTGCTGGAGTTCATCCCTGTCTTGGTCAGACAGCTGGATGAGCTGGGAAACAAATTCTGAGAGGGTAATTTGTTCCAGAAGCGGAAGAGTTCCCTCAGTGTCTGAGGCCTGGTTAAGGCGGACACTCATGTTGGAACCTATTTAGGCAAACAATCAGAAATTTAAAAAAAATTAAAACAAAATAAAGTTTAAATTTAAATTAAATTTTAAAAGAATTTTTATTTATTTATTATAATTGGGAAAAAAAATTATTTTAAAGTAAATTAAAATAACTAAATAGGTATTCTCAATATTGGGGGTTGGGTACAACGCGACAACAATGGGTCCAAAAGACTACCAGCTAGTCACTACCGTCCACTGCCTGTAGGGGTCTTGCCCTTTACTGCGCAGGCCCAACGGGATGCGTGACTAACTGCGGCTGCAAGGCGTGCTGCCAAAAGACGACCAGATGGTCGCTACCGTATACTGCCTGTAGGGGTCTTGCCCTTTACTGCGCAGGCCCACGGGGTCCGTGATTAACTGCGGTTAGTCTGTGCCAGGAGATACGCGTAGCAACTGTGTAGTTGCTGAGGTATAATGCGGTAATACCACTCACTTCAAACACAGGGGTTGCAGGGTAGAAGTAAATTCTAAATGATATGTGTTTCAGAGACAAATGAAGAAAACTCTATAGAAGATTTAACTCCAAAGTTGTTAATTTACAGCTATAAATTAATTTGGTTTGACTATTAATAAATCAATACATTTAAGTTATGACTTGTTAATAGCTAACTAATATTATTAGACTGTCAAAGAAACAAGTTGGGTAAAAATAAAAACGCTACCACCACAGTACAATTGTTCGCAAGCACAATTAGTCTATCCTATGGAGCAGGCTAGAAAATGGCTCGTGACGCCACCCGGCGGCGCTTTGTGAATATTCACCTACTTAGCACATGGGCCTGTCCCATGCGCTTTTTCAAGTATGAATAAAAAGTCTACTTTTTGTACTCACAGAAAAAAAACGGTAGTAATGTTGATTTAATGAAAATTTGGAAAATAAATGTATAGATAATTTTCTCAGTCGTTTTTGTTCGTATAGTCAGTAGAACCTGGTTTATTTACAAACCAGGCCGTTTCAATCTTGACTATCCTCGGGCGGGGCACCAAATATGTAGGGTCAAAAGGTATAATTTATATTTATTAATCAGTCTCATGTAATTATAACGCCCTAGAACGAGAAGTAGCGCATTCCGCTAAAGGAATTGCGTTGTGGAGTACCCGGTTATTCTAGTGGAAGTAATATAGAGTCTAATTACCTTTAAACTTTAACAATACTACACGTTGAATTACGGGAGATTTGTATCTGTTCTGTGAGTGTGACTTTTTATAAATGCTTGAAATATTCACGCCAACACCAGATGCAAATAATATAGTTTATTACAAAAGGGTAACCAGGTAATAAACGACTATATCCCACGGCGGGGTGATATAGATAGAACACACACAAAGGAGGTAAGGATGCGCGTGCACGCGGGTGCACGTGGCGGAGACAAAGAAAGAGGGAGAGAAAGAAAGATGGAGGTGAGGCACACGAACACGCGTGTACGCGTGTCGGAAGAGGGAGGGAAGTATGAATATGGCTTCAGCACGCTCAGGCCGAGCCTACTCAAGCCGTAGGGAGATCTGGCACTTTCTTAATAGGCTGAATTATGCCTCTATCACTAATCGAGCCGTGATTGATTCTGGGGAATTTATTTCTACTAGCACTTGGGGAAGCGCGTTATAAATATCCCGTTATCTAATTACGGTTAGTCCCGAATTTAGGATATTATCGTGCCCAGATCGAAAGAGGGGAAATCACACTTTTAGATAATATATGTAGCAACACAAAATCATGCAGTGAGGGTATACAGTTAGGGAAACTAACAACACATCATATATCACACAGCGAGTAAAAACAGTTATTGCCCAGCATAACCTCATCAGACTTAAATGCAGTTAACTGCAATACAGTATCACCATATAGGTGCCAGCCAATCTGTACCCAGATAATACGGCCTTACTTGAGGTCCGGTCTCATGAGACCAGACACCGCAGTTCGTAGTGTTCGTCCGACCGTCGTCGGGAATAAAAAAAAGGGGATCCCGGGATGGATGACTTGGAAACACAGGTCCTGGGTGATGTCCAAGTCTCCTGAGGCGTAGTCCTGGTCGGAGGCCTCGCGGGGGAATTCGCGTCGACAAAAGTAACAAAGAGAACCGGTCGTCTTTGGAACTGGAATTCCCAAACTGCCCGTAGAGCAGTCTCCAACAGAATTGTCGGGTTGGATTAGTGCACTACTTCGGATTCTAAAATCTGAAACTATAACCGTGATCAAGGGTTAAAATATTTTAGATTTAGTTCACGAAGTAAATTGGTCTCTTTAATGCATACAGTTCGTTACCGCACGCCAGAGAGAGCGAACTCTGGGGGGTCCCAAAGTTTTATCCCTCGGGTGAGTGACGTGCATTTCTCAGCCCGACCGCATTGGACGCTGTAACTTTTATTGCAGTCGGGAGGCGATGTTGAATGCGTCACTGTTATCTCGGGAGTGACTGTAGTTCATTGTGGGGCTTGTAGTCCATTGTCCCAACAAGGTGTAGGCTAAAAACGTACCTCTTTAGTCAATCCTATAGTTAAGGATGTCGGGGGGGGGGGGGGGGGGGGGGGGGGGGCTAACCTTCTCTTTTCCTCTCTCACCCTGAGCTGCAGATTACTCCAGCCCGTCCCCCTCTCACCCTGAGTTTGCAGACTGCTCCAGTTATGCCCCTCACCCTGAGTTTGCAGACTGCTTCGGACCCGTCCCTCCTTTGGTTTATCCTCCCGACTTCACGCAACCGGAGTCCCAGATGCATCACCCCGCCCCCTTTGAACTGATGATTGAACTGATTATTGAATTGACTATTACCATTCAGTCCACCTTTAGTCTAAACCGGGCCGGCCAGCGAAGGATGGGCACCCCCTCTCTAGCCAGGTTCCTTCCGAGATTTCTTCCCACTGGGGAGTTTTTTCTCGCCACTGCTCAGTGTTTTTTTTCTCCCCTACCGGGGAGTTCTTTACCTCATTTTGCTGGTTGGGGGCTATGGCCTGGTTTTTTGCTCAATTTTCCTTCTGTTTCCCTGTGCAGCGTCTTTGTGACAGTTCTCTGTAAAAAGCGCTATACAAATAAAATTGAATTTAATTGAATTGAATTGAACTGTATGACATGCGAGTTTTAAACAGCACTGCACTCTATGGGCTATCTATACAAAGGCTACTAGGGCTGGGGGGGATAACTTAATTTTAGGTATACCGGAATTAATTTGCGTGACGGTATGCAGCTTTACAACTTGATTTATTTTTTTATTCTATTGTTTTTCATCCAATGAGTATTAAAAATGACACATTGCAACAGTTTGATAAAGAATTTGTGAACGTGATGCGATGTGACATGACGTCGCAAACAACACAAGCGGAGAAGTTTGTGGAAATAGATAATGGTCACCCAATAGATCGGAGTGCTATTGCTTTTTTCCCCGGAAGCATTTCATGTGGCCTCTGAAGTTCGGATGTTTCCTACTGCATCAGGTATGATGAAAGAAAGCCCATACGCTGGCGGCGATGATTGTTATTAAAAACATTTGATAATGGCTGATATGGGTAACTCCCCAGCCCTACCTGGGAGTATAGTTTTCAATTAATTCCAAATCTACTGCTTGTATATTTTGTATTGTAATGCTGACAGGCTGCACATTACGGCTTTTTATGTTTAGTATCCAATTTTTGAATTCAATATGTTATTCAATATTACATTTTTTCACACTGTTGATGTTCCTAATTAAAATAATCAAATGTATTACTGAATTATGATTGATCCTTATTTTTCGACAGTAACATCAGGCCTATTTTTCAGTAAATTTCAGTAATTTGTATCAAAAAACCAAATACCGCCAAATACCATCATACCTATTCCCTTCAACATAACAAAGGCAATGTTCATTGTTGCATAGAGATTTGCCAAGTTAAACAAGATGCTGGTTAAAGTCAACTAGACATACATCAGGAGAACAGGTGGACACAGGTTCAAACTTGAACCAATCATCATGACTTTTAAAATTGCAAAAATGATTATGAAAGATGCACAGTCCACCGCCTCTACTACAGTATCGTCAAGACAACAAGAAGGGCCAAAAATGATTATTTTTCCATTTGAAACTAAAATTAGATTCTCAAGAGTGCCTTGCAAAAGTGCCAGGAAGAAAACATGGCTTACTGCAGAGATAACTAGATTGAGAGATAACAAAGCTTTATTTTCCCGTCAGGGGTATTTGGAATTAGGAGACATTAAGATGTGTTTTTATCTCCCCCTTGATCTGAGGGAAGATTCATTCTTAGAGGTCAGAAATTATGAGGGAATAACTGCAGACTTCATTTTGCTGCAGAAGATGCAGTAACTGAGCACTAAAAGCCGATTAAAATGAGGTTCATCAAAATATGCTGTAGTTTGAGTTTGGCCACATTCACTGGTCTAACAGCGATAAGCAGCACAATATATTATTAATTATAGTAATTAATTATTTCCACCTGAAATCCTATACCCTGTGAATCCCGCCGCCAAACAGTATGTGCACCATACAAACACACACAATAATCTTTCCATATTTCTTTCTCTCTCTCTCTATCTCACACACATGCACACACACAAATGCGGACATGACACACCTACAGCAAAAAGCTTACCAAGGTAACATCAGTGGTGGCAGGCCTCACACACCACATAACTGGTTTTTATGCAAGTGTAAGCAAGTCTGCATGGATACCATAGCCTGCCTCTCTCTCTCTCTCTCTCTCTCTCTCTCTCTCTCTCTCTCTCTCTCAAATGGAGCCCTGACTCCATTAAGCAGAAACTGCTTATTACATTACAGGCACTTTGCAAATTCCATGTGTTCTCCCTGTTTTGTGCTCTGGTGCTTCAAATTCATTAAGGGATATTAACTTCTGACCATTTCAGCAGGTTTTATTGCAGGGTTTGATCATAAATCTATGTGTGCGAATGTAAATACACAGCCAGCTGGTTTCCACTGCAGCTTGCATCGCAGCTTGCTCTTAGACACCATGCATTAACCAAATAAGAGATCACAGAGGTGAACACAATTGTACAGAAAATGTCTAAAATTATTTGTGTGTGCGTGGGCCTACAAGTGTACTGTACTGTACACACACACACGCACACACATTTGTAAATGTCCTCCCTTCAAGATACTCAGCTGTGCAATCTACAAATTATACCCCTGAAGCCAACAGAATACAAGCACATCATGAATTTATTACACCAAAGGGTCGTACAGTGGCAGCTACATTTCAAGCCCTGAATTGCAATTAGACTGGACATACAATTCCCAAAGCAGTTGGATTCTGAGGGCAATTAAGCAAGATTGAGGAGTGTCTGGCATTGGCCAAAAATGACTAGATGGTCTGAATCATGCTCTTCACCCCATTGATTATTGAAGCCTCCTTCACAGTTAGCTTTCAAAAACCATTCTTTAGAAATTATGCACCGTAATAAATCGGTGCGTCTCAGCGTTGACTGCCAGAGCAGATCGCTTCGAGGATTCCATTGGATTCCGGTAAGATTTCCGCCGCCGAGCTAAATTACAGTGCGGCGGGCGGGAGCTTTGTGCGTCGAGATTGGCCGTCTGATCAAGCGCCACGGACCGCCTCCAAGAGGCACAAAGACGGAATGAAAGATGCGGCATTTGAATAATCGGCCGGAGAGCTTCTTCGATACATATCCCATGAGCGGTACAATTTGTATATCTATTTGTGCATTGCGCTTCCGCGATGGCTTCGCTTGCTTCGTCCTTTCCTTTCCCCCCCCCGTCCTGAAGTGCTTAGTATTCAGTTTAGTCCTGGGTTATTGTGTGGGAAACAGACAATGTAAATGCGTTTAGTAGGGGGTCCGCATCGAGGAAACCACATCGTAAATTCCCAGCGGAACGAACGGCTAGTTTAAGGGCATGTTTGCCTAATTAGGGAAATGCGGAGAGAGGGTAAAGTGCATTTTAGTCGCATGGAAATGAGCGCATTCCTCCGTCGCATTGAACAAATGGCCTCTCGCACATGTTTACGGCGCCATTACGGGAGGAGGGGGAGCAGCTTGAAGCGCCGTTCTAAATCATGTGTGCGCTCTCCTGTTAATTTCTTAATTGATGCAGATCCCATTATGTGCGGCTGGTGTGATTACTTCCTGGCTTTGCAGCGACCAGGGTTTCCCAGCTCAACTCCCTGCG